>OZ024875.1:46638394-47838394 GCA_964017185.1 Rugalucina vietnamica
ACATCCGAGCTGCCTAGAGTTTCATGCTTAAAAAAATGGGGCCCAAGCGCGCTGGAACGTGCGCCGGTGTACCAAGTGCATACAACACACATGTAATGTCTCCGACTTGCGTTTATCGTTTGTGGAAATTGCATTTTAGCACGCCCGGAACACGCTTGTCTACTATGATACGCCAATTACATGTAGTGCACGTTTAGGAAGCAGGAAACTTTTGGGAAAAAATAGGCAGCTGAAGAGTGAGGTCATTCTATCTATTGATACTGTGTCACCCTCATTACTGGGTATTATGCGCAGGGATGCGTGCGAGAGAATAAAAGTAAAAATGTAAAGTGAGACTTAAAAGAATGACAGCGAAGAATGAAAAAAGATGATAGTGTTTGGTTTGTTATTAAAGATGAGAGGTTAAAAGCAGGCTAAAAACAATATTTCTCTCTATGGCGTTGCTAAAATCTAGCAAGACCAAATCGACCTGGTGACAGTTTGATACTTTTCTGCACAATCCCTCCACAAGTTCAAGTAACTGTGTTTCGCAAGAACGTTTCTCACGAATCCATACAGTATTATATATCATTTTCATTCAGATGCTGAGCAACATTTGAGGCAACACTGTGCTCCTACAAGTCAACGAAATTGGCCTATAGTTTGCGGGATCAAATTTATCACCCTTTTTAAAGAGAGGGATCACCCTTGCTTGTGTCCAGTCTTTTGGCAGTTGACCTGTCTCTAGTGATTTCTCAATTTGAAAGATAGCCTTAACCACAGGGGTAATCTCATTTCTGAGTTCTTTTAAAACTAAAGGTTTTATGTCGTCCGAGCCGGCGGCTTTATTGGTCTTCAGGTTTGATAATAATTTAAGAATTCCTTTCGAACTGATAGTAATTTCTGGCATTACAGGATATTTGCACTTAATGTTTTCAGGGATTTCTTCGAACAGATCTTGAATTTTGTCAATACATAGCTGGCCCAGACGCAAGGGAGACAACTGTGAAAAAATCATAAAAGAGTTGAGATTCCCTGTGACTCTTGTCTTGCATTTTTAACAGGGAGTAAAGCTTTTTGGAATGAAACCAGAAGGGTTACCATCTGCATTTGGACAGCTAATCCTAACAGATCGTTTAGATAATTATCATAGGCTACACGAATTTTAGACTGGATCAAATGTTTTACCTGTTTTCATGGAGCAGGAAGCTAAGACCTCCCTCCATGGATAGGACCTCTTCATCATGTTTATTTATCAAAAACATCATTTTCAATCAAAACTTCATATCAGGCAATTATTCAAGATTTAGTCACCGTTCTCGAATCAAGTATTTTACGATAGAACCAGCTTTTAAGCATGTTCGGCAAATGTTAGGCTAACCATCGAAACAAATACGTGGTGTAAAACTTGTGTTGAGAGGTATACTTTCAATTTGTGTGTTCTAAAGCGGGCTAGTTGTTGTTGTTGTTGTATGAAGGCCCCAGCCTAGTTAGGCTCAACAGCTAGAGAGCTGATTTGTAGCACGTTAAAACAATAAGCGTATTAAAAATTTATATCAAAGCTCATATAGTAGCCATACGACAAAAGTTAAGAATTTTTCACATATCCACAGTTAAAATTCTGGGAACTGGCAAAACAGAATATATTCTCCTCCACACACATATAATCCAATTCACTATACAGCTAAACCTCAGATGACTCGCAACAATCCTTATCACAAGGGAGTAAAATTATTTCTTAAGCTTTCATTAGTAAGGTTTGTTAACAGTAACATAATTGACCCGCCCCATGGAAAAACCAACAATCTGCATAGGCGAAAACACAGGCGCATATCAGCTTCGCGGTAGCCGCGAAGCTGATCAGCGCCTTTGTTTTCGCTACACTGATAGTACAATTCCTCCTCTACGCAACTCCAAAATTTCAAGCTTCTAGCCATCTTCTGTAGCTGTACAGGCTGGTTTGTGTCAGACCTGTTCGGAAACCACATTGTTGGTTTTCCCACGAGGCGGCTCATATATACACCATATAGGGACATACTATACATTATTTCTAACTAAATCATCGCAATCTGAATCTGAATGGTTTACTGGTGACGCGCCAAACTGACAATACCTCAACAGGGGGTGGTGGGGGGGGGGGGGGGTGCGCCAGGAGGGAAATTGGTCCCTGACTCTCACAAGAGATGCGAACTTGGCAGAGGAGATCAGAGAATCAGGGAGGTAATTCCAGTCCCTGATAGTCTGTGGAAAGAAACTACTTTTGTACGCTTCTTTGCTAGCTGAAGGTATCTGAAAAGCCAAAGAGTGTTTATTTCTGCAAAGCCTATTCTTCGGGATAAGGTCTTCTTTGGGTATTCTGGCTTTACTCTTTAGACCTTTGTATAGTAATATAAGTCTACTATCCTTCTTCCTTTTCTTAAGAGATTCCCATTTCAGTTGACCTAAAATGCCAGTCATGCTCCCAGTTTCGAAAACATAATTTCCAGTCACAAACCTTGCCGCACGATTTTGGACCTTTTCCAGTTCTTCCTGGAGGTCATGAGTGTGAGGGTCCCAAACTGAGCTTCCATGTTCCAAGACCGGTCGCACCAGCTGCTTCTTTCACATCTGGGGTACAAGAATACAAATTTCTCCTCAAGAATCCGAGAGTTCTGTTAGCCTTTGTACAAACATTGGTAATAAATGTATTCCATTTCAAATCATTTGTGATAGTTACACCTAGGTATCGTTTTCCAGTACAGTGCCCTCTAGGGTGTAATTAGCCTGTATCTTACTAGACCGTTTATTTGTCAGCTGCCTCATGTTGCATTTGACAGGTTGAAATCTCATTCCCCATTTCCTAGCCCAACTGCCTAAACGATCAATGTCTCTCTGAAGTTTCAATGTATCCTCTTCATTCTTGATTTCACGATAGCAAACACAATCATCGGCAAAGAGTCTTATTTCAGACTCAATGTCTGCCGAGATGTCATTTATATACAAGGAAAACAGCAAGGGGCCGAGAACGGTGCCCTAAGGGACACCCGACACAACTGGAGCCTAATCCGATTTAATACCATTTACCACTACCCGTTGTTGTCTGAAACAAAGGAAAGCATTTATCCAATTCAGTGTTGTTCCACCCATTCCATAGCTAAACAACTTGCTTTTAAGGAGTACATGGGGAAGAGTATCGAAAGCCTTTTCAAATCCAGTATAAAAGTGTCAACCTGGGCATTTTTGTCTAAGATTTTTGCCCAATCACTACTGAGTTTCACAGCTATGCCATTTCCTAAATGCGTGTTGCCTGTCCGACAGGAGTTCATGTTCATCAAGATGGGCCATAATATTTGAGCATACAATATGTTCAAGAAGCTTACAAGGAATTCATGTCAAGGAAACAGGGCGGTAATTGCGGGCAAGAGACCTGTCGCCCTTTTTAAACAGGGGGCAAATATTAGCAAGAGACCATTCTTTAGGAATTTCACCTGTATCAATTGACTGCTGGAAGAGATGGGCGAATACAGGACCTAATTCCATTGCCAGTTCCTTTAGGACTCTTCAGGTCCTAAGGCTTTAGACGGGTTAAGACCTTTGAAAAGTTTGGTCACCCCTTCCTTTGTGACCACAATATCATACATGAACGGGGCAGATCTATCCAGAAGAGGGACCTGTTTGTATTCACTTTTAGTGAAAACATCCGAGAACTGACCATTAAAGCAACAAGCAAAGCTACAACACTTAGTTGCACTAGTAACCAGGCTATCCGTCTTTGCTACTTAAAGTGTCTGTAAATTTTCAATTAATTTTTTTCAATTTTGATAATTTTTTATATGTTCTAGTGCTTCGTTTGCCGAACAAGGATCTGTCGAAAACTTCCATAAAGCATTACAGATAAACCAATTAAAGACTAATTAAAATTTTACTTAAATGAGTGACAGTGATAAATATATACTTTTGCCCGCCTTCACACTCGAATTCGATGCGCAAAGTTCTGGAATTCCGGAAGTAAATAGAAACACGTGCTAAACTCTATTTACGACCAAACATAATTATGGAGTTGTGTAATATATACTTACGATTTACTGTAAAATAAAAATATTTGAAAGTATGATCGTGTGCATTGACAAATCTTGTTCATGACTACTTGCCCCATCATTGAAAGGCAATAGTGTGTGCCCTAAACAAAGTGGTATTTTGTCATACATAATCGATTTTATTTACGGAGAGGCTACATAGGGGGAAATTAAGAAAAATAACAGCGCAGACTGCCCTATACATGAAAAGACCGTTCAAGAACCGCGTTCTGTAGCAATTCTGCATTCTCTGTAATGCATTACCCGAACGTTGGCCCATTCATTTTATACCAACATCATGGCCACAGCGTAATAGTAATGTTGTGTTTTGTGGTCAGCCTTCATATGGGGGGCGTTGCAATGAAATGAGAGAAAACTTACATGTACGTTAACCGCAAAAATTCTCAATGCCCAGATTACTGAAAACGAGAATTAAGTGGTCTATGGAGTATGAGCCAGGTCGACCCGGGAAAACCGGAATTAAGCGTGTAAACCGGCTAACCGCCTAAGTTAAAGAGTATACGTAGCTCGCATTCTTCGCTACACAACTCGTACAACTGGCAGACTGAGGTGCTACAATTTTTACGAGTACGTACCATAACGCAGCAGTACCGATACGCCGTGCATACGTCAATGTCATGTATAAGAATGCAACGCAGCAGGTACTCCTAATACGCCACGTAAAAGTAACGATTAATAGCTTTGTCACATATTCACGTATCTGCGGCGTATCGCTCGCGTATCTATGATAATGTCGATACGCCGAGGCCTGAGCCGTATCAGTTTGTTCAAGCGACGTACGTGCTCGTATGTTCCACGTACGTGTGACGTTCCTGCTACGTTCCCGTGGCGAAGATGCCACAGGAGAAATCTGGATAATCTAGATCAACACCGAAGAAAACAAAACACAAGGGGGGTGATATCTCCAAGCTCCACGAAATGAACAAAGACTGAGGCTACACCAAGCGTAGCCTTGCAAGAACCCTACAAGGCACCCCGGACCGTGAGAAACATCTGATCCAGGACTTCGGAAAAACGAAAAAAATTATAGATCTATAGAAGAATTAAGATTCTCTTGGAACGCCACAAAATATTCTTAATACTCCTCATACGTCACACATACTCCACAACAGCGAAACGTACATAGCACGCGAGATACGCCGCACGTACGTCGCTAATACGCCGTAGATACGAAAAGAGTGTCGCGGATACGTCACACATACGTCATACGTAGGAAAGGTACGCTCTACATACGCCACGGTTACGTGGCATGTTATCCGCGACGTACGTGTGGCGGCGTATCAGGAGTATGAGCTACGTATCTACGACGTATCTGCCAAGTTGCTTTCGTATGTACCACGTATGTACCACGTATGTGTAACGTATGTACGGCGTATCGAACTTGCCACGTGCGTCTGCGGCTACGAATTTTTATAGTACTGTCACACTATCGCGTATCGACTCACGTATCTACGGCGTATCAAGATACGAAAGGTACGTCACGCGTACGTCGTACATACGTGAGCATACGTAGCTCATACTCCTCGATACGTAGCTCATACTCCTCATACGCCGAGGTGCTACGTTTTTTCATGTGTGCACTTAAAAATTCGTAGCACGTACGTGGCAGGTCCGATACGCCGTACATACGTCACACATACGTAATACATACGAAAGCAACGTGGCAGGTACGCCGTAGATACGTAGCTCATACTCCTGATACGCCACACGTACGTCGCGGTTAACATGCCGCGTAACCGTGACGTATGTAAGGCGTACCTTTCGTATCTGCTGCGTACGTGTGACGTATCCTCGACTCTCCTTTCGTATCTACGGCGTATCAGCGACGTACGTGTGGCGTATCTCGCGTATCAATGGCGTATGTGCTACGTATGTGCTACGTACGTTTCGCTGCTGCGGAGTATGTGTGACGTATTAAGAGTATTAGGAATATTTTGTGGCATTCCAAGAGAGTATCAGATGTTTCTCATGGGCCGGGGTGGCGAGCAGGGTTATTTCAGGGTTACGCTTGGTGTAGCCTCTGTCTTTATTCATGACATCAGGCTGCCCAGTGCTCCTATTTTTCCTATTTTTTCCTATATTTTCAGGGCTTCCTATTTTTTCCTATATTTTGATCCCAAATCCTATATTTTTCCATCAAATTCCTTTATTTTTCAAAATGCTGCAGATAATAATGAAATATCAAGGAAAAATCATGGAATTTTGGTTTGAAATGCCAGTTTTGATGTCTTTGGCATTCATTTTTTTCCTCGCTCGCTTCGCTCGCTCGTAACTTGATAAATAAAGTATTTTTTCTTCATCAGAAAACAAGATAATCCCGTGAAGTAAGTTACTTCTACAACTTGAGTAGGTTTTAAAATAATGGATCACACACCTATACCAAAATTACACCAGTAAGATTTGCCTTCTTGCTGCTATATGTTAATATTTATGGTTTTCAATGCTATAAAAAAGCCATTTTAGGCCGATAATTTCCTATTTTTCTCCTATTTTTGGACATAAACTTCCTATTTTTTGAAGCCCAAAATATATATTTTGTACCAAACTGCACTGGGCAGCCTGTGACATCCTACGACCAGGATGGGGAGCTTGGAGATGTCCCCCGCTCCGATATCGCACCTGCATCGGGCAAAATAACTAAAAACTAGAAATATAGGTCGAGGCCACGCACCAGGTCAAGGTGTGTTCTGAAAGGGTACGTCAAGGACGTCAATTACTATGCAAGGTTTCACATTCGCAGCTACCTTAGGTGCACAGAAAACCAAACTTTGACGTAAAAATTAACAAAGTCAATGGACCGTAAAATATAGGTCAAGGGCACCGAGTCAAGGTGCGTGATTGAAGGGTACGTCAAGGACAGTTTAAAAATATACACGGTTTCACAATCGCAGCAATCACTGATGCAGAGAAAACCAAATTCCGACGTAAAATCAACAAAGTCAGTGGCCCATGAAATAAAGGTCAAGGGCATGTCAAGGAGGGTTTGTCATGGACAATTACTATGCAAGGTTTCAAACTCGCAGCTATCACTGATGCAGAGAAAACCAAACTTCGACGTAAAAACCAAACTTCGACCTAAAAAAAATAACAAAGTCAACGGACTGTGAAATATAGGGCAAGGGCACCGGGCCAAGGTGCGTGCTTGAAGGGTATATCAAGGACAATGACTATGCAAGGTTTCATACTCGCAGCTATCACTGATGTAGAGAAAACCAAATTTTGACGTAAATGTTGACGGACGGACGGAAATTTGGACTCCTATATCGCACCCTGCTATAAACAGGTGCGATAAAAAACAATTGGTACAGAACAGATACGCCGCAGATAAGAATGGAACGTAGACTAGTACATACGTCGTAGATACGTCACGCGTACGCTTCATGCGCCACATACGTCACACGTACGTAGCACATACACCTTGATACGCCGTACATACGAAAGAGAAATTCCATACTAATACAGATACGTCACTGATACGTCACAGGAACGTAGCAGGTACGTCACACGTACGTGGTACATACGGCGCTTGAACAAAATACGTCTCAGACCTCGGCGTATCGCAATTTTCATAGATATGCGAGCGATACGCCGCTGATACGTGAATATGTGACATTTAAGTGCACACATAAAAAACGTAGCACCTCGGCGTATGAGCTACGTATCGTGGAGTATGAGCTACGTATGCTCACGTATGTAAGACGTACGCGTGACGGACCTTTCGTATATTGATACGCCGTAGATACGTGAGTCGATACGCAATAGTATGACAACGGTTTAAGTAATACATCACCTAGAAACGGTGTATATATATAGCTGTTTGAGTGTTGCTCTTGTGTCATCAAACTGCATTTTACTAATTTTATAAGCAACTGATACAAGTAGCTCGACAATGACAGACCGAGTATCGAAATTGACATGCGCACGTCACTGATACCTGTCAGTAGCATTATGACTCGTCGGGCCATATTTACTAGGATATAATGGATTCATAACATTTTATAAACATATCAAATCATATTATTCGTGTATCATAGATTGACCTTTAAAGCATCTGTGGTGTAGTTCTGTCAGGCAAAACATGGCCATGTGTTCCACCCCGAGCTTCTCTAGATCTTCGGGCGAGACATTAAACCAAGATCCCGTCCTCGTGCGACCATAGCTGTTGACTGGGACGTAAAAACCAAATAATCAAATCAACTGAATGCATATGGCTGTACATCTATTGTCCATACTCTTTCATCATTTGGTCTTTCGATCCCTGGGTTTCAGCATATCGCTATTAGCATTTCCTGTTGGTGTGTGCGAATTTGGAATTTAATTGTTTTAGTTCCTCTGCATTTTTACGTTTTTACTTTTTAAATGTCCCTTACGTTCTAAGGAATGTCGGGACGGAGTCATTGCTTCTGGGGTTTCAATCAGCACTCTGGAATGTTAATGTGTCTTACTCAAGGACACAGCACTATGCCACCAGTGGGGATCGAACAAAAGGACCTCTCCACACGGAGTGCGATGCTCTATCAGAACGCCACTGCGCTCCCCGGTTTATCATGCTCGAACGCTTTGTCCCGGTGTCGCCCAGTTCTGCACCGGAATGTTTTCCGGCTTGCCACGCATGTCCATGGTGGCGCTATGGTTCTATCCTGGTCCGACACGATTCATCCTGGTTAACCGTAGATAATCCGGGACAGTTAGAACATGGCTTAAGCATCGAGCATTAAACTGTCTTCTACTATGTAAGTTAGCACCGTACTTCTTTGCCTAAAAGAATAATATATAATACAACTATAAGTTTAATGAGGTAATCTTGTGCAAACGAGCAAAATTAGTGGTAGAGGACAAGTCTGCAGCAAGATAACTACGAAAACTACTTCCACCGTGCAGTGTTCTTCAACAAGGCACTTTTAAACTTCGCATAATATTGGTTGACACACAGAAACCTAGCAACCGCTGGCGTCGCCCCAACATGACTGAAAAATTGTTGACCAGTAAATTTCATCGAACCACTTAGGTTTAAAATGACAAAATTAGTTATGAACCGACCATCTAGTACCCAGATAGCTAGGGCGGAAATGATGAAAGTGGTTACGAAATTACCTTGATGGGGGATGGTTTTAATTAGGTACGAAATATACAACAAAATGTGTACGAATAGACCGAAGTGGTTTTCAAAATGACATGGGTTCGAAAAAACAACAACAACAAAACATTCGCGTACGAAACGATTGGAAACCATAGTGAAAATAAACGAAAATGTATCACTCAATGAAAATTTTACCTCAGCCCTTTCAATAGGTCTTGGCAGAATCTGTGTCTGGCTTTCACTAACAATGCCTAAAACGATACAATCATGCAATATGACCTGGTATGTATAACATGAATGCATTATTGTTACTGGTTATATGCATTGAAAAGTTGATGATCTGTGATTATCGAAATGTACAGCTCGACACTGTTATTTCCCTTTGAGAAGCGAATACTTGTCATGTGTAGTCAATACCCGTATCGAACCTCAAATGAAATAGATCTACAGTACATGAACATATAAAAAAGACCATATAATAAAATCGTGTCTCTATACCACTTTCAACTGTTATACAATATCTAAATTGGAGGTGGACAAGGTGATATTCTACAGATTTATATATAGGCTACGCCCATCCATGTGGCATCTCAGTGGCTCCTTAAGCAGAATGCGTAAAGCGAAATGCAAAATATACATGAGTGTTATTATTTAGTTTTATGTTTGAAAAACAGAACTGACACTGTAGCCTTACCAAACGTCTAGAAGTTTTGAAGTCGCCTCGTCATGGGACCTGCATAACATTCCTCCTATTCCCCGCTCCCCATCTCCTCCATATTCCATTGGAGAATCACTGGATTTTAATATTTTTTGCTTCCGCATTCAGGCATTGACGAACCGCTCATGGCTATATGTTGTTTACATTTTATTGATGACGCGAGACTATGTGAGTGCGCAAGCCTACTACGGTACCCCGCCTTAAGTCACGCCTAGAACTCTTTATAATATTTGAGGTAGAATCGAAAAATGTAAATGAAGCAAAATTAAGGTATTTCCCTTAATTTAAGCCCAAATTAAGGCGCGTAAATGAGAATTTTAATCCCCATGTTTAGGCACCATTTTAGCACAAAACTTATGACCCAAAAAATTTTTTTTCACATATAAAATTGATTGAAAATATACTGTGACTTTAACTGTAAGTAAGCAAATAAGCAAATAGCCACCGCCCCTCCCTGCTGTACGGGCAGTCCACACGAGCAAAGGGAAGGTTACTCAGCTTTTACTTTTGTTAGTTAACACGGGGGTGATTCAATTGATACCACCTGTGCTGTCGTCCGAGACGTTACTGCATATATTGCTGTCGTCCGAGTATTCCGGTTTTCGTCCGAGTACTACGGCTGTCGTTACACAAACAGTACACACGTAAAAGCGGCTCGTAATTGTATTTGAAGGTATTATTTATCTTTTTTACTGCTAGAATGTGTTGTTAGATATTTGTCTATCGTGCAATATGTTTGTACGGGTTTTTGGGTCGCTAGTTTGCATACAACCATGTGTTTAATCGTAAAAAAGCAAAAACCACATAAATATGCAAATACTTTAATAATCAGCATCTCTCAGTTCTAACCATTTATTGAACAACATGGAAAACATAACTGCAAAGATAAAACCTTTTACAGTTATAAAAAAATCCAAAGCAGAAAGGGTTTGAAGGGGCGTTTAACTTTTGGTGTTACTGCTGTCGATCAGTTGTAAATATGTGTGATACGGCTATCGGTTAAACTCGTTACGGATGTCGACAATTTAGATCAGGTAATAATTGAAAATATATGGGTAAAACTAAGTTTAAGGCATCCTAGATTTCAGAAATATGAATCATCTATTTCA
Source organism: Rugalucina vietnamica (assembly GCA_964017185.1). Classification (NCBI taxonomy): domain Eukaryota; kingdom Metazoa; phylum Mollusca; class Bivalvia; order Lucinida; family Lucinidae; genus Rugalucina; species Rugalucina vietnamica. The sequence goes on from OZ024875.1 coordinate 46,649,357, forward strand.
CTTTGTTCATATTTCTAACGATAAACCACGGTGGGTTGGTTACACGAAGTAAGATATTTAGATTATTTACATGACACACCGCCGCACTTTCAAATATGAATATTGAAAGTCGTTTATACAGTGACCGGTTGCCTTGCTTTCTCATTTTCGCATGCATTATCCAAATCAGAAAGTGTACTGTATACAATTTAAACTTTGATGAGCGTCACGATTGTCTTACAGCGGAAAAAGACACACTGTGGCGAAATTGACTGATTGATCATTTGTGTAATGCACTTTAGCCATTTGTGACCACGCCCGTCCGCCCCCATCCCCGGGGAGGGCGGGGGCAGCCGTGGAAATGAGCAGGGCTTTGACCAAAGTTTTGCTACGGCAGTGCGTGGGAAACGGGCCGTGAAATTAAAAGCAGCCTGTGGAGAAAACAGCAGTGGTTTTACCAACAAGCAGTCCTTACAGGGTGGTTTTTTTTAGCGAGGATTGCTTTTAGCGATGATTTGCTGGACCAAAAGTCAAAATTCCCGCTATTCCCCGGGGGTGGGGACCCGTTGTTACAAATGACTAGTACATAATACCTTATAATATTGCATTCATGTGTATATTTTCTTGTAGTCGCTCTCGAATGTCATTAAATGGCGCGAAGTGTAATATTTTGCTCTGCGATACAAAGGTTCACGCGTGTTGGTTGTGCTCTGTGATACATTGTGTTGTTCTTTCTGTCCCGCTTGGGATGTCTTTGGGTTGGGATGTTGATATTTAGCCAGTCGAATACAATGATTTCATATTTTATTTGACTCCCCCCCCCCCCTTTCTTGGTTTCGCGAATTTACTTTTTGGTGAACTAGTAAAGTTGGTCTCCTATCCGCCTAGTATCTTCTGGTCTTGGCTTTACTGCATCGGCATTTTGTATATTTATATCTTTTAGCCAGCTTAGCACGTTGTTTAATTTCATCATACCGTTTTTCCTTTCCGCAGTCCTCGTAGAAACGGTGGTTTCGCTTTCCTAAGAAAATGGTTTTGTTGATTGTAATAATAATCTCTAAATAAGTTCTGGTTTGGATTTTAACTTAATTACATCATTTTTTTTTTTACATATGTTCGCCAGTTGAACACTATTTTTATTTTCTTTCTTTATAAAATGTCCCCAGGAGAAATGGTTTTCGCTGTTTTACCCAGTAAATAAGCTATTCGGCATCCCAGGACAAGTGGTTTATCTTCATGATACGATTGCTAATTGAGCCTACCTCTATGTGCCCAGGAAAAATGGTTTTCGGCGTTGTCCCTAGTAAATACGCTCATCGGCGTCCCACGAAAGGTGGTTTATCCTCATGATACGACTGCTTATTTTGCCTGCCTCTCTGTTGTGTTCGTTGCCTTTGGTTTTGGTTGCGACATAGCTGGATGACTACCTCGTTTGGAAAGAGCTAGTTATTCTGCTATTCGAGTGCGTTGTCCGACTGATGCCGTTTGCATGAGTCATTTGTGAAATATTTTAAATATACTATCATATGACTGTATATGAAACAGTAAAAAAAATCACATACTTTCATCTGGTCGCCGAGAACACTTCGAAAAATTTAAGTTCCGAAGTGTTCTAGATGTTGACAAATGTTTCAAAGAAAGAAAAGTTTGCTAAAGAGTTCTTATACTATGCCGCATATGATAGGATATGTGTGAAATATTTTCTTTCATATGAATATAGCAATGCGTGATTTCCGACAGTATGTGCAGTACGAACGCGCTCGCTAACGTATGCACAAACATACACGGAGTTTGTTTCCCGACACTGTGTCAGCTTATAAATCGTTTTCATTTCCAGAAAACATGTTATGCAAAGTTTGTACTTAGAGACTCATTGTTCATTCATGTGACTTCACTAATTATCTCATATGACATTACAGAAGAGACTATTTGTAGCATTTGTGTTTTTCGAGGTTACTGTTATGCTTTCTAGCGCTGTATAGTCGTCGTTTTATGAGTAGCATACGAAAATTATTCAGAAACTACAAAATAAATGCATAAAATATGTTGAATTTGATTTCAATGGGCAATATGCCATCTCGAAATGCTATCGACAGCCGTATCGTACTGATCAATAAACAAACGCCAGCCGTATCAGGGGTCAGCGACAGCCGTATCACGCTTTTTAAAAACGGGAAATAAAATTTGAAGGACGCAATGAATTGGGTAAATGATTACAGCTTTCAAAGGCTAAATGGAAAGCATAATATCCCTGATACTTTCGCTTACATGGAATGGTTGCATATGTTGAAAGTAACGAAAACACGCGAGAAAACGACGCTTTGTACTAAAAATGAATTCTTGTGATTGTCTTTATGTTAAGAAAACTTGAAAGACGTTTGTAATAACGATAAATACCTTCTTGACAATTTTCGGTGATAAATGCGCTGATAAGCGACGATCTGTTGGCCCTGTGGGCACTGAAATAGGGGCACCGATGATAACGACAGCCGTAGTACTCGGACGAAAACCGGAATACTCGGACGACAGCAATATATGCAGTAACGTCTCGGACGACAGCACAGGTGGTATCAATTGAATCACCCCCGTGGTTAAGCCAAGGAGTCCACTTCCCTTCTGATGCAGTACAAAACATGCATTATGTGACCATTTCTCAATCGAGATCAACATATGCTCATTGATGCCCAATTGTTTAGTATCAGCTATGACTGAACAATCTAGAATTATTTGGGCTAATAGCTGAGGTTTCTTAACTAGGTTATAAATCCTAACATCAGTATTCAGTCCTTCACCTCAATATTGTAATCGAAGCATCTATTAAACAGTGTCTGCTTCCTGCAAGTTTTGAGCATACTGCTAGGAAATGTACACGGTCCTCAATCCCATCGCCACAAAGAGGGCTCATACTGGTTAAAACGAGCCCTATTTTCCTGTAAGATGTAAGTACCCGTCAAAGGCTAGGCATTAAGGGTGTTTCCACGGACCGACTAAATTTTTTTATTCGTTTCGTGCGACGTGTACAATATCTCCCAAACGAGCACAGCCTCGTGTCACGTGACAGAACGGAAGTAAAATGGAGGACAATGTGCCCGGAAAATTCAAGGCGAACATTTCTTGCTTGTTTCCAGAGATATTGACGCTCATTTTCAGTCATTTAGACGTTAAAGACAAAGGAAGGGCAGCCCGGGTGTGTGTTGCATGGCGAGATGCGGCGTACAATCGACGAGTGTGGCGTGGTGTTGAAGCCAAGCTGCATTTGAAGCGAGCAAATCCTTCTTTGTTCCCAAGTCTGGTGAGGAGGGGTATACGAAAAGTTCAAATTCTCAGTTTACGCCGAAGTTTGAGTGATGTAGTTCATGGTGTTGACAAACTTGAAAGTTTGAATCTGAGCGGATGTTACAATATCAATGATGTTGACTTGGGAAATGCTTTCATACGGGAACTGCCCACTCTCACATGTCTTAATCTAAGCTTGTGCAAGCAAATTTCTGACAGATCATTGGACTTAATCAAAGAGTACTTGATAAATCTTGAAGTGCTAGAACTTGGAGGCTGTACCTCTATCACAAACACTGGACTCCTTTTAATTGCTTTTGGATTGAAAAAGCTGAAGACGTTAAACTTGAGAAGCTGTAGACATGTGTCAGACTTAGGTATTGGACACTTGGCTGGATTAAGCCCCCAGGCCGTACCTGGTACAATAGAGTTAGAACACCTTGGCCTTCAAGACTGTCAAAAATTGACAGATCAGGCTTTAAAACATGTCAGTATTGGCCTAGTTAACTTGAAAACATTAAATCTTAGTTTTTGTGTTAGTGTTACGGATGCAGGAATCAAATTCCTTTCGAAAATGCCTAACTTGCAGGAGTTAAATCTACGGAGCTGTGACAACATAACAGACACTTCCTTAAGATACCTTTCAGAAGGTGGATCACATTTAACAACGCTGGATGTGAGTTTTTGTGTCAAAATCGGTGACCATGGTTTATACTACCTTGCTCAAGGATTGTTTGGCCTTCGCAGCCTTAGTATTTGTGCCTGTAACATCAGTGACGATGGAATAATTCGACTTGTCAAGTCATTACATGAAATTACAACACTCAATATTGGACAGTGTGTAAAAATAACGGACAAAGGATTGGGTGCCATAAGGAAAAACCTAAAGAGTCTGTCCTCCATAGATCTGTATGGCTGCACAAGAATAACTAATGTGGGACTTGAAAAAATTATGCAGTTAAAGTGCCTCTCAACTGTCAATTTGGGGCTTTGGCATAGACGTTAAGGATGTTTGATTAATTCTAAATGTATCAGTCCACAATTTGGGGCTTTGGCATATATGTTAAGGATGTTTGATTAATTCTTAATGTGTCAGGGCATCTCAGAAACTGCCCATGTTAATGGTAAACTTGATGCACAGAGGCTGACAGAGCGGACATATTTCAAATATCAAGTTTTTATTCATTCAGCAGGGAAAAATCTTCCAGAAATACAGAACTTCCAGTTTTATCTTACATTCAACTAGTTTTTCAAATTTTCTGAGACCTTAATTAAGCATCATGAAGAAAATTTTTATAGGGTATTTTTTTTTTTTTTTTTTAAATAAAATTCCTTGCCAACATTGTAATTTTGATGGTGCATATAAAAGCTGTGCCAGGCTTTTCAATTCATATACTGACCAAAAGTGAAAATGCTATACTTTGAATCTTTCTTTCACCGACTATGAAACTATTAGATAAGATTACATGCTATTTCCCAGATATCCTGCATCTGATTAGTTGAAGCATAATTGCATTATCTCTTTGCATGTCTAAGTTACATTCCTTTCTGTGTTGAAAGCTTTTGTCATCAAATTTTGCAAATACGTGCAGACAATTTTGTTTTGACTTATGACAAAGTGGCATGTGCGTATTGAATTAAAACACACACAAATATCAAAAGTCACTACACCTTTGAAACAAGCTCACAAATCAATGTCAAATTTATCAGTCTTTAAAATTGTCTCCGGACTCTCCCTTTGACATAAACGAATAGGGACAATAAATGTTTGGTAGTCTGTGATGTATCAAGGTTTTCAATAATTTTCTTTTGCAAAATGTTCCAGGCTTGTCAGCCCACTGAATATTCCTACAATATATTGACTAGGAATGGCTTTGATGGATTGATGCAACAGCCAATTGATTTTCATATGGAGAATGCATTCTTCGAGTTTCAAGATTCACATTATGACTTGAAACTCACTTTTCAAAACTGATTTTCTAAATGCTGAAACAAATTTGTAATCAGCCCTATACATAGTCTGTTGGTTTCTCAGGCGACCATTTGTTGCACTCTGACATGGTTGGAATTCTACTTTGGATTCCTGAAGGCATAAACTGTATGCGATTTCTTTTCAAATTGTACACCTGAAAATTTGGACCCCTGTCAAACTTCGAACATGTTTCAGATTGGCTCTGTCAAGCCGTTTGATAAAAACTGTAAAATGTTTACTGTTATGCACAACAAATTCCATGAAAATTAAAAAAATATATTTGACTTTCTGACATTTTTCTAGATAATATATGACAGAAAATTGGATGTAGCATTTTTAGTTTTGTTCAGTATATATTTTGCTCTTTTCAGTTTTCATAGATCTCATAGTCATGTATAAATTAAATATACGAACAATGCAGTTTAACAAAAAATGTGAAGATAGATTCAGATTTTTTTTTTTTTGAAAAATTGAGGAAAACTTGAAAACCACACACACAAATGAGAGGCCCTTAAAATAGAAAATCATAGTTCACGCTAACCGAATGTAGTCAAAATATGAAAATCAAATGCCGTGTGAGGAGAATAAAAATCATGGAATATGCCATGCAGTAGCATAAATTCATGCAGTAGCATAAATACATATAGATACCTACATTTGTAGTATAGTTATCAGGGTGAAAACTGAAAAGTTCTCTAATTTTGTCAAAATTTACTTAAAATTGGGTAATTGAGATGTATTTGGTCCGACAGGACTATGTTCATTATGTGGGAAGCATATCTTTCCTGATATTTAAAATACAGAAAATACAGTACCAGTAATCCTGTTCCATAAGCTACATGTACTGCATGACATTCTTTGATTTTCGATTAGTGCAGCTGTTTTCCATTTTTGACTGCTGTTTGAGCTTTGGAGCATTTGGTAGGTGTGCAGTTGATCTTGAAGGAAATATATCTTTACCGGTACTGTTCGTAGTTGAAATTAAGCATTATACATTAACATGATGATTGCATACATATATTTAAAAGCCTGTTCAAAAGTTGTCTTCATTAAATTGGTGCATGTTATAAATATAAGTTAGTACATTGTAATTGTTTGTAGCACAAAGTGCAAATATTATACAGTATATGTTATAATTATAAAATCTATGTCTGTTAAACAGTTTTGAAAAAAAGGTGTCTTCTATTGTGGTCTATTTTATTTATTTGATCCAGCTAAAGGCCTGGTCAGCTGGTCATATTCCAGTGTATAGCATCAATGTATACATGCTCATTGGTGTACGTTGCACATGTTTATCAGAGGTTTTGCATCCTTTACAGGTACACTACAATACAGCCCCTTTCACTCAAGATTGCCGTTTGAGCATTTGCATTACACTACACAAGAAGACCATGTGTTCTGAAGATCTGAGTTTCTTTTATGTTGTCCTCAAAGGCATCTGGATTTATTTACTGATTTGAGTGACAGTTTCAAACTAAATGACCTTTAAAACGGCAAGCTCAAGTGAAACTTTTATCTTACTATGTGGAATTTCGGCCATATAGATACCGATAGGTACCTGCTAAAATTGATGAAATTCTGCTTTTGTTCCTATCCTATTTCAAATGTGTGTTCTTAATATGCATTGTATGTGCTGTACAAAGAATTTAAAATAAAAATGTGCTTTAATCAAACATTTACAATGTCTTTATCACAAGAGGTGACATCATTACCTAAAGATAAATGCTGAATAGATTTTAAGAACACCTGACAACTGGGACATGGTTTCAGTTCTAAAAGTTACCTGATTTACACACAAACTTGATTGGCCTAAATACTGAAAAGGCAAGCTTGAGTGAATGTGGCTGTATGCTACCAGCTGTAGTATAAGTGCCTCTCAAGGCACTTTTTCTAGTTTTCCATATGTTGGCTAAAAGATTGTAGTGTGACCGGGCCTTAAATATATGTAGCTTGCATATTTTGTCAACAAAAGCACAGCTCAGCTACACAGTGGCTATGCAGCCTATCAGCTCCTTTAACTAGATGGTCCCACATTTGCAGGACTCTTATTTCTTTTGAAACATAAAATGAGCTGCATCATGAGAAAACCAACATTTTGTATAGCAGGGACCAGTGATCGATCAACTAGTGGTTATGGGCTCTTAATTCTCAAAGGATACCTGAAGTAAATCTTGTGCTAGTTTTAACTTAAAGCGCATTATATTTCCTTACAAACACTAATTTAAATTTATTTGGAAAGCTTTTCTATCTTGCATTTTCTGGCACTTTACGAAGAGGGGGTCATAGTTGTGTTGCTTAAAAGCGGTGATTGTTCAATAAATTCTTCAAGATGAAACAACCTGCATTCATTCCCACTGGCTAAAGTTTTAACTTTACTGCATACTAAACAAATCTGATCCACATGATTCCAAATTGTAAAGGATAACGCTGCGATTAATGGACGATTTCTGTGATTTTCGAGCATTTTTAGCTCAACTGCACGAAGTGCATAGAGCTATTGCAGTCACCCCAGTCCAGGGTTGCCACTCATTTTGTATTTCAAAATTCCCTGACTTTTCCCTGATTTTTTTACAGTTTTCCAGATCCTTTTATTGGACTCTCGGTGCCATCTTTAAGCCGTTTGAAGCCAGATCACCTTCTATAAAAGCATAGATTACTCTTAACCTCCCCCACTTTAGAATCTTTCCTATGTATGGAAATTATTCTCACCATTAAGTGTATCATAGTTGTCCCCATAACAAAATAATGTAATAAATGTTCATCAGATAAGCAGCAGTAAACCACGTTGATACAATTGCATCAACGACTGTTCAGTTTTTTTTTTAGCTCACCTGAGCCGTCAGGCTCACAAGGTGAGCTTATAGTATACCCATGCTCCGTCGTCCGTCCGTCCGTCGTCCACCATTTTCAAAGATCTTCTTCTCTGAAACAGCTTGGTCAATCAAAGCCAAATTTTACATGAAGCATCTATGGGAAGGGGGAACCAATGTGTATATAAATAATCCAGGTCACATGACCAAGATGGCCGCCATGCCCATATATGGTAAAAACCCTTCAAAAATCTTCTTCTCCAGAACCACTGGACAGATTTCAACCAAACTTGGCATGAAGCATCGATGACTCAAGTACTACAATGTTTATATAAATCATGACCTTGCGGTGACCTTGACCTATTTTACGGCAAGGTCAACATAGGTCGCCTTTGCATTTGAATGGGAAAAATTGTTAAATTGTCATTTAAAGGAAAAATCTTGCAGAAAATGAGCAGTAGGTCTGAATATTAATGATTCTGAAAAAAATTGGGCACCAGGGGCTCATCCGCCCCCACCCCGGGGCAATATACATGTATATTATCATAATATTCAAACATCTTCTTCTCTGAAACCGCTTGGCCAATCAAAGCCAAATTTTACATGAAGCATCTATGGGAAGGGGGAACCAATGTGTATATAAATAATCCAGGTCACATGACCAAGATGGCTGCCATGCCCATATATGGTAAAAACCCTTCAAAAATCTTCTTCTCCAGAACCGGTGGACTGATTTCAACAAAACTTGGCATGAAGCATCGATGGCTCAAGCACTACAATGTTTATATAAATCATGACCCTGTGATGACCTTGACCTATTTTACGGCAAGGTCAACATAGGTTGCCAATGCATTTGAATGGGGAAAACTTTTAAAATGTAATTTAAAGTGAAAGTCTTGCAGAAAATTGGAAGTAGGACTGAATATTAATGATTCTGAAAAAAATTGGACCCCAGGGGCTGATGTGCCCCCACCCCAGGGCAATATACATGTATATTTCCATAATATTCAAACGTCTTCTCCTCTGAAATCACTTGGCCAATCAAAGCCAAATTTTATGTGAAGCATCTATAGAATGGGGGAATCAATGTGTATATAAATAATCTAGGTCACATGACAAAGATGGCCGCCATGCCCATATATGGTAAAAACCCATCAAAAATCTTTTTCTCTGAAACCAATAGACTGATTTCAAGGAAACTTGGCTTGAAGCATCGATGGCTAAAGTACTCCCATGTATATATAAATCATGACCCTGTGATGACCTTGACCAAGTTTATGGCAAGGTCAACATGGATTGCCTATGCATTTGAATTGGGAAAACTGTTAAAATGTCACTTGAAGGGAAAAGCCAGCAGGAAATTGGCAAATGGACAGAATATTGAAGATTCTGAAAAAAGACCAGAGGACCAATGGTCCTGTAAACGCTCACCTGAGATCTGCTGCATATACCAATAAACATGTATGAATATTATGGTATTTTATTCCAGTGCAGGGGCAGATGAAGCCCTTGGGCCATTTTCTTTTTTCTGAATCTTCAATATTCTGTCCATTTGCCAATTTCCTGCTGGCTTTTCCCTTCAAATGACATTTTAACAGTTTTCCCAATTCAAATGCATAGGCAACCCATGTTGACCTTGCCATAAACTTGGTCAAGGTCATCACAGGGTCCTGATTTATATATACATTAAAGTACTTTAGCCATCGATGCTTCATGCCAAGTTTCCTTGAAATCAGTCTATTGGTTTCAGAGAAGAAGGTTTTTGATGGGTTTTTACCATATATGGGCATGGCGGCCATCTTTGTCATGTGACCTAGATTATCTATATACACATTGATTCACCCATTCTATAGATGCTTCACAAAAAATTAGGCTTTGATTGGCCAAGCGGTTTCAGAGGAGAAGACGTTTGAATATTATGGAAATATACATGTATATTGCCGCGGGGTGGGGGCACATGAGCCCCTGGGGTCCAATTTTTTTTCAGAATCATTAATATTCAGTCCTACTTCCCATTTCCTGCAAGACTTTCACTTTAAATTACATTTTAAAAGTTTTCCCCATTCCAATGCATTGGTGACCTATGTTTACCTTGCCGTAAAATAGGTCAAGGTCATCACAGGGTCATGATTTATATATACATTGTAGTGCTTGAGCCATCAATGCTTCATGCCAAGTTTTGTTGAAATCGGTCCACCGGTTCTGGAGAAGAAGATTTTTGAAGGGTTTTTACCATATATGGGCATGGCGGCCATCTTGGTCATGTGACCTGGATTATTTATATACACATTGGTTCCCCCTTCCCATAGATGCTTCATGTAAAATTTGGCTTTGATTGGCCAAGCGGTTTCAGAGAAGAAGATGTTTGAATATTATGATAATATACATGTATATTGCCCCGGGGTGGGGGCGGATGAGCCCCTGGTGCCCAATTTTTTTCAGAATCATTAATATTCAGTCCTACTGCTCATTTTCTGCAAGATTTTTCCTTTAAATGACAATTTAACAATTTTTCCCATTCAAATGCAAAGGCGACCTATGTTGACCTTGCCGTAAAATAGGTCAAGGTCACCGCAAGGTCATGATTTATATACACATTGTAGTGCTTGAGTCATCGATGCTTCATGCCAAGTTTGGTTGAAATCGGTCCAGTGGTTCCGGAGAAGAAGATTTTTGAAGGGTTTTTACCATATATGGGCATGGCGGCCATCTTGGTCATGTGACCTGGATTATTTATATACACATTGGTTCCCCCTTCCCATAGATGCTTCATGTAAAATTTGGCTTTGATTGGCCAAGCGGTTTCAGAGAAGAAGATCTTTGAAAACTGTGGACGACGGACGGACGGACGGACGGACGACGGACGGACGACGGAGCATGGGTATACTATAAGCTCACCTTGTGAGCCTGACGGCTCAGGTGAGCTAAAAATGGCCCAAGGGCTTCATCTGCCACTGCACTGGAGTTAAATACCATAATATTCAAACATGTTTATTGGTATATGCAGCAGATCTCAGGTGAGCGTTTACAGGACCATTGGTCCTCTGGTTTATTTTCTTTTTCTGGCGGGGGTCTGGGGGCCGCCTGGGCCCCCAGAAGCTATTGCGATATTAACACAATATCCTCTGATGTTGGCCTCTCCTGCGGTCACTTATCATTTTTAGCTCACCTGAGCCGTCAGGCTCACAAGGTGAGCTTATAGTATACCCATGCTCCGTTGTCCGTCCGTCGTCTGTTCGTCCGTCGTCCACCATTTTCAAAGATCTTCTTCTCTAAAACAGCTTGGCCAATCAAAGCCAAATTTTACATGAAGCATCTATGGGAAGGGGGAACCAATGTGTATATAAATAATCCAGGTCACATGACCAAGATGGCCGCCATGCCCATATATGGTAAAAACCCTTCAAAAATCTTCTTCTCCGGAACCACTGAACCGATTTCAACCAAACTTGGCATGAAGCATCGATGACTCAAGTACTACAATGTGTATATAAATCATGACCTTGCGGTGACCTTGACCTATTTTACGGCAAGGTCAACATAGGTCACCTTTGCATTTGAATGGGAAAAATTGTTAAATTGTCATTTTAAGGAAAAGTCTTGCAGAAAATGAGCAGTAGGACTGAATATTAATGATTCTGAAAAAAATTGGGCACCAGGGGCTCATCCGCCCCCACCCCGGGGCAATATACATGTATATTATCATAATATTCAAACATCTTCTTCTCTGAAACCGCTTGGCCAATCAAAGCCAAATTTTACATGAAGCATCTATGGGAAGGGGGAACCAATGTGTATATAAATAATCCAGGTCACATGACCAAGATGGCCGCCATGCCCATATATGGTAAAAACCCTTCAAAAATCTTTTTCTCTGGAACCGGTGGACCAATTTCAATGAAACTTGGCATGAAGCATCGATGGCTAAAGCACTACAATGTATATGTAAATCATGACCCTGTGATGACCTTGACCTGTTTTACGGCAAGGTCAACATAGGTCACCAATGCATTGGAATGAGGAAAACTTTTAAAATGACATTTAAAGTAAAAGTCTTGCAGGAAATGGGCAGTAGGACTGAATATTAATGATTCTGAAAAAAATGGACCCCAGGGGCTCATGTGCCCCCACCCCGGGGCAATATACATGTATATCTTCACTATATTCAAACGTCTGCTCCTATGAAACCACTTGACCAATCAAAGCCAAATTTTATGTAATGCATCAATAGGAAGGGATAACCAATGTGTATATAAATAATCCAGGTCACTGACCAAGTTGGCCGCCATGCCCAAATATGGTAAAAACCCTTCAAAAATCTTTTTCTCTGGAATCGTTGGACCAATTTCAATGAAACTTGGCATGAAACATCGATGGCTAAAGCAATACAATGTATATATAAATCATGACCCTGTGATGACCTTGACCTATTTTATGGCAAGGTCAACATAGGTCACCAATGCATTTGAATGGGGAAAACTTTCAAAATGTCATTTAAAGTGAAAGTCTTGCAGGAAATGGGCTAAAGGACTGACTATTAATGATTCTGACAAAAAATGGACCACAGGGGCTCATGTGCCCCCACCCCGGGGCAATATACTTGTATATCTCCATGATATTCAAACATGTGCTCCTCTGAAACCACTTGGCCAATCAAAGCCAAATTTTATGTGAAGCATCTAAAGGATGGGGTAATCAATGTGTATATAAATAATCCAGGTCACGTGACCAAGATGGCTGCCAGGCCCATATATGGTAAAAATCTCTCAAAAATCTTCTTCTCCGGAACCAGTGGACAGATTTCAAGGAAACTTGGCTTGAAGCATCGATGGCTCAAGTACTACAATGTATATATAAATCATGACCCTGTGATGACCTTGACCCAGTTTATGGCAAGGTCAACATGGGTTGCCAATGCATTTGAATGGGAATAACTGTTAAAATGTCATTTGAAGGAAAAAGCCAGCAGGAAATTGGCAAATGGACAAAATATTGATTATTCTGAAAAAGAAAATGGCCCAAGGGCTTCATCTGCCCCTGCACTGGGATTAAATACCATAATATTCAAACATGTTTATTGGTATATGCTGCAGATCTCAGGTGAGCGTTTACAGGACCATTGGTCCTCTGGTTTAGCTTGCAGCCAAAATGAATGAAGGGATTTATTGAAGAAAACAAGAATGAAAATTTAGATTTACTTTTAAGCTCAATCACTGTAAATACTCAAATAAATTTAAAGACTTTAAATGGTTAAGAAATTCTGAGAAGCTGAAAGCCATTTAACTTTAGGGAAAAAGAGTTCACTTTTTTCAAATTCTTTAAGACATCGATACATTGCTAAAGAACATCACTTTAGAGAAAAATTTGAAATTCCCTGACTTTCTGCACTTTTGCAAATTTCCCTGACTCAAACCCAAATTCCCTGACTTTTCCCTGACCTGGAAAAAATTTCATTTTCCAGACTTTTTCCCTGACCGTGGCAACCCTGCAGTCGTCCACATTCCTGTGCGCGTGCGCGTTCCCGTGCACGTCACACTTGCGTTAAAGTTTTCTAGAAGTCCATATCTTGACAACCACTCATCAGAAAGCATTCATACTTGGACCGTAGATACCCTGTAGGGTTAGCTTTCATTCCATGGCATCGGGGCTCTGGGTCCAGGTCAGGGGGTGGGGCTGGAGGTTAAAATCTAGAACACCTTCAAAAATGGCCATTATTGTGTTAAAGTTTTCTAGAAGTCCATATCTTGACAACCACTCATCAGAAAGCAATGATACTTGGGCCATTGACACCCTGTAGGGTCGGCTTTTATTCCATGGCATCAAATCCCTGGGTCCATGCCAGGGGGTGGGGCTAGAGGTTAAAATCTAGAACACCATTAATAATAATGGCTTTTCTGTGAAATAGTATTCTATAAGTTTATATCTTGAAAACCTTTTATCAGAGGGCTTTCATACTTGGACCATAGGTACCCTGTAGGGTTGAGTTTCATTTCATGGCATCAGATTTCTGGGTCCATGCCCGGGGGGGGGGGGGGGGGGGTGCTAAAGGTTGAAAACATGAACACTGTAAGAAAAAGGTGTACTGCTGTGTTACTTTTACAAGGAGTCCGTATCTTGACAACGACTTATCATTAAGCATTCATACCTATACCTTTAGGTTCCAAGACATAGGACCTCTGGGTCGGAGTCAGGGGGGGGTGGGGGGGCCGGGGCTAGAGGTCAAAATCTAGAACTCCCTGAATTTTTTTTATTTCTTAATAGAAACAACTTCTAGGAATATGGTTGGTCATTTATCTTTTGACTTTGTGACACTGACTTATGTGTCAGGACGGTAAGGGTCGGATGACCTACTTTCCATGGTTCAGTGATTTTGCCTTTTATCATGACACTCAGTTAGTATATTTTATTACTTCTTTCAGGTTACGAGTGTGTACGACCAGACCTTTGAGCCCAATATACTTATAGGTCACTGTGATGTAATTTCACGGTTCAGTGATTTTGCCTTATATCTTGACAGTCAATTAGTATATTTTCATACTTTTTTCAGATTATGAGTTTGTATGACCAATATACCTGTACTTATAGGTCACTGTGACCTAATTTCATGGTTCAGTGATTTTGCCTTATATCTCGGCACTCAAATGGTTAATGAACAAACTTCTTTCAAAGTATGTTTGCGTATGACAAGACTTTTGACCCTGAAGTAGTCATTATGACCTAATTTCACGGTTCAGTGATTTTGCCTTATATCTCGGCACTCAATTGCTATATGAACATACTGTTTTCATGATATGTTTGCGTATGACAAGATCTTTGACTCTGAAGTATTCCTAGGTCACTGTGACCTACTTTCATGGTTCAGTGATTTCGCCTTATATCTCGACACTCAGCTGGTATTTTTAGCTCACCTGAGCCGAAGGCTCACAGGTGAGCTTATAGTATACCCATGCTCCGGCGTCCGTCCGTCCGTCGTCCGTCCGTCCGTCGTTCACAATTTCAAAGATCTTCTCCTCTGAAACCGCTTGGCCAATCAAAGCCAAACTTCATGTGGAGCATCCTTAGGAAGGGGGAACGAAAGTTTATATAAATGGTCCAGGTCACATGACCAAGATGGCCGCCATGGCTATAAATAGCAAAAACCTTTAAAAATTTTCTCCAGAACCAGTGGGCCGATTTCCACGAAACTTGGTATGTAGCATCGGGGACTTGGGCCCATCATAGTGTATATAAATCATGACCCTAGGATGACCTTGACCTATTTTATGGCAAGGTCAACTTAGGTCGCCAATGCATTTGAATGGGAAAAAATGGTAAAATGCTATTTAATGGGTAAAACTTACTGGGAATAGGCAAATGGACAGAAGATTAATGTTAATGGAAAATTTTAGCCCCTGGGGGGTTGTTTGCCCCTGCCCCGGGGCTATAAACATGTATATTTCCATAATAATGAAACATCTTCTCCCCTGAAACCACTTGGCCAATCAAAGCCAAACTTCATATGGAGCATCCTTGGGAAGGGGGAAAGAAAGTTTAAATAAATGGTCAAGGTCACATGACCAAGATGGCCGCCATGGCTATAAATAGAATTACCTTTAAAAATCTTCTTCTCCAGAGCCAGAAGGCCAATGATTTTTAAACTTGGTGTGAAGCATCAGTGACTAGATCTCTACAAAGTTTATATAAATCATGACCCTGGGATGACCTTGACCTATTTTACGGCAAGGTCAACATAGGTCGCTCATGCATTTGAATTGGAAAAAGTGTTAAAATGTAATTTGTAGGGAAAAACTTGCAGGAAATGGGTAAATGGACTTAAGATGGATGATTCTGAAAAAATTTGGACCACAGGTGTCTGTCTGTCCCCGACCCGGGGCAATATACATGTATATTATAGTCACTATATTACAGTGATATTCAAAGATCTTCTTTTCTGAAACTGCTTGGCCAATCAAAGCCAAACTTTATGAGGAGCATTGTTAGGAAGTGGGAATGAAAGTATATATAAATGGTCAAGGTCACATGACCAAGATGGCTGCCATGGCTATAAATAGCAAAAACCTTTAAAAATCTTCTTCTCCAGAACCAGAAGGTGTATGATTTTGAAACTTGGCATGAAGCATCAGGCAATGGAGCTCTACAAAGTTTATATAAATCGTGACCCTTGGATGACCTTGACCTATTTTACGGCAAGGTCAACTTAGGTCGCCCATGCATTTGAATGGGGAAAATTGTTGAAATGTCATTTGAAGGGCAAAACTTGCAGTATGTTAAATGGACTGAAGTTTAATGTTTTCAATGAGAAATTGACTCCAGGGGTTGCTCTGACCTGGCCCTGGGGTTATATACACTGCAACCTCGTTATAACGCCCCTCATTATAATGCGGTTTTCAATATAACACGGTCATGTCATGGCTCCCAAATTAATTAATTTACTATATGTCTATAGAAAGTAACCTCATTATAACACGGTTCACTTATAACACGGTCTGTTTCTATGGACCCCAAAGATAGCGTTATAATGAGGTTGGCCTGTACATGTACATTACCATTCTAGTCAAACAAGTTTATTGGTATATATCTCGGGTTTCAGGTGAGCGTTTACAGGACCATTGGTCCTCTGGTTTCTTACTTCTTTCAGATTATGAATGAGTATGAGCAGACCTTTAACCCAAACGTACTTATAGGTCACTATGACCTAATTTCATGGTTCAGTGATTTTGCCTTCTATCTCAGCACTCAAGTGGTTTATGAACAAACTTCTTTCACACTATGTTTGTGTATGACAAGACCTTTGACCCTAAAGTAGTCCTATGTCATAATGACCTAATTTCACGAATCAGTGATTTTCTCTTATATCTAGGCACTCAATTGGTATATGAACATACTTCTTTAATGATATGTTTGCGCATGACAAGACCTTTGACCATAAAGTATTCCTTGGTCACTGTGACCTAATTTCATGGTTCAGGGATTTTGCCTTATATCTCCACACTCAGTTGGTATTTTTTCATACTTCTTTCTGATTATAAATGAGTATGACCAGACCTTTAATCCAAACATACCTATAGGTCACTGTGACCTAATTTCATGGTTCAGTGATTTTGCTTTATATCTCAACACTGAATAGGTATATGATAATATTTCTTTCACATTATGAGTAAGCATGACTAGACCTTTGACCCTGAAATACTTATAGGTCAGTGTGACCTTATTTCACGATTCAGCGATTTTGCGTTGTATCTTGGAACTCATCTTAGGTAGTTATAGTAAACTTTCATGGTTCAGTGATTTTGCCTTATTGCATCAAGGCAAAAAGATGTGTGAGCATAATGCTTTTGGTTACTGGTGGGGTTTGGCCTTGTGTTTGACAAAGGTCAGAAGCAGTCGAGCACACTGTCCTGCGACAGCTCTTATTTTCATCAGTTTTCCATTGTTTCTATGGGCGTTTATGCTTTTCGACCACCTCATTTTGCTGCTTTATTATTTTAACTCACTGAAAATTTCCAAAATGTGTTTCGTGGCTAGAGGTTAACAATAATTATTCTTTCTGAAAATGTACATACCAAGTTAGCCTTGTTTGGAGAGAAAAAGGTGATCGATCACTGGTCCACCTGACCCTGATTCACGCTGTATTATGGTGGGTGTGTTAAAACGACGTCGCTGAGAACGTGACATGATGACGTCATAAATTGACATACTGAAAAATATGGCAGTTCAAGCTTGGATATGGTATGTACACATGCATTCTCCAATGCATGTCTGATCCGCAAATTTATCAAACATGGCTATTTTTGATCGATCTCTGGTCCCTTTACAATAGGCGAGAACTGATCAGTGCCTTTGTTTTCGATAAGTACAATTCCTCTTTGTTCTAAATCTAAAATTTCCAGCCTCTAGCCATCTGCTGTACTTGTACAGCTTGGTTTGTGTTAGACCTGTTCGGAAACCACATTGTTGGTTTTCTCATGACGTGGCTAAATTTAAGACCTTAACACGGACGTGCCACTATTGGCTTTGAAGGGGCTTGGTAGCTAGATCAGTAGCATGGGCAGATTGTGTCAAAGTGGTCAAAGTTCAACCTCACCCCCATATTTGGCATATTTGAATAGTTTTGGAAAATATTTTGAAAATATTTCTATGGTCATTCATAGAAGAAGAGCATGTACTTCTGGAGTATTTTTGATTCTGACAGATTTTTTTTTTTTTTCAGTTTTACATCCCTTTCAAGCTTTTACACTCATATCAAGACAAATCAATCAGAGTGGGGCGAAAAATGGAGTACTCTGGGAAAAACCACCTGACACACCCGCAAGCAGAACTTGGCTTGCCCCACATGTGAATTGTGCCCCGTGCAAGGCGCTACCCCACAGGGCATGTAAATAATGTAACACACAGGCACCTAAGCCTGTTGGATTATACATAATTATCATATTAAGATGATTCATGCCAAATATCAAACACTTTTATATACAAGAGCACCAAAAATCGCAAAAAATATGGATTTTGCAATCCGTGAAATTAAATCTCCGTGACAAACAGTTGGGTTACAGTATCTGTGAAATGAGAAAGGTTTACATGGAAAAGTTGCTTACCCACTACACCACTGTGGCTTCTCTATCAATAAAAGAGTTCACCCACCGACTTTCTTCCTAGCCAAATTTTGGGACTTCAAAATGGCTGTCAGGTTGATTGAAGGGAAGGAGAGCTGTCTGACTGTCAAATGGTCATGTATTCTTTCCTTGGGTTAGAATAAAAACATAATCTGAGTGAAAATTTAAAATGGGACTTTATTTTAACTGACTAGCACTAATTTCACTTACAATCATTGGTAATCACTAACAATTATTACCAAACAGAGATCACTTGACTATTGGTAAATATATGAGCTGCGCCATGAGAAATCCAGCATTTTGCCTATGTGCGAACAAAGGTGACAATCAGCTTCACAGTGGCTGCGAAGTTGATCAGCGCCTTTATTTTTTCTACATGGATAGACACAGGATAGTATAATTCATTTACTTTCTAAATACAGAATTTCCAGCCTCTGGCCATTTTCTGTGCTTGTACAGCTCGGTTTATGTCAGACCTGGTCAGAAATCCTGAAGAGGGGTTTTCTCACGTATCGGCTCACATGATCTCATGCAGCTGCCTGGACATAAAGCATCAACCAATGTACAATCTCTGGCACATATTGAACAAATTTCAAACAGGCCAATCTTCATGACAATATTCATGTTTGAAAAAAATTATTTGTGAGCCATTTTCATATCACAGGCAGTGTAAAATCAATAGAGGATATTTACTTTTTTGAGGTGAATACCAAATATATTTCATCGAGTGAGTTGAAAACATCAAACTTTAGATGTTTTCAAGTCACGAGATGAAATATATTTGGTATTTACCGATAAAAAGTAAATTTTCTTTTTATTTTATACAATACACGGGCATTTTCCTATTCACAAAGCAGGCGGTGAAAATGCAAAAACCAGAACTTTTTGAAAACACAAATAATTTTGGTACCACAACGTTCCTAACGTTCTAAGAAAATGAATACCCACACTTTATGTTTTCGTTCGTAAATAACGGAGTTATAGGCATTTGAATTTCTGAAGTGAGGCACATTTAATGACGTCAAGTGAATGGAAACGTCAGAAGTAATCCAAACTCTACAGTAAAAATATCGGCTGATATCAATCACTAGTGAAAATATCAATATCAATTCTGCAGTGAAAATATCACTTTTATCCATTTTCGATATACATTAATTTCACTGCTAACTATAAAATAAATTACAATACACTAACGATTAAAAATTATCAAAGTGGTTATGTGTGTATGAATAGTGTTCTCATCAATGAGCTGCGTCATGAGATAACCAACAATGTGGTTTTCGAACAGGTCGGACACAAATCAAGCTGTACAAGCTCAGAGGATGGCCAGAATCTTGAGAAGAAGAGGAAGTGTACTATCCATGTAGCGAAAACGAAGGCGCTGATCAGCTTTGCGGTATCCGCAAAGCTAATCTTCGCCTTTGTTTTCGCATATGCAGATGGTTGGTTTTCCGATGCAGCGGCTCAGATGTCCATTACGAAAACATGCCCATGTAATATACAGAAAATGTTTTGATGATAAAAATGAAAATTTTCACAGGAAAAAAATTGATATTTTTCTTATTTTTGCTCAAAACATAGATTGTGGGTACACGTTAGAACTGCCTCAGCGAGTACCCACAATCTATGTTTTGGAGCAAAAATAAGGAAAATAGGTATACCCCTGCAAACCCCTGTTTTTCTATATAAAAGTGGGGTTTAAGGGGGTATTCAATACACGGACATGTTTTCCTGATGATTAGTCAAATGCTCAACTGTAGCTTAGTGAAATAATCAAACCTGGCACATTCTTGAGTATTCAATGTTCTGATTCTGGTTAGTTGCTAATTATTTTGAATCGAACTTATTAACTCAATAAGAATGTTAAAAAATCAATGAAAATTTGAGTTAAATGTTATTGGCACCTTATAGAATGGTTGAAATTGTATGTTTATGTAATTATTTTGAATTGAGTCTTATTTGACTCCTCAAAGAATCGTCGAAAATCAAATCAATGATTAAATAAACAATTGGCACCATCATCAAGAAAACAGTTGGGCTTCTCTTGTGAGAAACAGCAGATAATATGGCGATATCTGAGGGATGTGCTGTGCTGAAAAGCAATTCTTTTGCATACCCACTAACTTGGCACCAAATCACTCGCTTCAATCACCATCAAATACCCTATAAGTTATATGAGTTGTGTCATGAGAAAACCAACATTTTGCATATGTGAAAACAAAGGCACAGATCAGCTTCGCAGTTACTGCGAAGCTGATCAGCGTCTTTGTTTTTGCTTCACCTATAGTACAATTCCTCTACTATCTATATCTAAAATTTCCAGCCTCCAGCCATCTTCTGTGCTTATACAATCTGGTTTGTGTCGGACCTGTTCAAAAACTACATATACGGTTCATATCTCTCAAATGCAGCCCAACAACCTTTCCTAGACACTCCATCCTTTCCTCCTGGTCTCCCTTAGACCGAGGCTAGGGCTGGGATGATTTCACAGTACACCTCTATGCCCCTGAGGAAGACATTTTCGTTGAGGAACTCATTGTGGTCATGTAGCAGTATAGGTGTGTTGTTCATTGGCGAAAATCCAAGGGCAGGATAGCCAGCCTGTAATAGAAATAGATTAGGCCATTCCAATTTTTTTCTCTGCTCAACCCCCACCCCTGCAAGCAAAACTTACATACCTATCCGCCCCTGAAAAAACAAGCATAGCTTGAAAAAAAAAAAAACTAGAGGACCATTGGTCCTGTAGCTCACCTGAGAGATTATCACATTGTAAGCTCATGAGATTTAAATTAATTGAGAATCGACCAATGAAAGTCTATGCATGGACACTATTGACCCCCGGGGCATGGCCAAATTTGACCCAGGGGCATGACTGGCACAATTTATAATGGGGACTACCAAACATTGCTACATACAAAATATAGAAGCTCTGGGCCTTTTGGTTTCAGAGAAGAAGATTTTTGTTAGTTTTTCCCATTGTAAGTCTATGGAGACTATCTACCCCCGGGGTGTGGCCAAATTTGACCCCAGGGGCATGGCTGGCACAATTTATGTAGAGGACCATTAGCCATTGCCACATACAAAATATCAAAGCTGTGTGCCCTGTGGTTTCAGAGAAGAAGATTTTTGAATTTTTTTCCCATAGCAAGTCTATTGAGACTATTAACCTCCGGGGCGTGGCCAAATTTGACCCCAGGGGCATGAATAGCACAATTTATGTAGAGGACCATTAGCCATTGCTACATACCAAATATCAAAGCTGTGGGCCTAGTGGTTTCAGAGAAGAAGATTTTTTAATTTTTTTCCCATAGTAAGTCTATGGAGACTATCAACCCCAGGGCGTGGCCAAATTTGACCCCAGGGGCATGAATGGCACAATTTATGTAGAGGACCATTAGCCATTGCTACATACCAAATATCAAAGCTGTGGGCCTAGTGGTTTCAGAGAAGAAGATTTTTTTAGTTTTTCCTATTGTAGGTCTATGGAGACTATCGACCCCCGGGGCGTGGCCAAATTTGACCCCGGGGACATGATTGGCACAATTTATGTAGAGGACCATTAGCCATTGCCACATACAAAATATCAAAGCTGTGGGCCCTGTGGTTTCAGAGAAGAAGATTTTTTAATTTTTTTCCCATAGTAAGTCTTTGGAGACTATCAACCCCTGGGGCGTGGCCAAATTTGACCCCAGGGGCATGAATGGCACAATTTATGTAGAGGACCATTAGCCATTGCTACATACCAAATATCAAAGCTGTTGGCCTAGTGGTTTCAGAGAAGAAGATTTTTTTAGTTTTTTTCCTATTGTAGGTCTATGGAGACTATCGACCCCCGGGGTGTGGCCAAATTTGACCCCAGGGGCATGAATGGCACAATTTATGTAGAGGACCATTAGCCATTGCCACCTACAAAATATCAAAGCTGTGGGCCCTGTGGTTTCAGAGAAGAAGATTTTTTATTTTTTTTCCCATAGTAAGTCTATGGAGACTATCAACCCCCGGGGCGTGGCCAAATTTGACCCCAGGGGCATGAATGGCACAATTTATGTAGAGGACCATTAGCCATTGCTACATACCAAATATCAAAGCTGTGGGCCTAGTGGTTTCAGAGAAGAAGATTTTTTTAGTTTTTCCAATTGTAAGTCTATGGAGACTATCGACCCCCGGGGCGTGGCCAAATTTGACCCCAGGGGCATGGCTGGCACAATTTATGTTGCAGACCATTAGCCATTGCCACATACCAAATATCAAAGCTGTGGGCCCTGTGGTTTCAGAGAAGAAGATTTTTATTTTTTTTCCCATAGTAAGTCTATGGAGACTATCGACCCCCCGGGGTGTGGCCAAATTTGACCCCAGGGGCATGAATGGCACAATTTATGTAGAGGACCATTAGCCATTGCTACATACCAAATATCAAAGCTGTGGGCCTAGTGGTTTCAGAGAAGAAGATTTTTTTAGTTTTTCCCATTGTAAGTCTATGGGACCTATCTGTTGCCATGGAAACCACAATTTTGATACAATCTGCTCCAAAACCTAATGCCATCAATCCCCCAACCCAATTATGGTTCACATTAAATTTGATCAAGATCGGCCTACTAGCTTCAGAAATATTCTTCTTTGAAATTGTGGACGGACGGACGGACGACGGACGGACGACGGATGCCTGCCTATCCTATAAGCTCACCTGTGAGCCTTCGGCTCAGGTGAGCTAAAAAAAAAAAAAAATTAAATTAAAAAAATGTTTTCTGAGGAAAACTATGTCCCCCCAACCGTTTAGTAATTGAAGTGTAGTTACCTTGTGATATGAAGTTTTTCTAGGGAAGACACCATGTAAGGTGTGATAGTTTAAACTTGTTTTGGACCCTGTCTAAAATTGGGTCACAATCACTAAATTCTTATAAACTCTGAACCTCCTCACAACAATGCTTCTGAGCAAGTTTGGTCAAAATCCATCAATTAGTTTACAAGATATCGTATCGGAAAAACTAATTTCAACAGTTTTTATGGACCCGTGACCTTGGAAATTAGGTCAAGGTCATCAAAATCTAATCAACTTTGAGCCTCCTCCAAACAATGCTTCTGTGCAAGTTTGGTCAAAATCCATCAACTGGTTTACAAGATATTGCAGTGAAAAGACTAATTTCAACATTTTTTTATGGACTCGTGACCTTGAAAATTAGGTCAAGGTCACCGAAATCTAATCAACTCTGAGCCTTCTCGCAACAATGCTTCTGTGCAAGTTTGGTCAAAATCCATCAATTGGTTTACAAGTTATCGAGTTGGAAAGATTAATTTCAACATTTTTTATGGACTCGTGACCTTGAAAATTAGGTCAAGATCACCAAAATCTAATCAACTCTGAGCCTCCTCCCAACAATGCTTCTGTGCAAGTTTGGTCAAAATCTGTCAATTGATTTACAAGATACTGCGTTGGAAAGACTAATTTCAACATTTTTTATGGACTTGTGACCTTGAAAATTAGGTCAAGGTCACCAAAATCTAGCCGACTCTGCGCCTTCTCGCAACAATGCTTCTGTACAAGTTTGGTCAAAATCCATCCATTCGTTTACAAGTTATCGCGTTGGAAAGACTAATTTTAACATTTTTTATGGACTCGTGACCTTGATTATTAGGTCAAGGTCACCAAAATATAATCAACTCTGAGCCTCCTCCCAACAATGCTTCTGTGCAAGTTTGGTCAAAATCCATCGATTGGTTTACAAGATACTGCATTGGAAAGACTTATTTCAACATTTTTTATGGACTCGTGACCTTGAAAAGTAGATCAAGGTCACCAAAATCTAATCAACTCTGAGCCTTCTTGCAACAATGCTTCTGTGCAAGTTTGGTCAAAATCCATCTATTGGTTTTCAAGATATTGAGTTGGAAAGACTAATTTCAACAGTTTTTATGGACTCGTGACCTTGAAAATTCTGTCAAGGTCACCAAAATCTAATCAACTCTGAGCCTCCTCCCAACAATGCTTCTGTGCAAGTTTGGTCAAAAACCATCATTTGGTTCACAAGATATTGCATTGGAAAGACTAATTTCAACAGTTTTTATGGACTCGTGACCTTGAAAATTAGGTCAAGGTCACCAAAATCTAATCAACTCTGAGCCTCCTCCCAACAATGCTTTTGTGCAAGTTTGGTCAAAGTCCATCAATTAGTTTACAAGATATCGTATCGGAAAAACTAATTTCAACAGTTTTATAGACTCGTGACCTTCAGAATTAGGTCAAGGTCATCAAAATCTAACCAACTCTGAGCCTTCTCCCAACAATGCTTCTGTGCAAGTTTGGTCAAAATCCATCAATTGGTTTATAAGATATTGCGTTGGAAAGACTAATTTCAACATTTTTTATGGACTCGTGACCTTCAGAATTAGGTCAAGGTCATCAAAATCTAACCAACTCTGAGCCTTCTCCCAACAATGCTTCTGTGCAAGTTTGGTCAAAATCCATCAATTGGTTTATAAGATATTGCGTTGGAAAGACTAATTTCAACATTTTTTATGGACTCGTGACCTTGAAAATTAGGTCAAGGTCACCAAAATCTAATCAACTCTGAGCCTTCTCGCAACAATGCTTCTGTGCAAGTTTAGTCAAAATCCATCAATCGGTTTACAAGATATTGCATTGGAAAGACTAATTTCAACATTCTTTATGGACTTGTGACCTTGAAAATTAGGTCAAGGTCACCAAAATCTTATCAACTCTGAGCCTCCTCCCAACAATGCTTCTGTGCAAGTTTGGTCAAAATCCATCAATTGGTTTTCAAGATATTGAGTTGGAAAGACTAATTTCAACAGTTTTTATGGACTCGTGACCTTGAAAATTAGGTCAAGGTCACCAAAATCTAATCAACTCTGAGCCTCCTCCCAACAATGCTCTTGTGCAAGTTTGCTCAAAATCCATTCATTTGTTCAGAAGATATCGCGTCAGAAAACCTAATTTGATCAGTTTTCATGGGCTGGTGACCTTGAAAATGAGGTCAAGGTCACCAAAATCTAATCAACTCTTTCCCCCCTCCCAACCATGTATCTATGCAAGTTTGGTCAAAATCCATCCACTGGTTCAAAAGATATCGCGTAAGAAAGAAGCTACGCGGACGCCGACGCGGACGCCGACGCCGACGCCGACGCCGACGGGAACCGCACCAAAAACAATATGTCCCCCACCTTCGGTTGGGGGGACATAAAAAAGTTTATCTATTTAACTAAGGTTAAATAACATACAAAGAAACACTAATAACTGGGTAAACAATATAAAGTCATGTATTTGAAAAAAATGTGGATTATAATGGCCTTAGACTACACAAATTTAAATCAGACTTGTCCGGAACGTTAAAACGTCAATAATCAGAAAGGGACAATACATTTTTTTTCAATGAGGAAGCATATTTATTTATGTGTGTATGTGTGTGTGTGTGTTTTTTTTGTGTGTGTTTTTTTTTTTGTTGTTTTTTTTTAAATTAAGCCAAAAACCAACCTGCCCGCGGATGCTAAACATAAATGGAATGGCCTTATTTAAATTGGAAAAATTCTATCATCACATCCATGACATTATGAAACTTTCTATGCTCATTTCAGCAGAGGTAGAAGAGTGGTTTGGTTAAGATCACATATCTCAGTGTGAATTATAGCCTTGTACGACTGAGGCATTCGAGACAAGCCAGGTTCTGCTTTCTGGTGTGTCCATTGTTTTTTATCATAGTACTTGTGTTTCTACTGATCAGCCTATTCAATATTAGAGAAATAATCATGAAAGGGACATAAAACTGAATAAACAAAATCAGTTCAGCTAAGCATCATCATTACGAAAACATGCCTATGCAATATACAGAGATTTTCAAAGTTGTAAAAAAAAAATTGAAAATTTTCAGTAGAAAAATTTTGATATTTTCTTATTTTTTCTCAAAACATTAATTGTGGGTACACATTAGAACCCGCTCGCTGAGGCAGTTCTAAAGAGAACCCACAATCTATGTTTTGGAGCAAAAATAAGAAAAATATGTAGACCCCTGCAAACCCCAGTTTTACTAGATAGTGGGGTATAAGGGGGTATTTATTTCACAAACATGTTCCCCTGGTGATGAAATTAAATCTGCTCATAAATTTTTTTGAAATAGCGAGAAATGTACAAAGTACAGCTGTTGATCCAAATGTAACTTTATTTTTGGTACTGGAAAATGAGACGGAAATTTCAAAAACATGAATGGTTTTAAGAAAACAGTGGCTTTTAACTCATGATTTTTGCAACTGTTGGCTAACTATACTTTGTGTAAATTTGACATTGAAATTAGGCTTATTTTTAAACCCTACAAATAATATGAGCGGCCTCATGAGAAATCTAGATTTTTACCTATGTGACAACAAAGGCACAGATCAGCTAGCATATCAGTGACTTTGTTTTTGCTACCAGTACAAAACGTCTTCTTAAATCCAAAATTTCAAGCTTTTAGCCTTCTGCAACTGTACAGGCCAGTTTGTGTTGGACCTGGTCGGAAATCCCAAAGACCGGCTTTCTCAAGTTGCATCTCGTATGTAAATTTCATCTAAAATCGTGAAACTTTCCAGCAATGATAAAGTCTACTTTCAATCTTTGCAAACTTGAAAGGATTTTGTTGGACTTTGCCATAGACATCAACAACTAAGCAGGTCAATTTGACTTAACTCATATTTGACGAAATGGATTTGCCCATCACTATCATTTGGGTGAGTCCACTTTCATTTTTAGGGGTTTTAGAAGTGATTTTTAATTGTTTATCTCAATTTTCGATGAAATTATTTTTAGCAAACAGAATAGCCCCAGATGGGGCGCCGCGTTCTGCGGCCCTGTACGAAAATGTACAGCAATACTACAACAATATTTTAGCTGTAAAGTAAAGCAAGATTCTTGGCAGGAAATTTTCTTTTTCAAGCTATAATGACAACAATACTTCAGCTATAATCTTAGGTAAAATATTTAAATTAGCAAGAATCTTGTCAAAAAGTATTGCAATAATTTTAGCTGAAATATTGCCAGGATTCTTGCTATAAATTTTGGCCATAATTAGTGCTTAAATTATTGCAATATTTTTTCAAAAAGTTTAGCAATATTTTTTCAAAAAATATTGCAATATTTTTACAAAAAATATTGCTATAATTTGCTCATATACATATATTGATATTCACACAAAGACCTTAACATTTAATTTCAAATTTTCAACACACTTCATATCATATTAAAGAAGAGATGTAAAAGAACTTGAAGCATGCTAATTTAGGACAGATAAGTGTCCAAAGCAACATTTGAACCAGTCCTAACCAATTTGTTTAATAAAATTGGTGCCCAGTTCCAAACACTCTGAAATTTTAAAATTTGTTTGCCAATGTAGGTGGGTGGGGTATTTTAAACATTAAATTAATATATAAAACTTGAAATTGTTAATTTAAATTGCTTTTTAAGAAACATGCATAAAACACACTAACCTTTATAATATCCATTTCATGCAAAATAATGTTTACTGTTTCATCAAACGGTAGAAAAAAGGCTTTTAACTTGAGCACATTTCTGCAGTCCTTAGACAGATTTAAACAGCATGTGTAGTTACTGTGTGTTAAACTCAGGTTAACCTCCAAAACTATGATGCAACAAGAAGTTATTATTCAGCACTTTTTTTTCTCTGTTTTATGGCAATATTTTCAGTGGTAGTTTTTCTCCCAATTTCTGGCTAAACTTTTATTCAAATTATTACAATATTTTTACTCTTATTATTGCAATATATTAGTATTGTTGTAATATTGCTATAAAATCAAATTTTAGCAAGAATCTTGTTGAAGTATAGCAATAGTATAGCTATAGTATTGTAGTATTTTTCGTACGGGGCGTCACATCTGGGGCTATGCTGTTTGCCCATGTCCCATAAAAGGATGCCCGGCTTATATGACAGTGAGCAAGAACACTTCTCCAGTAAGATCATGACAAAATTTAATTAACTCTGAAGCTACTTGTAAAGCTATAGGTGTATGGTTTCTGATTATGCAAGCATGCAGGATGACTGTAACCCCCCCCACCCCCACCATTTATTATCAACATCATTTACTATACAGCTGTCAATATCCTTGATTGACAACAGTTGTTTGCATCATTACAGAAACATTTCAGTTTGCAAAAAAATAAAATAGTTTTATAATAAAGCTCATTTTGACTGTATTTTTGCATCATATACACACATTTTCCTTAAACCATGCACTATTAGTATCTTGTTATGATCGCCATATCAAGTAGGAGACACTCTGAGTACCCATGCTTCAATGCATTAATTTTAAATATTGATTCTTTCATACCAGCCCCTGATTGACCTCAGTTTGCTATTAAATGTAAGAAATGTATTTGCTTTTATGTGCTACTACAATTAGTGGCATGATATAGCATAAACAGTCAGACATACCGCTCGTATGTAACACATATCAGTTCCAGCTGGAAATATTTCTGTTTCAACCGGTGTGCCTCTGCAATAGTCAATGGAAGCTAGTCAGGATAAAAAAAAAAAAATCTGTGTCCTCAATAGTCATGCTTTTATGCCAGAGGGTTTAAAGACAAACCTACCGCTCTTATAAATCTAATATCTGTTCCTGCGGGAAATATTTCTGTTTCTATCGGAGTACCCCTGCAAAAGTGATATAGTGGATCCATAATACAGATAGGAAGGGGCAGGTACAAGGGATAGTATAGATAGGAAAGGCAATATCCAGGTAAACCTATTATCAAACGAGCTGTATACCAGAAAACCTGCCTTTTGGGGTACAAACCAGGTCAACACAAATCATTCACTGACAAAGATATTGTTTATCCCTGAAGAGAAAAAGAAGGTGCTTATCTGTGTTTGTTTTCAAATACACAAAAGGCAGGATCTCTCAAGATGTTGCTCAAAACTGAGTCGCGTCATAAGAAAACAGGACTTTTTTGCCTATGCGAAAACAAAGGTGCAGATGATTAGCTGTGCAGCAACTGTACAGCTGATCAGGGCCTTTGTTTTTGCTACTCTGACAGTACTTCCTCTTCTACCTATATCCGAAATTTCAAGCTTCTAGCCATCTTCTATAGCTGCACAGGCGGGTTTGTGTCAGGCATGGTTTAAAAATCCCAAAGACTGGTTGTCTTGTGTTGCGGCTCACTTACTTCAAGCACTATGATCATAATGGATCACTAGCAGCACAGACATACATTATTATCATTTCAGTGTACACAAGTTCCATAACACTGAAAAACCTTTGCCAGAACCAGTGGACATATTCGGGCACCAGAGTGCTACAATGGGTACATAAATCATGACCCTGTTTTCGTCAAGGTCATTTTAGGTGGTCTATGCTTTTCAATGGAGAATAGGTTAAAATGTCATTTGCAGGGAAAAAACTTGCAAGAAATTAGCATATGGAATGAAGATTTATGATTCTTAAAATAGTATTCAAACATATTTTCGATACATATACCAGATCTCTTGTGAGCTTTACTGGACCACTGGTCATCTGGTTTTCAAATGAAATTATACAGACAATGATCAGATCTACAGCTACAGCCCAGTCAATCTGAAGTGTCTGCTTATGTGTCTGTCCACATAACTCCATGTACTTTGGGATATGAAGCATGCAATGCTTTCTGAAATAAGTGGAGTACCTTTCGGAAGAATCTGATATCAGTGAATGCAGGAAATATTTCCTTTTCAACTTTTATTTTCCTGTAAAATCATTATTAATGAGCATCCAGATGACAAAACTAAAAACCTGCATGGTCGAAAACAAAGGCAAAGATATATAGTTGTGCAGTAACTGCTGATCAGCGTCTTTGTTTTCGCTACACATATAGTAAAATCAATCTTTTAAATCTAGAATTTCAAGCTCTAGCTTTATTGTGAGACATTACAGACTGGTTTGTTCCAGACCTGGTTGGAAACCCAAATTCTTTGTTTTCTCATGTGAAGGCTCATTGTATACCTTTCAGCCGCCCCATGAGAAAACCAACAATCTGCATAGGCGAAAACAAAGACGCAGATCAGCTTCGCGGAAACCGCGAAGCTGATCAGGGCCTTTGTTTTCGCTACTCGGATAGTACAATTCCTCCTCTACTTAACTCCAAAATTTCAAGCTTCTAGTCCGCTTCTGTGACTGTACAGGCCGGTTTGTGTCGGGCCTGTCCGGAAACCACATTGTTGGTTTTGCCACGAGGCGGCTCAAATGTAGTTTACATGGGCAGGATAATAGCTACATGAATAAGGGTTAGGCTTTATGCTGTTCATAAGAATACCTTTCTGATAAATCTGATATCTGCACTCGCAGGAAATATCTCCTTTTCAGTTTTAATTTCCCTACAAAATGGGGAGTAAAATAAAATGGACCAAGATCTGATAAAAGGGGTCTTATGGCAGAAAAAAAATCAAAACTAAGATATTAATTACATATTAAAGACCAAGTTTCTCTGAGTATTTCCTGAAAATTTGAAGAGATTATCTTCACAAATAGCGAAGATATGAACGTTTAATGGTGTGCAGTTGATGCAATCTAAACATGACGTCATAAAAGTGTTGATGACGTTTGGACGTTGATGACGTTAACGTCTTTAAATCACTGTAATTAAAAGAAGGTAAGACTAAAATTCTCGAAATTCTATGTGTTTCTTGTAGTTTAACATCTATACTACTGCACAGACTATGCAATAGGCACGAATTCACAAACTGTTTGATAAAACATACAACACAAAGGGCGTACCTGGTTTTTAAAATGAGGGTAGTCCTTATGGTGCAATGGTTGCCATGGCAACATACATGATACAAATAACGTTTGACCATACGAAAAGTATGTGTCTTGGATTGTGTTACAATATTAAAGCTGTATGAAACAAATATCAGAACATGTCAAATATTTCAAATTTAGATGGTTTTTAAATTTTAATAGCATAAAATGTACTTGAATGCCCGAAGACACCTTTTACCAGATCCGCGCTCAAATGAATTCAAAATACTGGTTGAGGTTTGGCCTCAACTGAAAACAAGCCCACCAACTAAGTCTCTTCATGTTTTGAATGACCATCAGGAAATCTGTCCCTTAAAAGTATACCGCCATAAACCCCACTTTTATATTATATAGTAAAACAGGGGTTTACAGGGGTATAATACTTTTCTCATTTTTGATTTAAAACATAGATTGTGGGTACTCATTAGAACCATCTCACCTAATGTGTACCCACAATCTAGATTTTGAGAAGAAATATCAATGATATCAAAATTTTTCGAATTTAAATTTTCAATTTTTACAGCAAAAAAAAAAAATCTCTGTACACTGCATGGGCAAGTTTTCGTTATGTGTACAGTGCTTTTCGATTTAAATTTAAAAACTCTAACCATTTTCAGTGGCTGTACAACCAGATTGGTGTTTAACACAGTTGTAAATCTGAGGGACAGGTTTTTATACAAAATGGTAAAAATTGGGTATGGTACCTGTAATCCACTAATTCTGCATCTTTGTCAAATATTCCAGATAAGAAAACAATAAAATCTGAGCTGCGTCATGAGAAAACCGGATTTTGTCTATGCGAAAACAAAGGCTCAAAACAGCTGATCAGCGCCTTTGTTTTCACTGTACAGATAGTACAATTGCTCCTCTACTTATAACCAAAATTACAAGCTCCTAACCTTCTTCTGGGACTGTACAGGCCAGCTTGTGTCGGACCAGGTCGCGGCTCATCTTTCATCTGAGCCTGATCTTAGAGTTTTCAACCAGTTCTGACACAAACTGGTCTGTACAGTCATAGAAAATGGCTAGAAGCTTGAAATTTTGGATTTAAGTAGAAGAGGAATTGCATTATCTGTATAATGAAAACAAAAGCACTGCACAGCTGATATGCGTCTTTGTTTTCGCATAGGCAAAAAGCTGGTTTTCTCATGAAGTGGCTCATCTTAAAATAGATATAAACAACTGCATACATGTTGTATGATAGTATACATCTCAAAATAATCTACTTACATTTTCTCACAAGCTGTACTGAAGGCATTCCACCATGGGTCAGACCTGTCTGTTGATGTAAGTGTTTGGTCTATGTTTTTCTACAAAAAAAAAAAAAAAATCAACATCAGAAGTATTTTTTTCTGAGTGTGAATTACTGCTTTTGTCTGATTTCCATAATTGAAATGCCTCATGAGAAAACCAACAATGTGGTTTCCGAACAGGTGTACAGGCAGCGCAGAAGATGGCTAGAGGCTGGAAATTTTGGATTTAGAAAGTTGAGGAATGGTAACATCTGTATAGCGAAAACAAAGGCGCTGATCAGCTTCGCAGTTACTGCAAAGCTGATCTGTGTCTTTGTTTTCGCATATACAGATTGTTGGTTTTCCAAGGCGGCTGCTCAATTGATTATCATAATGTACTTATTATGAAGAGCAAAGAAAAAGAAACCTATTATCAAATTATTATATCAAACTGCAACAAACTAATTTTCTCTAAATTGTATCAAGCCCCAATTATTGCAGATTGTTGGTTTTCCAAGGCGGCTGCTCAATTGATTATCATAATGTACTTATTATGAAGAGCAAAGAAAAAGAAACCTATTATCAAATTATTATATCTGACAAACTGCAACAAACTGATTTTCTCTAAATTGTATCAAGCCCCAATTATTGAAAGAATACATCTTGAAACTACCAAATCTTGAAGAAAAGCCCATGAATTGGGTTAAAATGTTGAACAAAAGCCCATGAATTGGATTAAAATGGTTGATTGGTTGATTTCCGGTTTAATGTCCTACCAACAGCTTAGGGCATATGCAGAAGCAATCTCATCTAAAATACTACAGAAGCCTTGGATGTAACCTGAAATGCTAGTTTACAAGGCCAATGGTTTATCCACTTTGTCATGGAGGCTTCATTCAAATGGGTTAAACATATTTCTATGATGAGACAAACTGAAGGGAGCATGTTGGCCTGGAAATTAAGGCATCAGATTGGACTGAGAGGTTGGGGGTTAAAACTGACACCTGAAGCAAGACACATGGACACCCCATAGTTTAGGATAATGCCCAGGAAGCAGTGACTCCATCTCGAAATGACTAAAAAATGTTAACTGCGATGTAAAACCACAAATTACAGGGTAAACAAATCAAATAACCTGAGCAAATTTGTAAGTGACACCCTCGCCAGCCTCTCTACACCACGTCTTGATCTTCTCCTCAAACGCTACGAGGTTAACGGTTGGTGGAATACGAATATCAAAACCTGTAACATCAGGATAACATGTCCATGTAATGTATACCCCCTTATCCCCCACTTTTATATAGCAAAACTGGGGTATGTAGGGGTAAACTATTTTTCTTATTTTTGCTCAAAAACATAGATTGTGGGTTCTCGTTAGAACTGAGTCAGCGAGGCGGTTCTTACGTATACCCACAATCTTTGTTTTGAGCAAAAATACGAAAAATGTCAAAATTTTTCTAATGAAAATTTTCAATTTTTTTAAGTTCTTAAAAATCTGTATATTACATGGGCAAGTTTTCGTAATGGGAGAAATGAGCCTTCCCAAGAGAAAACCACCATCTAGGTTTTCTACCAGGTCTGGCTCAAACTGGGCTGTACAGACAGAATAGGTAGAAGCTTGAAATTTCAGATTTAGAAAGAAGCACCGTACTATCTATGGAAGTACTATCTATGGAAGCATCGTACTATCTATGGAGCGAAATCAAAGGTGCTGCTGTAACTGCACAGCTGATCTGTGCCTTTGTTATCACCTATGCATGTTCTTGCTTTTCTTATGTGGTGGCTCAAATTATAGGAGGAAACATTTTCTTTCATTTTTTACCAACACGAAAGGCAAGACCACATAACTCCTGCAGTCATAACTGTTAAGAAGGTATCTAAAATCAATGCAAGCTTTTTGTTGTTATATTTTTTAACATCAGAAACTAACAGTCCAGTTTTTGATTAGTACATGTATGATTATTGTTAACATTTGCAAATTTTGTCTTGCTCCTAACATGGCATTGTAGAAATCAACACTCTTTGGCATTTCAGATACCATCAGCTAGCAAGGAAGCAAACATAAGTAGTTTCTTTCCACAGACTATCAGGGACTGGAATGACCTTCCTGATTCTCTGATCTCCTCTGCTGAAATGTCTGATGACTGTGTGTCCAAGTTCACATCTCTTGTGAGTCTGCCAGGGACTGATTTCCCTCCTGGCGCACCCCCCTGGTGAAGTATTGTCAATTTGGCGTGTCACAAGTGAACCATTTAGATTCAGATATGAAATGAGTGGCATGGAAAATTCAAACAAAGAAATTACATGTAATGTATAATGGACAAACATAGTTTACATAGAGGATCTTACACGAGTGGTCATTTCATATGAATTTATTAAACAAGCCTTCAGAGAGTTTAATAAATTTCGTATGAAATGACCACGTATTACACAACATTATCCATTGGAAAACAGCGACGTCATGTGATAAACTTATTTCTGACAAAGTCAATAAATACTCCAATACCTTAAAATGATAAAAATACAGTAGGAAGCAAACACTAAGGAACCTACACTCACACTGCTCTTATGCAAAACCAGTCGTGTCTTAGACTTAGGTTACACTAATGCTTTTAAGGGATTTGAACTGTTGCTTACCACATTTCAGTTCCTCTGGTACAACATTCATTTGTATACCTCCCTGAAAATAAATAAGCTTATGGTGAGAAAACAGGCTTTTCACTTATGCAAAAACAAAGCCACAGATCAGCTGTGCAGTTACAGCTGATCAGCGCCTTTGTTTTCGATAGACGGATAGAGTAATCCCAATTTTTGATAAATAATGCTTCTAGCCTTTGTCTGTGCCTTTTTCTGTGTCTACAGGCCATTTTGTATTGGACCTGGTCGGAAAGCCTGAAGACCATTCTTTTAACGTGTCACGGCTCACATGTAAAAGGAATCTACATAAAGTCAACATCCTTATCACATCATAGGATTTGAACCGAGAGTATTTTTCTTTTGATTTTTTCAGTCTAAAAAAGGATATATTCAAAAACTTGACATGCTCGTCCAATTTGAGACACCAAACTTGAAAAGAACTGCACTCGTCAAGCCATCAATTTTGATATATAATTTAATTTAGAACTTAAAATTTCCCACAACTGCATGGGTAAAAGTGCCCTGTGTAATTTCTAAAGTACCAGTCACACATCAACGGATAACATGACCGGACGACTAACGGATAGTAAAAATTCAGATTTTTCGAGTCCGTTGGTGTCCGTTTCTCGTCCGTTTCTTGGCCGTTCCTCGTCCGGTTTATACGTCCCTTGACCGGTGATGTCCGTTTTGTCCGTTGTTATCCGGTGACAAATTTTGAACATGCTCAAAACTTGGAACGGATGCCACCGGATAAAAATGTCCGTTAGACGAACGTTAGCTATCCGTTGGTGTGCGTTTTGTCCGGTACTCGTCCGTTCAACGTCCGGTACTTATCCGGTTCATGTCTGTTTCGTGGCTGGTCTACCGAAGCCGCGAACGAACAACTACTGGACATGCAGCGGATGAAACGGACAACAACCAGCCAACAAACGGACAAGAAACGCATAAAACATTCGAGTAACTGGTATGAAGTGATGATGTATTAAATCTAAGCAATTATTATGTCTATGTTTCGTAAAAGTTAGATGATTGTCTCGATATGATTTGTCCATTCTATTTTATGACTTTCAAGTGAGAGGGCAACTTTGAATTTATGCTTAGATATAAACTGTGTTTAGTGCAAAATACCATGGACTGTCCTGTTAGAGTGGCACTTGCGTGTCAGGCAGCCCTTATTCAAACAAAGGTTAATATTCTAGAAGCATATCTTGATGTGCTAGAACATGCCATCAAAATAAATGCAGGCCGCGGAGATGGTTGTATAGGGCCTGGTTGAGCCCGGAAAGAAGGTGACACATCGGGCTTTCATGAAGTAATGACCCCAAAATCTGACTGCCTCAATTTTTATACTTGATTTGTATGTGACAGGTGAAATACCTTCATTGACCGTTAGCGTTCCTCGTGCGGTACATATTCGTTTTATATGTTACGCATTCGTTACTCATTAGTAATATGCGTTGGTTATCCGGTATATGTCCGTTTCTTATCCGTTACTCGTGCGGTTTATGCGTTTCTCATGCGTTTCTCACACGTTTAGCGATAGTGTCCGTTCGTATCAAGACTTATTTTCACCACTGTATAAAAATATTTTGCTAAATTTCTATCCGTTCGGCGTCCGGTGGCGCTATCTGTTCATATGTGACAGGTACATAAGGGTAAAGAATTTTTTGTGTGTCTAATTTCCCCTGTATCCCCCCCACCAATCCTCCGAGGTAAAGTATTACCTCAAGCATGGTAAGGTTCACTGTAGTCACATCTCCAAGTCTAAGGCACCCGTTTGTCTTCAACCTGTACAATCAGATAATTATTTTCATTTCACAGAGGCCTTATAAGACTCGGGGTTGAGAAGTTGAGAGGTGTTTCGCAGTTGAACTTCCCTGTCAACTCATATTAGATGGGGGCACTGTTTCGTGAGTATCAATCAGTGCTTTGGGAGTTAACGTGTCTTGCTCAAGAACACAACACAGCTGTCCCATAATATGAGCCGCCTCGTGGGGAAACCAACGTTATTTCCGAACAGGTCAGACACAAACCGGCCTGTACAAGCACAGAAGCAGGCTAGAAGCTTGAAATTTCGGAGTTAAGTAGAGGAGGAATTGTACAATCCGTGTAGCGAAAACAAAGGCACTGATCAGCTTCGCGGTTTATCGCGAAGCTGATCTGCGTCTTTGTTTTCGCCTATGCAGATTGTTGGTTTTCCCATGAGGCGGCTCATATGTGACAGCTCCTTTAACTAAAAGTTAGTTTGTTTGTTTGTATCAGTACTTTATATCAGGTCAGGATGGTCAGTTATCCAAGTCACACTGTTCCTGGACTAGTGTCCCAGGGACAGATAACCAGTACATAGTGCACATTAGTTTTATCACTAACTAAGAAATGTTGATCTTGAATCAGCAGAAGGAGAATGGCTGCATAGATTGTTCTGGACCAATTTTTCATGAATGTGCCAGACATGAGGACCAATCATTAGTCTCATGCTTCATCACAAAAAAACGAGCCACGTCGCGAGAAAACGGGTCTTCAGGATTTCAGACCATGCCCAATACAAACCGGCCTATACACCCACAGTAGAAAGCTAGAATCTTGACATTGGTATAAGTAAAGAAGGAATTGCACTATCCGTGTAGAGAAAACAAAGGCGCTGATCAGCTGTGCAACTACTGCACAGCTGATCTGTGCCTTTGTTTTCGCATAGGTAAAAATCCGGTTTTCTCACCATGTAGCTCAATTTCTTCAGAAACCTACATAATCTGATATAGAATATCAAGAAACAACTCACTTTTTCTCTTCTTGACCCCGAAAGTCCAAAAAGCTGTTGATTATTCGTCTCTGTAAAATTAAATTGTTTACATTGACTGTTTAGCCTGTCTTAGTATGTAATGTGCACATCATACATTGTATTTGTGTTTTATTAAAGTTGGAGGTAGCCAGATGGACATCTTACTGGAAAAGAGCTAGCCACATTGCTTTTCATCTGTATAATTAAATTTTCTGTGATGTCATTGTTCTTTTACTTCCCACCTGGTGTCTAGTTTTGGTGTCAAATTTAACTGAATCAATTTCCATGATTCCTCTACATACGTACAAGTACTTTAAACTTTTATGACAAAACAAGAATAATCTAATAATCAAAATTATATGGAAATAATGGCTGCAAAAAGACAATCAGCATAACATCTTTTACCTCAATCGTGTGTGTGTGTGTGTGTGTGTGTGTGCGTGTGTGTGTATGCATGCGTCTACCACTCACCAATTTTTCTGCAGCATTATTTTCAATAAATCTTGAGCCATGTCCAGGGTTACCGGTACAGCTGACATGGATCCCTACAAGTACCAGGTTATTATTAGACAAGTAGTCGGAAGGGCAGCCATCGCTCACCTGAGAACCAACAATTTTTACAAAATTTCAAAAGCAAGCCTAGAAATAGTTGAAATCTTGATTTTTAGACACTCAAAGATAGAAGAAGAATCATGTCGAAGTTCAAACACACAAAAACACCCAAAGGGAGCTAACTCTGCAGTCTGTGGTCCAATCTGACTTTATACATTAGTCATCTGTAACCACGCTTCCCCCACAGTCCCAAGGGAGGTGAGGGATAGCTGTGTAAATGAGCGGGGCTTTGACCAAAGTTTTGCCACGGCAGTGCGGGGGAAATGCCCGGGGTTAGCTTTATATAAGCAAAAAGGGCCGTGAAATGAAAAGATAGCAGGCTGCGGGGGAAAACAGCAGTGGTTTTACCAACAAGCAGTCCCTGCAGGGTGGGGCTTTTAGCAGGGATTTTCTGGACCAAAAGTCAGTCCCAGCTATTCCCCGGGACAAGGGGGGGGGGGGGCACATGGTTACAAATGACTAGTGCATTACTTCAAACTGCAAACTTGTTCAAACTGGGCTCTCTATGAATACATTCCATATTTCCATAGATTGACCACTAGCATAACGGCTCTACATGCATAGAACATCTCAACCCTAATGTATAGAGGTTCATCCATATTTTGAATTTTTTGCCAATATGACATGCAGACAGAACCAATCGAAAGAGAAGCCTTTTTTTCTGATAAAATTATTTGAGAACCACAGGGGAAAATCAACAATTTGCATAGACAGAAACAAAGCCGCAGATCAGCTACGCAGTTACTGCACAGCTGATCAGGGCTTTTGTTTTCACTACAGGGATAGTACAATGTTTCTTCTTCTTAAATCTAAAATTTCAGGCTTCTAGCCTGCTTCTGTGACTGTACAGGCCGCTTTGTGCCAGACCTGGTTGGGGCCAAAATTGTTGGTTTTCTCATGCACAGGCTCAATTTTGATATCAATAGCTTACACCATGGAGTCCTTTCACCATAGAACACTGTGTAGGCATCTGTTGGGTTGGCAAGTCCTAGAAATATATGTATATGAACATTTACACGAATTGAACCACTGCCCACTGGCCATAATATTTTGGCTTTGTCCTGGGCTAAGGCTCAGATCAGCACATTACGAAAACATGCCCATACTGTACACAGCGATTTTTTCAACTGTAACAATTGCAAATTTCATTGGAAAAAAAACTGATACAGTATTTTTAATATTTTTGTCCAGAAAATTGATTGTGGGTACCGTTATAGCCAGGTGGTTCTAACCAGTACCAACAATCTACATGTATGTTTTGGATCAAAAATAAGAAAAATAGGTTTACCACTGTAAACCCCATTTTTACTATAAACAAGTGGGGTATGAGGGGGTGTTCATGTTTTCCTGATGATCTATCAGCAGAATATTGGATCTGGTATATAGTGTAGCAACAAAGATTGAATTGTTGTTTTTGTCAAATAATAGATCAACCTTATCATAGTTTTGAAACCAACCTCAATATAATGTGGTTTCAATTAATAGTACACTAACATGTCCCGTAAGTTGGGCCCATAGAGCTGTCATTACTACTGACTAGTATATAATACTACAATGCGTTTGTCCACAAGCCTACATGTACCTTCATCCAGAGCAAAACCAACATTCATGTTCTTGAAATCCTCTGTTTCTATAAATAGCTTCATTCCCAGAAATCCTCCAATTTCCTCATCTGTAAAAGCATACAAGGTACTGATGTTATAGAAATTAAAATTTAAAATTCTCTGACAGACAGACTGGAACAAAATATCACAACCAAGATAGTAGAAATTAGTGTGTTGGAGTAGTGGTAGAGCATCAGACTCCCGTGAGGTCCTGGGTTTGATCCACTGGTGGCACAGTGCTGTGTGTTTCAACAAGGCACATTAACTCCCAGAGTACTGGTTATTCTCACCCATCAGACAAGCATATCTCTTTGTGTGCCTGTCCGAGATATTTCTGTCTCAGTACTAGTAAATTTTAGCTGTCTCAAAATGCCAATCATTTCTGTAGGTAGCCAATAGAAATGTACAGCTTTGTGTGTACTTCCATATAAGGAAATGATAAGCTAGGTGTCAACTGTCAGTGACAAAAATAACCATACATGTGTTAATTTCAGGAAGTTTACAGGAGCAACAGTAGTCTGCTGCTTTGATAAAAATCTCAAAATTTAATTTTGCTGAGAAATTTATGCACAAAACAAAATGCTAATTGAATATTTTTGTAATGTTAGTGCATATACAAAATTATCTTTTATTTTTTCACTGGTTAATTTGCATATTGTTTGATGTAAAAACAAAATGGCAGCCATTGGCTGCCTGAACAGCACATGAGGCCTATTCAGAGTTAAAATTGTTAAAAATGATGGGTGAGAAAAATAATCAATGATGGTGTTGAGGCCTCAAAGAGGAAATCTCAAGCTCGTTTTCAGATTATTCGAGTCTCATCCTCGGCAGAGCCTCGGATGTGGCTTGAATAATCTGAAAACTTGCCTGAGATTTCCTTGTCTTGGCCCCAACCCCATCATAGATTCTTTTAATACCCAGGAAGCTGTGGCCCTGTACAGACATGACTGAAAAATTATTAACTGGGATGTTAAACCTCAAAACAACACACACAATAAGGAGACTGTTGTAGTTTGTCATGAAGAGAGAGGCAAAAGAAAGCAATGATCAGGATCTTGTGCAATCAGAACCAAAGTATAGAAAGACAATTAGGTGCTGGTACAAAGTGAACATATCACAAGCTGTTTCCCTAACAGTGGCCACTCAGTTACCTGAACTGAACTGTAGAACCACCTGGGAACAGTGAACAATTTAAAATTCCTGGGGGAAAGCCTGTGAAGAATATTAACTGTATCATAGCACCTGCCAGGTTGATAGAATTACGCTAAATTGTTTAAAAAAAAAAACTAGATGCAAGTTTGCAGCTAGAAATTAACTCATTTAAGCCTGGCGTCCCTTTTGTGGGACATAGGCAAAAAGCATATCCCCAGATGTGACAATGCGGCTATTCTGTTTGCTTAAGCCCTTATCTCACTGGAATGCAACAACTGGAGACTAGTTCGCGAATAGTTCGCGACTATTTCGCGACAAAGATTAATGATATAAACACAACTTACAGGATGCAGTCTCATTGAATAGACATATATTCAACAAATTCGCGAATTTCTGTCTTATTTTGAAAATATATCTCACGACTGTCGCGTAATAGTCGCGTGATAGTCGCAACTGTCGCGCGACATTCGTGAGAGTGTCTCACGACATTCCCATGAATGTAGCTTATTTTATTTTAATTTGTACGACAGTCATGCGACATTCGTGCGAGTGTTGCACAACATTCGTACGAATGTCGCTTAGTTTTATTTCCTCACCAGGTAGTAGCGAGGTTTTCGCATGTTTTCTCAAGACTGTCGCGCGACCCTCGTGTGACACTCACATGACATTTGTACGAGTGTCGCGAAAATTTCGCATGACACTCGCACAAACGTCACGTGACCATCACACGAAAGTCGCGCGACAGTCTTGCGAAATATTTTGGCGAAAAAATTTGCATAAAATTTTTATACATGTTTAAAACCTTCGCGACCAGTTCGCGACACATGAAAATTCTCATGACACTCATGCGACACTCACATGAATATCGTGCAAAAGTCCGTGACAAAATTCGCGAGAAATTTGCATGCCAGTGAGATACTAGCTTTAGGTAATTTTCATCGAAAAATTGAATGAAATTTAAAAATCACACCTGATGCCCCTAAGAACTGAAGTGGACTCTTCCAAATGATAACGATGGGAAAATCCATTCGTCATATATGGGTTAATCTTTGAACTCACCTGGAACAAATGTCACATGTATTGTTCTCTTTAATCGTCTCCCTTCCCGTTTCAACCTTCTGATGGTCTCAATGTACCTACAAGAGATGGTTACTACTTACTGTCAACACAGGAATCATTCAGACCATACATAGTCTCCAAACACATGCACTTTGCATTATTAAAACTTGCCCACGCAATACACAGATATTTTTTGAGCTTTAAAAATTGATTTTTTTTTCAAATGTTCTCACCAATTTCTAGTGCAATCTACTTTTAATTTTTGTTATATTTGTTACTCCGTTACGGGCGTAACTAAATGTGTCTGCTAGAAAATCTGTATACTTTTTTTGTGAAGTACCTACTATAAAATTTGAGTTTGATCGGCCAAGCAGTTTAAGAGGAGAAGATATTATGGTTATATACATGCATAATGCCCCAAGGCAGGGGCAGACCCACCCCTGGGGTCCAAATTCTTTTCAGAACCTTAAATCTCCAGTTCATTTACCCATTTCTGCAAGGTTTGCCCTTCAAATCCAATTCTAACAATTTTCCCCATTCAAATGCATAGGTGACCTATGCTGACCTTGCCGTAAAATAGGTCAAGTTCATCCAAGGGTCATGATTTATATAAACTTTGTAGAGCTCCATTGCCTGATGCTTCATGCCAAGTTTCAAAATCATAGGCCTTCTAGTTCTGGAGAAGAAGATTTTTAAAGGTTTTTGGTATCTATAGCCATGGTGGCCAACTTGGATATGTGACCCTGACCATTTATACAAACTTTCATTGCTCCTTCCTAACGATGCTCCACATAAAGTTTGGCTTTGATTGGCCAAGTGGTTTCAGAGAAGATGTTTGAATATTATGGTCATATACATGTATATATTTACATTTTTCTAGAACCTCCTTAGATGAACCATTAGATGTTCATCTGTGTTCATACTTCCATGAACAACATTGTGTCACGCGACGTGACGTAATCCAAACTTGACGTCAAAAAACATGAATCTCGCCAATCTGAATGGACGTTGTAAACGTCGACGCCGTTCCGCTGTTTGAACACACACTGTGTGTAGATTCTCTGTTTGCTGGTAAATGTGACCGCCTTGGTGATTTTTCATCAAGCGATATAGAGAAATGAATGTAAATATAAGCAATGAATTTAATTTTTCTGTTGTTCATGGAGCTATGAACCGCAGTGGGTCGCTAGCAAAGCTTACATGAACCCCTTCGGGGTTCATTCACTTTGCACGTGACCCACTGCGGTTCATAGCTCCATGAACACCAGAAAAATGAAATTCATTTCTTAAATAACCCCGGGGCAGGGGCAGACAACCCCCTGGGGACAAATGTTTTTCATAAACAAATATTCTGTCCATTTGCCCATTTCCTGCATGTTTTGCCCTTTAAATCATATTTTTACAATTTTCCCCTTTCAAATGCATGGGTGACATATGTTGACCTTGCCATAAAATAGGACAAGGTCATCCCACGGTCATGATTTATACAAACTTTGTAGAGCTCTATTGCCTGAAGCTTCATGCCAAGTTTCAAAATCATAGGCCTTCCGGTTCTGGAGAAGAAGATTTTTGAAGGTTTTTGCTATTTATAGCCATGGCGGCCAGCTTGGTCATGTGACCTTGACCATTTATACAAATTTTCATTGCCCCTTCCTAGCCATTCTCCACATAAAGTTTGGCTTTGATTGGCCAAGCAGTTTCAGAGAAGATGTTTGAATATTATGGTCATATTATGGCAGGGGCAGACAACCCCCTGGGGACAAATTTTTTTCATATACATGAATATTCTGTCCATTTGCCCATTTCCTGCAAGTTTTGCCCTTCAAATCATATTTAAACAATTTTCCCCATTCAAATGCATGGGTGACCTATGTTGCAATAAAATAGGTCAAGATCATCTCAGGTCATGATTTATATAAACTTTGTACAGCTCCATTGCCTGATGCTTCATGCCAAGTTTCAAAATCATAGGCCTTCTGGTTCTGGAGAAGAAGATTT
The DNA here is from genome assembly GCA_964017185.1 of Rugalucina vietnamica. Lineage (NCBI taxonomy): Eukaryota > Metazoa > Mollusca > Bivalvia > Lucinida > Lucinidae > Rugalucina > Rugalucina vietnamica. Next base: position 46,693,848 of record OZ024875.1, read on the forward strand.
TTTAAGGTTTTTGCTATTTATAGCCATGGCGGCCATCTTGGTCATGTGACCTGGACCATTTATACAAACTTTCGTTGCCACTTCCTAAGGATGTTCAATATGAAGATCTTTGAATTTGTGGACGCCGGACGACGACAGACGGACGACGCATGCCGGAGCATGGGTATTCTATAAGCTCACCTGTGAGCCTTCGGCTCAGGTGAGCTAAAACCCAACAATTAGGGGTTTTGACCAGGTCCAACACAATTGGACAGTCCAGTCAAAGAAGCAGGCTAGAAGCTTAAAATTTTGGATTTTCAAAGAAGAAGGATTGTATTATCTGTATAGCGAAAACAAAAACGCTGAGCAGCTGTGCAGCTGTGCAGTTACTGCCTATGCAAGTTGTTAGTTTGTTTATGTAGTGGCTCAAATTTGATGTCTTCAAGTACTTACTGCATCCCAACGCATTTCATGTCCTGAAATTATGAAATAACAGCGGTAAATGAGTCAAGACACCAAAAGGAGCCGCCTCGTGGGAAAAGCAACAATGTGGTTTCCGAACAGGTCCGACACAAACCGACCTGTACAGTCACAGAAAAGAGCTTGAAGCTTGAAATTTCAGATTTAAGTAGAAGAGGAATTGCACTATCCGAGTAGCGAAAACAAAGGCGCTGATCAGCTTCGTTGTTACTGCGAAGCTGATCTGCGCCTTTGTTTTCACCAATGCACACTGTTAGTTTTCCCACGTGGCGGCTCAAATAATACCTCAAAGTACTGAATTTCAAAATTACAATTATTTTGTCTATTTGCTTGTATTAATGTCCCAGTCATCCAGTTTTGAGTCATGTCGGGACACAGTCAAAGTACTCTGGGGAGTTTATGTGTATTACTCAAGGATACAACACATTGCCCCAAGTGGGGATCGAACCCAGGACCTCTCCATTTGAAGTACAAAGACTTATTAGAAGTTTGAAATAAATATATCTAGAACAAAGAGGGACTGTACTATTTTCAAATGATAAAAAAAAAAAAAACAAGGATGTGGATCAGAAATGTTAAAACAAGTAGCCCAAGGGCAACGATCGCTCACCTGAGAGTCAACAAGTATAGCCACTGGACAAAGTGATTTATTTTTATTTATTTTTTTTACCATAAATGGGTATAAAGGCCATCTTGGTAATATTTCAGGTCTATGGCTGCAATAGTTACTATAGGATCATTGGTCCTGTAAACACTTACCTGAGACCTAGTTGTCACTTTTTCACATGTTTCCATGTTTGCCTATGTTTCCAAAATTGACCTTGACCTAAATTAATCACATACCTTCATCTATTCTATTATTTGTTTGCATCTACCACTTTTCAAGTCTCAAGCTACAATAGTTTTCAAAAAATCCATTGTTTTCACTTTTTCCCATGTAAAAGCCTATGTTTCTGAAATTGACCTTGCCGTAAAATAGGTCAAGGTCATCCTAGGGTCATGATTTGATCAAACTATGATGGGCTGGAGTCCCAAATGCTACATACCAAGTTTCTTGAAAAATCAGCCTGCCGATTAAGGAGAAGAAGATTTTTAGTGGTTTTTACCATATATGGGCGTGGCGGCCATCTTGGTCATGTGACCTGGAATTTGCAATCAAACTTTTGTTCCCCCTACCCATTATGCTCCACATAAAATTTCACTTTGATTGGCCAAGCAGTTTCAGAGAAGAAGATCTTTGAAAAGTGTGTATGGACGACAGACTGGTCAAGGTCAAGAGATGACCTTGACCTAAATTAATCACATACCTTCATTGACTCCATTAGTTGTTTTGCATCTACCACTTTTCAGGTCTCAGGCTGCAATAGTTTTCAAAAAATCCATAGTTTTCACTTTTTCCCATGTAAAAGCCTATGTTTCCAAAATTGACCTTGCTGTAAAATAGGTCAAGGTCATCCCAGGGTCATCATTTGCGCAAACTTTGATGGGTTTGAGTCTCCGATGCTACATACCAAGTTTCGTGGAAATCGGCCAACCGGTTCTGGAGAAGAAGATTTTTGAGTGGTTTTTACCATATATGTGTGTGGCGGCCATCTTGGTCATGTGATCAAGATCCCGCGATCAAACTTTCGTAACCCCTACCCATGGATGCTCCACATAAAATTTCAGTTTGATTGGCCATGCGGTTTCAGAGAAGAAGATCTTTGAAAAGTGTGTATGGACGACAGACTGGTCAAGGTCAAGAGATGACCTTGACCTAAATTAATCACATACTTTCATAAGTTGTTTTGCATCTACCACTCTTCAGGTCTCAAGCTGCAATAGTTTTCAAAAAATCTATAGTTTTCCCTTTTTCCCATGTAAAAGCCTATGTTTCCAAAATTGACCTTGCTGTAAAACAAGTCAAGGTCATCCTAGGGTCTTCATTTTATCAAAATATGATGGGCTGGAGTCCCAAATGCTACATACCAAGTTTTGTGAAAATCAGCCTGCCGGTTCAGGAGAAGAAGATTTTTGAGTGGTTTTTCCCATGTATGGGCGTGGCGGCCACCTTGGTCATGTGACCTGGAATTTGCAATCAAACTTTCATTCCCCCTACCCATGGATGCTGCACATAAAATTTCACTTTGATTGGCCAAGCGGTTTCAGAGAAGAAGATCTTTGAAAAAAGTGTATGGACGACAGACAGGCCAAGGTCAAGAGATGACCTTGACCTAAATTAATCACATACCTTCATCTACTCTATTAGTTGTTTGCATGTCACTTTTCAGGTCTCAGGCTGCAATAGTTTTCAAAAAATCCATAGTTTTCACTTTTTCCCATGTAAAACCTCACTTTTTCCCATGTAAAAGCCTATGTTTCCAAAATTGACCTTGCCGTAAAATAGGTCGAGGTCATGCTAGGGTCATCATTTGCGCAAACTATGATGGGCTGTAGTCCCAAATGCTACATACCAAGTTTCGTGGAAATCGGCCTGCTGGTTCTGGAGAAGTAGATTTTTGAGTGGTTTTTACCATATATGGGCGTGGCGGCCATCTTGGTCATGTGATCAAAATCCTGCGAACAAACTTTTGTTCCCCCTACCCATGTATGCTCCACACAAAATTTGGATTTCATCGGTCAAGCGGTTTCGGAGATGTTTGAAAATGTGAAGAGACGGACGCACGGACGGACGGACGGATGCCGGCTCTACTATACTATAAGCTCACCTTGTGAGCCTTTGGCTCAGGTGAGCTAAAAATGCATAAATGATCAGGGCCCAGTTGTTCAAAACTAACGAAATTGTTAGTTAACGATTCGTTAAAATTCAAACATGAATGTATTACAAATACACTGTTATTTTTTGTTGATAAAATGTGAGAATCCTTTGCAATGCAAAGGATTCTCACATTTTATCAACAAAAAATAATTCTGCATTTGCACTTATTGGCATTAACTTAACAAGTTGAGGTCTTAACGATGAGATTAAGCTGACAAAGTTTTGAACATTTTGTTGTGCATTTTTTTTTGATGATGCAGCTGCACAAGTAATTTACCTGTGTGCCTCTGGCATAAATGTCCCCATTTTCCATTTTATGTGCACTAAAGGCATCCACTTTCCAGCTATCCTGAAAATATGGAACTTTCTGTAAATAATTTTTGGTAAATGTTTCTAGCAAGATTCTTTGAAAAGCTTAAACTTGTCTGACATATATATTCATTGCTACCAAAGCTACTAAACTTAGTAACTCGATCTAGCAACCACAAAAATAGCAGTTATATCAAATTATAATGACAGAATTTTCAAAGCGATAATGGCATAATGAGCAACACCTCTATATAAAAGAGATAATTCGCTACTAACATATATGGGGAAATTTTGGAGTTAGCATTTAAATGTTTTAGTCTGTAAAACTATAAATTGTTGATTCTCAAACAAAAGCTGTAGTATACATCATGCAAACATGTCCCTGCAATGATTACCCCCTTATACCCCACTTTTCTATACTGAAAAATGGGGTTTACAGGGGTAAACATTTTTTCTAGTTTTGGTCTAAAACATATACTGAGAGGAACTAGAAACTTAAGTTTTTTAATCATTATACTTTGGGTTGGAACCCCGTAAGAATCGATTTGAACCCTCCACTAATTCTTTTACTGACCGTCTGAAGGCGATTCTGCTGTGACTAATCTTTTTATTGCAGGAAAGAAATTACCAGAGTTCAAAAATCGATTTTACGGAGCCCAACCACCAAACTATGGGAAGTTTGAAACTTAAGTTTCTAGTTCCTCTCAGTATAGATTGTGAGTACTTGTTACAAACACCTCACAGAGGCAATTCTAACATGTACCCACAATCTATGTTTTGAGCAAAAATAAGAAAAATATCAAACTTTTTCTACTGAAAATTTTCTTTATTTTATTTTTTTTACATTGTTTACACCCTAAAAACTCTCTGTGTATTGTGTAGGCATGATGGAAAACATGTCCGTGTATTGTATACCCACTTGAACCCCACTTTCATATAGCAAAACTGGGGTATGCAGGGGTATACCTATTTTTCTTATTTTTGCTCGAAAACATAGATTGTGGGTACCCGTTAGAACCGCCTCTAACTTGTTCCCATAATCTATGTTTTGAGCAAAAATAAGAAAAATATCAAAAGTTTTCAGCTGAAATATTCAATTTTTAAAGCTAAAAAAATCTCTGTATATTGCATGGGCAAGTTTTCGTAATGTCGTAGTACAGATCAACTTACAGGATACACAGGAACAACATCAGTATGTGAGTTGAGCAGGATAGATTTCAGGCTGGGATCTTCCCCCACCCACGTCATATAGAAAACCACTCTACCAGGATGCACCTGAAAAAGGATAGGCTCTAACCATATATAATCTTTTTCATCAAGAAAACATGTCCATGAAATGTATACCCCCTTGAACCCCACCTTTATATAGCGAAACTGGGGTATGCAGGGGTATACCTATTTTTCATATTTTTGCTCCAAAACATAGATGGTGGGTACTTGTTAGAACAGCCTTGGTCGAGGCGGTTCTAAAGTGTACCCACAATCTGTCTTTTGAGCAAAAATAAGAAAAATATCACAGTTTTTTCAACTTAGGAAAAATTTTATATTACATGCATGCGCGGATCCAGAGGGGGGGACCGGGGGTCCAGACCCCCCCTGGAATTTGAAAATTTTACCTAAAAAAACGTAATTTCGGGATTTTGGGGGGGGGGGTTGGACCCCCCCTCGTCTGTGACCAAAAATTACCATTTTCGTTGGACCCCCTCTCATGAAAATGTCTGGATCCGCGCATGACATGGGCATGTTTTTGTAATGTTTTAGTACAATGACCCAGCAATTTTAATCTTTAATAATACATCAACCATACATTAATAAGGTTTATCTATGTGGGTGAATTATCTCTTTTTACTTACAATGAATGCTGAGACACATACTACAGTAACTGATGATCATACTTTTTAAACTTGCCCATTTAATAAACAGTTTTTTTGAGCTTTAAAAATTGAAAATTTTCATCTGAAAAAAATTGATATTTTTCTTATTTTTGCTCAAAACATAGATTGTGGGTACACGTTAGAAACGCCTCGCCAAGGCGGTTCTAACGAGTACCCACAATCTATGCCTTGGAGCAAAAATAAGAAAAATATGTATACCCCTGCATATCCCAGTTTTGCTACATAAAAATGGGGTTCAAGGGGATATACATTACACGGACATGTTTTCCTGATGCTGAACCATTGTTAAGAAAAGAGAAATCATGATTGGGTTTTCATTACGAAAACATTCCCATATAATATACAGTTATTTTTTCAGCAGAATTATTGAAAATTTTCAGCGGAAAAATTTTGAAATTTTTCTTATTTTTGCTCAAAACATAGATTGTGGATACACCTAAGAACCGCCTCGCCGAGGCGGTTCTAACGAATACCCACAATCCATGTTTTGGAGCAAAAATAAGAGAAATAGGTATACCCCTGTATACCCCAGTTTTGCTATATAAAAGTGGGGTTCAGGGAAGTATACATTACATGGACATGTTTTCTTGATGTTAGATCTGTTTGAAGTTATGAGTTAAAACAAAATAAAATAGTAAATATGTTGTCACATTCACTGGTCATAAACTTTAGGAAAATTACAGCACAAGAGCACAAATTATGTACGGTCACTGAATATTTAGAGTACAACATTTAATATACTATAAGACTTAAGTTTAGCAATTTTTATTTGATTTTGAAATTGCTAATTGGTATAAAGATGAACTGAACTAAACACTTTAAAAATAACCCATCAATATTTAATCCTTAAGGAACCACAATTTTCACTTTTCGCCGGAAAGCCTCGTCTCCGGACGCAATTACGCTACGTCAAAGTTAACAGGGGTGTCACCTCAAAATTCACATTGTTTCTCGGCATATGAAAAGTTAACCTTTTATTCCCAAAACAGTCATTTAACATCTTCTTGTGGTCAAAAAGAGTACAGTACCATGATCTTAGAGATTTGGTTCCATTACGGTACAAGGTAACGCCCCCTGTATATGACGTAACTGACGTCAGTTTATTCCCTAGTCTTTCTCCCGAGGTGAACCCATGTGTGTTTAATTGCTGAAATGACGTGCGATTTCGCTTTTACGAGAAAACATTCACTTTGTAGGCCTATAAGGTTTGATGTGGTGTCAAGTCTAGTCTTGCACGTTTACGTTTAACGTTTACATGACCAAAAACGTAAGGGCGATATTCACGTTGTTCGCACCACGCAAATTGTTTCCTGTCAGCTGTTCCGATACAGATCCATCTTTCCATGCCGCAAATTATCAAACCTGATATTCGAAGGTTGCCTAAAAGTCGATTACGTCACTATGACGTCGAATTGGCATTGCCCTATATCATGATAGCCTTACGTTGTCTGGCGTCATGATGCCGATTTTTATGCTATCAGCTGATGGAATATGGTTCTAGGAGACTGTATCGTACTCTAGCAAGCTTAGAAATTTCAATTGGCTTCCTTTTTCTTCATGTCTGCACTGAGCATATTGATCTTCGTGTTACGCTGGTTTAACGTCAGGCCTTGACAGCGTCCCCTCACGGAATTTTTCAAATGTCATTCCGGTTTCTTCGTTATGTCACTTTTACCAATCAAACAAGGCAAAAATTGATAACATGTGATGCACATGGAATGCTGAGCACGTGATTTGCTTGTTTTTTTAAACGTAACGTAGCAACTCGTGGACGTAAGAAAAGCACACAAACTCGTCTCGAAACATGAATTTGAGCATCATTTGACATATTAAAAGCGTATGCAAAGTTTTCAAACATTTGATTTTGAAAATAATGATGAATGAAAAAATTGCTAAACTTAAGTCTTATAGTATATATTCAAGTTGTTTTAGTTAAGTTCAATATTTAATGTCTTTGCCCTCCCATCTTGCAAACTTCAGCAATGTAAATAAATCATCAATACTGACCAATAACAGGACATTTTTACTGATTTTGCTAAAAGTGCCAGTCTGCTTGACAAAACCAGCAAAATTTCACCATGTCCGACTGAAAATTTCATTCTGTCAGGGAAATGTTCAGCAAAAATTGCCAAAATTACAATGTAAGGATAAAGGCACTGTATTGCAAAATAAACTTTTGTCCAGCAAGGAACTGCAATATGCCAGACTGCTGCCCAATAGACAGAGAAGAATTTGCAAAGACTGGACACACAATCTATGCTTTGAGCGAAAAATAAAAATAAATATTACACATGTTCACTTGACAATTAAAATTTTTACAGTTGAAAGAAATTCTGTGTATATACTAATCTAATAGGTGAGCCTGTGCGTGAGAAAACCAACAATTTGGGTTCCGACCAGGTCCGACACAAACCAGCATGTACAGTCGCAGCATAAAGCTAGAAGCTTGAAACTTTGGATATAGTTGGAAGAGGAATAAAACTATCCGTCTGGCAAAAACAAAGGCGCTGATCAGCTTCCCGGTTACCGCGAAGCTGATCTGCGCCTTTGTTTTCGCCTATGCAGATTGTTGGTTTTCCCATGCGGCGGCTCAAGTATGTTTTTGTAATGAAAAAATCCTTTACCTCCACTAGCTTGTAAGGTAAATCAAGTTCTTTGGCCATTTTCTCTAAGAATGCTATTGCTCCATCTGAAATGGTAGATGAGTTTTGATCAAACCATTACAAAAACTTGTCCATGAAATATATGGAGAATTTTTTAAGCATTAAAAATTGAAAATTTCATTGGAAAAAAGTGACAGATTTAATACGTTTGCTCAAAACATTGATTGTGGGTATGCATTTGAACCGCCTCGCCGAGGGAGTTCTAACGAGAACCCATAATCTATGTTTTGGAACAAAATAAAGAAAAATAGGTATACCCCTGTAAACTCCAATTCTGCTATATAAAAGTGCTGTATGGAGGGGTATACTTTTCATGGGCATGTTTTCCACCAGATTTTGGTAAAAATGAAGGGGGAAACTCCATTTTCATTCATAATACATGTAATTTATAAATTTTGACCAAGCATGATAAAAATCTATCTACAAAAATGTATCTCCATCCATATACTGCCATATGCCCTCGCGGACATTTTAGGCAGGCATGCGCAGTCAAGCTTGGTTAGCTGAAAAGAAAAAGATAAAAGCAAGAAAGTAAAGGGGATAAAAGATGATAGGTTTAAATAGTTAAGTGGAGTTTAAAATCAGGGTTAAAAACAACAATTTCTGGATCTAGAGCCGTGAGTGTTGTATTTTGCTTTCTGCAACCTTGAATGAATCAAGGTCTTGCAAACTGACAACAGCTTCTGGGAGTGCCAGTGGAAAGAAGGAATATTTGTAGTAATTTGAACTTGTATGAAGTTGGTGGAAGGTCATCGAGTGGCAGTACCAGGACACTCTATTTGTTGGCTTGATGTAGCTGCCACGAGTCCATAAGCAATTTTGTAAAAGAAGCAAAGACGAGCTTCTGCTGCAAGGGATCTCCATTCTAAATGACTGAGCATGGCTGTGACGCTTGACCTATGATTATAGTCATTGGTAGTCCATCTTGCTGATTTTTTTCAAGCTGGAGATTGAGTGTTTTGTCATTAGAATTTGGATCCAAAATGGGCAAAGCGTACTTCAGCTGGGTCATACAATAGACTGTTATAAGCTGTTTCTCTCACTGTGTTTTTATGTTCCATTTGATGTATCCTAAGGTCCTTTTAGCATTACTGGTAATTGTTTGAGTTCCAAGATAGGCCATCAGAGATGTCTACCCCCATATACCTGGTACTTGTGACAACCTCCCGTATCTGACCATGAAGAGTAATTACACTGAATTTATTACTGTCTTGGAGGTTGTCACCCGTACCACCTGGCACTTAAGAGGTGTTAACTCCATGTCCTACTGGTCTTCTAATGCTGAAAGGCTGTCAAGGTCTTGCTGTAGCACTTTTTCATCGTTTGAGCCTCCAACTGTAAGGTACACTGCTGTGTCATCACTCAGCAAAAAGGTGAACTTAGAAAGTTCAAACCTCTTATTAGGCTTAGTTGTCTTATTAACTGATTTTAGACTATCCTAATGAGTTTTATGATACTTAAAATCAAGCAGAGACAACATAAATTGACATTTGCTCTAGTGTCATATTTAGGTGACATAAATTATCATTTTAAAAGCTATAACTTGTATTTACCATAATCAGGATTGGGGTGCACAGTTTTTATCCTCAGGTATTCTCGAAAATTTGTTACTGCTGGATCTTCAGTACCAGTCCTTTGTGATGTAGTTTCTGGCATTGTTCTAGCTTGTTGTCACGGACAGTGGCGCAAACAGATCTAAATTAGAGCCGTGTCCAGTCAACTTCTGTCAAAATCAACTTTCGGTTTCGCCTCCCAAGGTTGTACTACACACCGCAAAAAAAATCATCTTTGTGTAAAGAGATAAAAGCCGGGACTGCAAATCTAGTCCGAGTTCTAGAATCATCTCAAATGGGAAACTTAGAAGAAACTTGATAAAAAAATATCATCGATGGACTTGGCCGGTGAGTGTTAGTCCCTAAACCTCTCATGAGCAGTGAGATTTGACTAAAATCACCTATGATTTCAGAGAACGAGAGAGGTGGTTGTCTGATGGGAACAACCCTGTGTATATTATTTTAACCACGTTCTGATGTTTTATTCAACTATTTTTATCCACGTCCCAGTGGTACGGTACTCCTACCAGAGGAGGATCATACACTCAACAAAACACAAAAAAAATATTGACATTTGATAAGCAGGAGAAATATAGGAGGGTCTGAATGGATTATAATGATTAATGAATACAGTTACTAATGCACTAGCCTAAAATTTTTAATGAGAGTGAATAAAGAACAAAGAATTTAATGATTCGTGAATAATGAGGTCCTAAAGAATAATGAATAAATGTAAATTTTTAATGAATAGCAGAGTAATAAAATGAATAGTGAATAATAACATTTTATAGAATAATGAATATGCTAAAATTTGGCTATGGAATTGCCTTAAATGGCCTCCCTGACATTCCAGAATTTAAAAATGAAAGCTGCCATTTGAAGGCAGAGAAAAATAAATTAAATCATTCTGGATGTTTACTGAGCCAGATACAATTTCACTGTTTTGTTTGCTTATAACTGTATATGTATTTGCTTTTTATTGTATTACCCCACTTTGTCCTTATTATGTATGTTCCAATCATTTAATGATAATCTTTTCTATGGATGGACATCATCTTCCTTTTTATATATGACAGAACATAATTTTATAGTGGCTTTTGCAATCAGAAACAAGGCAGCACTAAGAACGTTAATGCAAATCTATCTGACAATTTATATGACGCTACATAATTCTTTTTCCTCGCTCGCTTCGCTCGCTCGGTATTTAAGACATTAATAAAATGTATTGTACAATAAGGCACAAGCACAAATCCATACATCACAGTACTCCTATGCTAACTAGTTTAATAAATGAAAACAACAGCATTTTATTAAAACTTTTACCCCTGAAGTTACAATTTTTCTTAAATAACCTTTGGTATTCATAATTGAAGAGAAAAACTTTGGACGTATTCAGTATTTAAGGTGTCGGGTGTCCCTCAGGGCACCGTTCTCGGCCCCTTGCTGTTTTCCTTGTATATAAATGACATCTCAGCAGACATCGAGTCTGAAATAAGACTCTTTGCTGATGATTGTGTTTGCTATCGTGAAATCAAGAATAAAGAGGATACATGTACATTGAAACTTCAAAGAGACATTGATCGCTTAGGCAGTTGGGCTAGAAAATGGGGAATGAGATTTCAACCCGTCAAATGCAACATGATGCAGCTGACAAATAAATGGTCTAGTAAGATACAGGCTAGCTACACCCTTGAGGGCACTTAACTGGAAAACGTTGAAAGCATAAAATACCTGGGTGTAGCTATCACAAATGATTTGAAATGGAATACTCATATTTCCAATGTTTGTACAAAGGCTAACAGAACTCTCGGATTCTTGAGGAGAAATTTGTATTCTTGTCCCCCAGATGTGAAAGAAGCAGCTTATAAAGGACTGGTGCGGCCGGTCTTGGAATATGGAAGCTCAGTTTGGGACCCTCACACTCATGGCCTCCAGGAAGAACTGGAAAAGGTCCAAAATCGTGCGGCAAGGTTTGTGACAGGAAATTATGTTTTTGAAACTGGGAGCATGACTGGCATTTTAGGTCAACTGAAATGGGAATCTCTTAAGAAAAGGAGGAATGATAGTAGACTTATATTGCTATACAAAGGTCAAAAGGGTAAAGCCAGAATACCCACAGATGACCTTATCCCAAAGAATAGGCGTTGTAGAAATCAACACTCTTTGGCTTTTCAGATACCTTCAGCTAGCAAAGAAGCGTACAAAAGTAGTTTCTTTCCACAGACTATCAGGGACTGGAATGACCTCCCTGATTCACTTGTCTCCTCTGCTGAAATGTCTGATGACTGTGTGTCCAAGTTCGCTTCACTCGTGCGTTCAAGGGACTAATCTCTCCCCCATCCGAACCCCCTGGTGAAATAATATGTCATTTGGCGTGTCACCAGTAAACTATTCAGATTCAGATTCAGATACTCTAAATTAACATATTTAAAAGAGGATTTGCTAAAAAAAAATGGTATACTATTTCGGAAAGTTTTCATGAGGCTTTGCGGTCTAGCAGAGTATATATGCTTCTCTCAAGATGTTAATATCAAGGAACTCAGCAGTCTACAATTTAATATCATAGAACTAGTCCTTGTGGTTTGAGATAAGGGATAAGGGATGCCTTAGGTGAAGAACACATATTTTAGCTAGTTGAAGAAGGCGTGACTAGTAATTATCATATTTTTATGAATAATCGAGCTAATCTTAATGAATAAGCCAAAATTTTAATGACAGTGAATAAATGGCTAAATTTTTAGTGATTAGTGAATACCAGGACCCCCCCCCCCCCATCCAGACCCTCATATAGAATCATATAGACCAGCCCAAGCTGGCTTCGAACCTGGATCGACCTGGCTTATATACATTCACCATTTCGGCTGGTTTCCTGCTGACAAACATCAATATTGGAAAACAGGTAACCAGAACCCCCTGACCTTTGAGGTCAGGGCGGTTCTGGTTAGCTGTATTTCCAGCATTGATTTTTTAAGGTGGGGTCCAGCAGATAATACAAAAATGGTGAATTCCTCCATGGTACAAGGAAACATTTGTTTCAAATGTTTGGGAAACAAATATTTTCAGGCATTTTTGACTCCGTAGATTTATAGACATTCGCCCTTGGGCCCCAACGGTAGGCATAGTCACGACACCAAAATGTAGGACGAGATGAAATACAGACCAGAGAAGCGGATCACCGGGGTAGAAATCAGGCGTCTTAACCACGAGGTTAAAGGGTCTACACCAGATAGACTTATCATTTATGCCCTGTTTATACCTATATACAAGATCAAAGAACGATGTCTCTATTGCTAGAGGGATATGATTCATTATATGACATGACAAATATTAGTTTACTGTATTCCTATGTTTCAGATCTCCATCATTCTAGATGTCAATTAAAGATATCAGGAAACAGTAGTCGTACTCATTTATGATGGAGATTCTTCCGTGCAGTGCCACAAGCTACGGGGTCACTCTACACAACTAGTTGATCGTAACTGTCACAAGAACATTAACATACGAGATGCCGACAGTCGAGTGTCCTATTCCGGGTTGTGAATATGAAACAGGGGACTTTGATGCTGCCATTGTAGCCGCGCTAATAAACACTCATGCTAAAGTTCATGATACGCATCAGACAATAGCTAAGGTTGAGAAAGTAAAGCGCCCGACTGTGTCCTCTGCAGGCACCAGCGAAGAGTGGACATATTTTCTTTCGAGATGGAAGGATTACGTTGATGCCACTAACACTAAAATCAAAGACAAGGAACTCATAATTCAGCTGCTCGAGTGTTGTGAAGAGACTTTGCGCAGGGACCTTACCAGAGCACATAGTGGCACATTAACAAACGAAACTGAGGACAATGTTCTGGCAGCTATCCGTCAACTTGCAGTTCGCGAGGAAAATACCATGGTCGCGCGGGTGACATTGAATAACATGACTCAAGACCGCGAAGAAACAGTCCGGGCGTTCGGAGCTAGATTGCGCGGACACGCTGGTGTTTGCAAATTTGTCCTTAAGTGTAGTAACTCTAACGAGGACATGAACTACACAGACGCGATATTACGCGATGTCTTAACTCGTGGACTTTATGACTCTGAAATACAACTGGATTTGCTAGGGGATCAGAACCAGAACATGACGTTAGAAGAGGTTTTTCAGTTTGTTGAGGCAAAAGAGGCTGGTAAACGTTCAGCTTCAAAACTAATGGACACCCAAGGTGCGGACTCGGCTAGTAGCTCTTACCGTCGAAACAAAAATGTGAATCGCTCCAAAAGTGCTAAGTCTAAAGTAGAGGCTCGCGAAATTTGCTCATATTGTGGTAAGGCTGGTCATGGTGTACGAGCCCCACCTCACGTGCGTCAAAAGGAATGCATGGCCTATGGACAAACGTGTGCGAAATGTAGTCTAAGAAACCACCTACCATCAATGTGTAGAAGTTCAAAGTCCTCAGATAAGAAACAGTGTGCAGAACATGAAGGGGCTATCTTCGATTCCCTTTGTGTAGCTATGGACTACAATTCTAGTTTTGACGACAAAGTGTTTACTCTTGATCACCACGTATATGATAACTTGACAGATACATGGACTAAGAAAACTTCCCGACTGCAGCCATATGTCAATGTCACAGTTGATTCAAACATCAGTGACTATGAAAGTTTAGGCTATGCACCCAGCTTCCCGTCGCGATCAAGGACTATCACTGTGTCGGCCATGGCGGATACTGGCTGTCAAAGCTGTCTAGCTGGTATTAAGATCGCTAATCGCTTAGGATTCAGTGAACGAAATCTCATCCCTGTGACACTGAAAATGCATGCTGCTAACAATAGAAACATCAAGATTCTTGGTGCTTGTGTCTTAAGATTCTCTGGGAAAAACAGTAATGGTGAAATGCTTGCAACGCGTCAGCTTGTTTACATAACCGACAGTTCTGATAAACTATTCTTAAGTAGAGAGGCGTGCAGTGCTCTTGGCATAATTACAGACAGTTTTCCCAGAATCGGTGAGACTAAAACTGACATTGATGTATCCACAAATCTGGTTGGTTCAAATGTAATACAGAACACCATCTGTGAATGTCCTAAGCGTGAACTCCCCCCACCAATGCCCTCAACATTACCATTTCCAGCCACTGAGGAACACCGGGCAGATCTCCAGCAGTACATACTGGATAGATACAAATCCAGTACGTTCAACACCTGCGAACATCAACCTTTGCCTCTCATGTCAGGCCCACCAATGCAGCTGATGGTAGACACAACCGCCACACCGGTTGCTCACCACACTCCGGTACCAGTTCCACTTCACTGGCAAGAAGAGGTTAAGGCAGGCCTTGACTAAGATGTCAGACTTGGTGTCATAGAACCGGTGCCTATAGGCCAGCCAGTGACCTGGTGCCACCGTATGGTGGTATGTGCTAAAAAGAACGGAACACCTCGCAGAACTGTTGACTTCCAGGCGCTGAATACGCACGCAGTAAGGGAAACCCATCACACACAGTCACCGTTTCACCAGGCTCGTTCTGTGCCTCAGGGTACGAAAAAGACTGTTTTCGACGCCTGGAACGGTTATCATAGCGTGCCTATTCGGGAACAAGACAGACATTTAACTACATTCATAACACCGTGGGGCAGATACCGCTATAGAACTGCGCCCCAGGGTTACATTGCCTCAGGAGATGGGTACACGCGTAGATTTGACGAAATCGTGAGCGATATTCCAAAGAAGACCAAGTGCGTGGATGATGCTCTACTCTGGGCAGACAACATCGAAGAGAGCTTTTATCAGGCGTGTCACTGGTTAGAAACATGCGGGAACAATGGTATCACGCTAAACCCGGATAAGTTTGTATTTGCTCAAGACTGTGTTGAATTTGCTGGCTTCGAAATAACCCCAGACAGTGTTCGCCCATGCCCAAAATACTTGAAAGCAATTGTTGATTTCCCCACTCCCAAAAACATCACTGATGTCCGCTCATGGTTTGGCCTTATAAACCAGGTCTCGTACGCCTTTAGCATGACAGATATAATGCTCCCATTTCGCGAACTGCTAAAACCAGGAACGCTCTTCAGATGGGATAATCTTCTTGACGAGGCCTTTCGGGAATCAAAAGCGGTTATTGTAAAGGAGATAGAGCAAGGTGTTCGCATATTTGACTCAAGCAAACCAACATGCTTAGCTACAGACTGGTCGAAGAACGGAATAGGATTCTGGCTATTTCAGAAACATTGTGAATGCGAAAAAACAACCCCATTCTGTTGTCCTGATGGTTGGAAGATAACATTGGTGGGCAGCAGATTCACTAGTGCGACAGAATCACGGTATGCACCTGTCGAGGGAGAAGCCTTAGCAGTTGCAGATTCCCTCGAAAAAGCTCGGTATTTCGTCCTAGGATGTAATAACCTTGTCGTTGCCGTTGACCACAAACCCCTCCTCAAAATCTTTGGGGATCGCTCTCTGGAAAACATACCTAATGCTAGACTACGTAACTTGAAAGAGAAAACATTACGCTATAAATTTAAAATGTTGTACGTACCAGGCGCGAAACACAGAGCCGCGGATTTTGTATCGCGCCATCCTTCAGGTGATGCAGAAACCACCCTGCTTGTTGACGACATTTCATCAATCCAGAGCCACCCTGAAAGTGACTCCCCACTACCTACCCCACTCACATACTCCCCCAGTGATAGTGACACTAATGTTCCCCTTCCAGAAGACACTTTTGAGTCACAGATGTTCTCTTCCGCTGTGCAAGCAATCACAAATTTGCAATGTGTGACATGGGATAAGGTTCGTACTGCACCATCAGGAGATGTCGACATGCATCGTTTAGTCGAAACAATAGAATCGGATATACCAGATAAACGCACATCTCTTCCACCATCACTTCGCGAATACTTCCCCTTCCGCGATGAACTATCAACTGTTGATGGTGTTGCTATATACAAGGACCGCATCATAATACCACCATCTCTGAGAATGGACATACTAACTGCCCTGCACTCAGCCCACCAAGGTGTTACATCTATGATATCTAGGGCAGAGACATCCGTTTTCTGGCCAGGCATAACATCTGATATCATCAATGTCAGGAATACTTGCAACCACTGCAACCGGATGGCTCCGTCACAACCAAGTGCTCCCCCAACGCCTACGGTATCCCCGTTATATCCATTTCAATGTGTATGTGCAGATTTTTTCCACCACAAAGGAGGGAACTACCTTGTAATTGTCGACAGGTACTCTAATTGGCCAATAGTCGAAAGAGCAGCCAATGGTTCACAAGGTCTGATCGACTGTTTACGCAAAACTTTTGTGACCTTTGGTATTCCCGACGAACTAGCATCAGATGGCGGACCCGAATTTACAGCAACCAGTACGCGAGAATTCCTAAAAACATGGGGTGTTCATCATCGACTATCATCTGTTGCGTTCCCACACAGCAACTGCAGAGCAGAAGTTGGTGTAAAGACTGTGAAACGCATGATTACTGACAATACTGGCCCAAATGGAGAATTGGACACGGATTCTTTCCAGCGTGCCATACTTCAATATAGAAATACCCCTGACAGAGACACGAAACTTTCGCCAGCTATGTGTGTCTTTGGTCGATCTGTCAAGGATTTTATACCGATTTTACCTGGTCACTACCAACCGCATGAAACGTGGACTGATACGCTGACACAACGGGAAGCAGCGTTACGTAATCGCCATGTGAAAATAGCAGAACGCCTCAAAGAACATACGAAGCGTCTGCCACCTCTTCGCGTCGGGGATCTCCGAAACAGGAAGTTTCTCAGACAATATACCCCAGTATATCCTCCCGCAGCTCGCCATACTATCGATACTGACCTTCGTAGTCCGATTACCAACCTGTCACCCCAATCTCCGCTTTCACGTGCGTCGTTACCGTTTAACCATACACACTTAAAACCAGCACCTCGACACACTTTTGAACCTAACTTACGAAATTCAATCACACTACCGGTTACTTCTGTGAAAACTCCAGTAACGACTGTGCCACAAGAAGTGCCAGAGACTAATGCTGAAAACCTTAGTGGTGAAACTGATCCAACTCCACAAACGCCATATTCACCAGTGGAACCATTACCGACAACACCAGTTCGAGTTAAATCTCCAGCAAAACAGACAATCGTCCCAGATACGATACAACTCCCCCAACAAAGTGGAATACCAACAACCCCGCGGAGATCATCGCGTGCTCGATATGAACCATCGTGGCTTAGTGATTATGTGCATTCAATGGGGCAGAATAATCCCCTGGCTGGAGGGCAGTCTAACCCGATGAAGGCCAAGCCACCTTAACATGTAGTGTTCTTTGGGTGTGATTTCCAAATTACTTTTTCATTTTTGTTCTGATTCCTGGACAAGCAACCAGATTCGTTTTTAGACTAGTCAAATTTCTCTGATTATTGTGTTGATTTGTCAAAACTTAACCAGCCATTGTAATACTAGTCAAGTTCAAAGTATCACAAATGACTCAGGAGGGGATAGAGGGATATGATTCATTATATGACATGACAAATATTAGTTTACTGTATTCCTATGTTTCAGATCTCCATCATTCTAGATGTCAATTAAAGATAGCAGGAAACAGTAGTCGTACTCATTTAATTGCACTACTAGTCAAACTTGTCAATACAATATACAATTTTTTTCATCCATAAAAATTGAAAATTTCGTTGAAAAAAAGGTATTTTCATGACATTTCAGACATTCATGAGTTAAGTGTTGCGTTTCCTTTTTCGGTATGGTGTATAAAGCTGAAAGGCCACGGCGCGTAGTATCCGGCATTCGTGCATATAAAATTACCATTCACCATTGCCAAGGACAGGAACAAAGGCAGTTAAAAGACAAACAGAAAACACCATAAATTAACTGGTTTAGTCAGTATAGTAACAATCAGACAAGATGAACGTTTTCAAGAAATAGTTATTTAAGTTGATGCATATGAAAAGCAGCGCTAAACTGATTTTTTATAATTCGAATGTTTCCCTGCCTTTTCTAAGCTCACGGTCAAATTCCGATTAGCTAATGTAAGACCTCTCGAATTTATACAAATAATTCTCAAAGCTTGAAAAAACGTCCCCTGCTCTAAAATGTCCATCCTATCGCCACCAAGACAAAACGGTTCCCAACCCCGAATCAAACTGAGCTCTGCTCATGTAGTTGAAACTCAAACCTGCTGGAATTAGCACCCAACACGTCGCAATCCAACAACGGCGCGACAGATCCCAACTACCCAACGCGCACAAGTGTAACCATGTGCTATAAATCTTGAAACTTGGTGCAGTAAAGCACCATTGGTGGGTGAGCATGCTTTCCGTATTACGGGGTTTGCTATGGCTTCTTGTTGAATCGGCTTTCGTTACATACGATGTTAGTTTTGTTTTGCGGTTGCGTGGTCTATTGCTAGGCCCACAGGTATTCAATTGGTGGGTTTTCAGTGGTTTTGTTTGGTTTTTCAGGGATCTCCAGTTACCTGGCAGCATAGTGTGTATGTGAGTCGTCGTTTGTTTATTCAGATGACGTTTATCATAATTGAGCGCGGATCTGATAAAAGGTGTCTTCGGGCGTTCAAGTCCATTTTATACTATTAAAATTAAAAAAAAAAGCATGTACATTTGAAATATTTGACATGCTCTTATACTTCTTTCATATTGCTTTGATATTGTAACATAATCCAAGACACATACATTTCTTAAGAAATAAAGTCATTTGTATCATGTATGTTGCCATGGCAATCGTTGTACTATAAGGACTAACATAATTTTAAAAACCAGGTTACGCCCTTTGGTGTGCATGTTTTATCAAATGGTGGGTTAATTCGTGCCAATTGCATAGTCTGTAAAGAAGTATAGTTGTTAAACTTAAAAAAAAAAAAAAAAAAAAAAAAAAAAAAAAAAAAAAAAAACATAGCATTTCGAGAATTTTATGCCTATCTTCTTTTCATAACCGTGATATAAAGACGTTAACTTCATCAACGTCCAAACGTCATCAACAGTTTTCATGACGTCATGTTTAGATTGCATCACCTACCACATTTCAACGCTCATATCTTTACTAGATCTATTTTAGATGATAATCTCTTGAAATTTTCAAGAAATACTCAGAGAAACTTGGTCTTTCTTATGTTATCCAAACCTAAATTTTGATTTTTTGGATGTAAGGCCCCTTTTGTCAGATCTCGGCCCAGTTATGTTTATGTTTGCTTGTTCGTGATAATTAATTGACTACATGTACTTAGATTCACAACGAGGACCGAACAGCCGGTATATGTTGTGAACCCGTGTCTGCAAAAGCTGAAGGCGAGGTTTGGCGTCTGTAAAACCGGTTTAAGTCCCCGGTAATTTCATATTACTTACGGCTCAAAGATGATATTTCATATGTGGTTCTATATGTTTTATATTGTTGGGTCGATTTTGTGTGCTGTTTGTGCCTTTTATGTGCGTATTTATATATTTTATCAAATTCAGGTCAATGAGTGGCCACCTTCAAAGAAATTTCTACTCATTCAGCTTACGTTATGTTCTCTTATATCTGTACTTTACTGACAAAATTTACGTTTTTTTAGAGTGGGACTTTGGTTCTGATTGCTTTAGTTTAGTTTGAACATATTTATTGCTCTTATTAAGCATGGGGTTGGGTCACAAGTTTTTCCAACATTAGTTACGGCCCTTCCCCTACAGTGTACATACAAAACGTAGAAAGGCGACATATAATAACTTTAAGAAAGCTTGATCAAGAATATGGTAAACGGTGAAGAACGATGAATGATAATTGATAATAATTATTTCAGAAGCTGAACTCAATATGATTTTAAGATGAGGAATGATTATGAATGTGGTGGGGATGAAAAACATGATGAGACGGCCTTGGTGGTTTAGCGTTCTTTTAATAGTTTGGAAAGCATATTTAGAATCTTGCTTTTAGAGTGTTACCATTGGTTTATGTGCCATCAAAGCGTGATGATGTCCGAATAAAAGTGTGGACAGCCTCAAAAATAGTTTGATTCTCTTCTTCAGTTAGGTTAGGATTTCCAGACATCAAAAGTTCAACTGATAAAGGATGATATGGCCTCAATTTTTGGAATAACTCCACACGCTGGTTATTATACATGTTACATTTAATTAAAAAGGTAATGCTCAGCATTTTCTGGTTCCTGGAGACAACAGCAAAATGAATCGGGGCGCAAGAAGTTATTAAACAAATCCATATTTAGATTACTGCAGTTATTGCGCATCCGTGCATGCAGAACAGATAGACGTCTGTTACCAGCTATGTAGTAACTGGGTACTTTAAGGTTAATACTGGATATACGCTTTTGATGGTATTTAAATGACTGAAGAGAGTTCGAATCCTTCAGCGTATTGTCGGCTGCGTTCAAAAGACTAATAGATGAAGGGATGGATGATTTTTTAAAAAAAATTCTGTACGAGCGAATGGAACCGAATAGTTATGCATATTTCTAAGAGGAGAGTTTGACACCTCTCTGACCAAGGGTGGAATCAGATCAGAAATATAATTTGGCACTTGACCTTGATGGACGTTAAACATGAAATTTAGCTTTTGTTGTTTTCTTCTTTCCGAAAGTGAGATCCACCCACATTCTTTATATAAGTTTTCTTAGGAGACAGATCTGGTCAGCCCAGTAACGATTCGGGCTGCTTCATTTTGAATTTTGTCAAGCATTTCAGCGTTTTGGACGGAACAGCCATCCCAAACTGAGGAAGCATATTCCAAGGTCGGAAGAAGATAAGAAAAATAGATTTGATTAAGTGCACTGCGACTAAGTAAGAATTTTAATTTACGCATAATACCTAATACTTTTGCTGCTGAGCTTTTAACATTATCTAAATGGTCTGTCCATTTACCGTTGAAGGAAAGGGTAAGTCCTAAATGCTTGTGACTTTCTACAAATTTAACAAAGGTATTCTCAAATTTAAGGAGTGGCATATAACTTAGATTCTTTAATGTAAACAAAATCGCTTCTGTTTTTGAGGGATTAAAAGTAACAAGCCATTTTTAGCCCACTGAGATAATAATATTAGGTCATGATTTATAAGACCTTGAATGTCGTCTAAGCTTGATGCAGAATAGAAAAGAGAGCTTTCATCAGCAAAGAGACGTGTTAGACTAAGAAGAGAATCTGCGATATCGTTCACGTAAATAAGGAATAGAAGCGGGCCTAAGACAGAGCCCTGTGGGACACCTGCATTTATAGGTTTCGGACTGGAGATGCATCCTCTAATTATAACCTTTTGTTGCCGTTCCGAAAGATAGTCGGTTATCCACTTAACAAATTCGCCATCGATGCCATGCTGTTTAAGCTTGAAAATCAGACCTTTGTGCCAGACTCTGTCGAACGCCTTTGAGACGTCGCAGAATACCATGCATGAATATTGTTGATTATCAAAACTTTGACAAATGTTATGGTAAAAATCAATTAGTTGAAAGACAGTTGAGTGTTGTGGAAGAAACCCAGACTGGTATTTATATAATAAATTGTTGGTAAGTAGATGGTTATACAGATTCTTGAAGGCTATGCGTTCTTGTATTTTGCTTACATTGCTTAAAAGGGCGATCGGGCGATAATTTGAAGGGGAAGATTTGTCTCCCTTTTTTGGTTCTGATTGCGCCAGTTCATGATCATTGCTGACGTTAAGATTTCAACTACACAGTGTGTTTACTTGTCAAAACAACAGTACCATAAAGATGGCAGTTATTGTTGAGGGGAATGATCATCAAAAGTGGGGTGAAACCTCCTTGGAGAAATGAAAATAAAGACGAGTTTTGTTGTAAATGAGTATTTATTATAACGACATGGAGAAACTCTACACGATGATATGATATGTAAAATAATCCCAAAGTATCATCATTTTTGCAAATCTGTTCTATGTATCGTATTCAAAGCTCTTCTGACTTTCTTGGTGTTCATATAAAATCATCGACGCATGTGTTAATCCACTTGTTAATCACTACAATTTTATATTACTCATTAGAAATTTGCATCACATGATTGAGATGACCTCACTCTTTTGCAAAACAATGGTGCGATTTTTACATTTTATGAATTAAAAAAAATGAGAGAGAAAATTTAAAAAAAAAAAAAAAAAAAAAAAAAACATCTTTAAAAATGTGAAAAGAAAACTAAGTGATGCAAAACTTTATAGTCTTCTTTCACTCGGGCCGCGAATGCTTACACAAATCGCGTGTTGTTTATCTATTGTCCATCTTTTCTGATTACTGGTAAGGCCTGATTAATTTCCTGATTATCAGTAAAACATGTCCGTGCAATGTACACCCCCTCGCTTTTATATAGAGAAACTAATTTTCTTATTTTTGATCCAAACATACATTGTGGGTATTCGGCAAGGCGGTTCTAACGTGTACCCACAATGTATATTTTGAGAAAAGTATTAAAAACATCTTTTTTTTTCTGATGAAATTTTCAACTTAAGAGCTGAAAAAAAAATCTCTTTATATTGCTTGGGCAAGCAAAAGTATTAAAACTATCATTTTTTTTTTTTTTTGGTGAAATTTTCGGGGAAATTTTCATTTTTAGAACTGAAAAAAAAATCTATATATTGGATGGGCAAGTTTTCGTAATGGATTGCGGAATGTTTCGGATCTTAGCCGTCACAGTGAACGATGCATGTACAGCTCCGTTTCATTAATAACATACCCATGCAATGTCGCAAAATAAATTGACCCCGCACCCTGCATTGCATGGCTCATTGCTGGATGGTTATTAGTCTGGCCTGGATGAAACTTCTACAGTTTGTGTATACATGTATGTGTGTTAAACTGGTAATTTGTTTATATTGATCGTGAGCAGTCCGATTGGACAGGAAGCTGTTTTTGGCATGTACCAAAATTCCGACAGAATTAATGTCAAGTTTTCAACTATTGGCGATTGGTATTATGTAAGTACTGTGAATACTGCCACTTTCTGACCTGAATGTTATTCATTGACAACTATTTGATATACATTAAAGCTTGCACCGCATTCGCAATACATATAAAGTTCAGAAATAATGATTAAATAGACGCTATTTCCTTCATTACAGACATATTTCAAGGAAGCAAAACTGCTCTTAATGTCTACTTCCATCTTAGTGTGCTCTCGCGCGTTTAATATTTGATTCGTTGAAGTTTCTCTTGGATGAGTACTAATATAAGCCGTCTTGTTAAAATCGCCAGTCACACTATTTCAAACAACTGCATTCAAAAACCATCAAATGTCCTTAATAAATATATATGTTTAAGAATGTCATTACATAACTTAAAACATTGTCATAGGCAGGTACACATTGCATTAGATACAAGGCTATCGTATCTCTCTTTAAATAATCATGTCAACTGTTAATGATATTCTCAGATGTCCAGTTTTTAAATTTGATAAACTTTCAGACAATTTATGTGCTGAAAACATGCATTTGCATGGTAGCATTTTACAGGGTAGTAGGTATAGTTAGATATTCCATTTCTACTTCAGTACTTTAGCGAATGTGATATAAGTTTTAAGGTATCTACAATAGATGCCAATGAACAATATTCATGTCAGAAACTGGCAATATTCACAGTACTTACATACATGTAATACCAATCGCCGAAAGTTGAAAACTTGACATTAAATCTACCAGAATTTTGGTACACGCGGAAATAAAAGCAGCTTCCTGTCCAATCGGACTGCTCACGATCAATATAAACAGACTACCAGTTTAACACACATAAATATATACACAAATTGTAGAAGTTTCATCCAGGCCAGACTAATAACCATCCAGCAATGAGCCATGCAATGTAGGGTGCGGGGTCAATTTATTTTGCGACATTGCAGGGGTATGTTATTAATGAAACGGAGCTGTATGTATTCCGGTCGCACCAATGTTTGATACTTTCGGCAGAAAATGATAATTATTGTCTCCACATTAAGTTGTTACTTCGGCATAATGTTACTTCGCCATTTTCGTGACACAGTAGTGTACACAATAGTTCACTCAGCTCCCCGTCGATTCAAACGGTGAAGTGAGCCTCTCGTTTTGGTGGTAGTTCGAGCGGGTCTCTCTTTTTGGTGGTAGGTCGAGTCCATGCCACCGCTTGGGCTTATCTGCAGCGTGTTAGTAGAAAGGTGTGAATCTCAACTCCTTAGACTTCAACCACAGCACACGTGTGTTAGTAGAAACGTGTGAATTTTTCTTTCATAGACCTCAGCCAATACAGGGAACTTGGCTACATTTGTATCTATCCGACCACCGAACTCCATGTTTGCCCTCAATTCGCTGAAACACAAGGAAATCATTGATAAGATGAAGTAGAATAATAGAGAATATATGGATCTATACATATATGGATCTACAAAAATATGTCACTTAGAAACAGTGTGAAACTTTGTGAATCCATGACACATTAGACTCAAAATTGCAGTAGAAATCTAAAGGAATGGTTGATGTTTAAAGCCTATACTGAAAAAAAGTAGTGAGGTCAATTCCGAACAATATACAGTCCAACCTGTCTTAAGCAAGCCCTGTATTAAGCAAGAATCTGACTTAAGCAAGCACTTTCATTTCTCCCAATTGATTTTACATGTAAATGAACCTCTATTAAGCAAGCACCTGTCTTATGTGGCCAAGGGCCACTAGTTTATGCCCCAATTTTGGCTTTAAGCAGCCACTCATTTCATCAATTGCATAAAAATATTTTCACATGGGTATTTAAACTCTGCCAGGTGTCAAAATTGTCTTCACACCTTCCAGATACCATAGTTCATTGTTTATTATCTCAAAAGACAATCCTTAACAACTTGTCTGGGAGAACTTAGTGACAACTACCACTGACAGAACAACAACAGTATTAACAGACTATGCATTCATTTGCAGCACCTTTTCACAAAGGTTATGTCTTTACTGTATCAGTTCCATCCCTCCATGTGTTACTTTTAAATCAAAGCAAACAAACGTCTAAACTGATGATTTTAATATGGTGTACATTTTCTTATTCAGTCATATGAACTGAGA
The DNA here is from genome assembly GCA_964017185.1 of Rugalucina vietnamica. Lineage (NCBI taxonomy): Eukaryota > Metazoa > Mollusca > Bivalvia > Lucinida > Lucinidae > Rugalucina > Rugalucina vietnamica. The sequence continues at coordinate 46,719,508 of OZ024875.1, forward strand.
AAAAACTGCTTTCTCAAAAAGTTATTCATGATTTATTACCATTGGAACATTTTGACAATGTGCTACCACTTTTATAGAGTAAAATCATACCAAGAGATAATCAAGAAAATGATAGTGCCTTTTGTCTGCATCTGATTGTAGTTCCTTATGCATTTTAATTCTGTAGACAGGGCAGTGCTATTATTTATTTCTAGCTAGACCGCCCTACCTTGTGCCAGAACATAACCTCTATTAAGCAAGCACCTGTCTTAAGCAAGCGATTTTAGTGTTTCCATTGGCCGCTTGCTTAAGACAGGTTGGACCGTACATACCTTTAGGGTCCATTCTGTTGAACAACAGCAAGACTCATCTGTACCAGAGGCTACTGGTGTGCAGAGTTTGGTGTTAACAGGGATCCTACCATCTGTGTCCACGTGGTGGATAATTCGATGAGGCAGTCTTCTACAGATACACCGGCATTGAACCAGGGGACTCAGTATCAAGATCACTATGGTAACAGCAATTGATTTCATGACTATACTGTAACCTGTTTGAAGTAAACGATAATTGAGCCGTGCCTTGAGAAAACAAACAATGTGGTTTCCGAACATGTCCGACACAAACCGAGCTGTACAATTACAGTAGAAGATGGCTAGAGGCTGGAAATTTTAGATTTAGAAAATACAGGAATTGTACTATCCGTGTAGCGCAAACAAAGCGGCGCTGATCAGCTTCGCAGTTATTGCGAAGCTGATCTGCGCCTTTGTTTACGCATATGCAGATTGTTGGTTTTCCCATACGGCGGCTCAACAGTGAATTCCCGAATATCTCACAAACTTTCCTTTTTGACTGTGACTAAAATAGCTTGCATGACCGGAAATTAGCAACATTTGGATGTAGTCATGACAATTGTGTTTACAATGAGAACAAAAATCTGTGTAGTAGAATATGAAAACGTATGGAAACCATTAAAACATTTAACTTTGTTAAAAAATTTTAAACATGAATTAGACAAGATGTTTCCGCCTGTGTTCCGTTATACCTCTCCTCACCTATCACAAAGCGGTACGAGGTACCGAAGTGGAGCTGAGTGAAGGTTGTTAGTCAGTTGATCTGATGAATAATAATGAATAATAAAACTACATAGATGAATGACCTAATTAATTTGTAAATAAAAGAAAATAAATTAACATACGACTCTTTCTACACTTTGAAAAAATCATGATTTCGAATAGAGATTAAATAAAAATACTCAATTTTTCACTCTTTCTAAAAAAAGAAAACAAAGCAGTAAAATAAATGTAAACAATAAATTGAACATTGGTTAACTCAGCGTTTCATGTAATAAGGCTCTGATGATTTGAGCCGCATCGTGAGAAAACCGGATTTTTGCCTAGGCGAAAACAAAGGCGCAGATCAGCTTCGCGGTAACCGCGAAGCTGATCAGCGCCTTTGTTTTCGCTACTCGGATAGTACAATTCCTCTTCTACTTAAATCCGAAATTTCAAGCGTCTAGCTCTTTTCGGAGCTTGTACAGGCCGGTTTGTGTCGGACCTGGTCGGAAACCCCGAAGACCGGTTTTCTCGCGTCGAGGCTCATTTTGTCATGTGGAAAAAGTCTCCTCAGCGCGTCTCTTATCGTATTATCAGCTTAGGGGATTAGTGGTACAGGTAAATCATCTTCGGTTCTTTCCGGTGATTTACGATTTACTTGGCGCCTCTGTCCGTAAAATTACCTGTGTAACTTTAGCCCGAGGGCAACCATAAAATTTGATCATAAATTGTCTTAAAAATTTATGAACTCAAAACTTCGACTATGAAATAATATGAAAATATAAGAAATACAAAATGTGTGGCTTTGATGACGGTAAAAAAAACAACACGATTTCGAATGAAAGAAAACTCGTGTTTTTCCCATTCAAATGCACATTGTGGGTACCCGTGACAATCGCATCGTCGCGGTTAAACTCATGGACCAGTTTGTACTGTAAGCATTCAGTTGTATTATTTTTATTTAATTATTTATTCATGTGTTTATTTATTTATTTATTTATTTATTTATTTATTGCTTCCTCAAAATAAGTGCTATGAGTATATGATATATGTTACATATTAAATGTAAGCATTACGAAAACACGCCCATGCAATATACAGATTTTTCCCAAATTGTAAAAGTAGAAATTATTTGATATTATTCTTATTATTGCTCAAAACATATATTGTGGGCACATATTAGAACCACCTCGCAGCCTGATCACTAGCTTAATCTTTATTTCCAATTTTCAAGTATTTATATATGTATGCGTAGACCGGTTTGCTTTTGAATCCGTCAAACCTCGCTTGGACAAGTTTTTCAAGTGCACAGGCTGATCGACTCCTTGCATTTTCGCAATATTTATATAACAGGTACACCTTCCATTAAAAATGAGCCGCGTCATGCGAAAACCGGAATTTAACTATGCAAAAACAAAGGCTCAGGTCAGCTGTGTAGCAGTTGCCTAGCTGATCAGCGCCATTGTTTTCGCTACACGGGTAATACAATTCCTTATCTTCCTCAATCCGAATTTTCAAGCTTCTTGCCAAATGGTGTAGTACACAAGCCGGTTTGTGTCAGACCTGATCGGAAACCCCTAGTGCCGGTTTTCTCACACCGCGGCTCAAATGTGAAATGGTATAGTTTTATAATCCGAGACTGCATGTCATAAAATCAGGCACGCTTCAAATCATACCCCAGGTCATACGTGCATCCTTTAGGTTGCACGTTATACGTTGTACTTAGGCTCCAAGAAAGTGTCTGTCAAAAGGATAAGGAAAAGAACCGAAGGACTCGGACTGATTCATTAAATGGCCGCGCCCTGTATAATTGGGTGCAACCCTGTCGCGGAATATTGAAAATATATGCGGAGTACTTTGCTTTCTTCCCACTCATCGTATGTCTAAATTCCCATAATCCATTGCGTGCAAAGTGTGGTTTAGATCACGAGACTGCGTCGCGCACGGACCGCGGAAACACCCTCGCGCATGCTCCCAATCGTCCAATCAAAGATGATCTTTTGAATGAACTCGCCAGGAAAGCGGGCTAATCTTTCGACTGCGCAATGCGCATTGGCATGCTCCGCCCACTGACAGAGGTCTGTCAGCTGTTTACCGCCGCCATTTTTGAAGCTTCAAAAGCCACAGACAGAGTACTTTTTCAGGTGTTTATTTGATAATTGAACGGACTTGTCACTCAAAACGATGACAGAGGGGGTCGCGCGTTAGCGCGACACCCGACCTGAGCATCACGACCAGCGTAATCTTTAGTCTTGCCAACAAAACCCAATTTGTGCGATCCCAAACGAGTATGCTTTTTCACGCTACACAATAATCACGCACCTTTGTTCTCGAGCCTCTCCTGCTGTTTATACAAAAAGTGATGATATGACGCATTTATTTTTAGAAACCACATGTTCTCTACTTTCGCTCAGGGTTATTATGTGGAAATTAATAAATGTTTCGATAAGTTCATGGTCAAATCATGTACCCAGTGTCATTTTTGGTATGTTTTTCTTATACCCAAAATTTTGAAACTCAACTCGAGCCAATAATATTTTTTTTCAATTACCCTAAAATTTTGACAGTTGGTCTGCTGTGTTTGTTAACATCCAGGCTACCAAATCATGTCAACATTTTATGATTACTCGCCCTACTTAAGAATATATAGGCATCCACACTTACCTTATTTCTTATGTAAAATAAAATAATGATAATTTTCATTGACCACTGTCAGCGAGTTCATCACAACTAATTTTTACCAAGGAACAGGCATGATCAATAAATCGGGCATGAAGTCTAATTTTCGATTGACGCCAAATTATTTTCTTTAAAGTCAGATAGATACTTCACGGTAATGATGGAATGAGCAGTCATTTATTTTCATGAGTCTCAGCCTTGGTTTCTCTTTGTGTAGTTACTATGTCTGTGTTGAATTACCAGTTACTTAGAAGATTTAGCAGTTGCAAACTTGCAATTTGCTTCCTGTATAGCCAAAATACTAGGTTTTAAATTGCAATACAGTTTAGACTTGTTGTGTGTTTGTCTGCCCATAAATTCAATTATTTTTGAAGTGAGTGATTTTTGATGACGTACACAGCAAGCCGCCATATTTATTTGGGATTTTTCAAAGTCAGATATATCATGTAAAAAGGTGCTTTTTAAATTTGGCACCGGACATGGAGCAAGGACTTAGATGAATGAATATAGAATAAAGATAAATTAATTGCTTGGTCTATGCTTGTATTTTAAATGAGCAGGGAAGTGTTATGTGCGTGATTATTGCTTACACTAGGATATAATAGGCCTACTCATACAACAAGGACCTTTGATGTTGGCTACGGTCAATTAAAGCGGACACGTGTGGCGTCTTGTTTATGTAATAATCATTTTTTTTTCCTGTTACTCCCATCAATCCATTTCTGATTATTCATGGGAGGTGTACATTGTACACTCCGGTGTGTTTTGCAGGATGAGCCTACATGCATGAGGATAGAACCTGTGTAGGGATCTTTAACCTGCACCTGTCTAGGGGATGACTGCCCCTGCACAGGGGGCCTCCAGTTAACGTCCCGATCCGAAGGTCGGCGCACTGTATCATGTCATTCCTGCAAATGACACGAAGGGAAGCAAGTTCGGACCAACAAATTTTCCTCGCCGCCGGCGGGGATCGAACCCGGGACCTCTAGCACAAGAAACACTCTGCATGATGAAATTGCCCTCTCTTTCCTTCTTTCTATATATACTGCAGCACCCTCTCGCGAGGATTATGTTTCGTTTCATTATAGACTTGTTTCTTTCTTTTCTTTCTTCAGATACTGAGTCGATCAATTTCTGATCATCACCTCAGAATATTGAATTGCATAACATAAGACAAAACTTTCTAGCAGACAGCTAAATATTGCATTGATTTTGCTGAGTACAAGCTATTCCCATCGCATAAACTTGTGCATTGCAGTCCGATATAAAGAATGTCAGTGGAATGACAGAAGAACAAAAAATAAAGTATAATCTGTTAATCGCATTGTCGCCCTTGGCTCTGCGTTCGCAGATGTCAATTATAGACCGACTTCGATCGGAGACTATAGACTTTATGCTTTGATACACATCAGTTTGTCTGATGTCATTTCCCTGATATCATAGTTCTGAATGGTTTCGCCGGACCATGTATGACCAGGGACTGTTAACCTGGCAGTTCCCTGGTATGACCGACAGTGTTGAAAATATTTCCTGGTCCTTTATAATAATACATTTGATTAATCGAAAAACGATGATCGGGGGGGGGGGGGGGGGGGGGGGGGGAGGGGGATTTTGTTACTTTTTCTTGTTTCTCTGATGCATATTCTCATGTTTTTCAATCCTCTGAAATATTCTCTCTTCTTTATTTTGAAATTTAACAAATACAAGACAGTTGACCATGGGCGCCGCCATATTAGCTTCCATATATACCAACCAAACATTGTTCGACCTTCCAGGACTAGTCTATGGTCTGAAATCGAAGTCCCTCATTCTGTCAGCTAAATAATAATTTGAGGGGTTGAGAAAAGCTAGTATCTCACTGGCATGCGAATTTCTGGCGACTGTTTTGCGAATTTTGTCGCGGCCTTTCACACAACATACGTACTGGTCAGTATTGCACGAGTGTCACAAGTATTTCATGTGTCGCGAACTGGTCACGAAATTTTTAAACTTGTTTAAAAATTTTATGCGAGTTTTTTCACCAAAATATTTTGCACGACTGTCACGCTACTCGTGGGACGTTCGTGGGAGTGTCGCGAACTTGTCGCCGCAAAACTTTGGCAAATTTACAATGCAAAATTTTTGCGACGCTCGTATGAATGTCGTGCGTGTGTGGTATGAAGTTCGCGCAACAGTCTTGAGAAAAAAAATGCGAACACCTCGCGACTATCTGGCGAGAAAATAAAACTAAACAACATTCATTCCAATGTCACGCAACTGTTATACGAATGAAAATGAAAATAAGCTACATTCGTGGGAAAGTCGGGAGACACTCTCATGAATGTCTCGTGACTGTCGTGCGACAGTCGTGAGATATATTTTCAAAATTAGATTGAAACTCCCGAATTTGTTTCATAAACGTCCATTCAGCGAGGCTGCAACATGAATGTTGTGTTTGTATCTTTAAATTTTGTCGAAAAATAGTGGCAAACTATTCACGAACTAGTCTCCAGTTGTCTCATTCCAGTGAGATAGGGGCTTAAGCAGATATATCTTTTTTTACCGTTTACGGAGTCGATCAATTTCTGACCATTACCTCAGGAGCTGTGGAATACCAGCTGTTTGACTGCTGAATGCTGATCACTCTTGGATCAGCTCTAGCAGTGAATTGTTGAGTAATAATTTACTGTTTGGAGATCAGTAAAGAGGATCAAATCACGAGCGCATATTCTTACAACTGACCAAAAAAACTGAATAATTACTCAACAATTCACATGTACTTAAGCTGATCTATTACGATTCTAACAGTAAACACACAATAAACGGAATAAGTCACTGAAAACGTCAATATCGTTCAGCTTTCCGCAATTCTCCGTCAAATATTTGACTGTTAAGCAGGTATTTACACATTTATTGTGTTTTTTATGCTCTAAAACCACATTACCCCGTCTAACGCTGCTTGATGGAATAGCTGATATCACAGAAGGCGCAAAGTAATTACGCGTATTGGCCCAGTGAAATTATTGCACAATATTATAACACGTGTAATATAGGTGAGGTGTGTTAGAATTATCATATGATGTTGTTATTTTCCAGTGTAAGATTCTCTATTTGTTTTTCTATTTTGTAGTGATTCACAGAGGTTAAAAGTACTGTAGTTAGACTGGTGAAACAGTTACAGAGTAATTTGGGTAAGTTTTGTTTACTATCCTTTTAACCTTGGAATGAAACATTGAAACATACAGCTATGGTCTATAGCCATCATTATGAAAACTTTACCATGGATACAATATACATCTCTAGATTCTTTTCAGCCGTAAAAATTGAAAATTTCATTGGAAAAATATTGATAATTTTTCTCAAAACATAGGTTGTGGGTACATGTTAGAACCGCCTTGGCTAGGCATTTCTAACACCCACAATCTATGTTTTGTATCAAAAATAAGAAAAATAGGTATACCGCCTGCAAACTCCAGTTTCTCTATATGTAGAAGTGGGGTTTATGGGGGCATACATATCATTGATATGTTATTTCTGATGTTATGCAAGATATTTAAGTTTTTCAGTGATAGTAATGTTACATTGATGACGAAGCATTAATCCCACCCCAGCATCTTGCATAAATTTAATAAATTTTATAGGGGGTACAATCATGACAATGGCATTACGAAAACTTGCCCATGATGCAATATACAGATTTTTTGAGCTTTAAAAATTGAACATTTTCAGCTGAAAAATTGATATATTTTTCTTATTATTGCTCAAAACTTAGATTATGGGTACACGTTAGAATCGCCTCGGCGAGGCGTTTCTAACGAGTACCCACAATCTATGATTTGAAGCAAAAATAAGAAAAATAGGTATACCCCTGCATACCCCAGTTTTGCTATATGAAAGTAGGGTTCAAGGGGTATACATTACACGGACATGTTTTCGTGATGGCGTAGTGGTAGAGTGTGGAACTCCGAATAGAGAGGTCCTGGTTTCAATCCCCACATGCGTCACCTTGTTGTGTCCTTGAGCAAGACACATTAACTCCCTACAGTACTGGTTAAACCCAGGAAGAGTTGGGTCCATCCTGACATGATGACTGAAAAATTGTACGCCTCTATACAAAGCAACAATAAGTTTCATACGGATATATATGGAAATAACCATGAGTGTAATATTCATATTACATTGTTTTTACATACGTCTCATATTCCCATAAAAGTGATAATACATGTCATGTGTGTTCATAACACTTTTTATGACAGGAAATTATACACTAGCATGTGTGAGACAAGCCAAGTTCTGCTTGCGGGTGTGCCAGGTGTTTTTTCTCGGGGTTCTCTTGTTTCTGCCCACATAAAGTACTGATTGGTCATAGATCTAGGGTACACGCTAGAACCGCCAAATATAAGGATAAATAGATATACGGTCCAAGATGTAACAGCGGTTTTATAAGCTGTAACAATTTAAAATTTCAGTTAACACCTTTTGATAAAACGAAAATCTTTGATATTTATATTTTTGTTTTAGCGATGCCACTGTTGCTGAAACGGGTGCTGAAACCGCCACATCCCGATTTGTGCCGACAGTATCCGATTATGAGATCCGTCAGCTCATAGAGAACCATAAGAACAGAAACACAAAGAAAAACACAAACTGGGCTGCAGGGGTCTTTTCCTCTTGGAGAAATGCTGCTGGACCTGAATTCATGCCGGAAATACAGTTAATGACAGTGGAGCAGATGAACCATTATTTGAGCAGATTTGTGGTGGAAGCACGGAAGAAAGAAGTCAAACCCTATCGCCCATGGGAAGTATGTCGAGTTTAGTAGACAAAGCTCCAAAACATACAAAGGGGGCTAAAAGGACTTGGAACTCTCTAACAAACGGATAAGACATTACAGCCTAAATGGTATGTATCTTTTTGTTATATTTTGTCATTGAATGTCATGCCAACATGGCTCGTATTTCAGAAACTGCGTTTGTAAATTCACCCTTTTGTGGAGCACCTGAAGGAAAATTTGTCATTCTGTCACGTTCAAAAAGTTGTCACATAAATAGAATGAAAACCTGTATTGAAATAAAAAAAAATCCAAGAATTTCCCGTGGAGAAAATAAATTTGAGAAAATGTTAGCAAGGGAAGTAATTATTTTGAAAAAAAGATTCTGAAAGATTGTGTTTGGCATGCGCGGATCTAGATAATTTTCCCAGGGGTGGGGGGAGGGGGGGTCCAAATTCTCAGAAGGGGTCTGACGGAAAATTTCAACATGGCAAAAACATATAATCTGGCAATTCCAGGTGGGGGGGGGGGACCCCCTGTCCCCCCCCCCCCCTCTGGATCCGCCCATGTTTGGACAGTAAGTATTATAGAAATAATTTGTGTAAACAAGTGGAACTGATGTCTGAATTAAATTGTACCAAATAGTCCGATTCTTAGCATTTATACGAAAAATTGAAATTGAGATCATTGCAGCTCTGTAAAAACTGAAATCTCATTAGAAAAATTATGATATGTTTATTTTATGTGCTCAAAACATTAATTGTAGGAACACTTGAGAACCGCCTCGCTGAGGCGGTTTTAACGAGTACCCACAATCTATGCTTTGGATAGGCACATCCCTGTAAACTCCTGTTTTACTGTATAAAATAGGGGTTCAAGGGGGTATTTATTTCACGGACATGTCTTCTTGATGGTGTGTTTTTTTGGTGTTTTTTTTCAGATGAGAAAACCAGTTGCAGATCTTTTAAGAAATATTTGGTGGCGTTAAATAGAGGCGCTTTCTACCGAAGACCACTAGCTGGACTCCCTATACGCTATGGCAGTCAAGTCATTGGAGTAAATAAACATAAAAACATGATAAAAGTAATATGGGCACATGCTGAACTTCCTGGGAATTATACCAATCATAGCGGTAAAAGAACGTGTGTGACACAACTCTACATGGCAGGGGTGGATGAGCAAGAAATAATGCAAAGGACTTGGACATAGATCTGAGAAAAGTGTACAGAAGTATAAGGTTGCTTCAAGTGAAATTCAGAAGCGAGTAGCTGCTGTTCATATTAGATCCTCCAAAGGAAAATCTAGTGCCCTATGAAACCTAAGCTGGAACTAGCTGAACACAATTGCTGCACTCCGCCTGAGCAGTCTGATACAGAGTCTGGTAGGGCAGTGCTTGGTGAGAGACGGCCTTATTTCGCCAACTGTAATGTTTATTTGAGATATTAGCTGAAGCCCACAGTTGTTGATATAGGCGATTCTTAAGTTTATGATATTTTTGATGAAAAATCAAGGCACACAAATTTGATTGGATATAAACAAAATGATCAATTTTGACCAAAAAATCGATGTTTGTTATCATAATTGTTGGTTGATTTTATTTTGGTGACTTTGTTTATCTTTAGACTTTAATGAGGGTGACAAGAGACTTTAATGAGGGTTACAAAATGTTGCCTATTTCTGAAACGTAGTCACACTTTTGATTGTATTGAGGGTTGATGAATAAATTGTTTAAATTCATGATTTTAATGAATACCCACAAAGTATGTTCTATTTGCCTTTTTTAGCTCACCTGAGCCGAAGGCTCACATGGTGAGCTTATAGGATAGCCATGCTCTGGCGTCCGTCCGTCACCTGTCGTCATTGTCCGTCCACAATTTCAAAGATCTTCTCCTATGAAACCACTTGGCCAATCAAAGCCAAATTTTACATGAAGCATCTATAGGAAGGGGGAACCAATGTGTATATAAGAAATCCAGGTCACATGACCAAGATGGCCACTACGCCCATATATGGGCCACAACGTGAGAAAATGTACCTTCGGACAATTGGAGAGTATTTGATAAACGTTATTTTGAATGTATAATATTTCTGCGGTATGTTAGTCTTTATTTGAACAGATTATTCAGGTTATTTTGTGAGTTATGACCAATTTACTATATGAACCCTACAAACGTCATTTACCTGAAAAATGAAGTCAAAGTTGCGTAATGCATTTCTGCGTGTTAGTAGAACCTACAAAACTCGATGCATTTGCTTAAAACTGTTTAAGCACTGATGAAACCCCGTATTGTTACGGCAATATGTTTTTTTGTGTGTGTGTGTTTTATTGCGATGTGGTTGCTATGGTTACCTTTTAACGATAGATATAGGAAAAATATATAAAATGGGCTGAGATAAGGGCAGATAACTCCTAGTATTGAAATAAATATGTTTTAAAACTCATTCAGTTGAAAGATTACAATAGCAGCGATATTTTTAAAACATTTATATTACATGATTTTTCCTGTTTTTGCAGCTTTCTACTAGTGATGACAGAATGTCCGAAGGTACATTTTGTCACGTTGAGGTTCATATGGTAAAAACCCTTCAAAAATCTTCTCCAGAACCGGTGGACCGATTTCAAAGAAACTTGGCATGAAGCATTGATGGCCTTGACCTACTTTACGGCAAGGTCAACATAGGTCGCCAATGCATTTGAATGAGGAAAACTTTTAAAATGTCATTTAAAGTGAAAGTCTTGCAGGAAATGGGCAGTAGGACTGAATATTAATGATTCTGAAAAAAATTGGACCACAGAGGCTCATGTGCCCCACCCCTTGGCAATATACATGTATAGCTCCATAATATTCAAACATCTCCTCTGAAACCGCTTGGCCAAACAAAGCCAAATGTTATGTGAAGCATCAACAGGAAGGGGTAACCAATGTGTATATAAATATAATCCAGGTCACATGACCAAGATGGCCGCCATGCCCATGTATGGTAAAAACCCTTCAAAAATCTTCTTCTCCAGAACCAGTAAAACGATTTCAATGAAACCTGGCCTAAAGTATCGATGGCGCAAGTACTACAAAGTATATATGAATCATGACCCTGGGATGACCTTGGCCTATTTTACGGCAAGGTCAACATAGGTCCCCAATGCATTTGAATGGAGAAAACTTTTAAAAAGTCATTTAAAGTGAAAGTCTTGCAGGAAATAGGCAGTAGGACTGAATATTAATGATTCTGAAAACAAAATTGGACCCAAGGGCCTCATCTGCCCCCACCCCGGGGTATTGTATATGTATATTACCATAATATTCACACATCTTCTCCTGTGAAACTGCTTGACCAATCAAAGCCAAATTTTATGTGACGCATCTATAGAATGGGGGAATCAATGTGCATATATAAATAATCTAGGTCACATTACCAAGATGGCCGCCAAGCCCATATACGGTAAAAACTCTTCAAAAATCTTCTCCAGAACTGGTGGACCGATTTCAAAGTTTGCTTTGGTCATAGTTTGATGTCTTTTTTTTTTCTCTTTATTTATTTCTTTTAAATTTTATGACTACCCAATATAAATGAGAATTGTTACGTTACCATCTAGTTTATCACACTGTAAATGCATCATGAGCAGTACATTGTTCTTAGAAAGTATAAATGTACGAGCTGTGTTACGAGAAAATTGGTATTTGGTTGTTCTGACCAGGTCCTGGGTGTTTTGACCAGATCTGAAAGCTATTATACAACCACAGAAAATAGCTCTAGATTTGGAAATTTGGGTTAACAAACGTTATAGGGATTGAACAGCTATGCAAAAATCCAGTTTTTCAGATGACGCAGGTCAGTCAATACCAGGGAAGCTCTCACTCACACATACATGTACTATCAGGGCCTTTATGCAATGAAAAGTAATCAGGCTGATTTGTTTTGTATGTGATTAAGCTGATCTGTGATTGTGTTTGATAGTTGGATGTTTGTTATTATTATTTTGTATCAAATAATCAGGGTGTCAGGTGTCGTATATGAGCCTTTGCACGAGAAAACCAACAATCTGGGTTTCTTACCAGGCCTGACAAATATCTGTCTGTACAGTCCTAGATTTAAGAAGCTTGAAAATTTCATTTAACAGGAAGAGGGATTTTACTATTCCTGTACTGAAAAGAAAGGCGCTGATCAGCTGTACAGTTACTGCACACCTGACCTGTGCCTTTGGTTTCGCATATGCAGATTGTTGGTTTTCTGATGCGGCGGCTCATATATGAAAATTAATTGTTCTTTAATGTTTTTCACATGATTATTTCAATAAAGAATGAAACTTTCATTTTTGTTTGACTAAATCGAAAATGCAAAAGTGGGGAATGGCAGAAACTTACCAGGGAGTAATTAGTCAAATTATCCCTTGTATAGTTTCACAATAGACAGTATTTATTTTGCATTTTCTGTTGCAAAATTCAACGATTTTAGCTGACATGAGATAGCTTATAGTATGGTACTCGAGTCGGCGTGCGTCCGTACAGTCATATTTTCAAAAATCTTCTCTGAAATCCCTTGGCCAACCAAAGCATTTTTTTTTATCTACACAAGCTCTAAGAGAGTGGTTATCGTTTGTACACACGGACGAACCATATAATAAGTTGCTTATTGCACTTTTAGCACCCTGCACCTTGTGCATCTCCGGGTTTCTGACGTTGAACACTTAAAGGGTGCAATATTTTTCTACATTATTATGGTAAGGTTTTTCCGTATTTTATATATCTAACACTCCTGGTCATATCATATGAAACTTATTTAAGAATACTTTGGTGAGTTGTGAAATAAGTACTCGTGTAAGATCATTTATTGCATAGCATTTATATTATTTTATTTTAAAGTTTTCATTGTTGTGTGTTTAGGATGCACGGCAATAGGTAAAACCTATTTATTTCATATTAGATAAACTAAAACAACATTGATGCGCCACTGATCGTGATCAAAATCGTGTCGCATTTTTTTGTGATTATAGTACTAATTTTTTTTTTTTTTTTTTTTTTTTTTTTTTTTTTTTTTTTTTTTTTTTTTTTTTTTTTTGTTGTTGTTGTTGTTGTTGTGTTGTTTAAAAAAAAAAAAAAAAAAAAAAAAAATGTTGTAACATACAAGCCGGTTAGTGTCAGACCTGGTCGGAAAACCCCTAATACCGGTTTTCTCACGCCGCGGCTAAAATGTGAAATGGTTAAGGTTTTATAATCCGAGACTGCATGTCATAAAATCAGTCACGCTTTAAATCATACCCTTAGGTCATAGATTAACTAAAACAACATTGAGGCGCCACTGAACTGTTCAAAATCGTATCGTCAATATCTGCATTTTTGTGTAATATTAATTATAGATCTAGTACTAATCTTTTGATAAAAAAAAAAAAAAAAAAAAAAACAACAAAAAAAAACAACAAAAAAACATTTAATGAATTTTTAAAAAGTAAAAAAAAAAACAAAAATAATGAATTGATGTATCTTGCGACTTGTGACTGAGAATGAATGAATGAATATGCGATTCCAGAAAACTCAACGGGATGATCTAGACCGTGGCTGAGAGCAGAAATAAAATAAGAAAATAAGAACGAATCAGCGTAAAAAGTAGCAGCACAGTAAAAACAAATCTTAATTTCATTGAAAACAGTGTACAGTTTCAGTGTTTTTCTGCATCTTTAACGAGAGAGAGAGAGAGAGAGAGATTTGAATGAAGATAATTAAGAATTTTTATGTCGGTTTTTGCTTTGTTCAAACTGGGACACGGAGACGCTATTGTTTGGTCATCAGATTGAGTAAAAAGTGTTACTTAGGTGTGAAATGCAAACTTTAATTGGACCAATTGCAATTACGACAATAATGTTGATGTGCATTCTTACAATGCACAATGCGTTTGTTGTTCAGAGGTGTCACATTCTGTGAGGATATGTAATGTTTATAAAATTATACTCAAAAGTTAATCGCGATCATTGTGTAGCATCTTTCATAAATTTTAAATCGATTGTCATTCGAGGTGAGAAAAAAAGACTTTTTTTTTCTTTTGTGTAAATAAGTAATCTCCATGTTAAAGAAAATAAATAAATAAATAAATAAATAAATAAATAAATAAATAAATAAATAAATAACAAGGAAAAGAAGTATTACACATTTATGCGAAATAGCAGACGCTTATGCACAGGTATTTCGTAATTCTCCGCCCGGTTTACGGGATTTGCCGATAAAACTATTGATTTACGGAAATAAGAAAAAAAAAACAACTCAAAGTAGCTATAAAACACACGCAATTTGTCCACGCCAAATGTCGCTTGATTTTGAAGTTAAGCATGTCTTTAGAAAGATCATTTTCTTCTGATGAATAATCCGAAAGAACAAATTTAGAAAAAAGGTTTTGGAAACGATATATTTGGCATTTAACCAAAGCACCTTTGGTAGATTTTACAATTTTTGTATATCAGATATAAGAAATGATGCGACCAAACAGGACCTTTTTAAATTTTGATTTTGCCCATTCAAAAAATCAAGATAATTTAACGAAACAATATCCATTAAATCAGGAATACATTAAATTACAATATTCCGAAAGAACAAATTTGATATCTGCCGTAATTAAGTTTTAATTAAACATTGAAAGTCAATGTCCTATTCATTTATGTACATTTTTTATCGGCAATAAACTGAATTACAGGTAAGGTATCGGCTCAATATTTCTCCGTATGTTCAGACTCCGCACATCATGTAGGTTTATGAACCCATACGGAAACCATGAAAAAGCAAAATCGCAAACACTATAAGAATCTTATATGGGGTTCTGTTCTAGATGGAAGTTTCCAACCCAAGGGATGACCGTGCGGAGCGGAACCGAGGCTCCGCCGAGGTTCCGCTCAGCACGGTCATCCCGAGGGTTGGAAACTTCCAATCTAGAACAGAACACCATATTAGATTCTTTTTCTTGCACAACAACCCTCAAAATCTGGTTTATTTCAAGGTTTTGCGTATTTTTTTAGCCTGGGTGAGAACAACTGGGTGAGATGCAATTTTATCACCCAGGCAAAAAGTGTGGCAATTTCTGTCTGGTGTGCAAGAATATATTTTCCTTTTGGTCCTTTGAGATCAGCAAGGGTATTCTGAGAAATCAGAAAATTATTTTTTATAGGCTTAGATTCATTTTCTAACCAACGTTTTATATATTTGGCCCCTTTTTGATTATAATAGTCTTTATATCGACTATCATGTTGAAAGTTGCAAAATTACAGTTATTCTCTTTGGCTCCATGTTGCCAAAGCTATAGGGTCACTGAAGAGGCTTAAGTAGCCGAAACCGCGGTATTGCACATTCCCTTTCTCATTAATATGCCCATTGCTCTTAAAGGATCTGTTTTATTTTTATTTATAAATAAATAAAGTAATCAATAAATATATTCGAAAAATAAATATACTAATGCGATAGAGGATTCCTTTCGAGCTCAAACTCAGATAATTTGCTAATGAACCATTCATTACCAAAACATGGTCATGCCATATACACGGATTTTTTTTTTCAGCTGTAAAAATTTAAAATTTCATTGGGAAAATTTTGAGTGTTTTTGCTCAAATTATATATTGTGGTTACACGTTAGAACCGCCTCGCCGATGCGGTTCTAACGAGTACCCACAATGTATGTTTTGGGTCAAAAATTAGAAGAATAGGTATATAGCTGCAAACCCCAGTATTACTACATAAAATGGGGTTGAAATGTTATTCATTGCAGGGATATGTTTTTTCTCATGAACGGAATGGTTATTAAGAAAATAAATCTTTTTAACATGCCCGCGAAAGGTACATGTATCACTGATACACTTATACGGTATAACGTGGATATTTATTGTTTGTAAAATATAACAGAAATATGATGTATGATCGAACAATGCAAATTGCCAGTCAGTTTGAAAAGTTATAATGCTCATTTTTGTATGCTTCCCACAAAGCACTAACAAACCATTTGAAGGAATGCTAGCAAACGTTGAACGTGTTGAAATTGACGGGAACATTTAAAATGGTGCTTGTGAATTTGTTTCCACTTTGCACTTCATGCATGTTTATATCAACCTTTGAATGTTTTTGCTGCTTCCAAAGGGTCAAACCTTTATATTTTATTATGATCAAACCGAAACCCATGAAAAAAAAAAACATTTTAAAAGATCTGTAAATAAATAAATAAATAAATAAATAAATAAATAAATAAATAAATAAATAAATAACATTTAATTAATAAAAGCACGAAAATATGTTCCAATAACTTGCTAATGGGGCATTCTAAGGGACCAATAAATTCTGTGTGATTTTTGCGAAATGGTTCTGACTATAAAATCCCACCAGTAACATGCCCTGAAATGTATATACCCATCTTTATGAAGTAAAACATTGATGTGCAGCAGTATCCATATTTTATTAATACTCCAGAGACATGGACTGTGATCAATTTAAAAAAGAAAAAAAAAAAAAAAACATTCCTAGTTTTGAGTAAAATTTAGAAAAATAGAATTTTATACTAAAAGTTGTCATTTATGAAGGTTACGTTTTCAATGTACGAGGGGCGAGCAAAAAGTTCGAGGACTTTCTTAATTGTTTTCATATTTGACGTCCAATTGTTTTCGTATTTTAACAAGTGTAATAATGGTATATTGTCAATATTCATGCAAAATGTTATTTGTCGAATCTCATCCGGTTAAAACCTACAGAATTGTTTAATTTGTTACAAACAGCTAGAGACACATCAGAACTGAAACATTCAAAACTGTTCAATGATGTGCAAAATGTCAGTCTTAAAGAAATAGCTTTTAAAAGCAACAAGTAAGAAGACTAATCTAAGTCAACCAACTGAAACGTCATGGCATGCCCCGGATAATCCTAACGTCTGTCACAGAAATTGCCATAAAAACTAAAATTTTCTATCGATTTGCCTTAAACTTTCGACTGTAGTCTTTCATGGATGGGGTATAAATATATGAAAATTTGCTTGAAGTCGAATGAGAAATAAAGTTTTTATAGGAACTTTTGACTCGGCCAACATATACAGAAATCCCGGCGTCAAATGACGTTAACGTCTTTGCGTGCTCCAGGTAGAGCTAACACACATCGAACAAATTATGACAACGATGTTTATCAAGCGATTGGACTGAAATTTTCCACATTTGTTCATATTAAATTGGTTGCAAACAAATGGTTATTATAGAGAACTCGCATCATTACTTTTTCTTTTATTTACACTACGTATTTGAAACGCTTTGCTCTCTACCTCCCTTTATCCATCAGGAAAACATGCCCGTGAAAAGTATACCCCTATGAACCCCACTTCTATATAGAAAAATGAGGTTTGCAGGGGTATACAGTACTTTCTTTTTGCTCCAAAACATAGTTTGTGGGTACTCGTTAGAATGTTTTGAGTAAAAATATTGAAAATATCAAACAAATTTCCAATTAAATGTTTAATATTTGCATCTGAAAAAAAATCTCTGTATATTGCATGGGCAAGTTTTCGTAATGCCTTCCTCATTTCTTTTTAACAGCAAGTCTATGTGTATAATATAAAATAGAAATACGATGTACGGTCGGCCTATGTGTCATATGTTAAAGGCCTTTAAATGAAAAGAATATTTATTTATTTATTTATTTATTTATTTATTTATTTATTTATTTATTTATTTATTCATTTTCAAGTATACATCGTTCAAGTTTTTATAAAATGCAAATCTAAATTAATAACTTGAAGAGGTAGAAGTAGGCACTGATCAGGAAATGACACAGTTACACCAACATCCGAAGTGGGAATAACTAAATTGACAAAAAGGTACTTATATATACTAAGAGAACATATCGTAAGCCGAGTGAGCAGCTATTTTCCAAAAGGCGGTCACCCAGATACCCGAACTTAACTAAAAATATAAAAATAAACAAAAAATAAATTAAATAACATTATAAAATAACATATGATTAATAAAACATTTTAAATACCTTTCTTCAGTAAAGTTAAGCTTATGGTGACTAATTTAAAACCAAGCGAAAGAAGGGCAGATAGTTTATAAAGGGGAACTGCGATGCGTGGGTGAGTGATAAGCATCCAATAGGTCATGATTAGGGACTTAATAAGGAACGTTACCCGATTGCTATGTTCACATAACCGGGCTATTTTTCATCATTAAAGTAAATAGTAAGTCTCTTGATGTTTTCGCTTTATTTTAAAAAGGAGTGACTAAAATATATTTTGTTGGTTGGATCGAATGACAATTTTGATTAATTAAATTGAATTGACTTTTGAAATGAAAAATGTTTATTCTTTGATATTTCTTGACTTTTAATATATATGAAAAAGAAACGATTTTAGATTATTTGGCATCCATTTGCAGCAAAACATGAAATAAAATGAAAAAGAAAAAAAAAAATTGCTTGAACCAGTTATAGTTTTTATACTTTACCGTTTGCAGTTTTCGAAGTATCCAATGTTGTTATGCAATAGATTTTTGTATTGGTTAACCAGTATAGGTGCCCTTAAATACTTGAGCTGCGATGCTTGAGTCAGAAGGGTTGCCGCAAATGACTTACCTTAGCTCCCCCTACACATTAGATGACTGGCGCTTTAATTGAATTACTTCTATTATTTCGTGTTATCAAAAATCTGCAGGTTAAAAGTCCGATGCGCACAGTATACAAACGCAACTCTTTGTCAGCATATCAATGATTTGTATCCAATGCGGGGCATGTTTACAGTACCGTTGCTCTGCAAGGTATCTAAGGAAAGAAGCGGTTTTTAGAGTAACCATCCATAACAGTTTACTACAGATTCAAGATATCTGGACCTAATCCAGACTTAAGTCTCATATTGTGGCAAAATCGAGCACGAGGGCATCGGATAAATAAAATGAGATACAAAACAAGCGAACATTTCTGCAATTTTGAGTCCGTGACATGGTGAATAAGGATATTGTATATTATAAGTAGGTTAAAGTAAGCATTGATCAGAAAATGACACAGTCAGAAAAAAAAGAAATGCCACTCCAAAAACTAAATGCTAAAGACTTTATACATTATTGTCGGTTTAGAATCATTTTCTAACCAACGTTTAATATATTTGGCCCCATTTGGATCATACTAGTTTTTGTTTTGACTAACATCTTGAAAATTTCAAATTTACTGTAATTCTCTTTGGCTCCATGTTGCCAACACTATATTGTCACTGATGAGGCTTGAGTAGCCGAAACCGCGGTATGGCCCATCCCTTTTCTCATTAATATGCTCACTGCTCTTAACAGAATCGGCAAGACGACAGAAAACAAGGTATTATTGTAGCAAACTGTAAATCAAAAGAAGATAAACAGGTCGTCTAGCTCCTAGACCTTGATGCTTTTTATTTTTTTTTTATTATTATTTTTATTATTATTATTATTATTATCATTATTATTATAATTATTATTATTATTATTATTATTATTATTATTATTATCTTTTTTGTCATTTAATAGTGATAGATATCAAACATAGCATTTCCTATCTCTTGCCTTAGACGTCACAAATATTTTCTATCTTAGAGGCAAGACAAAAAAATGAATTAATTTAAAGATTAAACGAAAAAAAAAAAAAAAAAGCACAATTAAAAAAATATTGAGACTAGTAGCCAGTCTAATAAACAGGTCATAATGAAGTCTAAGAGGCATTTGAAAGAATGCTGACTTTACGAGAATGTTTTCATAGAAAATGATCCGCCAAAGTCACAGAGAGTGCTAAATTCAAATCTTCGAACTATTGTTAAAACCATTGGACAAGATAAACATAAAGTGGTTGATCCGTATGTGAGTGTAAGGGAAACGGACGCCTACTCGTCAGAACAACGAACAAGCGACAGGCACAGAGACAATTCATGTAGGAGTCATGACAGGCGTAGTTACGAATCAGATAGACATATACATGTACATAATGATAACCATAGAAACAGAAACACATACGATAGTGCCTATAATAATAGGGACAGCTACAGTAGAAACCGTAAGGATTTTGGCATGGACGATTCGCGCGCAGAAATACGCTACAGGGGAGGTAATGGATATTACCTCCCCTATAAAGTGCGGATTTTGGAACGCTAGAGGATGGGACAAAGACAAAACATCCGATAACAATTATATTCGAGAAAAGTGTGTAAATCTGAAAAGCCCGGATATTCTATGGATCGCGGAACACACCTACTAAATGATAACTCCCTAAAATTAAGCGGGTACCAATGGTATCGTCATAACCATAATAATATTCATAAAAATGCAAAGCGCTGCTCAGGAGGTGTAGGTTTAAAGGATCTAAGTTTGTTTTTATTTCCTAGTGAAAGAGGAACTTTGTTCTTCATGTGATATTATTAAACTGGACACTAGCTTTGAAGGTATCTTGTGGTTAAAATTAAAGCAGAAAGGTGGTCCCCAGGAGATCTTATGTTGTGTATGCTACCTACCTCCAGCTGAATATACTCGTGATATAGATTCTAGCGAATTTTTTGACACTTTAACATACCAGATACACATGTATTGTAAGGGATCTTTATTCTTCTTATGTGGAGATTTTAACGCTAGAGTTTCCAATTTAGAATACTTTATTCCCGGAATTGATAAGATTCCAGAGCGCCACGTGATAGATTTTAAGTGTAACAGATATGGAGAACAGCTTTGTGACCTCATAATAAATAACAATTGCTGTATATTGAAAGGACGGAATTTAAGAACAATGGATTCACTTTTGTAAATACGCAGGGTACATCAGCTGTAGACTATTGTCATATTCCTTACGACCGATTGTATAAATAACAAAAGTTTGACGTATCCAGTGTCTCCCAGATGATAAATGAAATATCAATCATCAGTTCCATTACCACATCAACGGGTAAACCGGATCACTCATTTCTGACCTGGGACTTGAAGTAAGAGAAATATAAACATAAGACAGAATCACACAATAACAATTTGAAAGGACAATCATGTACGCTATATCACAGGAACAGCATTTTCTTTGGCTCCATGTTGCCAAATCTATAGGGTCACTGAAGAGGCCTAAGTAGCCGAAACCGCGGTATGGCCCATCCCCTTTCTCACTAACATGTTCGATGCTCTTTAAGGATCTCTGTTTTATTTTTATTTTAGATGATTTTCTCTATACTCAGCAAGAAACTAATGAAAACCTTATTCGAACAATAGAAATTAATTGTTCCACCCAAGATGCAGTAAATGATCTATATCAAGACATTGTGAGCATGATGAAACGTGAAATGAACATAAAATTGAAACATAAAACTAAAGAAGTGCAAATAGGGCATAATAATAAAAAGAGAAAACTTAAAAAAAACATGGTGGAATGAAATTCTAACGGATCTATGGAACGATGCATCTGTAGCAGAAAAAAAGAATGTTAAAGCCAAATTGACACAGTCGAAATGTATTACGAAAGGAGTTTAAGGATAAGGGTAAGATGATTGTCAGAGCTGTACAAAAAGCAAAACGTTCATACCTTAAAGAGCAACAAGTCGAATTAGAAACATTAATAAATACAAACCAGAATAGTGTTTGGAAAAAGGTGTGGAAAGTTGGTAAAGGCCAAGAACGAAAAAAGAATATTCCGTTTGAAATCTTACTCGAGGATGGTGCAGTCTGTAGAGATGCTGACATAGTCTTACAAAAATGGAAATCGTCCTTTGAAGCATTGTCAAATCCATTGGACGCGGATACCACAAGCAGCGTAGATGATAAAATGATAAACCAACAATAAGCGAGGCCTAGGGGAATACGGGATCTGTACTGAACTCATCAAAAACACCTGAAGAAGTGATCAAGGCAATGAATGTAAAATATTATGCTACGGGTATTACTCCAGATATCTGGAAGCAAAGCATCATTAGTCCAGTACCTGTCGTCAACATCAGACCAAAGAGACCCTTAACAATACAGAGGAATATCCTTAGCACCTGTTATGTATAAAATGTATGGTTACATTTTAAATGGTAGACTCTCAGAATGTGAAAATGGCATTCTGCACGACGCTCAAAATGGCTTTAGAAGGGGAAGGAGTACGATTGATCACATATCAGTGTTAACTTCGAGTGTTGAAACACGAAAATTTTAACGTGAAGCGTTTTTGCAGCTTTCATAGACTTTAGAAAAGCATATGGCTAAAACACAGTTATTCGGTAAATTGTTAAACTTGGGTTTTAATGGTAAGATGATCAAGTCTTTAGATTCGTTGTATAAGGATGTAAAGTGCTGTGTGAGACTCAACAATATGCATACTGACTGGTTCTCCGTAGAGTGTGGGCCCAACAGGGCTGTCCCCTGTCCCTTGTTTATCGACGATCTTATTAGAACTTTATCCAGTATAGGAGTTGGAGTAAAGCTAGATGACGACTCAGTGATAGCAATACTGGCCTATGCAGATGACGTTGTGATCTTAGCAGAGTCGGAGAGCGATCTTCAAAATTTGTTAAATGTGTTAAAATCCTGGTGCGATGGTAACAAAATGGTAATCGACGCTAATAAATCAAACATCGTCCATTTTCGACGTTATTCGGAACCAATAACGGAAACGCAATTTTCTATTGGAAAACTAAGTTAACCAGTCATTATGTTTATCTGGGTCTGTTGCTCACTGGCCATTTGGATTATACGATTATAGCTTAAACAAGTGGCAAAGTCTGCAAATCGTGCACTGGGTCTAGTAATAGCCAAATATAAAGAATTTGGCGGTCTCCCGTTCAATACATATACACAACTCTTCGATTCGGTCGTCTGGAGTACCATCAGCTACGGTGGAGCCGTGTGGGGAGATAGGCAGTTTAGCTGTATAACGGCAGTACAAAACAGAGCGAAGCGGTTCTACCTCGGCGTTGGTCGGTACACCCTGAACGCCGCTGTTAATGGGGATATTGGAAGGCTACGGCCTTTTACTAAACAAAGGAAAACTGTGGTAAATCACTGCTGTTGTAAACGCCTTACATGTATGTACGTTTTCATATATTTAGTTAAATCCGAACACGTGAGTGCTGCTGTTGTAAACACCTTACATGTATGTACGTTTTCATATATTTAGTTAAATCCGAACACGTGAGTGGCCACATATTGAGAAATAACAGGCTTACAATATATTACTTGTACGGGTACCGGATTGTCAGATTGTAGTTTTTCTCCTCCTCGGATTTTCTTTAAGATTACACCATTTCTGGATCGTTTTGCTTTTATTTACATTTTCTTACTTTTCATTACGAAAACTTTTCCATGCAATACACAGAGACTTTTTCAGCAATAGAATTTGAAAATTTCCGTTGAAAACTTTTCAAATTTTATCTTAAAATTGCTCACAACATAAATTGTGGGTATACCCCTGCAAACGTCAGTTGTGCTAAATAAAAGTGGGGTTCAATTGGTATACATTACACGGACATGCTTTCATGATGCACTCGAAACCTTGGGTGTACATTAAAAGTCATCTATGTGGTTCCACTCGGCAAGCACCCACAATGTATGTTTTGGCACAAAAATAAGAAAATGTATACCTCTAATTAACCAACTATATAATAAAGTTGGTTAAAATGTGATATATGTTACCAGGACGCATAATCCCGATTTTTATCTTTGGCGCGATTCATCTCGTACAAGCATATTTTCGAAGTGAGAAATTGGGATTGGTTGGTTAGTCGTAAGGGCTACCTGCCTAGTGGGCGAGACAATGAGCTATGCACGAAATCACGCAGTCCAATCTATAGTTCGATAATGAGCGGGTGGGAAAAGAATACACCCATTTTAGAGACGGTACTTGCATTTTTACGACAAAAATGTCGTTTTTAAACCCATCCTCTACTATTTTTGATCCAAACGATATAGCGCATACGAACGGTTATATCACACTGCACGTTCTGGTATAAAAAATATGTCGCAGTCATGTCTCATGCAGCACGCAAATATGCGCCAGTATAAATCAGCCCGTGACAATTGTGGGTTTGAAATCAGACTACGTCATTATTTTGGCCAGATTTTTTTCCGGTATTTTGCAATCACT
Source organism: Rugalucina vietnamica (assembly GCA_964017185.1). NCBI lineage: Eukaryota > Metazoa > Mollusca > Bivalvia > Lucinida > Lucinidae > Rugalucina > Rugalucina vietnamica. The sequence continues at coordinate 46,744,017 of OZ024875.1, forward strand.
TGTGAAGTGGTAAGTGCTATTTGGACTACGTATTATTGTATACTTTAAATTACTATTTTTGTTTAAAGCCCCACACTTTTGAAAATATGTTGATATAAATCAATTACGTCGTCTCCTACGATGGAAGGGTTGAGTATACGTATACTTTTACGGAGGGGCATTCTTGTTTCATGAATGTTATTTTGATGTGGCTATGGGTTTTCGTCCAAGTCAACAGGTCTTTCAGTCATGTCGGGACGAAACCACTGATTCCTTGATGCTACCCAGTTCCATGGAGGAGATTAAAGTGTCTTGTGTATGGGCACAGCACGGCGAAGGTAGGTTTTTTCTTGATCCTGCCCCCTGAGCTCTAAATATAAGGCACCCCACTCCCCAGATGCATGTTAAATTCAATGTGAAACGCATAAACACTAACTAAGGATTATCCTTTCTCATTGTAAAAACAACAACAAAGGTTCTGATAAAATCATTTGAACTTAGATCAGGAAAGTAAATTTCACTCCGCTCCGCTTCGGTATCTCGTTCTTCTACCGTGTGAGGTTCGGGTAATTACGAAACAGCGACGGGAAATAATGAATGAGAAGATCTTGTAGCAATTTGTCATATTTCAGAAATAGGTACAACCCTGTAATCCCCAATTTACGAGTACCCACAACCTATGTTTTGGATCAAATGTAAGAATAATAGGTATGCCACTGTAGTCCCCAATTTTACTGTATAAAATTGGGGTTCAATGGGGTATACAATTCATAGACATGTTTTCCTGATGGCTTGACTGTTGCTTTGAGATCGATCACGTGACAATTTACGTCAGTCACTTAAAAGGATGTACATGAAGATTTCTGTCATTGAGCAAAACGTTCAGACAATAGAGTCTGTATACACTTTTAAAGTTTTAAAATCCACATAAAATCCAGGCAATGTGGGTCAAATTTGTGGTTATATCCCAAGGCCCGGACCTGAACGATGACAATCATGAGAATCAACATCTGAAAGTTGTTCTTATGACAAACAATATATTCGAGAGAGGCTTAGTAATTTGCATGTACGTGCACTAAAGTAAGCCCACGGCACATCCCCGGCACATCAGAAATCCTGGCACGTAGGCCTCGTTTTCCCCGGTAGATACAAATGACTAGTGCGGAACAAATTACTGCAAAAATAGGTAAATGTGTATTTTGAGCTGTCATAGTCTGTTTTAAGTTCAGCAATGTGTGTTCTTTTATACCAATGCCATAAATATACATAATTCATCAGGAAAACATATCCGTTATATGAATAACACATTGTTTCTCGCTTGTATATAGTAACAAGAACTCCGCGGAGGTCGATATCGCACCTGCATCGGGCAAAGTCAATAGACCGCGAAATATAGTTCAATGGCACCGTGTCAAGGTGCGTGCTTAAAGGGCATGTCAAGGACAATTACTATGCAATGTTTCAGACTCGCAGCTATCTCTGATGTCGAGAAAACCAAACTTCGACATAAAAATTTTCAAAGTCAGTGGACCGTGAAATATAGGTCAAGGGCACCGGGTCAAGGTGCATGCTTGAAGGGTATGTGAAGGACAATTACTATGCAAGGTTTCAGACTTGCAGCTATCTCTGATGTCAAGAAAACCAAACTTCGACGTAAAATTTTCAAAGTCAGTGGACCGTGAAATATAGGTCAAGGGCACCGGGTTAAGGTGTGTGCTTGAAGGGTATGTCAAGGACAATTACTATGCAAGGTTTCAGACTCGCAGCTATCTCTGATGTCGAGAAAACCAAACTTCGACGTAAAAATTTTCAAAGTCAGTGGACCGTGAAATATAGGTCAAGGGCACCGGGTTAAGGTGCGTGCTTGAAGGGTATGTCAAGGACAATTACTATGCAAGGTTTCAGACTCGCAGCTATCTCTGATGTCGAGAAAACTAAACTTCGACGTAAAAATTTTCAAAGTCAAAGGACCGTGAAATATAGGTCAAGGGCACCTGGTTAAGGTGCGTGCTTGAAGGGTATGTCAAGGACAATTACTATGCAAGGTTTCAGACTCGCAGCTATCTCTGATGTCAAGAAAACCAAACTTCGACGTAAAAATTTTCAAAGTCAGTGGACCGTGAATTATAGGTCAAGGGCACTGGGTCAAGGTGCGTGCTTGAAGGGTATGTCAAGGGCAATTACTATGCAAGGTTTCAGTCTCGCAGGTATCTCTGATGTCGAGAAAACCAAACTTCGACGTAAAAAATTTTCAAAGTCAGTGGACCGTGAAATATAGGTCAAGGGCACCGGGTTAAGGTGCGTGCTTGAAGGGCATGTCAAGGACAATTACTATGCAAGGTTTCAGACTCGCAGCTATCTCTGATGTCAAGAAAACCAAACTTCGACGTAAATGTTGACGGACGGACGGACGGACGGACGAACGAACGAACGAACGAAAGGACGGACGGACGGACGGACGGACGGACAGAAATTTGGACTCCTATATCGCACCCTGCTATAAGCAGGTGCGATAAAAATGGGGTATGCAGGGGTTAACCTATTTTTCTAATGTTTTGTCGAAAACATAGATTGTGGGTACTCGTTAGAACAGCACCAGAGACGATCTATGTTTTGAGGAAAGTATTAAAAATATCAATTTTTCCTGGTGAAATTTTCAATTTTTACATGTCAAAAAATGTCTGCGTATTGCATGGGCAAGTTTTCGCATGTACATGTATAGGCGTTTGAAGTTATAACCATAAATCATTAAAATATGCCCTTATATTTTCGGCATGGGCCATCAAATATACACTGACTGTAGGTGAAATCGACAAAATGATATAAAATTCAATTAAGCTAGAAACTCACTGGCATGCGAATTTCAAGCGACTGTTTGCCAATTTTGTCGCGGGCTTTCGCACGACATTCGTGCGAGTGTCGCACAAGTATCTTGAAAATTTTCATGTGTCGCGATTTAGTCGCGAACTGGTCGCGAAGTTTTTAAGCAGGTTTAAAATGATTGATTTCCAAATATAATGTTGGGTTAAAGACGCTTTTAAGTGAGGGTCTTTCGGAACCAGAATTTTATGGTGACTTGGTTTACAAATTTAAGAAACTTATAGGAAGTAATGATTTTTCTTTTCAGTTTAGAAAAATCATAACACGTTACAGACGTATAGGTTATAACTTGAATGTTATGCGACAGTCTGCATGCTTAGTTTTTAACCCAATCACGGTTGATAACTATGCTGCCTTCTTTAATTGCACGCCGGTGGGTCGGGCGTCAGACTCTATGATGGCCCCGACTTAAAGCTATTCATTTTAGTTGGTTGGGGCCGGAGCTTCTTGTCTGTTGCTTGGCCCACCGGGGTCCAACTGATGTTTTTCTTTAGCTCCGGAGTTAGTAAGTTATTTGGCGCCCAGGGATCTCCATCGTCGGGCAGCTTACTGAATCTGTGAGTCCTGGTTTTTGATTCATCAGGATGTTTATCATGATTTATTTGTTTGTTCTTGATTATTCATTTACTAGTTAGAGATTCACCACGAGGACCGAAGAACTAACTAAATGTTATGAACCACTGCAGAAGCTGAGGGTGAGGTTACGGCCGTGTAAAATCGATTTAAACCCGCCAGTAACTTTGTGTTACTGATCGTTCCAAGTCGATACTTCTGTGGTGGTTCTTTTTGTTTTATGTCTTGGTGTTTAAAATATTTTTGTGCTGTTGGCGCCTTATGTATGTTTGCATATTTTTAGTTAAGTTAAGGTAACTGAGTGGCCACCTATTGGGAAAATAGCTGCTCATTCGGCTTACGAAGTGTTTTCATGGTATAAGTGCCTGATTGTTAGTTTGGTTTTTTCCCACCTTGGTTTTTGGAGTGGGAGTCTTTTTCTGATTGCGCCTTTTCCTGATCTTTGCCTACTTGTACTTTTTTTTTAAATATTTATGCAAATGTTTTCGTCAAAATATTTCGCAAGACTGTCGCGCGACCGTCGTGATAATGAAAATGAAAATAAGCCACATTCGCGGGAAAGTCGTGAGACACTCTCCCGAATGTCTCGCGACTGTCGTGCGACAGTCGCGAGGTATATTTTCAAAATTAGACCGAAATTCGCGAATTTGTCGCATAAATGTCCATTCAATGAGAATGCAACGTAAAAGCTGTGTTTGTCTTATCGTTAATCATTGTCGCGAAATAGTCGAGAACTATTCGCGAACTAGTCTCCAGTTGTCGCATACCAGTGAGGTAGGGGTCTTAAGCTAGTTTCTCACTGGCATGCGAATTTCTCGCGACTGTTTTGCGAATTTTGTCGCGGACATTCGCACACATTCGTGCAAGTGTCGCACGAGTGTCGTGAGAATTTTCAAGTGTCGCAATCTAGTCTCGAACTGGTCGCGAACTGGTCACGAAGGTTTTCAACATTTTTAAATTTTCATTTTTCATTTTAGTCAGCAACGTATGTAACCTTCGTATAGGCATTGTGCATTACAATAGCACAAACGTTAAACGTATTTTGTATGCTTTAAACAGCTTTACTGAAGATTTCAATATCCATCCCCTCCGGAAGAAAGGTACCTATTTCAAATGCCACCTACGAAGAAACTACGTATACCTGAAAAAATCAGCCATGTGGCATCCCATCTTAATTTAGGATAGTATAGATCATTATTCGGCTACTGTGAAGGTCAGACATCATCAAAATTTGTACAGGTTAGATGGAATTGCTCGAAACTTGTCATTTCATGATGTCGCATGACAGAACAGGTAAGGCACAAAGCTTCGAATAAAATTTTGGCGCATCTATCACGCTGTTTCTACGAAGTGTTGCAAGGTCATTTTCATATCAGTTTAAAGCTTATGAGATGCACTTTATACTGCGCATACACATATTACAACAACTATCTACAGAGGAATGAGTGACAATGATCTTACCTGACAGATTCATTTATCCATGGTTTGTTTACACAATTTATTCATCCCACCTATCCGGAAGTACGCTTTAAACCAACCCCTCCGTTCCGTCGCTCAGTTATTGATTGGACTGCGTGGAAATACACTTAATTCATTTGCTTTACAATTATGCTAATTGAAAACGCTATGTATTATTGGGTTTCAATTTTCGCATGCGCGCGTAGGAGGAGAAACCGCAAACTATTATTTGCTCGAGCCAATGAGTGCGATGTAAAATCTATTTAGTAAAAGATATTTCATGTTTGCCATTGTAATATTAATTGGTAAATACTTTTAAAATACGAAATGCGGCGTTTATAATATGCGGCTTCTGCAATTAAAATTACACACATTTTAATATCACTCATATCGGATAAGAGACATTTTATTTAATCTATTTAGCGATTTAATCTAAAGCGACGAATTTTCCACATAATTTGAAACCGCTTACTCAAGAAAACTGGTCATGAATCAGAATCGAATAACCTAGGATCACAGTGTGAAGTCATAATAAATTCATTTATGTTCGATTCAGCATTTGATGACCCGGACGTGAGTGACTTTATGCAGAATTTCATTATTTAAAAGACTGATAGCACATACTCTGAGCTAGATGAGCCAATTACTCAAGACAAAATAAGAAAAGCGACAATAAGTCTAAAGCTAAATAAAGCATATTCGCTTGATGCAATTATAAACGTGTATTTCAAGGTAAGCATCGATTTAATTGTTAGCCCATTAGAAAAATTATTTTATTATATTTTAGATAAGAGAACTTTCCCAAAACAATGGTCAAAAGGCGTTGTTATATCAATGTATAAAAAGGGAGATACCCAGCCGGGATCCTAGAAATTTAATTTAATATCATAACAGATGCATAGTTTGGCTTTAAAGCATACTATAGCACCGTTGACGCTATCTTTATATCAGAAGCGTTAGGAAGCAAAGCGATTTGTGAAAAGGAAAAGTTGTATGATTATAAGCGCGCATTTGATTCAGGTTATCGAAATGGGCTTTGGTGCAAACTTAAAAATGGGATAGACGGAAACCCTTTTAGTATAGTAAGGTCGATCTATGCAGATGTAAAATCATGCGTTAGAAACATAAAAACACTTTCGGATTTTTTCAGTTCAGATGTTTGCCTGATGCCAGGGGAGGTAATTTCACCATTTTTGTTCTTATTGTTCATCAATGACATTGAAGTACATCTACAACAAAATTCAAATGCTCATATAACTTTAGATCAGTTATCTATTTATCTTCTTCTATTTGCTGATGACGCTGTCATTTTCAGTGAAACTCCCGAAGGCCTTTAATCATCAATAGATAGTGTGGAATCGTATTGTGAAAAAAGAAACCTAAATGTAAACATTAACAAAATAAAAAATTATGATATTTAGAAAAGGGAGTACGATCGGTGAAAACGAAAACTTTATATATGAGGGTAAAGATATTGAAATAGTTAACAGTTTTAACTATTTAGGAATTGTTTTCTCATGTGGGACTCCTTTCTAAAAGCTACGAATATATTGGTAGGTAAATCTCTAAAAGCAATGCATGCATTCATGGCAATTACCAAAAAGCTACAGGTGATACCTGATGTTATGTTTAATCTTTTTGACTCCTTCGTTTTATCCATACTTAGTTATAGCTGCGATGTATGGGGTTTCTATACTGCAGAAAATATAGAGAGAGTACGCCGAAAATTTTGTAAGTGTTTAATAAATGTTAAAATGTTGAGATAAATGGCAGGTGAATTTGGTAGATTTCCGTTATTTATTGGTCGACATATGTACGCGTAATCAAATATTGGTTGAATTTATATCAATCTAAAACGACAATTGTATATTACGGTCAATAACTGATATATCAAGAACTGAAGTAGAAAATTGTCAGAGCAATAATAACTGGACTGCAAAAGTCAAAGATTTATTACAGCGAAATGGATTTTATGACGTATGAATGTTCCCTGAGTCTTTAGATATCAATATTTTATACCACAGTTACACACAAGACTTAAAAGATAATTTCATATTAGAATGGCGACAAGGTTTAAATATGTCTTCTTCTCTTTTGTTATATAAAGAATTAAATCATAATTTTGAAATGTCACCATACTTAACTATTCTTGTCAATAAAAGACAGCGTAACGCATTAGCTAAGTTACGTCTTTGGTCACATTAATTAAATACATAGAGCTATTGCACATCTCAAAGAAAATGTTATCTTTGTAACACTAAGGATTTGAAAGATGAATATCATTTTTCGCTTATATGTCCAGTATATAATGAGCTGCGAGAAGTTTATGTTCAAAAGAATTATTTATGTTAAGCCAAGTATGTTTAAATTTACAGCATTGTTAAAAACAACTGCACATAAAATTTTGAAAAATTTAGCTAATTTTATCTTAAAAGCTTCAGAATTAAGGCAAACTATGTCCAATGCCATTTAGGCAATGTTAGATATATATAAAATGGTAGATATATATATGTATATATATAAAAAGTGGGGTTTAGGGGGTATACATGTCTCGGACATGTTTTCCTGATGACAAATTGGTGGAGAAATGAAAATATAGATGAGTTTTATTGTAAATGAGGATTTATTATAACGCCATGGAGAAACTCAACACCACGACATGTTTTATAAAAATAACCCCGAAGTATTATCATTTTTGCAAATCTGTGCCAGACTGGCAAACAATGCATAGTAACCAAAACACTTTCGAGTTTCTGGGTGTTCATACACGTACATATGGGGTGCCGTTTTACTTTTTATTCCTTATTTATGGATATCCATAATTCATTTATGGATATCCATTATTCATGTATGGATATCCTCAATTGAATTAAGGATATCCTAGAATAATTATAGATACCCTAAATTATTTAAGGATATCCATAAATGAATTATGGATATCGAAAAATGAATATAGGATATCCATAAATTAATTTAGGACATCCACAAATGCATTTTGGATATCCAAAAATCATGCTGAATTAAGGATATCCATAACTCGATTTTAGCATATCCTAAATTCGAATTATAGATATCCTTAAATAAGCTTATTTAATGATATCCTTAAATGAATTAATGTATATCCAAAAAATATAATGTATATCCAAACATCGAATTGAGGATATCCATAAATAGGCTGATTAAAGGATATTCATAATTCGATTTAAGTATATCCTAAATTCACTTTCTGAAAATTTTCCCTTTTATATAAGTTTTTTTGTGATTTAAGGATATCCTTAAATGAATTTCGGATATGCTAAAATACAACCCTATTTAACGATATCCATTAATCGATTGAATGATATCCATAAATCGAATTAAGGATATCCAATATTCACCCTATTTAAGGACACCCTTAAATGGAGTTATGGATATCCTTAAATAAGATTGTATTTAACAATATCCATAAGTCTTTAATGATATTCTAAAACAAATTCATGGATATCCATAATTCAGCCGAATTATGGATATCCGTAAATCGATTTAAGGATATCCTTAAATAAATTATGGATATCCTTAATTTATTTATGGATATCCAAAATGATTTATGGATATCCTTCCATGAATTATGGATATCCATAAATAGGGAATAAATATAAAAAACGGTACCCCATACATACATACATACATACATACATACATACATACCCGTCGCTACTCATGAAGGCTCCACAGAATGTTAATACCACTACAATTTTATATTATGCGTAAGAAGTTTTGATCACATGATTGAGATGACCTCATTTTTTTGCATAACAATGATGCAACCTTTTTACAAAAATGCAATTTTTGATATTTTATGAATTACAAAGAGTGAGACAGAAATGTTTAAAGACAAAAAAAAAAAACAACATTTTAAAATGTGAAAAGTAAACTAAGTGATGCAATACATTGACTCGGTCCGCCAATGCCATGTGCTTACACAAAGCGCGCGTTGTTTACCTGTTGCATCAGAAAAACGTGTCCATGTAATGAACGCCCCAAACCCAATTTTATATAGAAAAACAGGGGTTTACAGGGGACTACATAATCTTGTTATTTTTGATCCAAAATATAGATTGCGGGTACTCGTTAGGACCGCCTCGGGGAGGCGGTTCTAACGTGTACCCACAATCTATGGTTTGAGCAAAAATAAAACAAGTAGCCCTAGGGCAACGATCGCTCACCTGAGAGTCAACAAGTACAGTCACTGGACAAAGTGTTTTTTTTTTTTTTTTTGTTTGTTTTTTCATATATGGGTATGACGGTCATCTTGGTCAAGTTTCAGGCCTATGGCTGCAATGGTTTCCATAGGATCATTGGTCCTGTAAATGCTTACCCGAGACCTAGTTGTCACTTTGTCCCATGTTTCCAAAATCGACCTTTACCTACATTAATCACATACCTTCATCTACTCTATCAGTTGTTTGCATCTATCACTTTTCAGTTCTCAGGCTGCAATAGTTTTCAAAAAATAACATTTTAATAGCAGATGGGCTCCTGGGGTCCATTTTTTTCAGAATCATTAAATTTTAGTCCTACTGCCCATTTCCTGCAAGACTTTCACTTAAAATGACATTTTAAAAGTTTTTCCCATTCAAATGCATTGACGACCTATGTTGACCTTGCCATAAAATAGTTCAAGGTCACCACAGTGTCATGTTTTATATACTCATGTCCAATGAAAACGTACCACTCCTCGGGTGCTCTTAGTTGCGGGATATCAAAACCTTTGTGCGCATATGATGTTTCCTTATGTTATATAGGTTGAATACAATGTTTCTACGCCAAAAGTTTATCCCCCCGCGACGGTTTGTAAGCGACGTTACGTCAGACTACAAATTACGTTTATTCAATTTTACGTAAGCTATGACTGATCTAAAAATCCCGGAAATGATTTTCCCGTATGCGAGTAGCTCTATGAACTATTCGCCGCCTACTCAACCACTACATCTCATCACAACATACGGTAAAAGCGCTCTACGCGTCACCATGCACGCCTAAAAAACGCCAAGTCTTGCAAATTCGGTCAAAAAACGTTCACAAACGGTTTCTTTCATACAGATATCCCAAAAACAGTTTATTTTGGGAATACGAATCTTAACATATGCAAAACGTCACCGAAATCATTTTCTAGAATGACGCTCGATGACTGACGTCAATTTTAAGCTTCTCTCCAGCCGCTTCCGGAAACGCTATCGAGTCAGAATTTCTGAAAATCGTTTTGTTTGTCGAGATGAATATAAGCGTACAATAAAAGATGTACAGGTCATTTAGGTTCAACGTCTTTGCGATTTTAATGCTTTACGTTAGCCATTAAACGTCAAAATCCTAAGCCTTTATGATGTAATGGGCAAGATTCCTGGACAAAACGGATCACATCTGAGATTTAATCGCAATTTTGCTGCAGACATTTGATTGCCTTTTTAATGTCTCTGTTATTGTGCAGTGGTCAAAATGTTGCTTATGACGTCAAGAATTCCACGTTGACGTTTTCGAAGCACACTGACTGTCGAATTCTTCATGTTTCGACGTTATGCATCTTCTAGGCGCGAGTCGATGCGTGATTGAAGATTTCTTCACATCTGGCGCATTCGAATACCGGTTTTGTGATTTTCTTTTTGACGGTTAACGTCTTGGTTGCTTTATCCTCGGAGCATCACTTATCAGACAGATTTGCGAACGTGCCATGATTTGGACACCTTATCACAGTACCGAAATATCAAATAGACAAACTGAAATTTTCAGTCAAAATCATATTTTTTATACTTTTGTAGGTGGTACGTTTTCATTGGACATTAGTATATATACATTGTAGTACTTGAGTCATCCATACTTCATGCAAAGTTTAGTTGAAATCGGTTCACCGGTTCTGGAGAAGAAGATATTTTAATGGTTTTTACCATATATGGGCATGGCGGCCATCTTGGTCATGTGACCTGGATTATTTATATATAAATTGGTTCTCACTTCCTATAGATGCTTCATATAAAATTTGGCTTTGATTGGCCAAGTGGTTTCAGAGAAAAAAATCTTTGAAAAGTATGTATGGACAACAGACCGGCCAAGGTCAAGAGATGACCTTGACCTAAATTAATCATATGCCTTCATCTAATCCATTAGTTGTTTGCATCTACCACTTTTCAGATCTCAGGCTGCAATAGTTTTCAAAAAATAGCTAATTTCCACTTTTCCCATTATAAGTCTTGGAAACTTAAAGTTACCATAGCAACCTAGCAGGGCGGATATGTGAAATGATTGTGCACTTTTTGATTAAAGCATGAAACTTGGTACATGACTATATCTATAATTACATGTATAAGAATTTTTGAGGGTCAGTGCCACGTGAAATTCGCCCTGTGACGGCCGCCATCTTGAATTTCAAAATGGCGGCTTTTTCCCATATACCGCCTTTACAGTTAGTTATCAGTTTACAGTGTTGCTTTCTTTAAAAGTTTTAAAAACCCCAAATTCAATAAATGAAAATTTCAAGATATCAAATTATGAAAATTAACACGTAAGTTTTAACGATGATGGCTATTTTCAAAATGGCCGCCATTAAATTACCTGAATTTTAGTACACACAGTACTGAAAGTGTGATAAAACATGCTGTTTTGATCAGAATGAAGGATTTGCATTGATGAAATGTTCTCAAGCTCATAACAACACAAATGAAAGTTACATTTTAGTATGTATTAAGCAAATTACCTTTTTAGTGATTAATGATGGCATCCAAAATGGCTACCAAAGTAGGAAAGTATTAACATATTTTTTGTTTTTCTTTTTTTCATTTCTAAATGTTGTTTTTCAAAGTTCTTATGATTAAAATTATTTAACATGAATTGTATTTGTTTAGTGTATCTAAGTTTTAGTCAATCATCATCATCATCATCATCATCATCATCATCATCATCATCATGTCCATTTTTGTCGTCTTTTGTCCTCTACCGAGAATTGTACTTGTCTGACAAGTTATCTTCCTAGACGACTTCTACACTATGAATGATTCTGAGGATCAGCATTGCATGAAGAAACCATGGCCATGAAAAGTATACACCCTCATACCCCACTTTTATAATGCAAAACTGGGGTTTATAGGGGTATACCTATTTTTCTTTTCTTTTTTGGTTCCAAAACAAAGATTGTGGGTACTCATTAGAACCACCTCGGCGAGGCGGTTTTAATGTGTACCCACAATAAATGTTTTGAGCAAACATTTTAAAATTATCATCTTCCAATGATTTTTTTTTTTAATATTTAATACTGACAAAATTCTCTGTATATTGTATGGACAAGTTTTCGTAATGGCCCTTTCCAAGCTCCATTCTCATATCAAACAACATTTTATCCCATGGTTTCGTTACCAGTCTCTTTTGTGCAACTACGTTTAGCTTGTTTAGCAATCTGGCCTTTGTTGTGCTCTACATGCTGCATTTAGCATTATACGGGTAATCAAATTCATTTTACCGTTTGTCAGAAGCAGGAGAAAATATTAGTGAAGATGGTAAGCAATTGGCGAAATTTGCCAAAAGCTTATTGTAACAGCCAGTGATGACAAATGGGTTATATTCACAACAAGCAGAAAAGATGTCTACTAAATAACAGACTCTTTGAACTACTTCAATAATTTCATTACCAACTTCAAGCTTCTTCACCATTCGTCCATCAATAGGACGTTTCTTTCCTAGACATCAGGCCCCTAGATATAACCTCTAGCAAAATGATGCAGCGTGCTATTGGCAGAGCCCTCGTGAACATCCACTAAGACACCAAAGTCCTCAGTGTACCCAATACCAACTCTAACCTTGCTTCTCACATCCAAATACATGTACATGGATTGGACAAGAGGCACTAGCCTCTCATCATTTCCTAGTTTTCACAGTGTCTACCAGATGAAATCCAATTTGACGCAATTAAATGTTTTCTGCAGGTCTAATGAGGCCGTGTAGAGAAGCTTATTATCAGCCGAGTGATTCTCTAAAAATAAAAACTGCATCTGTAGAGCCTCAACCTGACATCAAATCACAATGCATCTCATCAAGCTCAGATCTTTTCCCTTTATGCTCCAATACCTTCACCACTTGTTCAATCAGCATCAAGCCCTTGTTGCCTCTGTTCAGAATGTGCCATTTTCTCTTAAACTGGTGGACAATGAAGCTATAGTGCGTGCCAGTCACTTGGAATGCAACTGTCTGTGGTGATGTCAACAAGATCAGGCACTTTGGGTGTTCCAGTTTTCCCAAGTGACTTCAGAATTTTGGCGATGGTACCTGAAGGCCCGGCTGATTTGCCAGATGCAATATTGCAGATGGCCTTTGTGTTCTACTCATTTCGGTTTTCGACATGGGTTTTCTCAGACTGGTCCTCCAGATTCCCAGGAAATTCAACAGGAGATTTTCATAATGCTCTTTTTCTGCTTTCTGGTTTAGCGACAGTTGGTCTTCATTATTCCTGACAGGTTTATCTACAAAGATATCCTGATTGCCACACCATATTTACTTGGTAAAACAAAATACATTTTCCGAATTAGGATATAAAGTCCCCCACCTCATTCTATTCTACTGGATGAACTTTTACCAGTTGTATGCAGTTTGCCTGACACCTGCCTTTCACAGTTTGAAGGACCTGACCTCCTCCCTTACTGCTTCCTCTACCAGCGTGTTAAACTACCATTTCTGCTTTCTCCATGGTTAATTTGCATACTTCTTTTGCAGCATGCAGAAGGTTGTACTTAGAGAAAACATATGCTCATTTACTGTGCTTTTCTGTTGCAGCTCAATGTCTTATGACATAGGAAGTAAATTACTTCAGAAAGTGGAACTCTGCCCTTCAGCTCCTCCTGCAGTTTGATGTGTGGCACAAACTCGCACTTGAGCTAGTAGGGATAGAAATTTTGAAGTCTCCAGCCATCACCCTATGCAATGGGAAGTCCTAACGTAGATGTCATTGATGCCAAAAACTCATTGAAAGGTTGCAATTAGTATGGCACTTGCCAGAAAGCAGGCATAAGATGACCTGTTACTCTAGTAATAAATGTAGGCGGATTCAGATATTGATTCAGATATGTAGAATCAGTGACCTTTAGAGGAATATATATATATATATATATATATATATATATATATATATATATATATATATATATATATATATATATATATATATATATATATATATATATATATATATATATATATATATATATATATATATATATATATATATGCTAAATTTGTTTCAATGATAGCTTGTTTGCTGCCAAAAACTCATTGCATATATCTTTACAGGATTTAGTAAAATCTTAAGCGTGGAATAGTTTGAATCAAGGATTTGAATGTGCTGCATGACTGGCAGTAATGTCTATTACAAAAATCACAACTGATGACCACATATGATTTTGACAACCATTTTGAATGTCAAATATAATGCCATTACTTCTATTCAAGGATAGTTAACATCAACATACTAGAAATTTAATAAGATCTTCAGCAGTTCAAACTATTCAATCAACATTTTCCTAAAATATGATTTTTTTTTCTTTTTGTCCTTTGGCAGCCATCTTGAATACCATTCTGATTTAAATATGCAAATGAAACAAAACAGATAGGTAAAATTTTTGTGAAAGCAGAATGTTTCTATTCATTAGAACAGATTAAGAGATTCCCATCCAAAATCATAATATATAGTATCCATATGTAACATACCAATATACACTGTTCAAGAAGCTAAATATGGCAACCATCTTGAGAATTAGCATCTTTCTTGATATTTCTAATCAGCAGTATGAGTTTAAGGTGTATGAGAATGTTTATGACAGCAATTTATGTAACATTATTCGAAGAAAGTATGATTTCGGCAATTATATATTAAATATCATATTGATAAAGAAGCTGCAAATAGGTGGCCACTTTGCAAAAAATAATAAATTTCGGCCTTTACAGTGGCACTAAATCTATTTTTGTTTTGATATTATGTACTTGTAACTTGTATTTGTGGCATGTAGTGTGCTTGAAACATTTTATAATGAATAATTCTTCTTTTTATTAACTGTGTCACATTTTCGTCTCGCTAACTTGATTTTTAGTAAATTAATGGCGGCCATCTTTGAAAACAGTCGCCATCTTGAAAATTTTTAAGGTTAAAATGCATTAAAATATATCTTGAAATGGATAAGCATTAGAACTTTGGCTTTTGATACTTTTTACGAAAGCAGCAGTGGAAACTGATATCAATCTGTATAATGCTTTTAATGAAAATGCCACCATCTTGAATTTCAAAATGGCGGCCGTCACAGGCCAAATTTCACGTGGCACTGACCCTCAAAAATTCTTATAATTATAAGTCTACACCTGTGCCAAGTTTCATGCTTTTATCAAAAAGTGCACAATCCACCAAAAATTGTTACATATCCGCCCTACTAACCAGAGTTCTTATCCGATGGAATGAAAAACACAAATTATGTAGAGGCTATTGTCAGGAACATGTATACAAAGTACACGCTTCATCCACTTGACAGTTTCTGAGGAGAAGATTTTTTATTTTTTTATTTTTTTTATTTATTTATTTTTTTTTTATTTTTTTTTATCTTTTTTTTTTTTTTTTTTTTTTTTTTTTTTTTTTTTTTTTTTTTTTTTTTCCAGCAACCAATCAAAATAAAGGATTAGGACATAACTCGCAAGAAACGTCAAACACTACTCAATAAACATTTCTGCAAAAACAAAATTCAAGTGTCTGCAATTTTAGCGGAAAAATAGCCGATTTCCACTTTTCCTATTATAAGTCTATGGAAACTTTAAGTTGCCATAGCAACCAGAGTTCTTATCCGCCTGAATAAAAAACACAAATTATGTAGAGACCACTGTCAGGAACATGTATACGAAGTATAGGCCTCATCCCCTTGACAGTTTCTGAGAAGAAGATTTTTGAATGTTTTTCGAAATTTTGCCCTATATGGGGCCCCTGCAACCAATCAAAATGAAGGATTAGGACAAAAGTCAAATGAAACGTAGAGGACTACTCAATAAACATTTCTGCAAAAACAAAATTCAAACATCTCAAACAAGACAGCAAAAATAGGCAATTTTCACTTTTCTCCATTATAAGTCTATGGGAAGCATAAGTTGCCATAGCAACCAGAGTTCTTATCCGATCGAAATAAAAAACACAAATATTCGTTCCCCCCATCTGTAGATGCTATATGTGAAATATGAAAAGATTCGGCCTGGCGGCTTCAGAGGAGAAGTCGTTTGAAAATGTTGACGACGGACGACGGACGCCGGCTCGACTACCATACTATAAGCTCACCTTGTGAGCCTTCGGCTCAGGTGAGCTAAAAAATAAATTATTTTCTGATGAAATTTTCAATTTTTACACCTTAAAGAATCTGTATATTGCATGGACAAGTTTTCGGATCCCAGCCGTCACAGTGAACGATGCATGTATGTAATCACATGGACCAAACCACTACATTTTTCCACTGAAAATATAAACGATACATATGTGCGGGAGCCACGGACGCTTCCCGTGCCCCG
Organism: Rugalucina vietnamica; assembly: GCA_964017185.1. Classification (NCBI taxonomy): domain Eukaryota; kingdom Metazoa; phylum Mollusca; class Bivalvia; order Lucinida; family Lucinidae; genus Rugalucina; species Rugalucina vietnamica. The sequence goes on from OZ024875.1 coordinate 46,760,457, forward strand.
AAATACATTATAAACGATATACCGCCCTCGTTTTTGAACTGTGAAGAATCATTGATTCAGTGATGCGCACTATAGATAAAATTGAACACAATTTGTCTCACGAACGTGATGTAACAAAAGCATACCAAAACTTTGTCGATTTAGTAAGCTCAGAAATGGAAGTGAAACTGAAAAAGAAAAGCACTGCCCCCCCCCCCCCCCCCCCCCCAAAAAAAAAAAAAACTTTCGTAAGCATAAATCTAGAGCGAATCGTAATGGAACGATGAATTACAAAATCTTTGGAACAGTGCCAGTACTGCTGAACGGCAGTGGCTAAAATTTAAAGGTTCAGCCGTTTCTAGGAATAATTTGCGCGAAAAAAGTTCTGTTCTTTAAGAGATAAATTTGATAAGAGCCTGAGAAAGGCTAAACGCGCGTTTCAGTTACAAGAGCAAATGAAGCTTCAGGATCAGTTGCATAACGTTGAAAACCCACGTGACTTTTGGACTAAGATCGGGCGAATCGGTATTACCAATGAACGAAAAACGACTGTACCTCTAGAAGTATTAATTGACGATGGACAAGGAGAGTATAATGCGAAAATGGAAAACTGATTATGAACTTTTGTATAATGGAAATCATGATAACGATAATGATAGCCAAACTAGAAACGAACATCTCCAGTATGTTAAAACCCATATTCATTATCCAGACAGCACCATCTTTCCGAAACCAGACTGCACATCACTTAACATGCCGATTACGCATGAAGAAGTGCATAAGGCTGTGTATCAAGCGAAACTGCGGAAAGCTTCTGGTATTGATTATATTCATGCTGAAATTCTCACAAATGACACATGCATTGACTTGCTCTTTAAGATAATCAGCTATATTGCAAGCAATACAGTCTTTATACAAAGATGTCTCGTGTGCAGTCAGTATAAATGGCACTTTATCTGAATGGTAAGTACGACAAGGTGTCAAGCAGGGCTGTGGGCTGTCTCCAACGCTTTTCGCAATCTATATAAATGACTTAGTTGATGATATCAATCAGTTGCATACGTTGATGACACCCATATAAGTTTATTTCTATATGCAGATGATATTGTCTATTTTATTATCTGAAAGTGCAGAGAATATGCAATAAATGTTAAATGTACTACATCAATGGTGTGATAAGTGGCGGCTAGCGGTAAATGAGGCTAAAACAAAAATTATGCACTTCCGTAATATATCAAAATTGAAATCAAATGTTTTATTTTCGTGTGGAAGTAAGGAAATAGAGTATTCTGACAGTTATAAGTACCTTGGATTCTGGTTCAATGAATTTTTGGACATGGAAAAGTCAATCACAGAAATAATGAAATCTGCTAGCCGCGCACTGGGAGCCATATAATTTATATGAAATATCAGTCTGCAGGAGGTATGACGTATGAAGTATACAAAAAGTTGATAGAGTCAGTTGCTGAACCTGTATTGTTCTATTGTGCTGGCATTTGGGGAAATAGGAAATTTATCAAAGTTGAAGTGTTATAAACAAAGCATGTCGTTACTTTTTGGGTGTAAGCAAAAATGCGCCAAATATATCCAGTAAAGGCGATATGGGTTGGGTATCTGCAGAGGTAAAACAGAAGTTAGAAACAGTCCGTCTTTGGTGCAGACTCAGAAACATGCCAGATGATAAAGCAATTCGGAAAATTCACAACTGGAGTTTCAGTATTGGTAGATCCTGGGAAAATTGCATGTTAAATTTGTTTGATTCGCTCAGCCTTCAAGATTCAATGTTAGCACCGAGTCCGTCAAAATCAACGTGTCTTGCATTAGCTAAGGAAAAGCTCATTGAAATAAATACTCAAAAATGGCATAACCATTTATTTACTGATGGCAATAAACTAAGAACTTATAGAAAATATAAAGAAACTCTAAATATTGAACCATACGTTAAAATGACTATGAGCCGTGACCACCGCCGCATACTCGCCAAATTTAGGTGCTGTAATATACCCCTTGCAGTAGAAACTGGTAGATATACCAAATCAAAAACTCCCCACGCGGAACGCCTCTGCAAGCTCTGTGATAGTGCAGCCGTGGGAGACGAATTTCACTTTTTCATTGATTGCGATTTCCACAGTGATATCAGATACGAATTATTTCATTATGCAACTAATGCATATAACGAATTTACTTCTTTGACATCCGAAAGAAAGCTAATTCATTTGATGCAAACTAGTAGTATCCAATTAAAATTGGATTATATGTTGATGTACAGTTTTAAAAAGTTTTAACTTTAATCAAGAATATTAATCTAGTGCTATTTACCTCGTATTTAAATTGATTTTACATCGTTCTCAACCATTTTGTGCACGGACAAGGCGGCGATAGGCACACGCGTCGGGGCAGGGGGTATGCTGTCTGAACATTGGTTTCCGCCACATGCCACCCTGTCGCGGACGGTGCCAATTTAATTGCTACTTGTGGCGTGTGGCTATGGAAAAGAGAAATACTGTGATATAACTTTTCTGATAAAAATAAGACATTCAGAAGTGCAATCATTTATTATTGTAATTAGACAAAGACTCGTCAGTTTATGCATATATGCATGCATCATTGCTGCGCACATTTAGACCCCGTATGCTCTTGGCATGCTTGGCACAAATGTTCCTCGAGAAACGGGTGGTTACGTGGGGAAGAATTATTTGACGCCCCGGTACCAGCCTTATGGTAAGCCAGTACCTAACGGCTTGCAGTTGTGGTCCTTTCAGGGTCGTGTCTATTTGTGTGCAGTAATGAATATATTCAATTAATATCCTAAATCTTTTATCCCTTTATAACACGTCTTTGCCACCTTTTTATGTCATAACATGTACATAATCTTATCTTTAATTACTATTCAGCATCTTGTTTTATATGTCAATAAGTGTCTCATAAGCCATCCGTGGCTGGGGGTCAAATATGTTAATTTTAAAATTGTATATATATTATGTTATTTGATACGTGACACTATAATAAACTAATTATCTCTCTCTCTCTCTCTCTCTCTCTCTCTCTCTCTCTCTCTCTCTCTGTATTCTGATCGCACCAATGTTTGCTACTTTCGGCGAAAAATGATAACGTACGCTGCCCTATAGTCGTCATGATCCTAAGGTCGTCACTTTTCTTTTGACCCCCACCATTTCTGTCTTTGTCATCGAAAATTTTCAGAAGGGGCATGATTTTAATGGAAAATATCTCCTCTACTTTATAATTATTAATTAACAGCCCCTAAATAACCGGTTTCCTTGTAGTAGACGTTGAAACAGGGGTACCCAATTTTGCACAAAATTGAAAGTCTGTCGAGAGCCGAATATGCTTTTCATATCGATCCAGCGAAAGGAAATTCCCTTGAGCTACGCCTGTCTCTTAATGACTTGTACATTCAGACATGCCCAGAAGACCCCGATCTTCCAATAAATGCCTCCCTTTCATCGACAAAGCATGTAAACACATAAATAACTGGTTGAAAAGTGAGATGACGACTTTAGGTCATGCCTGACGACCTTAGGTCTTCATGAAAAAGTGGTTACTTGATTCCGTTTTCAATTCTCTTTCTCCTATCCCCCTCCTTCATATTTGTCTTCCTCCATGCTAAGACTCGCCTGGGCCACTGATAAAGCAAACAAAGACTTTCAGCCCACCTTAGGGTCGACCGACACCCCCATACAACCCAACAGTACACCCATGGGCTCAGAACACTGTTTTCCATTCACTAATGAGATACGACCACTACCATGTCAATTTGTTCGTACGTAGATGACACCACTTGGATCACCAAACTACATATGTTAACCCCTTGAGCTTCAAAGGTGTCTACAGAATTGTCTTTCTGGACTAGGTTCATCCCAAGGTCCACTACCACCATCAGCCTATGTAACAATCTTCAACAAAACCACAATTTTCGGTGACTCTAAAACAGTCAATATATTTTAGGACCACCAAGACAACCCACGTTTTTGACCAATCAGTGCGTTCTCATAACCACGTTCATTGCCACGCATGCATTTAGTGTGTCCAGTGTTCCACTAATTTCACCACTCAGGCATTCACTAGTCTTTAGACAACTTCTCCATCACTCATGCTTTCATTTGGTAATCAGGCAAAACTACCTGATTCGTTTAGCAGAACTTCAGTCCGCCAATATAGGACCGCCCTCTCTGCTGTTTGTGATCTTTTAATAACACTAAGACATCACTTCTAAGTGCATGTTAACTAAGGCAGTCCAAATAGCCACTATCATTATTGTTGAGGGTTTAAAACACTTCACAGGTACCACAAATAACTCCCAAACACATCCGCACCGAGGTACTTTATGTCATTAAATGTACAAAAATGACGGGTCTAAGACTATCGTGACAACCCTAGGACCAGCTCAATGTACCCACATAGCTACAGAGACATTAAGTGCACACCTGCGACTATCAACACCACCTCAGGACCACCCAATTACACCCAAAGTTACAAATCAATGCTAAGACCAGCACAGTTCGTCCATTGGACAAAAACCACGGCCGATCAGACCTTTGTTAGTCCTTCAAGATCAATAAGCGATTCATAAAGTTCATTTGCACAATCACACATGCTTTTATGGTCACAAGCGGTATTTATTGGTAGCGAAAAGACACTCTAGTACCACTTAATACTGCTGACGACCTTAGGGCCTGGTCACTGACGACTTTAGGTCCTGGTGGTCCTAAAGTCGCCAGTCATACCCCTCTGCTCTAAATCGGTCTTTTTTCATTATTTGCGTATAGTTTACAATATATTTCTTTAATTGACATACTAGATGAATAGTTAAGCTTCCCTCTGCCAAAATGCATTCTTAGCTAGCCTTTGTGTGTAGCCCGTGGCAGTAGCTGAATTGCGCCAAGGTGACGACTTTAGGGCAGCGTACGTTACTGTCATCTCACTAAGTTACTGTCATCTCACTAATTCTGCATAAAGTTATTTCGCTATTTTCATGACACAATAGTGTATACTATAGTTCACGCAGCTACTCGTCGATTCAAACACAGTGAAGCGGGTCTCTCGTGTTGGGGGTAGGTCGAGTCAATACCATCGCTTGGGCTTATCTGCAGCGTGTTAATAGAAAGGTGTGAATCTCTATTCCATAGACCTCAACCAATGCACACGGTGTTTTAGTATCGACTTGTTGTTAAGTGATAACACAATTGAGAACGACTGAAGTGTTCTTACTAAATTTAATGACCGTCTCTGTAAACATGTATTCAGTATTAGTAGAAAGGTGTGAATTTTTCATTTATAGACCTCAGCCACTACAGCGAACACGGCTACATTTGTATCTATTCGACCATTGAACTCCATGGTTGAACTCTTTTCTCTGAAATACAAGGAAATTATTGATTAGATTAAGTTGAATAAATGAGAAAATATGGATCTAGAAAAATATGTGTGTCGGAGACAGTGTTCACAAAACTTTGTGAAGCCTTGACACATCACCTTCGGTTAGACAGACTTAAAATTGCAGTAAAGATCGGTAAAGGAATTGTTAATGTTTAAAGCCCAAAGGCTGGTTGTTCAAAGCATCGTTAGCTTAACGATATCGTTAAGACATAAAGTTGTTAAGCAAATATCAAAAGTAACAAATACACTGTTATTTTTTGTTGAAAAAATGTGAGAATCCTTTGCACTGCAAAGGATTCTCACATTTTTTCAACAAAAAATAACAGTGTATTTGTAATATTAATATTTGAAATTTTAACGAATCGTTAACTAACGATGTCGTTAATTTTGAACAACTGGACCCAGAATGCTGGAAAAAGTAGTGAGGTCAATGCCTAACAAGGTATATACCTTTAACGTCCATTCTGTTGCACAACAGCAAGACTCATCTGTACTAGACGCATCTGGTGTGCAGAGTTTGGTGTTGACAGGGATCCTTCCATCTGTGTCTGTGTTGAGGATAAATCGATGGCGCTGTCCTGTACAATTACACCCGCATTGGACTAGTGGATTCAGTATCAAGATCACCATGACGACAGCAATTGCTTTCATCACCAAATTGCAACCTGTTTAAGATAAACAATAACTGAGCTGTGTTTCGGAACAGGTCCTACACAAACCCAGCTGTACAAGCACAGAAGATGGCTAGAGGCTGGAAATTTTGGACTTACTAAGTACAGGAATTGTACTATTCGTGTAGCGAAAACAAAAGCGCTAATCAGCTTCACAGTTGCTGCGAAGCTGATATGCGCCTTTGTTTTCGCATATGCAGGCTGTAGCACTGCTCCTATACATGCAGCTGGAGCATGACCATCTCTTAAAAGTATTTGGTTTGTTTATTACTCTGTCTTTTAAGCAGCAGTTTTCTTTCTAGAAGACTAGTACCCATTGCAGAATTCGACAAACAAGCCTTTTAACTACTGGCTTTAGAACAGTTTTGTGTCAGTTTCATGTGAAAAGATGGATTTAAAGTACTATCAAAAACTGTCACCATGAAGCTTGAACAGTGTTGTAAAGTAACTGATTTATTAATTAACTTATCACTATGGACGTCAACAACGAAAGCATACAAATTAAATGCTTTCTCAAAAGAGACCACGTTTGTACGCAAATAAAACTGGGGCTCATTCAACCACCAGCCTACAGTATAGGTAGGTACCGTGTATTTTATGGGCTAGAGTCTTTGAAGTCATGTATTGGAGTGGAACTGTGGAGTGGAACAGAAAACTAAATGAAAACAAAGCCAGTTAATTCCGACATATGGAAAGTTATTTTGGATATGGCTGTTAATATCTTAGCACATCATTCATATAAATTTTGGTAGATCCTAAACTTAGATAATCTGTTTGGACATGGAATGGTTATGATAAGAATTAACAACAATATCTGAAAGTTTCTTTGTATTCTGAAAACGTATTTATTCCACTCCAAACTTTCCCTCCAGGGTTCCACTTCAAGAATCAACTCAATACGGCAGCCCATGACCACTCCAAGACTCCAAGCATTTGTCTCCAACCAATAAAATACACAATGCCCATGCAGTATACATATATAACTAATTGTGGTTAAACATGAGATATTATATCAATGCTCAACCCACTTTTATTTAATTGATTTTTACATAACATCGGGTAGTCACGTGATGCCTTAGGGACACATTCGGGAATACATTCTAAAACTTACACGATTTAGTTAGGCCATCGTGAAGCCATCATGAGGCCTTCGTGTACCATTCGCATCAATATCGTATGCAAAACTGCCAGTTTCTATAAATTCGTGAGTGTTTCGGGTATAATCATGAGTTATTCGTGTGTCCATCGTGTGACCATCGGTAGGCTTCGTGTATGCGTCGGCTCAATATTGGCTTTTTAAGGTGGCGTCATACCAGCCGATTTTGACACACGATGACCACACGAATATGAAATTTTGAATTTCGGGCGATTTTTGTCACGAATTTGGTAAAAAAAAAAAAAAAAGCCAAAGAGATTATCAAAGTTAAAGGATAAATGATGTGCTAAGATATTAACAGACATATCCATAATAACTTTCTACATGTCAGAATTAACTAGCTTTGTTTTGATTTAGTTGTCTGCTCCACTCCACAGTTCCACTCCAATCCATGACTCCAAAGACTCCAGTCCATAAATTACACGGTACCTACCTATACTGTAGGCTGGTGGTTGAACGAGCCCCAGTTTCATTTGCGTGCAAACATGGTTTCTTTTGAGAAAACGTTTAATTTGTATGATTTCGTTGTCGACGTCCATAGTGATAAGTAAATAAATATCAGTTACTTTACAACACTGTTCAAGCTTCATGGTGACAATTTGGTAGTACTTTAAATCCATCTTTCGCATGAAACTGACACAAAACTGTTCTTGAGTCAGTGTTAAAACGCTCATTTGTCGAATTCTGCAATGGATACTAGTCTATGAGTACTAGAAAGAAAACCGGGCGCTGCTTAAAAGACAGAGTAATAAACAAACCAAATACCTGTAAGAGATGGTGTTGCTCCTGCAGGTTTTTTGGTCATGCTCCATTTGAATATATATAGAAGCAGTGCTGCAGCCTTCTTTTTCCTAATTGTTTTTTTTTCTTCTTCGAAATACGCCATGATAAACAGTATTCCACTTGAGGCTTCTGTGGAAAATGTTGTGTGGGTGCTGATTTTTTTTGTATGTCCACATTACCCCGGGAAATATTAGAACAGTTTTTGTTAATATCGTGTTTCCATCCTGATGCCATCGTGTTCTATATTTTTCAAATACGATGCATATACGATGACGCTGCGAAGGTCACACGATGTCGTGTTGCCTTCCTAACACAATCAGGCAACATCGTGTGTCCCTCGTATTGCCTTCGTGTAGCAAAACCTAGCCGATGGTGCCGATGACCACACGACAGAAATACGATGTAGTCCCGATGTGATTAGATGGCTTCACGATGGCTTTGCGAAGGCTAAGATGTACTTGCGAAGGCAACACGAAATTGAACCATCGTGTGTCCTTCCTGTATTTTTTGGCATGTCAAAGAGTTTGGTGCCGCTCGCGATGGTGATGCCGAAGACTTAAAAAAGCTCCCGATGGACATACGATGGGTAACGATGCACTCACGATTGGCCCTATGTCTTCACGATCCCCGCCGAAATTGAAACTTTTCACAATCGTTTGTCAATCGCGTGTTAAAATCGGCTAGGTATGACGCCTACATTACCAAATTCGTGACGAAAATCGCGCAAAATTCAAAATTTCATATTCGTGTGGCCATCGTGTGTCAAAATCGGCTAGGTGTGACGCCAGCATTAAAGAATATAGTAAATTAGTAAAAACAAATGTGACTTTGTTGTAGCACTTAGTCTAGGAAGAAAGCATGAGAAAAATAATCTTACACACTTTTCAAAAAAGAAAGTGCAAAATGCAGGATATCACCATAAGAATTTCTATTTTGACTATGACTAAAATAGCTTGCATGACTGGAAATTAGCAACAGAGTTATTTCTGATCTGGATGTAGTCTGACATTGTTTACAAAGAGGACAAAATCTATGTAGTAGAATATGAAAACGTATGGAAACCAAACAAAACAGCCATTTAAAACACTTTTAAGACATTGTTAAAAAGTTGTTATAATGAATAATTAACTAAATAAATGAATGACTAAATAAAATGAGTAAGTAAAAGAAAATAAATTATCATACGACTTTCTACATTTTGAAAAAAAAAAAAAAAAAAAAGGATTTCGAATAGAGAAAAACTGAAAATATTCAATTTAATTGCTTTCTACAAAGCGTAACAAAGCATTTGAATGAATTTAATAATAAGGCTCTGACGATTTTGTTTCGACTCTGCATAGCAATCATGTAGGTTTATGAACCCATACGGAAACCATAAAAAAGCAAACTCGCAAAGACGTTATAAATAAATAATGTAATCCATAAATATATTCGATAAATAAATACACTTATGCGATGGAGGATTCCTTTCGAGCTCAAACTCACATCATGCGCGGATCCAGAGGGGGGGACCGGGGGTCCGGACCCCCCCTGGAATTTGAGAATTTTACCTAAAAAAAGGTAATTTCGGGATTTTTTTGGGGTTGGACCCCCCCTCGTCTGTGACCAAAAATTACCATTTTCGTTGGACCCCCTCTCATGAAAATTTCTGGATCCGCGCATGCACATAACTTGCTAATGAACCATTCATAACAAAAGCATGGTCATGCAATATACATGGAGTTTTTTTTTTTCAGCTGTAAAAGTTGAAAATTTCATTGGGAAAATGTTGTTTGTTTTTTGCTCAAAATATACAGGTCCTGTATACTGTGTTGTTTTTTGCTCAAAATATATATTGTGGGTACACATTAGAACCGCCTCTCCGATGCGGTTCTAACGAGTACCCACAATGTATATTTTGGATAAAAAAATTAGGAAAGTAGGTATATTGCTGCAAACCCCAGTATTACTTCTTAAAATATGGTTTAAGGGGGTATTCGTTGCATGGACATGTTTTCCTGATGAACGGAATGGTTATTAAGAAAAAAAAATCTTTTTAACATGCCCGCGAAAGGTACACCAACTGCTTTTTTATACGGTATAACATGGATGTTTATTTTTGTAAAATATAACAGAAATATGACGTATGATTAAACAATGCAAATTGCCAGTCAGTTTGAAAAGTTATAATGCTTATTTTTGTATGCTTCCTATAAAGCACTAACAAACCATTTGAAGGTATGCTAGCAAAAATTGAACATACTGAAATTGATGATTGGCTAATCGGCGGAACATTTAATAAGGTGCTTGTGAATAAGTTTTCACTTTGCACTTCATGCAGGTTTATGACCAAACCGAAAACCATGAAAATGCAACATTTTAAACGTTTTGTAAATAAATAAATAAATAAAATTTAACGAATAAAAAACCACGAACATATGTTATAGATGATTCCTTACGAGCGTCCATATCTTGCTGATGAAACATTCTAGGGGACCAATAAATTTTGTGTGATTTTTGCGAAATGATACTGACTATAAAATCCCACCAGTAACATGTCCTGAAATGTGTACACCCATCTTTATGAAGTAAAACATTGATGTGCAGCACTATCCATATTATTCTTATTACTGCAAAGACATATATTGTGTTCAAGTAAAGAAAATACACTTCTAGGTTTGAGTACAATTTAGAAAATAAAGAAAATAAATAAAATTTTATACTTTAAGTTGTCATCTTTGAAGGTTCCATTTTCACTGCATATGCATATGAAACCTTTTGCTCTCGTTTATCTCCCTTTACCCATCAGGAAAACATGCCCGTTACTCCAAAACACACAATGTTTTGAGTAAAAATATAGAAAACATCAAAATATTTCAAATTAAATTTTTGATATTTGCTTCTCAAAAAAAATCTCTGTATATTGCATGGGCAAGTCTTCGTAATGCCTTCGTGTTTTCTTTTCATCTGCAAATAGGTACAAGTAGGCAACGATCAGGAAAAGGCGCAATCAGAAAAAGATTCCCGAGGCGAGAAAAACCACATTAACAATAAGGTACTAAGACCGTGAATACATTTAGTAAGCCGAATGAGCAGCTATTTCCCAATCAGTGGCCACTCAGTTACCTAAAATATGATAACATACATAAGGCGCCAACAGCACAAAAAATTAAACACCAAGACATAATACAATAAGAACCACAACAAAAGTATCGCCTTGGAACGATCAGTAATATAAAATTACTGGCGGGCTTAAACCGGTTTTACAGGATCCTAACCTCACCCTCAGCTTCTGCAGTGGTTCATAACATTTAGTTAGTTCTTCGGTCCTCGTAGTGAATCTCTAACTAGTCAATGAATCATCATGGACAAACAAATAAATCATGATAAATTCCATGATGAATCAAAAACGAGGACTCACAGAATGAGTAAGCTGCCCGACGATGGAGATCCCTGGGCGCCCAATAACTTACTAACTCCGGAGCAAAAGTTGAACCTTGGTGGGCCAAGCAACAGACAAGAAACTCCGGCCCCAACCAACTAAAATGAATAGCTTTATGTCGGGGCCATCATAGAGTCTGACGCCCGACCCACCGGCGTGCAATTAAAGAAGGCAGCATAGTTATCAACCGTGACTGGGTTACAAACTAAGCATGCAGACTGTCGCATAACATTAAAGTGTTATCCTATACGTCTGTAACGCGTAATAGTTTTTCTGAATTGAAAAGAAAAATCATTCCTTCCAATAAGTTTCTTAAATTTGTTAACCAAGTCACCATAAAATTCTGGTTCCGAAAGGCCTTCACGTAAAAGGGTCTTTAGCCCAACATTAAATTTGGAAATCAGTTCGATAAAATTTAGAAAAGGTTTTTCGAAGTTTACGATACCTATAGCACTGCTGAAGAACTTTGGCTGTTAAACATTTATTTCGTGCATTGAAGTCCGCAACATGGTTCTAGACTCTAGCAAACCTTATAAGTTGTGAAATGTATACGACAAAAGAAGCACGGCGAGGAACGTCACCATCCAAAATCGGAAAGTTTACTATTATATCAAAATCAAAGTCATCACGTTTATCATAAACTTTAGAAGAAACGAATCCATTTGCCATAGAAAGATGTAAGTCTAAAAATGGGGCTTCGGTATCTGTGTTGTTTGCTTTATTCAACTGTAATTAAGGGGGATAAATTTGCTTGACCATGCCTTCTAAATAAGGATTGTCAATGTTCAAAAGGTCATCGAGGTATCTAGAAGTCGAATTAAAGGCCTCGATAACATCAGCTTGATTGTCATGGTTAAGAGAATCCATGAAGTCTCTTTCGTAGTACATGTAGTATAAAAATATACTTAAGGAATAAAGAAACGCAACAAACACTTTGAGTTACTAAAAACATTCTTTGTAATGCAAGTCTGTGGTATAACTGAGCTTCTTATATGAAAGCAATATCTAAACGTCAAATTGCAACAGGTTGAGCCACAATGTCGGTTACGTATGCTTAATGCCGTACGCGTAACCACACTGTCCTACAGTAGCACACCATGTAACCATGGTCAGTTAATGTCAAATTTGAAACCAAAACCAAAATTTTGTTTCCAAAACCCCTAAAAGTGATTGCAGATGTAACCATTGATCAGTTGGTAACATTTGGTTATGTTATGGGACGTTTAACGTCACCAACGTCAATCGAATTAATGAATCAAAAGCCAGTAAAATTTCCTTCGGCATGCGTTATATTCAATAAAATGATCATTTACGTTAAGATTATGACCTTTGTACGTCAGACGTCCATAAAACGTTCATTATAACGTCCAAATCCAACATCCTGCATTTTAAAGACACCCATTATGTTTTTCAAATTTTCTTATTTAAAAATGATCAACTGCCAAACGTTTGATTACAGTGCGTAAATCGAGTGTTTACTCAAAGCATATGATCCGTTTCGCTCCTTTACATAACGAGATATTCTGTTTAACGAACGTCAAAACAAACGTTCCGATGATCCATTTCAACGGTACTTGTGACGTCACTGTTGATTGAAAAGCACGTCGTGTCGTATGTTGGTTCGATATACACCGTTTAGGTACAAATAGCCGAAATCGAATAATTTAAATGACGTTAATTACTTATTTTTCGTTATTGTAAACTTCAGCATTCCGTTAACAAGATTTAATGCAACATGGGAAGGCACCGAAGTATACAATGATCCTAGTCTTTATTGCACATTATCAAGTTGACGTCACGTAACCCACATGCAAAGAATTTGTCAGCTTCACCTTCGCCCCGACGTTAACGTCACAATTTGCGTTTTTCATTGTTTTTGACGTTTTGTCGTTAATTTTGTCAATAAAATGACGTTTTCTCATTTCATCACGTGCAAAAAGCAGTCAGTAGGTCATTACATAAAACGATTTTATCAAAACGTCAAATACATACGTAAAAGTTGAAAATTAGTGTGTTGCGTATTTTAATTCCTTAAGTATAAATCAGCTACGAAAGGGGCGCAATTGGTACCCATCGGGATTCCAACAATTTGTCTGTATACTTGGTCCCAAATCTAATACAAATATTATCCAGGAGATAGGATAAGGCATCGCATACATTCTGACATGACCAAAGTGTATATCGACTTTGGTCAGAGGAAGTGAAAAATGCTTTTCTATCACTACAGGCCAAATAAAGTGAGCCATAGATTTTTAATGCTCTTTTGAATGTCCACTCTATCAAATCGAGTAATTTTTCTTTAATCAGATTATGTGGCAATGTGGTATACAGAGTAGAAAAATCGTATGTGGACAAGCTCGTCGCACGGAACCCTCTACACTTCAATTTCACGCAGTCCAATCAATAACTGAGCGACGGAACGGAGGGGTTGGTTTAAAGCGTACTTCCGGATAGGTGGGATGAATAAATTGTGTAAACAAACCATGGATAAATGAATCTGTCAGGTAAGATCATTGTCACTCATTCCTCTGTAGATAGTTGTTGTAATATGTGTATGCGCAGTATAAAGTGCATCTCATAAGCTTTAAACTGATATGAAAATGACCTTGCAACACTTCGTAGAAACAGCGTGATAGATGCGCCAAAATTTTATTCGAAGCTTTGTGCCTTACCTGTTCTGTCATGCGACATCATGAAATGACAAGTTTCGAGCAATTCCATCTAACCTGTACAAATTTTGATGATGTCTGACCTTCACAGTAGCCGAATAATGATCTATACTATCCTAAATTAAGATGGGATGCCACATGGCTGATTTTTTCAGGTATACGTAGTTTCTTCGTAGGTGGCATTTGAAATAGGTACCTTTCTTCCGGAGGGGATGGATATTGAAATCTTCAGTAAAGCTGTTTAAAGCATACAAAATACGTTTAACGTTTGTGCTATTGTAATGCACAATGCCTATACGAAGGTTACATACGTTGCTGACTAAAATGAAAAATGAAAATTTAAAAATGTTGAAAACCTTCGTGACCAGTTCGCGACCAGTTCGAGACTAGATTGCGACACTTGAAAATTCTCACGACACTCGTGCGACACTTGCACGAATGTGTGCGAATGTCCGCGACAAAATTCGCAAAACAGTCGCGAGAAATTCGCATGCCAGTGAGAAACTAGCTTAAGACCCCTACCTCACTGGTATGCGACAACTGGAGACTAGTTCGCGAATAGTTCTCGACTATTTCGCGACAATGATTAACGATAAGACAAACACAGCTTTTACGTTGCATTCTCATTGAATGGACATTTATGCGACAAATTCGCGAATTTCGGTCTAATTTTGAAAATATACCTCGCGACTGTCGCACGACAGTCGCGAGACATTCGGGAGAGTGTCTCACGACTTTCCCGCGAATGTGGCTTATTTTCATTTTCATTATCACGACGGTCGCGCGACAGTCTTGCGAAATATTTTGACGAAAACATTTGCATAAATATTTAAAAAAAAAGTACAAGTAGGCAAAGATCAGGAAAAGGCGCAATCAGAAAAAGACTCCCACTCCAAAAACCAAGGTGGGAAAAAACCAAACTAACAATCAGGCACTTATACCATGAAAACACTTCGTAAGCCGAATGAGCAGCTATTTTCCCAATAGGTGGCCACTCAGTTACCTTAACTTAACTAAAAATATGCAAACATACATAAGGCGCCAACAGCACAAAAATATTTTAAACACCAAGACATAAAACAAAAAGAACCACCACAGAAGTATCGACTTGGAACGATCAGTAACACAAAGTTACTGGCGGGTTTAAATCGATTTTACACGGCCGTAACCTCACCCTCAGCTTCTGCAGTGGTTCATAACATTTAGTTAGTTCTTCGGTCCTCGTGGTGAATCTCTAACTAGTAAATGAATAATCAAGAACAAACAAATAAATCATGATAAACATCCTGATGAATCAAAAACCAGGACTCACAGATTCAGTAAGCTGCCCGACGATGGAGATCCCTGGGCGCCAAATAACTTACTAACTCCGGAGCTAAAGAAAAACATCAGTTGGACCCCGGTGGGCCAAGCAACAGACAAGAAGCTCCGGCCCCAACCAACTAAAATGAATAGCTTTAAGTCGGGGCCATCATAGAGTCTGACGCCCGACCCACCGGCGTGCAATTAAAGAAGGCAGCATAGTTATCAACCGTGATTGGGTTAAAAACTAAGCATGCAGACTGTCGCATAACATTCAAGTTATAACCTATACGTCTGTAACGTGTTATGATTTTTCTAAACTGAAAAGAAAAATCATTACTTCCTATAAGTTTCTTAAATTTGTAAACCAAGTCACCATAAAATTCTGGTTCCGAAAGACCCTCACTTAAAAGCGTCTTTAACCCAACATTATATTTGGAAATCAATCATTTTAAACCTGCTTAAAAACTTCGCGACCAGTTCGCGACTAAATCGCGACACATGAAAATTTTCAAGATACTTGTGCGACACTCGCACGAATGTCGTGCGAAAGCCCGCGACAAAATTGGCAAACAGTCGCTTGAAATTCGCATGCCAGTGAGTTTCTAGCTTAATTGAATTTTATATCATTTTGTCGATTTCACCTACAGTCAGTGTATATTTGATGGCCCATGCCGAAAATATAAGGGCATATTTTAATGATTTATGGTTATAACTTCAAACGCCTATACATGTACATGCGAAAACTTGCCCATGCAATACGCAGACATTTTTTGACATGTAAAAATTGAAAATTTCACCAGGAAAAATTGATATTTTTAATACTTTCCTCAAAACATAGATCGTCTCTGGTGCTGTTCTAACGAGTACCCACAATCTATGTTTTCGACAAAACATTAGAAAAATAGGTTAACCCCTGCATACCCCATTTTTATCGCACCTGCTTATAGCAGGGTGCGATATAGGAGTCCAAATTTCTGTCCGTCCGTCCGTCCGTCCGTCCGTCCTTTCGTTCGTTCGTTCGTTCGTCCGTCCGTCCGTCCGTCCGTCAACATTTACGTCGAAGTTTGGTTTTCTTGACATCAGAGATAGCTGCGAGTCTGAAACCTTGCATAGTAATTGTCCTTGACATGCCCTTCAAGCACGCACCTTAACCCGGTGCCCTTGACCTATATTTCACGGTCCACTGACTTTGAAAATTTTTTACGTCGAAGTTTGGTTTTCTCGACATCAGAGATACCTGCGAGACTGAAACCTTGCATAGTAATTGCCCTTGACATACCCTTCAAGCACGCACCTTGACCCAGTGCCCTTGACCTATAATTCACGGTCCACTGACTTTGAAAATTTTTACGTCGAAGTTTGGTTTTCTTGACATCAGAGATAGCTGCGAGTCTGAAACCTTGCATAGTAATTGTCCTTGACATACCCTTCAAGCACGCACCTTAACCAGGTGCCCTTGACCTATATTTCACGGTCCTTTGACTTTGAAAATTTTTACGTCGAAGTTTAGTTTTCTCGACATCAGAGATAGCTGCGAGTCTGAAACCTTGCATAGTAATTGTCCTTGACATACCCTTCAAGCACGCACCTTAACCCGGTGCCCTTGACCTATATTTCACGGTCCACTGACTTTGAAAATTTTTACGTCGAAGTTTGGTTTTCTCGACATCAGAGATAGCTGCGAGTCTGAAACCTTGCATAGTAATTGTCCTTGACATACCCTTCAAGCACACACCTTAACCCGGTGCCCTTGACCTATATTTCACGGTCCACTGACTTTGAAAATTTTACGTCGAAGTTTGGTTTTCTTGACATCAGAGATAGCTGCAAGTCTGAAACCTTGCATAGTAATTGTCCTTCACATACCCTTCAAGCATGCACCTTGACCCGGTGCCCTTGACCTATATTTCACGGTCCACTGACTTTGAAAATTTTTATGTCGAAGTTTGGTTTTCTCGACATCAGAGATAGCTGCGAGTCTGAAACATTGCATAGTAATTGTCCTTGACATGCCCTTTAAGCACGCACCTTGACACGGTGCCATTGAACTATATTTCGCGGTCTATTGACTTTGCCCGATGCAGGTGCGATATCGACCTCCGCGGAGTTCTTGTTACTATATACAAGCGAGAAACAATGTGTTATTCATATAACGGATATGTTTTCCTGATGAATTATGTATATTTATGGCATTGGTATAAAAGAACACACATTGCTGAACTTAAAACAGACTATGACAGCTCAAAATACACATTTACCTATTTTTGCAGTAATTTGTTCCGCACTAGTCATTTGTATCTACCGGGGAAAACGAGGCCTACGTGCCAGGATTTCTGATGTGCCGGGGATGTGCCGTGGGCTTACTTTAGTGCACGTACATGCAAATTACTAAGCCTCTCTCGAATATATTGTTTGTCATAAGAACAACTTTCAGATGTTGATTCTCATGATTGTCATCGTTCAGGTCCGGGCCTTGGGATATAACCACAAATTTGACCCACATTGCCTGGATTTTATGTGGATTTTAAAACTTTAAAAGTGTATACAGACTCTATTGTCTGAACGTTTTGCTCAATGACAGAAATCTTCATGTACATCCTTTTAAGTGACTGACGTAAATTGTCACGTGATCGATCTCAAAGCAACAGTCAAGCCATCAGGAAAACATGTCTATGAATTGTATACCCCATTGAACCCCAATTTTATACAGTAAAATTGGGGACTACAGTGGCATACCTATTATTCTTACATTTGATCCAAAACATAGGTTGTGGGTACTCGTAAATTGGGGATTACAGGGTTGTACCTATTTCTGAAATATGACAAATTGCTACAAGATCTTCTCATTCATTATTTCCCGTCGCTGTTTCGTAATTACCCGAACCTCACACGGTAGAAGAACGAGATACCGAAGCGGAGCGGAGTGAAATTTACTTTCCTGATCTAAGTTCAAATGATTTTATCAGAACCTTTGTTGTTGTTTTTACAATGAGAAAGGATAATCCTTAGTTAGTGTTTATGCGTTTCACATTGAATTTAACATGCATCTGGGGAGTGGGGTGCCTTATATTTAGAGCTCAGGGGGCAGGATCAAGAAAAAACCTACCTTCGCCGTGCTGTGCCCATACACAAGACACTTTAATCTCCTCCATGGAACTGGGTAGCATCAAGGAATCAGTGGTTTCGTCCCGACATGACTGAAAGACCTGTTGACTTGGACGAAAACCCATAGCCACATCAAAATAACATTCATGAAACAAGAATGCCCCTCCGTAAAAGTATACGTATACTCAACCCTTCCATCGTAGGAGACGACGTAATTGATTTATATCAACATATTTTCAAAAGTGTGGGGCTTTAAACAAAAATAGTAATTTAAAGTATACAATAATACGTAGTCCAAATAGCACTTACCACTTCACAAGTGATTGCAAAATACCGGAAAAAAATCTGGCCAAAATAATGACGTAGTCTGATTTCAAACCCACAATTGTCACGGGCTGATTTATACTGGCGCATATTTGCGTGCTGCATGAGACATGACTGCGACATATTTTTTATACCAGAACGTGCAGTGTGATATAACCGTTCGTATGCGCTATATCGTTTGGATCAAAAATAGTAGAGGATGGGTTTAAAAACGACATTTTTGTCGTAAAAATGCAAGTACCGTCTCTAAAATGGGTGTATTCTTTTCCCACCCGCTCATTATCGAACTATAGATTGGACTGCGTGAATTTACTGAGCACCTCGCCAGAATATTTTATTGACCAAAACCAATTTTTATTTGAAGTTTCATACACCGTCTCACAGTATCGTATGACATGAGATTTGATAGCAGTAAGACTGGAAGTTAAGTATACATCGTTCAAACTATACTAAAACGCAAATCTAAAGAAATAAAATTAAAGCGGTAAAAGTATTGGACTTGTGTTGTTGCTAAGGTTGAGCAGAGGCGTTGTTAATTTTTTCAGAAAATGGGACAATCACTCCAAAATCCTAAGTGGGGAAAAACTAAATTGACAATCAGGTACTTATACTAAGAGAACACAGATCGTAAGCCAAGTAAGCAGCTATTTTTCAAAAGGCAGTCACCCAGATACCCGAACTTACCTTTAAATATGAAAATAAACACAAAAGTAAATTAAATAAAATGATAAGATAAAATAATGATTAATAAAACATTTTAAATAGCTTTCTTCAGTAAAGTTAAGCGTATGGTAGAAGCAAATATATAAATGTTGGTAAACATTAGAAGGGTAGATAGTTTATAAAGGGGAACTGCGATGCGTTGGTGAGTGATAAGCATCCCGGCAATATGTCATTATTGATATATTCTTTGCATTTCTGTGGTCCCAATGACAGATTTTGCACCCATGAAAAATTGTCCTGTGGGGTGCAAGGTAGGTCAGATTAGCTCCCGGGGTATTATGAAGACTGATGATTCATAAATTGGCTTTAATTCATTATTTCAGGTGCATTTATTAGATAATTCACAGCATTTCAAATTCGTCAGACCTCATTTGAAATACGTCTAGTGTCATGAGCATGCACAAAATTCAATACGTCTCTCATGATCATAATAATTTGTCAAAATATTGCTTTATTTCACAGTATGTTCCATTATTTTGAACACTGTACTATTTTAATTACATTATGAGCATATTTTGGGTAGGTGTGTTTATTAGCAAACTCAAAAAATCTGCACCACTTTCAGATCTGGCATCCATGCTTAAAGTGACTCTAATAAGCTATACTAACTCACTATACCATTGGAATTTTTCTACCAGGTGGGCTGAAAAGATTTTAGAAATAGAGCCCTTTTTGGCTCTGGCCCTTTGCCTACATGATTAGGGACTTATGTTACGTCTACACCAGACCACGTTCCCACCACGTCCTTACTACGTCCTAAAAATTAAGGACGCAGTAAGGACGTGATATGGTCTTGTAGGACGTGGAAGGAACGTAGTAAGGACGTAGCGAGGTCTTGATGGACGTGAAGGTCTTGGTCAAATTTTGAACATGCTCAAAAGAAACGTGGCGAGGACGGGGTGGAATTAGAACGCAGTAAGGATGTAATAAGGACGTGGTAAGAACGTAATAGGAACTTGTAGGACGTAGTAAGAACCTAGTACAGACGTAGTAAGGTCTTCATGGACGTGGTATACGAACCTGTTGCAGACCACCAAGACCTCACTACGTCTTCACTACGTCCGCGCTGCGTCCATCAGGTTTTCGATAAGACCCTACCATGCTTCTCGTACGTCCATACCACGTCATAGAAGACTTCACTGCGTTCTTATCACGTCTTTGAGGTTCCCAGCACGTCCTCTGTAGGTTCTTACCACGTTCGCGCCAGGTTCTTATCACGTCCTCCCCGTTTTATTAATTTTGTTTTAATTGACTCGTTCCCTCAAGCAACGAGTTCAGTTGAAATAAAAAAAAATGAACGCAGAAGTACGCTTGAAATTCTCTCTCCTTCAATAACACCAAAACTTACTCGGTGCACTCGCAGTGTAGGGTGAGATATTTCTGGGTGCGTCCCTAGCTATGAGCTATGAAAATGGATGATGATGATGATGATGATGATGATGATGATAATGATGATGATGAAAAAGGTTTCACTATGGACATTACAGCAGATTATTAGCAGCGTTGATGATGGAGTTTCAGTACTCGTTCTTCAACTGAGCACACTTATATTTACATAAACAGACAGAACGTGCTGAAAACGTAGTACGCGCGTGGCGTGAACTGCATGGTCTTCGTGAGGACGTCGTATGGACGTAGTGTAAACGGGATGAGCTTGGTGAGCGCGTAGTGAGGACCTAGTGGAAACGTGAAGGACGTAGTAAGGACGTGGTGGAGACGTGGTAAGGACGTAGTGTGAACTTACAAACCAGAAATTGTTTCACTTGAACCCCGTCTTCGTCACGTTCTTAATTAAAAGGACGTGGTGAGAACGTGGCCCAGTGTAGACGTAACATAATAACAAGGACCGTTACCCGATTGTTATGTTCACATAATCGGGCTATTTTTCATCATTAAAGTAAATAGTAAGTCTCTTGATGTTTTCATTTTATTCTATAAGGGAGTGACAAAAATATATTTTGTTGGTTGGATCGAATGGCAATTTTGATTAATTACGTTGAATTGACTTTTAAATGAAAAATGTTTATTCTTCGATACTTCTTGGCATTTAATATATATTAATAAGAACCAATTTTAGAACATTTGACATCCATTTTCAGCAAAACATAAAATAAAATAAAAATAAAGAAATAAAAACAAATTGCTTGAACCAGTGATATATCCAATAAAAGTTTTATATTTTACCGTTTGCAGTTTTCGAAGTATCCAATATTGCTATTCTATAGATTTTTGTTTTGGTTAACCTGTAAAAGTGCCCTTAAATACTTGAGCTGCGATGTTTGAGTCAGAAAGGTTGCCACAAATGACAAAAGATGCACCACAGTTCCACCTACATATTAAATGATTGGCGCTTTAATTCAATTATTTTGTGTTATCAAAAATCTGCAGGTTAAAAGGCTGATGCGCACAGTATACAAACGCAACTCTTTGTTAGCACATCAATGATTTGTAACCTATCCGGTGAATGTTTACAATACCGATTCTCGGAAACGATTGCGTAACGTCATTAATATTCAGTCCTACTGCCCATTTCCTGCAAGACTTTCACTTAAAATTACATTTTAAAAGTTTTCCCCATTCAAATGCATTGGCGACCTATGTTGACCTTGCCGTAAAATAGGTCAAGGTCATCACAGGGCCATGATTTATATATACATTGTAGTGCTTGAGCTACCAATGCTTCATGCCAAGTTTCGTTGAAATCGGTCCACTGGTTCTGAAGATTTTTGAAGGGTTTTTACCATATATGGGCATGGCGGTCATCTTGGTCATGTGACCTGGATTTCTTATATACACATTGGTCCCCCCTTCCTATAGATGCTTCATATAAAATTTGGCTTTGATTGACCAAGCGGTATCATTAGATTTGGGACCAAGTTATACAGACAAATTGTTGGAACTCCGATGGGTACAAATTGCGCACCTCTCGTAGCTGATTTATTTTTATACTGCTACGAAAGAGATTTCATGGATTCTCTTAACCATGATAATCAAGCTGATGTTATCGAGACTTTTAATTCCACATCTAGGTACCTCGATGACCTTTTGAACATTGACAACCCTTATTTTGAAGGTATGGTCAATCAAATTTATCCACCTGAACTTCAGTTGAACAAAGCCAGATACCGAAGCCCCCTTTTTAGATCTACATCTTTCTGTTGCAAATGGATTTGTTTCTTCTAAAATTTATGATAAGCGCGATGACTCTGATTTTGATATAGTAAATTTTCCTTTCTTAAATGGTGACGTTCCTCGTCGTGCTTCTTATGGTGTTTACATTTCGCAACTTATTAGGTTTGCTAGAGTCTGCAATCATGTTACAGACTTCAACGCTCGAAATAAATGTTTAACGGCAAAACTTATCCAACAGGGCTATCGGTATCATAAACTTCGAAAAACCTTTTCTAAATTTTATCGTAGACATTATGAATTGATTTCCAAATATAATGTTGGATTAAAGACGCTTTTAAGTGAGGGCCTTTCGGAACCTGAATTTTATGGTGATTTAGTTTACAAATTTAAGAAACTTACAAATGTATAGGAATTAATGATTTTTCTTTTCAGTTCAGAAAAATCATAACACGTTACAGACGTATAGGTTATAACTTGAATGTTATGCGACAGTCTGCATGCTTAGTTTTTAACCCAATCATGGTTGATAACTATGCTGCCTTCTTTAATTGCACGCCGGTGGATCGGGCGTCAGACTCTATGATGGCCCCGACTTAAAGCTATTCATTTTAGTTGGTTGGGGCCGGAGCTTCTTGTATGTTGCTTGGCCCACCGGGGTTCAACTGGTGTTTTTCTTTTGCTCCGGAGTTAGTAGGTTATTCGGCGCCCAGGGATCTCCATCGTCGGGCAGCTTACTCAATCTGTGAGTCCTTGTTTTTGATTCATCAGGATGTTTATCATGATTTATTTGTTTGTTCTTGATGATTCATTGACTAGTTAGAGATTCACCACGAGGACCGAAGAACTTACTAAATGTTATGAACCACTGCAGAAGCTGAGGGTGAGGTTAGGATCCTGTAAAACCGGTTTAAGCCCGCCAGTAACTTTGTGTTACTGATCGTTCCAAGGCGATACTTCTGTGGTGGTTCTTTTTGTTTTATGTCTTGGTGTTTAATTTTTTTTGTGCTGATGGCGCCTTATGTATGTTTTCATATTTTTAATTAAGTTAAGGTAACTGAGTGGCCACCTATTGGGAAAATAGCTGCTCATTCGGCTTACGATATGTTTCATGGTATAAGTGCCTGATTGTTAGTTTGGTTTTTTCCCACCTCGGTTTTTGGAGTGGGAATCTCTTTCTGATTGCGCCTTTTCCTGATCTTTGCCTACTTGTACCTTTTCAGAGAAGAAGATCTTTGAAAATGGTGGACGACGGACGACGGACGGACGACGACGGACGGACGCCGGGTGCCTACCTATCCTATAAGCTCACCTGTGAGCCTTCGGCTCAGGTGAGCTAAAAAAGAACCGAGAAGTACTCTTGCAAACGCTCTCCTTCAATAACACCAAAACTTAACCGGTGCACTCGCAGAATAGGATAAGATATTGCTGGGTGCGCCCCTAGTTAATTAAGCCTTCGGCTCAGGTGAGCTAAAACAGAACCGAGAAGTACTCTTGCAATTCGCTCTCCTTCAATAACACCAAAACTTAACCGGTGCACTCGCAGAATAGGATAAGATATTGCTGGGTGCGCCCCTAGTTATGAGCTATGATGATGATGATGATGATGATGA
Organism: Rugalucina vietnamica; assembly: GCA_964017185.1. NCBI lineage: Eukaryota > Metazoa > Mollusca > Bivalvia > Lucinida > Lucinidae > Rugalucina > Rugalucina vietnamica. Next base: position 46,784,732 of record OZ024875.1, read on the forward strand.
TGATGATGATGATGATGATGAAAAAGGTTTCACTATGGACATTACAACAGATTATTAGCAGCGTTGAGGATGGAGTTTCAGTACTCGTTCTTCAACTGAGCACATTTATTATAATACATAAACGTAGTACGCGCGTGGCGTGAACTGCTTGGTCTTCGTGAGGACGTTGTAAGGACGTAGTATAAACGGGATGAGCTTGGTGAGCGCGTAGTAAGAACCTAGTGGAAACGTGAAGGACGTAGTAAGGACGTGGTGCGGACGTAGCGAGGACGTCGTGTGAACTAATACTCCTAAGTCGTGAGATTGTAAAGATTCAAAATATGTTTATCAACCAGCCGGACATATAGTTACTGGAAATTTAAAAATAATTTCGGATTCTAGAATTCGCAAAATTGTTTCTAAAGGTCCGAAGATTCCCTTCCTACATTAATTTCGACAAATGTAGAGAGGAAATTGCATCTGCATTAAATGATTTCGGTAATCGATGGTGTAAACGAGAGGGTGTTAGGATAATGCTCTTAAAGAATGGAAAAGAAGTATCTTCACTATCGTGGATAAACGTATAAAGTTTTATTCACAAAATACTAATCTTTTACCTCCTAAACCCAAATCGTCATTTAGGCATTTGAAAAAAGATACAAGTAGGCAAAGATCAGGAAAAGGCGCAATCAGAAAGAGATTCCCACTCCAAAAACCGAGGTGGGAAAAAACCAAACTAACAATCAGGTACTTATACCATAAAACATATCGTAAGCCGAATGAGCAGCTATTTTCCCAATAGGTGGCCACTCAGTTACCTTAATTAAAAATATGAAAACACACATAAGGCGCCAACAGCACATAAAAAAATAAAACACCAAGACATAAAACAAAAAGAACCACCACAGAAGTATCGCCTTGGAACGATCAGTAACACAAAGTTACTGGCGGGCTTAAACCGGTTTTACAGGATCCTAACCTCACCCTCAGCTTCTGTGGTGGTTCATAACATTTAGTTAGTTCTTCGGTCCTCGTGGTGAATCTCTAACTAGTTAATGAATCATCAAGAACAAACAAATAAATCACGATAAACATCCTGATGAATCAAAAACAAGGCCTCACAGATTGAGTAAGCTGCCCGACGATGGAGATCCCTGGGCGCCGAATAACCTACTAACTCCGGAGCAAAAGAAAAACACCAGTTGGACCTCGGTGGGCCAAGCAATAGACAAGAAGCTTCGGCCCCAACCAACTAAAATGAATAGCTTTACGTCGGGGCCATCATAGAGTCTGACGCCCGACCCACCGGCAGGGTATCCAAGAATTTCATAGAAAATATGTCTTGGTTCCGGCAGACAAAGCCGCAAACAATGTTGTTGTCGTTTGTAGGCTTCACTACGTTAACACCTTAAAACAGGAACTTGATGGTACCAGGGCTTATCTGGAGACAGATACTGATGAGGTGTCTGTAGTTAATGCCCACTTAAACGATTTACCTGTTAAGTTTTCTGTTTGTGTCAATGAAGGACAAGAAAAACTTCCTACGATGTATTGGTTACCTAATATGCTTCACAAAAGACCATACAAAGCTAGATTTATTGCAAATTCTAGCTCTTGTACTACCACTGAACTTTCTAAATTATTAACTTCCTGTCTTACTGCTATCAAATCTCATGTTATAAGATACTGTGAGACAGTGTATGAAACTTCAAATAAAAATTGGTTTTGGTCAATAAAAAAAATTCTGGTGAGGTGCTCAGTAAATTGAAGTGTAGAGGGTTCCGTGCGACAAGTTTGTCCACATATGTTTTTTCTACTCTGTATACAACATAACCACATAATCTAATAAAAGAAAAACTTCTGGATTTGATAGAGTGGACCTTCAAAAGGGCATTAAAAAACTATGGTTCACTTTATTTGGCATGTAATGACAGAAAGGCTTTTGTCACTTCCTCTGACCAAAGTCGGTATACACTTTGGTCATGTCAGAATGTGTGCGACGCCTTGTCCTATCTCCTTGATAATATTTATATTAGATTTGGGACCAAGTTATACAGACAAATTGTTGGAATTCCGATGGGTACAAATTGCGCACCTCTCGTAGCTGATTTATTTTTATACTGCTACGAAAGAGATTTCATGGATTCTCTTAACCATGATAATCAAGTTGATGTTATCGAGGCTTTTAATTCCACATGTAGGTACCTCGATGACCTTTTGAACATTGACAACCCTTATTTTGAAGGTATGGTCAATCAAATTTATCCACCTGAACTTCAGTTGAACAAAGCCAATATCTCAGATACCGAAGCCCCCTTTTTAGATCTACATCTTTCTGTTGCAAATGGATTTGTTTCTTCTAAAATTTATGATAAGCGCGATGACTTTGATTTTGATATAGTAAATTTTCCTTTTCTGGATGGTGACGTTCCTCGTCGTGCTTCTTATGGTGTATACATTTCACAACTTATTAGGTTTGCTAGAGTCTGCAATCATGTTACAGACTTCAACGCTCGAAATAATGTTTAACGGCAAAACTTCTCCAACAGGGCTATCGGTATCATAAACTTCGAAAAACCTTTTCTAAATTTTATCGTAGACACTATGAATTGATTTCCAAATATAATGTTGGGTTAAAGACGCTTTTAAGTGAGGGCCTTTCGGAACCTGAATTTTATGGTGACTTGGTTTACAGATTTAAGAAACTTATAGGAATTAATGATTTTTCTTTTCAGTTCAGAAAAATCATAACACGTTACAGACGTATAGGTTATAACTTGAATGTTATGCGACAGTCTGCATGCTTAGTTTTTAACCCAATCATGGTTAATAACTATGCTGCCTTCTTTAATTGCACGCCGGTGGGTCGGGCGTCAGACTCTATGATGGCCCCGACTTAAAGCTATTCATTTTAGTTGGTTGGGGCCGGAGCTTCTTGTCTGTTGCTTGGCCCACCGGGGTCCAACTGGTGTTTTTCTTTTGCTCCGGAGTTAGTAGGTTATTCGGCGCCCAGGGATCTCCATCGTCGGGCAGCTTACTCAATCTGTGAGTCCTTGTTTTTGATTCATCAGGATGTTTATCATGATTTATTTGTTTGTTCTTGATGATTCATTGACTAGTTAGAGATTCACCACTTTCTAAATGTTATGAACCACTGCAGAAGCTGAGGGTGAGGTTAGGATCCTGTAAAACCGGTTTAAGCCCGCCAGTAACTTTGTGTTACTGATCGTTCCACGGCGATACTTCTGTGGTGGTTCTTTTTGTTTTATGTCTTGGTGTTTAACATTTTTTGTGCTGTTGGCGCCTTATGTGTGTTTTCATATTTTTAATTAAGTAAAGGTAACTGAGTGGCCACCTATTGGGAAAATAGCTGCTCATTCGGCTTACGATATGTTTCATGGTATAAGTACCTAATTGTTAGTTTGTTTTTTCCCACCTCGGTTTTTGGAGTGGGAATCTTTTTCTGATTGCGCCTTTTTCTGATCTTTGCCTACTTGTACCTTTTTGTTATTTTGAACGTACACACATTCAAACATGATTAACCGCGTCATGAGAAAACTAACATTTTGTATATGCGAATAAAAAGGCGCAGATCTGAGACAGGCTGACAACAGTATTGGGTGTCATACAGTGGTAGTTATGGGTCGGCTATACAGTTTTAGGGTCACTAGTGTGATTTGGAGATTGTATTAGCTTTTGAAGAAAATTTGAACTTAGACTATGTTCTGGAGTTCTGAAGTGAACTCTAATAGTAAATATTGTATGGAGCAAACGTTGCCAGCAACATTTTGTCCTAAATTGTTCTTTTTATCATGATATTAGAAATCAGTTCTTACATTCCATGAATCTGCCTACCGATTGGAACGCACTCGGTGAAACAGAGAGACTAGCATTCCTTTTAAATGTACAAACTAGGAAAACCGCAAAATACTTGGTTAAAGCATACTATTTAAGAAGAAACTATATCTATTCACCAAGATAATTTATATCATGTTACCATCAATTCTGTATATGTATATATACTTCAGTAGTAGAAGTATCTGTGTATATATGTTGCATTTATCATTTTAAAGTGACTTATAGACCCATTGGGTCGGGTTTTCATTGTTATAATTTTGTAAAACTTGCTGTATACTATAACACATGTCACTATAATAAACGATTTACTTACTTACTTACTTACTTACTTACTTACTTACTTACTTACTTACTTACATTTCTTCGCTATGTCTAGGTCGCGAACAACTCATGACTATCTAGCAAGAAGGTCATATATCCTTTTAGCTTGGATCCTGATTAAGTTAAAATTACAGCTGAATTGCAGTAAGCTGCATATGATTTTATCGCTGTAAAATGAAAATGTTCGGTTGATGTAATAGTTTTTTTTAACTATTCATTGTAGTTGGTCGGGCACTATGATGGCACCGACTTAAATCTATTCTTTGGTTGGGATCGGAGCTTTTTGTCTACTGCTTGGCACAACGGGGTTCAACTGGTGCTTTCTTTTGATCCAGATTTTCAATGCTGTTGTTTGGTGTTCCAGGGATACCCAATCAGTTGGCAGCATATGGCATCTGTGAGTCTACTTTTTTATTCATCGTGGTGATTATCATAATTTATATGTTTGTCCGTGGTGATTAATCGACTAGTTAGAGATTCGTCACTAGAAACGAACAACTATATCTGTAACCGTTGGGAACCACTGCAGAAGTTGGGGTTGATGTCAGGCGCTTGAAAACCGGTTAAAGTCCTCCAGTGATTTTATATTACTGGTCGATCCAATGCGATACTTTTGTTGTGGTTCTAATTGTTTTATGCTGGTGTTGAATTTTTGTGCTGTAAACATGTAACATGTATGTACGTTTTCATATATTTAGTTAAATACGAATACGTGAGTGGCCATATATTGAGAAATAGCTGGCTTACAACACATTATTTGTACGAGTACCTGATTGTCAGATTGTAGTTTTTCTCCTCGGATTTTTGGAGTGGAACTGTCTTTCTAATTTCACCATTTCTGGATCGTTTTGCTTTTATTTACATATTCTTACTTTTACTCGAAACCATGGGTACACGCTACATCAGCAAAACATGTCAGTGCAACATATACCCCCTTAAACCTTTTTTTTATATCTAGAAAAACTGGGGTTTTACGGGGTATACCCAATTTTTTTTCCAAAACATACATTGTGGGTACCCGTTAGAACCGCCTCGGCGAGGCGGTTCTAATGTGTATTCAAAATCAATGGTGCTAACGTGTACCCACAATGTATGTTTTGAGCTAAAATATTAAAAATATCCAAATTTTTCCAACGAAATTTTTTCAAATTTTACAGCTGAAAAAATTCTTTGCATATTACATGTTTTCGTAATGAAAAGTCATCGAGGCGGTTCCGCTTGGCAAGCTCTCACAATGTATGTTATGTCACAAAAATAAGAAAATCTCTAATTTAACAACAATACAAATGTTGGTTAAAAGGTGTTATATGATCCTATATACTTATATTACAAGGAAATGCTATCCCGATTTTTATCTTCGGCCATGTTAACGCGATTCATCTCGTACAAGCATATTTTCGGAGTGAGAAATTGAGATTTATAAAATTCCAGAGCGCCATGTGATAGATTTCAAGTGTAATAAATATGGGGAACAGCTTTGTGACTTTTTAATAAATAGCAATTGCTGTATATTGAACGGACGGAATTATAAGAACAATGGTTTCACTTTTGTAAATACACAGGGTACATCAGTCGTAGACTATTGTCTTATTCCTTACGATAGAGTGGATAAATATCAAAATTTTTAGGTATCCAGTGTCTCCGATATGATAAATGAAATATCAATCATCAGTTCCATTAACTCATCAACGGGTAAACCGGATCACTCGTTTCTGACCTGGGACTTGAAGTTAGAGCAATATAAACATAAGACAGAATCAACTAGTAACAATTTGAAAGGACAATCATATACGCTATATGACAGAAACAACATTCCAGATGATTTTCTTCATACTCAGCAAGAAATTATTGGAAACCTTATTCGAACAATAGAAACAAACTGCTCCACCCAAGATGCGGTAAATGATCTATATCAAGACTTTGTGAGCATGATGAAACGTGAAATGAACATAAAACTGAAACATAAAACCAAAGAAGTACAAATAGGACATGATAATAAAAAGAGAAAACTTAAAAAACCATGGTGGAATGGAATTCTAACGGATCTATGGAACGATACATGTGTAGCAGAAAAAAGGATGTTAAAGTCACATGGACAGAGTCGAAATATATTGCGAAAGGAGTTTAAGGATAAGCGTAAGATATTTGACAAGGCTGTACAAAAAGCAAAACGTTCATACCTTAAAGAGCAACAAGTCGAATTAGAAACATTAATATATACAAACCAGAATAGTTTTTGGAAAAAGATGGGGAAAGTTGGTATAGGCCAAGAACGAAAAAAGAACATTCCGTTTGAAATAAAATAAAACTGAGATCCTTTAAGAGCAGTGAGCATATTAATGGGAAAGGGGATGGGCCATACCATGGTTTCGGCTACTTAAGCCTCTTCAGTGACCCTTTAGATTTGGCAACATGAAGCCGAAGAGAATTATTGTCATTTTGTATCTTTCAACAAATTAGTCGATACAAAGACTACTATAATCAAAATGGGGCCAAATATATTAAACGTTGGTTAGAAAATGAGTCTAAACCAATAATAATTTTCTGAACTCTCAGAATACCCTCACTGATCTCAAAGGACCAAAAGGAAAATATAATCTGCACTATGGATGATGTACGGGGAGACTTTTTAGGGCCGCCACACGGCACAACACCAGCTGCAGTAATAGGAAATAAAATAAAACTGAGATCCTTTAAGAGCAGTGAGCATATTAATGGGAAAGGGGATGGGCCATACCATGGTTTCGGCTACTTAAGCCTCTTCAGTGACCCTTTAGATTTGGCAACATGAAGCCAAAGAGAATTACTGTCATTTTGTATCTTTCAACGAAATCTTACTCGAGGATGGTACAGTCTGTAGAGATGCTGATATAGTCTTACAAAAATGGAAATCGTCCTTTGAAGCATTGTTAAATCCATTGGACGCGGATACCACAACCAGCGTAGAGGATAAGTCACCAATAAGTGAGGGAAATACGGAATCTGTGCTGAACACGTCAATAACACGTGAAGAAGTGATTAAGGCTATGAACGCTATGAAAAATAATAAATCTTCAGGCATAGATGATCTGCCAGCAGAAGTACTTAAGAACAGCATACTTATAGATTTACTAACAGTTCTTTTTAAAAAGTGTTTTGATACGGGTATAACTCCTGATATCTGGAAGCAAAGCATCATTAGTCCAGTACCTAAGTCGTCAACATCAGACCCAAGAGACCCTTTACAATACAGAGAAATACCATTAGCACCTGTTATGTATAAAATGTATGGTTACATTTTAAATGGTAGACTCTCAGAATGGGAAGAGGAAAATGACATTCTGCACGACGCTCAAAATGGCTTCAGAAAGGGAAGGAGTACGATTGATCACCTATCAACGTTAACTTCGATTGTTGAAACACGAAAATTAAAATTTAAAGCTACTTTTGCAGCTTTCATAGACTTTAGAAAAGCATATGATGCTATTGATAGAACACAGTTATTTGGTAAATTGTTAAACTTGGGTATTAATGGTAAAATGTATAAGGCTTTAGAATCGTTGTATAAGGATGTAAAGTGCTGTGTGAGACTCAACAATATGCATACTGACTGGTTCTCCGTGAAGTGTGGGCTCAAACAGGACTGTCCCTTGTCCCCTGTGCTCTTCAATCTGTATATCGACGATCTTATTAGAACTTTATCCAGTATAGGAGTTGGAGTAAAGCTAGATGACGGCTCAGTGATAGCAGTACTGGCCTATGCAGATGACATCGTGGTCTTAGCAGAGTCGGAAAGCGATCTTCAAAATTTGTTAAACGTGTTAAAATCCTGGTGCGATAGTAACAAAATGGTAATCAACGCTGATAAATCAAACATTGTCCATTTTCGACGTTATTCGGAATCAATGACGGAAACGCAATTTTCTATTGGAGAAACTAAGTTAACCTTAACCAGTCAATATGTTTATCTGGGTCTGTTGCTCACTGAGCATTTGGATTATACGATAATGGCTAAACAAGTGGCAAAGTCTGCAAATCGTGCAGTAATAGTAATAGCCAAATATAAAGAATTTGGCGGTCTCCCGTTCAGTACGTATACAAAACTTTTCGATTCGGTCGTCTGGAGTACCATCAGCTACGGTGGAGCCGTGTGGGGAGATAGGCAGTTTAGCTGTATAACGGCAGTACAAAACAGAGCGGAGCGGTTCTACCTCGGCGTCGGTCGGTACACACCAAATGCCGCTGTTAATGGGGATACCGGATGGCTACGGCCTTTTACTAAACAATGGAAAACTGTGGTACAGAATCAACGTTATGGACGACGGACGTATGAATAAGAAGGTTTATAATTGGGTTCTCAGAGTTTCAAATAATAATTGTAGAAATTGGTGTTTTAGGGTCCGTAAAATGTTTAAAGAAAGTCAAATTGAACATTTATTTTCAGAGGTAGATTTTTCCGTTGTAAATAAAGGATATGTGGTTGCATCGATTCAAGACTCGTTACATCATAAATTCTTGAGCAAATGGTCCACGGATGTTAACAGAGATATTTCTCAGAGAAGACAGGGTCGTAATAAACTAAGAACATATAAACAGTTTAAACAAGTTTACCGCACAGAAAGTTAAGCAACAATGTTTTACCCTTCAAACACAGAAGTGCGTTTGCTAAATTTAGGTGTGGCGTTGCGCCACTGAGGCTTGAAACGGGACGTTATAAAAGATTATTACCAGAACAAAGAACCTGTTTTTATTGTACTGATTGCATAGAATCTGAAGAACATGTATTGCTGTCGTGTCCAGTATATGACGATTTAAGGCTAACTATGGAAAGTGTTATCAAGTCTGAATATGCTGAATATGGTTCTCTTACAAACCAGGATAAGTTATGTATTATTTTAGGAAGCTACAATGCGAATGTGATAAGATGTTCTGCCAAAATCTGCTCCGATATTTTAGACAGACGTCGGTATTTTATCTACAAATAACTTATTTTAACATGTTGATATTTTAACATGTACATTCTCTTATAATTCTATATAGAATGGCATGGTTAATTTTTATTAGCATGTTTTATTATGTACATATGTAATATGTTGTTAACCATGACGAGACTTTAATAAACTAATAAATTGTAAATTGTAAATCGTAAGCCCTACCTGCCTAGTGGACGAGACAATCCGCTATGTCCGAAAAGAGCACTTAATGTATTTGCTTTACAGTTATGATAATTGAAAACACTATGTATAATTGGGTTTCAATTTTGGCATGCGCGTGTAGGCGGAGAAACCGCAAATTATTAGTTCTAATTATTAAAAGCCGGATATTTCATGGTTGTGATTATAATATATAGAGGATCTTACATGAGTGGTCATTTCATATGAAATTTATTAAACGAGCCTTTGGCGAGTTTAATAAATTTCATATGAAATGACCACGAGTGTAAGATTCGTTTTATCAGATGACTTTAAAATAGGATTTTATCGCCTTCGAAGTGGAAATATTTTCAATGAAAATTTACATTGTTGTTACGGACGTCGTCAATGACGTTACGTATTCCCGCAAAAGTGTTAATACACGTGTGGTCATACGATTTTTATGACCGCATATAGAAAAGGTGTCATTGAATCAGGAAAGGGCCCATAAAAAGAAGACGTTATATATGCCATGCTGCTTCAAATGATAACATAATTGGCATGGTCTTCTTTGGTTACAAAACCTAAAACATCAGATTTAAGCCAGAAAAGCCGACCATGTCAGTCACAAGTTACCAGCTCTAGCAGCGAAGGCAGTTGGCTGAATAACAGCAATGTTTAAACATTTTATATACCTTGTACGTCCTTGGTCAACAGCTAATGTAATGCCGCAACGGTCACTTGTCTTGGCCGAAGGGTGTTCGGGTGGGAATATGGGTGCCAGCCCATCAGGTCCTAAAGAAATAGATGGGCTGCTTGTACCTCTAGGCAAAGTCTGATCCTGCTCAGGAAAAGTGGTTCGTGTCAAACCATCCATACGTATAAACCTTTTGTGGCTTAGTTGGATGGTTATATTTCAAGCACTTGTTGCATGTCATCATCATGTTGGGTAAAAGTCCCATAAAAAGGAGGCAGCGTCCCGACATGACTTTAGCTGTTGACTGGGACTTTAAGCATCAATTCAAACAAAACCTTTAATCTTAGCAGATTGCCAATACTTAGTGCACATTAGACCACCGATCTTGGATCAGGGGAAGAGGGAGAGTGATCGTATAAATATATTCATAAACATATATTCATCTGACTTGAGTTTAGCCGAAACCCACGAGGACTGAGTTCCGTCATTGGAGGCTGAATTAATTTGTCACATTATCTTAATATTGAGAAGAAGATAAGAGCCAAAAGTCAAAACACTTTTCAAGCAATAATTAAATTTCAAGTCTGACTGTAAATAGCCATTTTAACGTTTTTTTTTTGCTAGTGACAGTTGACTGGTAATAGCCATTTTAACGTTTTTTGGCTAGTGACAGTTGACTGGTAATAGCCATTTTAACGTTTTTTGGCTACTGACAGTTGACTGGTAATAGCCACTCCGTTAATATTAACAGTCAACGCAACTCGTCACTAAATTTTAACTTTTTGTTGTTTCAGTCGATTCATCCGAAATTCCGAATATATGAGGTCAAACCATTTTCAAAGTTGACCTGTAAACATTAGCCGTCAGACTGTTTTCGTTCGCCTACAATTGCGTAGAAAATAGCGAATGGGTCTTTTTCAAAACTGAAGGAAAACAGCGATTTAAATGAATTTCTTGCAAAACTGTGCAAAAGCAACGAAACACATTGAAAAACGACTTTCCCATAGCTGCAATACACTTTATTCTATTTAACGATTTAATCTAAAGCGATGAATTTTTAACATATATACTCCTCCTCAAAAAAATCCGGTCACCCTATTATGTTTCAACCACCCAACAAATAAACGAAAATTATTTTGCATTTTTGTCATTTTAAAATGCTTGACAAAATCAAGTGTACAAACAGTCTTTTTGCAAGCAGCGTACTTCTATTGTGCGTGCTGAGAGTTTAACGCAGATTTTATATGGTAGTAATGGTACAAATGGGTGGGGGATCTGGAAGGTCAAGGTGGGCTAGTGACGCGTACATGCTGGATTCCTTCGGATACAAGTGCAGTGTGAAAAACCTCCATTGTGTATTGGTAAGCTTCTCTGTATTCAGGGGCCGTGGGTTCAATGCAGAGCCACTGCAGCCCTCCGCACATTTTTCTGCATGCCCTATCTCCAAATGACATAACTTCTTAGTAGTTCGTAATATCCTGACACAGCATCATAACGTTACTTTTTTAGTTTGGGAATAGAGTAATCAATGGTATGAAATATCAAGCACAATTATATAAAAATATGCAGATGCAAACAAGTTTTACAAATCTTACAATATTGGGTGACCGGATTTTTTTGAGGAGGGGTATATAGTATTTTCTTGCACACCAGACAGAAATTGCCACACTTTTTGACTGGGTAATAAAATTGCATCTCACCCAGGTGTTCTCACCCAGGCTAAGTGCGCCAAAAAAATTACGCAAAACCTTTAAATAAACCAGATTTGGGGGTTGTTGTGCAAGAAAAAGAATCTAATATGGTGTTTTCTTCTAGATGGAAGTTTCCAACCCTCGGGATGACCGTGCTGAGCGGAACCTCGGCAGAGCCTCGGTTCCGCTCAGCACGGTCATCCCTTGGGTTGGAAACTTTCATCTAGAACAGAACCCCATATAAGATTCTTATAATCAAGCACAATTATATAAAAATATGCAGATGCAAACAAGTTTTACAAATCTTACAATATTGAGTGACCGGATTTTTTTGAGGAGGGGTATATAGTATTTGAAACCAGGCCCCGAGGTTATAAAACTTTTTTCAAGCTCAGCTCAGCTGAGCATGAAATTTCAACTGCTCATAAATGTTGAAATAATCAAAATTAGAGGAAAATTCAGGTTCAAAACTCAAAAACTAGTAATTTATCCTGCTAATAAATGTTAAAATGCCAACAATTGTTGGCATTTTAACATTAATGAGCAAGATAAATTTTAGTCTCAGCTGAGCTGAGCATGAAAAAAGTTTTATAACCTCGGGACCAGGAATCCGAAAACCTTACTCAAGAAAACTGGTCACAAATGGATAAGTTTGGATCACAGGGTGAAGTCATAAAAATATAGGGTTATTGCACTGATATCGGTGAATATTGTCCCGAGTTGGGATATCGAAGGACGCGAGCTTGCGAGCGTCCGTAGATATCCCAACGAGGGACAATATTCACCGATATCAGTGCAATAACCCTTTTATTATATAGCTATAAATATCTGTTTCTCATATTTGATATTTTGTTGAGAGTAAGCGTAAGAAAATGAAATATCTACCCGAAGGTCGCGATAATATCCATAAGTGATATCATTTTTGCACTAGTGCAATATCAGATGATATCATTTTTGCACTGTTACTTTTCGGAAGCACATTTTGCAATTGAATCAATATTGCTGACATTTTCTCTTCTTTTACGGCTTAAGTTGCTTAAATCTGAAAGTGACAAATTTCAGCTGACGTTTTGGCCCGGTATGACGTCATTTTCCACGCGACGTCAGATGTAGATGACGTCATTAGAGTTGACGTCCCAATTTTACAGTTTTGCACGATGACCCTCAAGTCAAGAATTTGGCAATTTTTCATAAAAAGAATTTTTCGCTTTAAGCAAGTGTGCAATATCAAGTAAGTGTGCAGATATCGTCTGATATCTGCACACTTGTTACTCGGCTTTTATCCCTAAGTTTTAATGATTTGATATTTATAGCTATATAATAAATTCATTTATGTACGATTTGTGACTGAGTGATCAGTTTAAGCAAAGGGAATCCTCTATTCCTTACGTTGAGCATTTTGTCTATACACAGGTCTGAACCCGGGCGCTTGTTAGCTTTCGACGTATCAATTCCATCTGGACAACCAATATCGATTGCACGGTCCAATCTCATCAAACATGTACCCCGGGGGCTAATTTGACCTGCCTTGTATCCCACGAACATTTTTTCCTGGGGCCCAAGTCGGTCATTGAAACCCCTGAAATGCAACGAATTCTCGTCCTCAAATATAAACTCAGTGGAAAAAATGCATGGTTTCCATGGCAACCGTTAACACGAGGGATCACAATGAAAGATTTGGCACCCATGAAAAATCGTCCTGGGGTGCAAGTTAGGTCAAATTGATTATCTCCGGGGTATGTTTTGTGACAAAAAGTCATAAACCTCCCAAATAATGCCACACATTTTTTTTTGTTTCTAATTGAAACTGATAACGCAAACTCGAACTTGCCTGCAAACTCGAACTTGGTCGCTTCTTGCATAATATTTGTTTCCATGGACATGCCAGTAATCTATGGGTTACTTGGGTTCTAAAAAAATCGACCAAAATGATGATTTTATGACATATCGTATCCTAAAAAATAATGAAGAACATGATGGGAAAATATTAGTACATGCGTTTCTTTTTTGTGAGATGTACATGTATAGACACTCAAAGTATGACATACTATATGGCAAACTTTGTAAATTTTACCAATTAGCAATATAATTACTTAAAAATGTTAATCAGTCTGCCTGGCACGGACCAACAAAAATACCATGTTTTGATTAAGCGACCGCCAAAGTAGAAAAGGCAACAAAACCACAATTTCTAATAACATATTTGAGACATTGTATAGAATTCGGAATAAATATACACCTCGTGATGCAACCCATTTTCCGACACAAGAATTACAGAATTCTGTATCACATTGCTAACGTTGTGATAAGCAATTGCATATCACATACATGTAGCCTTCTTAAACCAGGGGTTTGATCCTGGATTTCAGCCTGGGTGATGGGACACAAACTGACCATTATGGAATGCAGTGCATTGAATTAACCAAAACTTTAATAGCAACCTATGTTCCGAGACAAGAATTACAGAATCCTGCATCGACATTGCTAACGTAGTGACAAGCAATCATACAACATACATATAGCCTTCTTACAGTGTTTGTTCGTAGTTCTTATCAATGGTAAAAATGGTACCATTGGTAGACAAATTCCGTTCAAGGTACCAATGGTACCAACTTATGACAGCAAATAATGTAGACAATCTACAGCATGGGGGACCACCACAGAAGTATCGACTTGGAACGATCAGTAACACAAAGTTACTGGCGGGTTTAAATCGATTTTACATGGCCATAACCTCACCCTCAGCTATTGAAGTTGTCCCATTCGATTCTGCTATTCAACCCTTCTTATTGGTTCATTCAACTGCCAAATGCTTCTATAATCAAAATGTTATTGCTTTGATGCTCAAAACAGACTTACTGGATACTATGCTTTTAGCTCACCTGAGCCGAAGGCTCACAGGTGAGCTTATAGGATAGGCAGGCACCCGGCGTCCGTCCGTCGTCCGTCCGTCCGTCGTCCATCGTCAACCATTTTCAAAGATCTTCTTCTCTGAAACCGCTTGGCCAACCAAAGCCAAATTATATGAAGCATCTATAGGAAGGGGGAACCAATGTGTATATAAATAATCCAGGTCACATGACCAAGATGGCCGTCATGCCCATATATGGTAAAACACACTTCAAAAATCTTCTTCTCCAGACCCGGTGGACAGATTTCAACGAAACTTGGCATGCAGCATCGATGGCTCAAGCACTACAATGTGTATATAAATCATGACCCTGTGATGACCTTGACCTATTTTACGGTAAGGTCAGCATAGGTCACCTATGCATTTGAATAGGGGAAAAACTGTTAAAATGTCATTTAAAGGGAAACTTGCAGGAAATAAGCAACAGGACTGAATATTAATGATTCTGAAAGAAATGACCCCAGGGGCACATATGCCCCCACCCCGGGGCAGTATACATGTATATTTTCATAAACTTCAAACATCTTCTCCTCTGAAACCACTTGTCCAATCAAAGCCAAATTTTATGTGAAACATCTATAGGAAGGGGGAACGAATATATATATATAAATAATCCAGGTCTCATGACAAAGATGGCCGCCATGCCCATAAATGGTAAAAACCCTTCAAAAATCTTCTTCTCCGGAACTGGTTGGCCGATTTCAACGAAACTTGGCATGAAGCATCGATGACTCAAGTACTTCATTGTCTAAAAAGTCTCCCCGTACATCATCCATAGTGCAGGTTATATGTTCTTTTTGGTCCTTTAAGATCAGCGAGGATATTCCGAGAAATCAGAAATTTATTATCGGTTAAGTTTCATTTTCTAACCAATGTTTAACATATTTGGTCCCGTTTGGATAATACTAGTCTTTGTATCGATAACCCTGTTGAAAGTAGAAAATTTCAGTAATTCTCTTTGGTTCTATGTTGCCAAATCTAAAAGGTCACTGACGAGACTTTAATAGTCGAAACCGCGGTATGGCCCATCCCCTTTCTCATTTATGTGTTCACTGCTCTTAAAGGATCTCAGTTTTAATTTTTATTTGCTATTATTGCAGCTGGTGTTGTGCCGTGTGGCGGCCCTAAAAAGTCTCCCCGTACATCATCCATAGTGCAGGCTATGTGTTCTTGTTGGTCCTTTGAGATCAGCGAGGATATTCCGAGAAATCAGAAATTTATTATTGGTTAAGATTCATTTTCTAACCAATGTTTAACATATTTGGTCCCGTTTGGATAATACTAGTCTTTGTATCGACTACCCTGTTGAAAGTAGAAAATTTCAGTAATTTTCTTTGGTTCCATGTTGCCAAATCTAAAGGGTCACTGACGAGACTTTAATAGTCGAAACCGCGGTATGGCCCATCCTCTTTCTCATTAATGTGTTCACTGCTCTTAAAGGATCTCTGTTTTAATTTTTATTTACATAAATCATGACCCTGTGATGACCTTGACCTATTTTACGGCAAGCTAAACGTAGGTCGTCTATGCATTTAAATGGGGGGAAAACTGTTAAAATGTCAAAATAAGAAAAAATAGGTATACCCCTGCAAACCGCAGTTTTTCTATATAAAAGTGGGGCTCAAGGGAATGTAAATTTCACGGACATGTTTCCCTGATAGAGTGGCAGAACATGCAAGTGCTTTTGGTGAAGACAGTTGTATTATTCCAAGAAGTTGACAATGGTGCTGACTTTACCCTTTGTTAGGTGTTGTTTGTTTCTTTAAATAACGAACATCAAACAAAATATATCCTATAGAGAAAGGACGCCTATCACTTAATATTGCTTTTCAACATTTTATCAAATAAATGGAAAGAAATTATGAGTAAATAATGAGGACATTCTGGATTTTTTTCCACTTGCCTGGTACTGAACAAGTTCACCTTTATTCAATAAATTATTTTTCTATTCTGTTTATTTTCTCCAGGAATCAGGATGAAAACTGTATATGACAGGATTGGGACCGAGGCAAGGAAATCGCAGGCAAGTATTCAGATTATTCAAGTCTCATCCGATGCTCTACAAACGATGAGAATCGAATTATTTGAACACGAGCCTAAGATTTCCTTGTTTAGGCCTCAATACCATCATCAATTATTTTGCCCACAAATCACATCACAAATCTATGCTTTATGTGACAGGGTAGGTATTAATATTCAAAATAACTGACGCCAACGGTACAACGCATTCTCCGAACTTAGACTCAGTCCGAATTTGTAGGCTTCACTGCGTTAACACCATAAAACAGGAGCTTGATGGTACCAGGGCTTATCCGGAGACAGATACCGATGAAATGTCTGTAGTTAATGCTCACCTAAACGAATTACCTGTTAAGTTTTCTGTTTGGGTCAATGAGGGTCTGAAGGTCTACAAAATTTTAAGCCCTCCAAGGGAACCAACCTGCTCACCCTCATCATCCTGCCTGTAGACATTGCAATGAATCCAGGTTCCAGGTTCCTGTGTCGGCTATGCAAAAATACTGTAAAGCTACCGACAAATTTGTCACATGCAATGACTGCGAAAAGCGCTTTCATACGACATGTGCAAATCCCAGCGAAAAAGAACTTTCCAGTTTGAAAAATGAAAATAAACCTTGGTATTGTTCAGACTGCAAAGCAGACTGTGGTCTTTGCAGTGGGGCTGTCTTAAAAATAGTCACAAGGCTGTTCAATGTGACAAATGTGAAATGTGGGTCCACAATAAATGCTCCCTTGTCTCAGATTATACAAAATTCAAATTGTTCATGGATTTGCCCAAAATGTGACTTCTTTTCGGATTCATTCTTTTCTGATCAATTAAACTTGGAAGAACAAAATAGATTTGCTCCATTGTCAAACGATAGTAGCTGTGGTACTAAAACTTGTGAATCAGGTACAAACAAAAATAAATGTATCAGTGGGTTAGAATTCTCAAGCATAAATATCAATAGTATTAGAGGTAAAAAAACTTGAGTTGTTGGCATTTCTTGATCTCCATCAACCTCAGATTGTTGCAATTCAAGAAACTAAAATTGACAGCACTATATCAACTTCAGAATTGTTCCCAGAAACTTGTCCTTACAATGTGTATAGAAAAGATAGAACTCTTGACGGCGGTGGTGTGATGTTACTCATACACAAAGATATTCCTCATATGCCGATCACTGAATTGGAAAACGGCTCTGAATCAGTTTGGGTAAAGGTATTCGCTAACAAAACTTCCCATTTTGTGGCAAGTTGGTATCGACCTCCAGATGGTAAGATAGAGGAACTTGAATTATTCAAACACCAACTTGAAAAGGTTAAAACGTTACATAAAGGAAACAAACCCCCTCGGTCCATGTCTTGGGTGACTTTAACTTCAGAGATATTGTTTGGCCAGATAGACTCAACAAACAAGGTTTTTCATTGAGCATGTCTGAAGGTGCAAATTTGGTCGAACTCATTAGCGACTATGAACTGGAACAGGTAGTGCACTTCCCCACAAGAGGACAAAACGCATTGTATTTGATTATCACTTCACTTCCCGGACAATTTGTTGATATCCATTCCCCCGACAGGCTTAGTGATCAAGACATTGTCTCTGGAACTTTGAAAATAGTTATTCCCCCATCAAGAAACCTAAGAAAAATGTGTATAAATATCAGAAAGGTGATTATGAATCTATGAAAGCTGATGCCCTTAAATTTGCAAAGGAGAGACATTTCAACGGTTACTCTGGCACACGGTCGGTTCAAGAAAACTTTAATTTGATCACATCTTTTATCCAGGATTCAGTGCATAAACATATCCCATCAAAGACTAGTCGCTCAGTTTCCTCGGTCCCATAGTTAACTCCTGAAATAAGAAGAAAGATTCGCAGAAAAAATGCAACTCACGCTAAAGCGAAGAAAACTGGGAGTGCAAAATTTAGAACAAAATTTGAAACTTTGAGAAGAGAAATCAAAGCAGATATCAGAAAACAGCATGAGTTGTATGTAAATAACTTGGTCGGTGATGTTAAGGCTAATCCAAGAGATTTTTATCGGTACATAAATAGTCAGAAAAAAGATGTTCAAGGTATCCCCCCTTTGGAAAAGCGAAATGGAAGTGGTCTTGCTGAATCAGATTTTGAAAAGGCTGGTGAATTCAATGGTCAGTTTACGTATGTGTTCACCAAACCTGAACATAGCCAGGTCCTTCTTTTGAATAGAAAAGCCCCGTTCATGGAAGACATAGTGGTATCTAAAGAAGGTGTAACAAAACTTCTCAAAGGTTTGAACCCGTCGAAAGCGTTAGGCCCTGATGAGCTTCATCCCAGAGTCCTTAAGGAAATGGCATCTGAGCTAGGTCCTGTTTTTGCACATCTTTTTCAACAGTCAATAGACTCGGGTGAAATCCCCAAAGAATGGTCTTTAGCAAACATTTGTCCCCTGTTCAAAAAGGCTGACATGTCTCTTGCTTGCAACTATCGTCCAGTTTCCTTGACCTGCGTATACCCTGTAAACTTTTGGAACATATAGTGTGTTCTAATATCATGTCTCATTTGGATCATCATAATCTTTTGTCAGAGAGGCAACATGCATTCAGGAAATCCCATAGTTGTGAAACCCAGTTAGCTACAGTGATTGATGATTGGGCAAAAATCTTACACAATCAAGGTCAGGTTGATACATTTACCTTGGATTTTGAAAAACACTCCTCCGTATGAACTCCTTAAAAGCAAATTGTTCAGTTATGGAATTGGTGGAAAGACAATTAAATGGATTGATGCCTTCCTTTGCTATAGACAACAAAGATTTGTGGTTAATGGCGTTAAATCAGACATCTGGTGTCCCACAGGGCACCGTTCTTGGTCCCTTGTTGCTTCCATTGCATATAAATGATATCACCTCGGATATTGAATCGGAAATCACACTCTTTGCTGAAGCTTGTGTCTGTTATCGTGAAATTAAGAATGTGGAGGAAACAGTGAAACTTCAGAAGGATATTGATCGATTAGGTAATTGAGCCCGGAAATGGGGTATGAGATTCCAACCCGTCAAGTGCAACATGATGCAGCTGACGAATACACGTACTAGTAAAATTCAGGCTTCTTACAAGCTTGAGGGTACTGTGTTGGAAAATGTTGAAAGTATCAAATATCTTGGTGTAACAATAACTAAGGATTTAAAATGGAACACTCACATCAGCAATGTGTGCACCAAAGCCAATAGGACCCTTGGTTTTTTTTAGACGAAATCTGATTTCTTACCCCCAAGATGTGAGAAAAGCTGCCTATAAAGGTCACGTGAGGCCTATTCTTGAATATGGTAGCTCAGTTTGGGACCCTCATTATGAAGGTCTGATAGATGATTTGGAGAAAGTACAAAAGCGTGCGGCTAGGTTTGTAACTAGGAACTATACATATGAAAAAGGTAGTATGACTGACATCCTTAAAAAACTAAAACGGGAATCCCTGCAGAAAAGAAGGAAGGATAATAGAATTATATTGCTTTACAAAGGTCTAAAAGGGAGAGCAAAAATACCCACGGATGACCTTATCCCCCAAAATAGGCGTTGTAGGAATCAACACCCCTTGGCATTTCAGATACCTTCAGCAAGTACAAATGCCTATTTACACAGTTTTTCCCCCAGACTATTAGAGATTGAAATGAACTCCCTGATTCTCTGATCTCCTCTGCTGAATTGTCAGATGATTGCGTGTCTAAATTTACTTCTCTTGTGAGAGCTCGGGACTAATCCCCTCCGGTCAAGCCCCATCCCCCCTGGAGTGGTATTGTCAGTTTGACGTTTCGCCAGTAAACTATTCTGATTCTGATTCTGATGTGTGAAATGAATACGGTATTGTATATACGTACTTTCGTATTTATCAAAAGTCTGGGGAGGACATGTATCATAACCTCATATTGCATATGTGATAATGTGATTCCCGCCCTCTGGTTATCAGCACAGGCGGGCTGATAACCGGAAATCATACATTTTGGATGGAGAGAGGTTATCATGCCCGCCGACGTTGTCACGCGACGAAATATCGTAAAGTGAAATGACGTAACGTCATTTAATGGTGGCGTTTTCTTCTACACAGAAATCGACAAATTTTCGCATTTCTATAATAAAAAATCGCTGAATAGAAGATTTTTAAGATGTGATAAACAGTTTATAACATGGACATTTTGGTCATCGCCCTTAGTATCAATGCCTATATATGGAGCCTCGGGTTGATGTGATAATCTCTAAATATAATTGCTCTGTCACGAATATGCACCGATGAAACCACAATGATGTGAAATTTGACATTTACATGTACAGAGTAGGTGTGGAAAGGTACAAGTAGGCAAAGATCAAAGAAACCATTTTATCGTACCATTGCAATGAATGTAATGCAAGGTCCGTTTGGAAGGTTAACTATATTATGGCTGTCATAATAATGTTAATTTGTAAACTCTCTGGGATGAGTAAGTACATATATTTCATAATTTAATAAATTATATTGTACTACTTCCTCATTGAAGTATTTTTTTTTACTGGCCGATAGACTTTGGTTTATTTCTTGTCAAAGTCACTGATGTAGCAAGTTTATTTCTTAAATAAAGCATAAATATTGAACTTAGAAATTGTAGAAAGAAAGAATAAAAGATCTGTTACAAGTTTAGTAGTTTAATTTTAGTTTAAACATATTTTATTGCAACTTTTTACATGTACATGTATGCAATGGGGTTGGGCCACAAGTTCTTCCTTACGTTACGGCCCTCTCCCTTAACAAATAGCATCAACAAACATAGTCACATTATATAAATTTACATATATATAAAGAAAGTTCATTAATACACAACACCAACATTTTTCAAAATCGAACATTTAATAACTATAATTAAAATGGAACACTCACATCAGCAATGTGTGCACCAAAGCCAATAGGACTCTTCTTTCAACAGGGGTTACTGAAACTATACATATGTTTCATATGTATAGTTCCTAGTTACAATTTTTTTTACATATATATAAACAAACTTTTGAAATGTGAGGTAGTCAGCTGATGAGGTAACATTATGCGGCACGGTATAGGCTTGGTAACTGAACACCAGTAGATCTATTTGAGGGTCTCAATGGGGTTTACTGATTAGCGATTTTTGGCCATTATTTTTAATGATTTGCGATTTTTATTGTATAAATACCCGTGTCACACTATATTAACAGCCATATATTAATGAGAAGAAAGCCATGTGTTAATATGGCAATTCTCGTGAGCACGTGCTGTTAATACATGGCTTTTACTTATGCTTTTTACAGGGCCTCTCGCAAAAACTGACGTCATCGCGTAATGTGCATTTGACTTAACGTTATATTGTGACGTCATGATGACGTCGAAGTTTGCCCCGAAAGCAGCATTTTTAAAACGTCGTTAGCTTACGTCATTTTTCCGCGCCATTTTAGGTTCTTGAATTTTTGTAAAATCTGGACTATTTCTTCAAACTTTCGCATGAAGTAGTTGTATAATGCAATAATAACGATCAAACATGTTCTTTTTAATGCATTAACAACTGCTGGGCCCCTCGGGAATTTTGAAACCCTCGCCTTTCAGGCTCGGGTTTCAACGCCTCCCTCGGGACCCAGCAGATGTTAATGCATAGAAAACCATGTTTGATCCCTATATTGAAGGAAAATTTTACCTATTTGGACCTCCTGAGTAAATCGACGGATGTGGCGTGAAACCTAAACCATTTTATAGCAAACGTGCACTCTACGTCACTACGTCCACACTACGACTTTGTCATGTTCCCAAGTAAATTTATTTCAACTTACTTGTCAGAGACAAATACAATTTGAAGATTTTAAAGCATTAATTTTACAACTTCAGGACTAGTCCATGTAGAATGGGCTCAAATAGTCGTCCCTCACAAGAGCCATAGAAATAAAAAATGGGCCGCGTTACGACAAAATCTTCATATAAAGGGTCACGATATGCTGCATATCAGACATAAATGTGTTAATAGATAACCGTGACATTTTGATGCATGTTTTCTTTGTTTGTTTGTATGATGAATTGGTGCTTTACGTCCCAGTCAACAGCAATGGTCATGTCGGCACGTTGTCGCCATTTTATGGGACTTTTACCCACGACACACAAAATGTGCTTCATGAATATAACCACCCAAGCAAACCAATAAGGCTTATATTTATTTTATTTATTTATACAATATTTTACGAGGGTGACGCTCTTAGCTTCATTAACTATTCTACCGTCGCGGACCTCTCAAAAACATATATACATGTATATACATTATGGAAAGGTACAAGCAGGCAAAGATCAGGAAAAGGCGCAATCAGAAAAAGATTCCCACTCCAAAAACCGAGGTGGGAAATGTTGATAAATGTTTCAAAAGAGATGTTTTGTCGATATTGTAGCACAAAGATAATCTGTATGTAATTTTCGTCGATAAATACGCCTAGAAGTTTTTGTTTGTCAACTTGTTTCATCTTATTGCCATCTATATCTATATTTAATTTTGATAAACCATTTTGAGTTATGTTTCTTGTTCCGAGTGTCATACATGCATATTTAATTTTGATAAACCATTTTGAGTTATGTTTTTTGTTCCGAGTGTCATACATGCAGTTTTGTCGAAGTGTATTTGCATTTTATGCTGCTTAGCCCAAGTTGTAGAATTATTGCCATCTGTTTGCAATTTGGGTTCGATCCCAGATTTTGTGTTAAGGTGGCGTCATACCTAGCCGATTTTGACACACGATGGCCACACACATATGAAATTTTCAATTTCGCGCGATTTTCGTCACGAATTTGGTAAAAAAAAAGCCAATCACGGCTTATGTAGGCGTCATACCTAGCCGATTTTAACACGCGATGGACACACGATTATGAAAAGTTTCAATTTCGGCGGGGATCGTGAAGACATCGGGCCATTCGTGAGTGCATCGTTAACCATCGTATGTCCATCGGGAGATTTTTTAAGCCATCGGCATCACCATCGCGAGCGGCACCAAAATCTTTGACATGCCAAAAAATACAGGAAGGACACACGATGGTTCAATTTCGTGTTGAAGTTGAGTACTGTTGATTCTATTCTGACAAAAATCATGGTGTATTTCGAAGACAAGACAAACAGGAAAAAGGAGATTGCAGCACTGCTTCTTTACACGCAACTGGAACATCATAAATTCATCTTGCAGGAGCAACACCATCTCTTACAGGTATTTGGTTTGTTTATTATTATGTTGTCTTTCAAGCAGCACTCTGTTTGCTTTCTAGTAGAGCAGTACTCACTTTTCGACAAACGAGACTGAGGTGTCTGTAGTAAATGCCCACTTAAACGATTTACCTGTTAAGTTTTCTGTTTGTGTCAATGAAGGCCAAGACAAACTTCCTACGATGTATTGGTTACCTAAGCTTCACAAAAGACCATACAAAGCACGATTTATTGCAAATTCTAGCTCTTGTACTACTACTGAACTTTCTAAATTATTAACTTCCTGTCTTACTGCTATCAAATCTCATGTTATAGGATACTGTGAGACAGTGTATGAAACTTCAAATAAAAATTGGTTTTGGCCAATAAAAAATTCTGGTGAGGTGCTCAATAAATTGAAGTGTAGAGGGTTCCGTGCGACGAGCTTGTCCACATATGATTTTTCTACTCTGTATACAACTTTACCACATAATCTAATTAAAGAAAAACTTCTGGATTTGATAGAGTGGACCTTCAAAAGGGCATTAAAAACTATGGTTCACTTTATTTGGCATGTAATGACAGAAAGGCTTTTTTCACTTCCTCTGACCAAAGTCGGTATACACTTTGGTCATGTCAGAATGTGTGGGACGCCTTATCCTATCTCCTGGATAATATTTATATTAGATTTGGGACCAAGTTATACAGACAAATTGTTGGAATTCCGATGGGTACAAATTGCGCACCTCTCGTAGCTGATTTATTTTTATACTGCTACGAAAGAGATTTCATGGATTCTCTTAACCATGATAATCAAGCTGATATTATCGAGGCTTTTAATTCCACTTCTAGGTACCTCGATGACCTTTTGAACATTGACAACCCTTATTTTGAAGGTATGGTCAATCAAATTTATCATCTGAACTACAGTTGAACAAAGCCAATATCTCGGATACCGAAGCCCCCTTTTTAGATCTACATCTTTCTGTTGCAAATGGATTTGTTTCTTCTAAAATTTATGATAAGCGCAATGACTTTGATTTTGATATAGTAAATTTTCCGTTTTTGGATGGTGACGTTCCTCGTCGTGCTTCTTATGGTGTTTACATTTCGCAACTTATTAGGTTTGCTAGAGTCTGCAATCATGTTACAGACTTCAACGCTCGAAATAAATCTTTAACGGCCAAACTTCTCCAACAGGGCTATCGGTATCATAAACTTTGAAAAACCTTTTCTAAATTTTATCGTAGACACTATGAATTGATTTCCAAATATAATGTTGGGTTAAAGACGCTTTTAAGTGAGGGTCTTTCGGAACCAGAATTTTATGGTGACTTGGTTTACAAATTTAAGAAACTTATAGAAAGTAATGATTTTTCTTTTCAGTTTAGAAAAATCATAACACGTTACAGACGTATAGGTTATAACTTGAATGTTATGCGACAGTCTGCATGCTTAGTTTTTAACCCAATCACGGTTGATAACTATGCTGCCTTCTTTAATTGCATGCCGGTGGGTCGGGCGTCAGACTCTATGATGGCCCCGACTTAAAGCTATTCATTTTAGTTGGTTGGGGCCGGAGCTTCTTGTCTGTTGCTTGGCCCACCGGGGTCCAACTGATGTTTTTCTTTAGTTCCGGAGTTAGTAAGTTATTTGGCGCCCAGGGATCTCCATCGTCGGGCAGCTTACTGAATCTGTGAGTCCTGGTTTTTGATTCATCAGGATGTTTATCATGATTTATTTGTTTGTTCTTGATGATTCATTGACTAGTTAGAGATTCACCACGAGGACCGAAGAACTAACTAAATGTTATGAACCACTGCAGAAGCTGAGGGTGAGGTTACGGCCGTGTAAAATCGATTTAAACCCGCCAGTAACTTTGTGTTACTGATCGTTCCAAGTCGATACTTCTGTGGTGGTTCGTTTTGTTTTATGTCTTGGTGTTTAAAATATTTTTGTGCTGTTGGCGCCTTATGTTTAGTTAAGTTAAGGTAACTGAGTGGCCACCTATTGGGAAAATAGCTGCTCATTCGGCTTACGAAATGTTTTCATGGTTTAAGTACCTGATTGTTAGTTTGGTTTTTTCCCACCTTGGTTTTTGGAGTGGGAGTCTTTTTCTGATTGCGCCTTTTCCTGATCTTTGCCTACTTGTACTTTTTTATCTACATCTACTATAAACTCAAGAACAGTTTTGTGTCAGTTTCATGCGAAAGATAGATTGAAATACAACCAAACTGTCACCGAGAAGTTTGAACAGTGTTGTAAAGTAACTGATAATACAATGGTAGTAATTTTTTTACCGTGGAAAGAGCCACCTCGTGGGAAAACCAACAATGTGGTTTTTGAACAGGTCTGACACAAACCGGCCTGTACAAGCACAGAAGCAGGCTAGAAGCATGAAATTTCGTATTTAGGAAGTAGAGGGATTGTACTATGCGTGTAGCGAAAACAAAGGCGCTGATCAGCTTCGCGGTTACCGCGAAGCTGATCTGCGCCTTTGTTTTAGCCTATGCGAATTGTTGGTCTTCCCATGTGGCGGCACAAATCATACAAATGAAATACCTTCTCAAAAGAGATCATGTTTGCACGCGAATGAAATTGGGTCTCGTTCAATCACCCGCCTACAATATAGACAACGTGTATTTTTATGGATTGGAGTTTTTGAGTGGAGTCATGGACTGGAGTATTGGAGTGGAACCTTGAAGGGAAGTTTCGGAGTGGAGCTGACAAGCGCAATCTTCTTCCCACGCCCTCTTCCTGGTTTGGGTGGTATTTCCGATTTTATTTTGTAAAGAAGGAAACTGACAAACCTGATGTTTTATGAGGTGTAAAATGTATTCTTGAAAGTGTCCCGAAGGCATAACGACACTTCCCGATGTTATGTAAAAATCAATTAATGAGACTAAAAAGTGATGTTGAGAAAACATCAGCTTTGTCAGTTTCTTTCTTTACAAAATAAAATTGGAAATGCCACCGAAACCAGGAAGAGGGCGTGGGAAGAAGATTGCGCCTGTCAGCTTCACCCAAAATTCCACTCCATTACTCCACTCAAAAACTCCAATCCATAAAATACACGGTGTAGAACGAATTTCATTCGCGTGCAAACATGGTCTCTTTTGAGAAGGTACATTGTATTTCATTTGTCTGTATTGTCAGTTACTTTACAACACTGTTCAAATTTCTCGGTGACAGTTTGGTTGTATTTCAATCTATCTTTCGCATGAAACTGACACAAAACTGTTCTTTAGTTTATAGTAAATGTAGATAAAAGACTCGTTTGTCGAAAACTGCAGTGGGTACTGCTCTACTAGCTAGAAAGAAAACAGAGTGCTGCTTGAAAGACAACATAATAATAAACAAACCAAATACCTGTAAGAGATGGTGTTGCTCCTGCAAGATGATTTTATCATGTTCCAGTTGCGTGTAAAGAAGCAGTGCTGCAGTCTTCTTCTTCCTGTTTGTCTTGTCTTCGAAATACACCATGATTTTTTGACAGAATAGAACCAACAGTACTGAACTTAAGATTTTCTGAAAAAAAGGCCGCGTGTGTGTGAATGCTGAGTTTTGTATATCAACGTTACCTTGGGATATATTGAAAACGCAGAAAATGCAGTTTTGGTTAATATCGTGTTTCCATCGGGATGCCATCGTGTTCTTTTTTGTTAGGTACGATGCTTATATACGATGTCGTGTTGCCTTCGTAACACAATCGGGCAGCATCGCGTCTCCATCGTATTGCCTTCGTGAAGCAAAACTTAGCCGATGATGCCGATGACCACACGACAGAAGTACGATGTAGTCCCGATGTCATTAAAAGTGAAACTATGGATTTTTTGAAAACTATTGCAGCCTGAGGCCTGAAAAGTGGTAGATGCAAACAACTAATGGAGTAGATGAAAGTATGTAATTAATTTAGGTCAAGGTCATCTCTTGACCTTGGACAGTCTGTCGTCCATACACACTTTTCAAAGATCTTCTTCTCTGAAACTGCTTGGCCAATCAAAGTGAAATTTTATGTGGAGCATCCATGGGTAGGGTAGACGAAAGTTTGATTGCGAAATCCAGGTCACATGACCAAGATGGCCGCCAAGCCCACATATGGTAAAAACCACTCAAAAATCTTCTTCTCCAGAACCGGCTGGCCGATTTTCATGTAGCATTTGTATGTAGCATTTGGGACTCCAGCCCATCATAGTTTGATCAAATGATGACCATTGGATGACCTTGACCTATTTTACGGCAATGTCAAGTTTGGAAACATAGGCTTTTACATGGGAAAGAGTGAAAACTATGGATTTTTTTGAAAACTGTTGCAGCCCGAGGCCTGAAAAGTGGTAGATGTAAACAACTAATGGAGTAGATGAAGGTATGTGATTAATTTAGGTCAAGGTCATCTCCTGACCTTGGCTTGTCTGTCGTCCATACACACTTTTCAAAGATCTTCTTCTCTGAAACTGCCTGGCCAATCAAATTTAAATTTTATGTGGAGCATCCATGGGTAGGGGAGACGAAAGTGTGATCGCGAAATTCGGGTCACATGACCAAGATGGCCGCCATGCCCAACTATGGTAAAAACCACTCAAAAATCTTCTTCTCCAGAACCGGCTGGCTGATGTAGCATGTAGCATTTGGGACTCCAGCTCATCATAGTTTGTTGAAATGATGACCCTAGGATGCCCTTGACCTATTTTACGGCAAGGTCAATTTTGGAAACATAGGCTTTTACATGGGAAAAGGCGAAATCAATGGATATTTTGGAAACTGTTGCAGCCTGAGACCTGAAAGTTGCTAGATGCAGACAACTAATGAAATCAAAGAAGGTAAGTAATTAATGAAGGCCAAGGTCATTTGTTGACCTTGACCCAAGGTCATTTAAATATCAAAATTAAAATTATGGTTTTCTCAGAAATCACTGGGTTTGGAAACTATTGCAGCCTGAGACCTGAAACTTTGCAGATGCAGACAACTTGTGAAGTCAATAAAGGTGTGTGAGTATTCAAGGTCAAGGTCATTTCATGATGACTTAATACTCCAAGATCAGGCTTCAGGTGAGCGTTCTCAGGACCAACGGTCCTCTGGTTTTCATTGCTGATGACAATATTTGATGGCATTAAGGTGGTCCCTCTGAAAACACTGACAGTCTTGAGAATTTGTCCCAGGGATGCAAGATAGATTGGATCTTATAACCTATCCAATACTTTGCAATGGATATAATCATCCAATTGATAATGATGGGAAAATCCATTCGTCAAATATGGGTTAAATAATACTGTTGTTGTTTCACCAGCTCTGAATATTGGATTAGAATAATATTATTGTGGATTTGCATGTTGCGTTCAAATGATCTTAATCCTGGACATTATGAAAACATGCCCATGCAATATATAAAGATTTTTAAAATTGAGAAAAACAAAAATTTTGATATTTTTCTTATTTTTGCTCAAAACATAGATTGTTTGTACTCGTTAGAACCGCCTCGCCGAGGCGGTTCTAACAAGTACCCACAATCTATGTTTTAGAGCAAAAATAAGAAAAATATGTATACCCCTGCGTACCCCAGTTTTGCCATATAAAAGTGGGGTATAAGGGGGTATAAAATACACGGACATGTTTTCCTGATGAACTGGATTCAGGACTTGTAAATTAAAATTCTGAGGGACAAGTTTGGACATTTGTACTGTAAGTAAATAATATATTTATTTACTTGTATATTTATTAAGTTATTTGTATTGCTTGTTTATTTAATAATTTTTTGTTCCAAGACGATACTTCTGTTGTGGTTTTATTTGCTTTATGTTTTGGAGTCCAATTTTTGTGCTGTTAGAACCTTATGTATGTTTTCATAGTTTTTGTTTATATTAGGAAATAGTGGATCTCTCGGCTTACGATGTTTTCTAAGTATACGTACCAAATTGTCATTTTAGTTTTTTCCTCACCTCGGGTTTTGGAGAGGGAATTTCTTTCTGATTGTCTTTTCCTGATCATTGCCTATCTGTACCCTTTAAGTTTTAAACATAATCATTTGGCTTTTCTACCTGTTTAGTCTGTCTAACTAACAGTTATACCGGAATATATACTCATCAAAAGAAGTTTAGCACCATTTAGATTTTTTCATATTTTTAATGACATTTTAACTAACAAATTTTAAACCTAGCTTTTTGAATTTGCGCAGTCTGAAAGAGTTTGATAATGTGTGTGATAAAACCAAAAAGTTGTTGCAGAAACAATTTTAGGAAAAAATGAAAATTCCCATTTTCTGAAAATGCTAAAATTTGGAAAATCGAAAAAAAAAATCCACAAAAAATGCCACAGCATTAAGAACACATTTTTGTTTCCAAATTTACACACAAGAGCTCCAAAGCTAATGATTATGCCTAAAAACAATTAAGAAATCTCAAAATTTTAGTAAAAATTCATTTTTTAACAAATTGCAATTTTTGAGAAAAAATGACAAATATTGGAAAGAAATGAGTAAAATCGAAATTCATTTCAATTTTGGATCACTATGAGATGTTTTGACACCGAAACCTGCCGCCTGTTTTCTCTCTGTTAAAGGCAATCTCATGTCAAAGATGTTGCATGAGTACTTTTTTGATATGCAGCGTTTTAAAAACTCGGAATTTGGATGGGTTGAAAACCAGTACCTCCAGTTAAACATTAATGGGTGCTGCATGCTGTGTTTGAAAGAAAAACAATCCATTTTATTGGAGAGATGAGTTACTAAGCTGTATCTTAGAATTTAAACAAAATCTCAAAAATCGTTATTTTTGGTCAAAAAAATTCAATTTTTAGTTTTTTGCTTTAAATGATTGCTTTCAGTATCTCGAATGAGGATGTGAAACGAGTTTGGGTTTGGAAGCCCAGAAATAAAGATGTAGGCTTTTTGCTGCATCCCAAATTTTGGTGTTTTTAAAAACGTGCATTGTTGCACATTTTTATTTAATCTTTTTAAGAAAAAATATTGATTTGTCATTCAGGAAGTCCAGCCCTTTAAGATGGTATTAAATCTTAAAAAGTTTATTTGAAAAATATCTATACTAGACCTTATTTTAAAATGAGAAAAACATTAACTGGTGCAAAACTTCTTTTGATGAGTATACATATGCATGTAGTAACAAGAAAGTGTAAACTGTACAAAATGTTTTATTAACTCAATGTCTATGACAACAAACAAAAGGTTCTACAATAATTGAGCCACTTCATGAGAAAATTCTGCCTTCCACATTATGCAACATCAGCAGAATGCGACCTGATCAGCACATTTTTGCTAATAAGTGTAAAAAGCTCCTTAATTCGAAGTTTCAAATTAGTTTTGTTGATAAACAGCTTGGCCCTGAAGTTATAAAACTTTTTTCATGCTCAGCTCAGCTGAGACTAAAATTTATCCTGCTCATAAAAGTTAAAATGCCAACAATTTTTGACAAACATTTCAATAAATTTGTGCTATTTCTGTATTTATGAGGGATTGTAATTTCATGCTCAGCTGAGTTGAGCATGAAAAAAGTTTTATCTCGAGGCCTGGTTTGTGTTAGACCTGATCAGAGATCCCAATGGACAGGTTTTCTCATGATATAACTCAAATAACAGGTCATGGATATGATTAACAATGCGTCAATGGCACCCAGCAGTCACAAGATGTATCAAAATGTCATAATCAACAAAGGCATTACAATATCTGTTGTAAGTGTACATGGTCGGCCTTCGTAGACATTGTGGGATTATCTTGACTGCTGGGCATTTGCCAAAGCAAGTTATAACATTAAGCTAACATACAGAAACTATAAACATGAACAGAAGAAAAATTCTGAAGCACTCTTAAATAACAAAATAATATTAGTGTCACTACTTATAATTGAGCCGGCGCATGGAAAAACAAACACTTTGCATAGGCAAAAACAAAGGCGCAGACCAGCTTCGCGGTAACCACGATGCTGGTCAGCGCCTTTGTTTTGGCTACACGGATAGTAGAATCCCTCTTCTTCCTTAACCTAAAATTTCAAGCTTCTAGCTATCTTCTGTGACTCTACGGGCCAGCTTGTGTCAGACCTGGTTGGAAACCCAAATTGTTGGTTATCTCACACACAGGCTCAATTGTAATATTGGTTTGACTGATTACACACCCGTTATCAGGAGACAACCAGTGCTGCTGTGGATAACCAACACAGATGAAATTAATAAGTGGCAATAGGGAGAAAAAATACAGTCATTGAATCCTTAGTAACGGCGGTACTGCGACACTTAGTAACAGCAGTACTGTAAATTCGGAAATGTTTGCAAGAACTTAATTTTCTAATATTCTCGACTTCATTGTCTCACGAATTTTAAGTTCTCGCTAATAAAGAGATACTGTTAGCTTTATAGACTACAACAGTTCTCATTCTGGAATTAAGAAATCGCCAATAATGCGCGATTGGAAAGAGAAAAATTGCGAAATAAAAGTCATGGGGAAAATTTCTGAACTTATAGTATATTTCATCTGTGTTGGCTGTTGTCAATCACGTTTGCTGTCCCTGGATAATCAGTGTTGATTTTGCTGTGTCATGAGAAAACCAACATTTTGCATATGCAAAAACAAAGGCACAGATCAGCTTCCCAGTAACTGTGAAGCTGATCAGCGCCTTGAATTTCACTACATGGTTAGTACAATTCCTCTACTTTCTTAATCCAAAATTTTCAGCCTCTAGCCATCTTCTGTGCTTGTACAGCTGTTTGTTTCAGACCTGTTGTTTTCTCATGTGAAGGCTCATTTCAAAAACTGCGTAACAGCAATAAAGCAATTCTTTTATACCAAATTACGAAATCACCAAAAGCACGAAAACTAGTGTTTATTTTTGCTCATCAAAACTACAAACCAGTCATTTTGTCAATGAAATTCAGTGTCAACCTAACTCATCAACAAAACATAATCAAAAGCTACATGAAGCTGATGCATGCTTTGAAATGGCTGTCAGTGTATTTTCTTCTTATAACATTGTTTATTCAGTTGTTGTTAGTTTTTCAAAAAGAGTCCAGGGCCCAGTTGTTCAAAACTTTGTTAGCTTAACGTCATCGTTAAGACATCAACTCGTTAAGTAAATGCCGACTACATAAGCAAATGCACTTTTATTTTTTGTTGATAAAATGTGAGAATCCTTTGCATGGCAAAGGATTCTCACATTTTATCAACAAAAAACCAGAGGACCAATGGTCCTGTAAATGCTCACCTGAGTCTGCTGCATATACCAATAAACATGTTTGAATATTATGGTATTTAACCCCAGTGCAGGGGCAGATGAAGCCCTTGGGCCGTTTTCTTTTTTCAGAATAATCAATATTCTGTCCATTTGCCAATTTCTTGCTGGCTTTTTTTTTTTCAGTTTTTCCATTCAAATGCATGGGCAACCCATGTTGACCTTGCCATAAACTTGGTCAAGGTCATCACAGGGTCATGATTTATATATACATTGTAGTACTATAGCCATGGATGCTTCACGCCAAGTTTCACTGAAATCAATCTATTGGTTTCAGAGAAGATATTTGAAGGGTTTTTACCATATATGGGCATGGTGGCCATCTTGGTCATGTGACCTAGATTATTAATATATACATTGGTTCCCCCATCCTATAGATGCTTCACATAAAATTTGGCTTCAATTGGCCAAGTGGTTTTAGAGGAGAAGATGTTTGAATATTATGGTAATATTTATGTATATTGCCCCGTCGTGTGGGCATATGAGCCCTTGGGTCCATTTTTTTTTCAGAATCATTAATCTTTAGTCCTACTACCCATTTCCTGCAAGATTTTCACCTCAAATGACTTTTTAAAAGTTTTCCCCATTCCAATGCATTGGCGACCTATGTTGACCTTGTCGTAAAATAGGTCAAGGTGACCACAGGGTCATGATTTATATACACATTGTAGTACTTCAGCCTTTGGTGCTTCATGCCAAGTTTCTTTGAAATCGAACCATCAGATTCCGAGAAGAAGATTTTTGAAGGGTTTTTACCATATATGGGCATGGCAGCCATCTTGGTCATGTGAACTAGATAATTTATATATACATTAATTCCCCCATTCCATGGATGCTTCACATAAAATTTGGCTTTGATTCGCCAATTGGTTTCAGAGGAGAAGATGTTTGAATATTATGGAAATATACATATTGCCCCGGGGTGGGGGCAGATGAGCCCCTGGGGTCCATTTTTTTTCAGAATCATTAATATTCAGTCCTACTGCCCATTTCCTGCAAGACTTTCACTTTAAATGACATTTTAAAAGTTTTCCCTATTCAAATGCATTGGCGACCTATGTTGACCTTGCCGTAAAAAAAGGTCAAGGTCATCACAGGGTCATGATTTATATATACATTGTAGTACTTTAGCCATCGATGCTTCATGCCAAGTTTCTTTGAAATCGATCCACCGGTTCTGGAGAAGAAGATTTTTGAAGGGTTTTTACCATATATGGGCATTGCGGCCATCTTGGTCATGTGACCTGGATTATTTATATACACATTGATTACCCTTCCTATTGATGCTTCACATAAAATTTGGCTTTGATTGGCCAACCGGTTTCATAGGAGATGATGTTTGAATATTATGGTAATATACATGTATATTACCCCGGGGTGGGGGCGTATGAGCCCCTGGGGTCCAATTTTTTTCAGAATCATTAATATTCAGTCCTACTGCCCATTTCCTGCAGGACTTTCAATTTAAATGACATTTTAAAAGTTTTCCCCATTCAAATACATTGGCGACCTATGTTGACCTTGCCGTAAAATAGGTCAAGGTCATCACAGGGTCATGATTTATATACACATTGTAGTGCTTGAGCCATCAATGCTTCAAGCCAAGTTTCGTTGAAATCAGTCCACCGGTTCTGGAGAAGATTTTTGAAGGGTTTTTACCATATATGGGCATGGCGGCCATCTTGGTCATGTGACCTGGATTTCTTATATACACATTGGTTCCCCCTTCCTATAGATGCTTCATATAAAATTTGGCTTTGGTTGGCCAAGCGGTTTCAGAGAAGAAGATCTTTGAAATTGTGGACGGACGGACGGACGACGGACGGACGGATGACGGACGACGGACGCCGGATCATGGCCATCCTATAAGTTCACCTTGTGAGCCTAACGGCTCAGGTGAGCTAATAACAGTGTATTTGTAATATTCATGTTTGAAATTTTAACGAATCGTTATCTAACGACATCGTTAATTTTGAACAACTGGCCCCATTTATTAATAATGAAACTTGTAGATGGCTAGAAAAGTTGTTGGCAATGCATGTAGGCATCAAGCGCCAACACAATGTACTTTGAACATGTATCTAGATGAAAGCTATGAAAAGTAAAAAAGTAAATGCAATGTATATTCTGCCAAGATCTTGAATAAATATTCCATATGGAATTAACTGTTGCGTCATGAGAAAACATGTCTTCCGGGTTTCTGACCAGGTCTGACACATGAAACCGACCTGTAGTCTCAGAAAAAGGCTAGAAGCTTGAAATTTTGGATTTAAGAATAAGAGAAATTATACTACTTGTGTGGCAAAAACAATAACTGCATAGCTGATCTGTGTCTTTGTTTTCACATCGGCAACAATCTGGTTTTCTCATGATGCAGCTCAACTATAACAATAACTTCTGATGTCACTTTTTCTTCAAATTTTCTGCTAACTTCGGCAAGCTTGCATTCTTTCAATTAAGAGTATTTAATGCTTGCATATCATAAACATGGGTTGCTTGTACGATATAAATTTAAATGACATGAACTAAATCATATTGGGTTATGGGCCAAGACTTAGTGCTGTTTAACAAAAGCCTGAATGTATATCAAATGCAATTGTAACAATTTTGTGACTTTTATTGGATTTTTAGATACAACACATATATAAAGCTTTTTCTAGTAATGATTGGTGTAAACAAACTAATTTCAAACTAAAATCTAAAAAATATGAAATGAATAAAAGTAAAACTGCCTAGCTAAAACATTTCATACCACTTACAGTATGGTTAACAAGACAAAATTGTAGAAAACACCTAACATACAAATTTCAACCACTCTTGGTTTTCTGTGGACCAAAATCTCATCAATACAAATGGCATGCATTTCAAACCTGGACAAAAGCAAGGCATATGTAACAGAATATAAAAGTTTGATCCTTTGGAAGCAGTTAAAACATTTAAAGGGAGGTAGTATGGGCCATATTGTGCAATTTCGGGTACTGAACGCTCATCAGTGACCCTTTATAAACCGGTGACTATAGCCAAATAAAAAAAATGTACTGTAATTTAAAAAATTTACACATGGGGGTCTAAATCAAATACTTTTTTTTATATTGTATTTGAAACTAATTTTCATGGCCACAATTCAGACTGATGTCAGAAAAGTCATCACAATTGAAAAAATGAACCTTGACAGGAGTAAAAATGTTTTTTTTTTTTTTTTTTTTTTTTGCAGTTTTGGACTATAAGCTGGTATATGGGTTGCCATGTTTATATAGCTAAATGAAAAGGGCTGGGCCCAGTTGTTAAAAACTTCATTAGCTTAATGATGCCGTTAAGCCCTCCATATGTTAACAATACATTGACTTCAAAAGCAAATACACTGTTATTTTTGTTGAAAACATGTGAGAATCCTTGCATTGCAAAGGATTCTCACATTTTTTAAACAAAAATTAACAGTGTAATATGACCATTTGAAATTTTAACAAATCGTTAAGTAACAACATTGTTAATTTTTACAAATGGCCCCTGGTCAGCTACAAACAGTTGCTTTTTGTGCTTATTACAAAATACATAAAGCTCAAATAAGTAAATGAAAAGTGAAACTTTTCTCCAGCTAAGAAATGATACCATTGCTCCACTGATCAGGACCCAAACATATACATTGATAAAAACAATATGTTTATCTAACATTCCTAGGATATTATACATGGTCAGGGCAAATAATGGAAAAACAATGAGTACTTGCACATTGGAATACTGCTGTACTTCAACTAAAACAGTAAAGAAAGTATTTCACATGTGTCTCATGTGTTAAGTATTATATAACCCGAGCTATAAGAATAAATTTGGAAAATGTTCAGATATTTTTTTTAATTGTTATTAAACCAGAAAGAATATGGGTTCAAAAAAGGAAGTTTGTTAGACATCATTTATTTATTTACTTGCGGATGTCAGATAAAGAATACATGTTTTGCTTTTGACTAACAGTCTGTCATCTTTTATCAATTTTGTTTTCAATTATCAATAATTTAGAATAATAATTTTCTTTATCAATTTGGTTCTTTTTCTACAGTTTTCGTTCAACACATCATGCAAACATCTCCATGCAATGAATACCACCTTAAACCCCACTTTAATATAGTATAAAAGTGGGGTTTGAAGTGGTATACTTGTGTTTTCTTATTTTTGATCCAAAACGTAGATTGTTGGTACTACTTAGAACCGCCTCAGTGAGGCGGTTCTAACATGTACCCACAATCAATGCTTTGAGCAAATATATTAAAAATATCTTCTTTTTTTTCCCCAATGAAGTTTCAATATTTACAGCTAAAAAAATCTCTGTATATTGCATGGGCAAGTTTTGGTAATGCTATGTTTCTTTAGTCTTAGTTGAAAACAGTCTTGTACTCATAACGTGTGCAGAAAAAAACAAAAACTTTTAAACAATAACAAATATTTTGAATGATTCTGGGCATTTACATATAAAATTTGAAAACTTTATGATTCCAAAGTCAACATTCATTTTCATCTTCTCCTACACAATTATTCTCAAACATTCATAAAATGTTTGTAAACATACAAACTTAAACTCATGATGTTTGTAAACATACAAACTTAAACTCATGATGTTTGTAAACATACAAACTTAAACTCATGATGTTTGTAAACATACAAACTTAAACTCATGATACATTGATAATAAAAGCAATCACTTGAATATTTATACACTTCAACAAAATGAACATTTGTCTATACATATTACTATGTTATGCATATGTTAACAAGTAACTGCACCCTTCTTAAAACAAATGAGCTGCGATGCGAGAAAACCTGTCTTCGGGGTTTCCGACCAGGTGCGAAACAAACAGGGCTGTACAGTACAAATGGCTAGAAGCTTGAGATTTGGGATTTAGGAAGAAGAGAAATTGTACTATCTGAGTATCGAAAACAAAGGCACTGATCAGCCTCGCAGTTACTGCAAAGCTGATCTGCGCCTTTGTTGTCGCGTAGGAAAAATTTCGGTTTTCTCATGGCGGGGCTCAAATAAAGAAAGGTGCATGGACAGAATGAGCCGCCTCATGAGAAAAGAAACATGTTGCATATGCGACAACAAAGACACATATAAGCTTCGCAGTAACTGCGAAGGTGATCAGCGCCTTTGTTTTCGTTACATGGATAGTACAATTCCTCTACTTTCTAAATCTAAAATTTCCAGCCTCTAGTCATCTTCTGTGCCTGTGTCGAACCTGTTCAAAACCACATTGTTGGTTTTCTCACAAAATATCAAAAGTTCCACTTTGTGGGCACAAAACTTTAAGTAGTAACAGAATGGCTAAAATGGGTATGGAGGCATCACTCCACAAAAATTTTGATGAGTATTAGACATATTTTTCAAATGGCCCAAAATATCTAGACGTAACAAGAATGCTCTACCACACCATTTGAGCCACCTCGTGGGAAAACCAAGAATGTGGTTTCCGAACAGGTTCAGACACAAACCGGCCTGTACAAGCACAGAAGCAGGCTAGAAGCTTGAAATTTTGGAGTTAAGTAGAGGAGGAATTGTACTATCCGAGTAGCGAAAACAAAGGCGCTGATCAGCTTCGCGGTTACCGCGAAGCTGATCTGCGTCTTTGTTTTCGCCTATGCAGATTGTTGGTTTTCCCATGAGGCGGCTCATTTATTTTCATTTGCTCTTTTACCCATTTGAGCTCACACAGAAAACATTCATAGGTCAGCAGTATAGTGTTGAACTAAAGCAAGGGCGGAAACAGAATTCATTTTAGCAGTCATTGTTTTCTTTCATTTTTGTGTATTTACTTTCCGACATTTTGCAGTCTCACCAGGATGTCCGTGTAATATATGAGCCGCCTCGTGGAAAAACCAACAATGTGGTTTTTGACCAGGTCTGACACAAACCGACCTGTACAAGCACAGAAAAGAGCACAGAAAAGAGCTAGAAGCTTGAAATTTTGGATTTAAGAAGAAAAGGAACTGTACTATCCTTGTAGCGAAAACAAAGGCGCTGATCAGCTTCGCGGTTACCGCGAAGCTGATCTGCGTCTTTGTTTTCGCATATGCAGATTGCTGGTTTTCCCATGAGGCGGCTCATATGTACCCCCTTATACCCAAATTTTATATAGTAAACCCGGGGTGAACAGGGGTATACCTATTTTTTCGTATATGTTCTAAAAGATAGATTGTGGGTACTTGTTAGAACCGCCTCACCAAGGTGGTTCTAACTTGTACCCACAATCAATGTTTTGAGCATAAATATTAAAATTAAAATTTTTTCAATGAAATTTTCATAATTTTTGAAAACTTGTGCAAAAATCACTGTATATCGCATGGGCGCATTTTTCATAATGCACTAAGCCACGGCACTGCCCTAAAATTGTAAACTTTGTGATGCTTGCAGCCGTGGAATATTATCTCCACATTGTACTTATGGTTATATAGAGCCATAACAATGGCAAAAAAAAAAAAAAAAAAAAAAAAAAAAAAAAAAAAAAAAAAAAAATACAAAAATGAGGAAAAGGATGACTACTTAAACAAATATGTTTTATCCCTTGTAATGGACTGGTGGAAAGTGGGCGGTGTATTTCAGTAACAGGTGCTTTCATAAATGAGCTGCAACAGGAGCAAACCTGTCTTAACTTTGGGTGAAAATGAAAACAAAGACACAGATCAGCTGGACAGCCAATCTGTGTCTTTGTTTTAACACACACAAAATCCAGTTTTCTCATGATATGGGCTCATACAGCATTCACTCATTTTGGCATAAAATATTGTTTGATGATGAATAATAACATAATCTTATGGTGACTCGTAGAGTCAAACAATTAAGAAATAAAACTAAATTGCAAAACAATATTTATTACATAAAATGGCCAGTATTCTTTAAAGAATCTACCTAAGTCATAAGAATCTATTTACCTCATAAGAATCTATTCATCATAAAAACATGTCCGTGTAATATATACCCTTTGAACCCCACTCTTATAGAGCAAAACGGGTATGCAGGGGTAAACCTATTTTTCTTATTTTTGTTCCAAAACATAGATTGTGGGTACACGTTTTTGCGGTTCTAACGTGTAACCACAATCGATGTTTTGAGCAAAAATAAGATAAATATCAACATTTCAGCTGGAAATATTTCAATTCTTAAGCTCAAACAATGCATTTCAGACCAACCTACAAGTCTGTCAGGCTAACAGAATGCTTGGAAAAACATTGCAGTAGAAAAATGACCAATTATTGTTAGTTACATCTCCGGTCCCAGTTTTTCTGTGAATGATGTGTCATTCACAGATCAACCCTGTTGTTTTGGTGATTACAGATCACTAAAGTTTTACTTCAGTTACTTTCCTCAGAATTTCATCCTTTACACACATTTTGTTTTATCCTACCCTTCATTAGTCAAAGAGTGATTTTCAAGAAAAATGAGATGCAAGAGATTTATTATAACTGATATTAATTGAGTGATATTCCTATTAATCAATATTAGCTAAATCAAAACATTATGATGTGATTCACTAAAATACTCTATATTTTGGCTAATAAGTATCCCTTCAGATATTATTTTGGCTATATAACAATGCATGTATAAAGATATATCACTAGATGTAAAATGTCAACAAAGCAATACAACTGATAAAAATCTACTTTCCTGCCAAGTTTTGTCATATTTTCATGTTCAGCAACTCATAAAACTTGACTCGGATGTATCCCAACTTTAAAGTAATTCTTCTTTTCTAACAGCATTACAGTCTGCTTGGACCCATTGACCAAGGGCCAGTTGCTTGTATTAGAAAACATGTCCATGAAAAGTATACCCCCTTTGAGCCCCAATTTTATATATAGTAAAGCTAAAGTGTACAGGGGTATACCTATTTATCTTATTTTTGCTGTAAACCATAGATTGTGTATCTACGTGTATCTATACTATATTTTGAGCATAAATAAATAAAGAAAGAAAACATATAAATGGGCCACTGCACCAGAAAACCAACAATTCCCATATACGAAAACAAAGAAACAGATCAGCTGTGCAGTAACTGCACAGCTGATCAGCGTCTTTGTTTTCGCTACACAGATAGTACAATCCCTCTTCTTCTTAGATCCAAAATTTCAAGCTCCTATCCTGCTTCTGTGACTGTACAGACCTGTTTACGTCGGACCTTGTCAGAAACCCACACTGTTAGTTTTCTCATGCATAGGCTCATATATGTATGACTACTTAATTATCTTGAAAGGCTACAATTTGTTTGCAAGTTCTGGCCCCCGGTCACTTTCATTTGTTTTTTCAACTTTGTCCCATCCATTCATGCCCATTTTATCTGTACAAATAAATAATATACTACATTTACATATTGAAAGAGCCTAAATTTATCATAAGTGTCACTCATTTGATTCGTCTGCATATGGTATTCCCTCGCTCTCCTGTCGTTTCACTCGCTTCAGGGCACCCCACCCAGTATGGGCCGGGGGCTCTTCTCTCTCTGGGGAGCTGGGCAGGTTGGGCTTTCTGGAGACCCCACCCATCTTCTGTGCTGCCTATAATGATAATAATAATAATAATAATAATAATAATAACTTCATTCATAACAGAGTGGATAACGTATTTGTTAAATATGCTAGTCTAACATATGGTCTTGAGGGTTTAATATAATTACAGTATATTAACAAGTTGTAGAGACTATATGAGCCGCATCGTGAGAAAATGGGATTATTGCCTATGCGAAAACAAAGGCGCAGATCAGCGCCTTTGTTTTCGCTACTCGGATAGTACAATTCCTCTTCTACTTAAATCCGAAATTTCAAGCGTCTAGCTCTTTTCTGAGCTTGTACAGGTCGGTTTGTGTCGGACCTGGTCGAAAACCCCGAAGACCAGTTTTCTCACGTCGCGGCTCATATGACATTGTGACAGTATCTGGCATTTTGGGTCTTGTGGAGAAAAAGTCGGAAATTTAGTTTTTAACATTTTTACATTCTTTATTATGTTAATAATAAAATTCCAAAAGCTTTTATGAATTGGGCCAGCCATAATTGATAAAAATCGAGAAAATATGCGGCACTCATAGTTTGCATGTTTGGTTTTTAATTGAAAAAGAAATTAATTGGCCTTTGAAAAATGTTTGTAAAACCGAGTTTTAATGTCATGTTCTGTTTTCTTTAAATGTAAATGATTGTTAAATATTATAGAATCATAAATTCCAAAGCTCTTGCAAGAAATTTCCGGATGCGCAAAAATCCAATTAACGTTGCAAACAATTTTGTGAAGTCTACTTTCATTCACGTTTGGTGATGTTACAACGGCGTACATCCACAAGACCAAAAATCGCAGAGAATGTCACATATGTCTTGGGTCTTGTGGAGTCAAAGTCGGAAATTCAGTTTTTAACATTTTCACAATTTTTATTGCGTTAATAATCCATGTCCAAAAGCTTTAATGAATAGCGCTAACGATTAATAAGAAAAATAGAGAAAACATGCACCGCACACAATTTGCACTTTAGGGATCTTAATTGGTAAAGAAATTAATTGCCCTTGGAAAGTCGTTTGTAACACAGAGTTGTAGTATCCTGTTCTGTTTTCCTTCACATGTTTTCTAAATATTAAATAGAATCAGAAATTGCGAAGGTCTTGCAAGAAATATCCAACCTGTCTTATTAGGCGGTGTTTTGAAACTAATGACTAAGTGTGTAAAATCCAATTAACGTCGCATGTGATTTTGTGACGTCAACTTTGGTTCACGTTTTGTGACGTCAACGTCGTACCTCCACAAGACCGAAAATCGCAGAGAATGTCACATAAGCAAGAACATTGTATATATCAATTTTTTTATTGAATGAAATTTTTTTACATTTTTTTTCAGCCAAAATTGCATAGGTATGACTGTTACGATTGTATTCTCACCTGTAGGGACTGAAGACTGATCACCGATGGCCGGCTGCGCTTGTCGTAGCTATCCATTCCAGCTATGGAGTCTAGATCCATCTGGAATGCATTCACCACCCGAATCTGAAATAGAATATACTCAGTATATAGAAGGTTTTTCATTACAGGAGGTAAGTAGCTTAGAAACCATTCCTAACTCAGTAATAGTCCTGTTTTTTCGAGAAAACATGTCCGTGCAATAAATGCCCAATTAAACCCCCACTTTTACATAGTAAAACTGGGGTTTGCATGGGTATACCTATTTTTCTTATTTTTGCTCCAAAACATAGATTGTGGGTACTCGTTAGAACCGCCTCGCAGATGCGGTTCTAACGTGTACCCACAATATATGTTTTTAACAAAAATAAGAAAAATATCAAATTTTCTCAGCTGAAAATTTTCAATTATTAAAGCAAAAAAATCTCTGTTTATTGCATGGGCAAGTTTTGGTAATGCTCAGTACTAGGGTCGAACAGATATGCCACATCATTGAAAATACATAGCTTAACAATCATGTATTAGTTGTTGTTGTTTTTTTTAACTATTATAAGCTTGTTTGATGAGTTGTATACTGCTGTAAAAAGCATAGGTTAACTAAAGTTATAATGCCTAAGCAGTTTTTAATGTGTTAGGCCAGCAAATGATGTATATATTTTGCATAATTAAAGTATTAAAACTGTTTTGGTGTTTTTCCTTTCATCAAAAATGTACACCTATCAAGCTGGTAAAACTAGTTTGGTTCAAACCTGATCAGGTCCCAAGGTTATAAAACATTTTTCTTGCTCAACTCAGCTGAGCATGAAATTTAAACTGCTCATAAATACAGAAATAATTAAAACTACTAGAAAATTCAGGCTTAAATTAGCAAAGCCTGTAATTTATCCTGCTAATAAATGTTAAAATGCCAACAACTGTTGGCATTTTAACATTTATGATCAGGATAAATTTCAGTCCCAGCTGAGTTATGCATGAAAAAAGTTTTTTAACCTCAAGGAATCTGTACAACAAAATTATTATATTATCTTGTTTTGAGATTCAGAAACTCAGTATCAAAAAAATTAGGTAAGAACGATGCTGAGCATGCCGATACATATATATATGCATTTGCTAACACATTCAAAATAAGTTAATTCACACAAAGCAGGATTAAAAAGCTTACCTTTTTTTCTTTCATCAATTTTGGGTCGAATTGTAGTCCATTAGGTTCTCATTTTACCCACCAGGCATGGTAAAGAAAGGGGGCAATCAGAAACTAATTTTGGCAAATATATTTCTTATGCTCTTAAGCATATCAAATGCCATTGGATGCATAATTTTTGATTGACTAGAAAAAGCATTTCAACACTAAAAATGCCTTTTCAGTTTCAATCAAAATTTTCTAAGTGTCTCTGATTACAGCCCTTTCCAGGGTGGATATATTTTGTATTTTCCCTTAAATGGGGTGATTACTTGGGTATCA
The DNA here is from genome assembly GCA_964017185.1 of Rugalucina vietnamica. Taxonomy (NCBI): domain Eukaryota; kingdom Metazoa; phylum Mollusca; class Bivalvia; order Lucinida; family Lucinidae; genus Rugalucina; species Rugalucina vietnamica. The sequence goes on from OZ024875.1 coordinate 46,829,095, forward strand.
GTAATGATTAAATTTCAATTACTTAGCTATCTTTATGATTAAATTATGATTACTCATTTTTTCAAAAGTAATTGATTAAATTATGATTACTGTGACAAAGCAATCAGATTACTTTTATGATTACTGATTACATTTTGTTCTAATTGCACTACGAAAAGTTGGGTATACTGTTGCATTGTTGGGGAAAACTTGAGCTATTTGTAGGATGTATTAAAGATGTACATGTGTATTGTTGCAAAGTTATAAAACTTTTTTTCCTGCTCAGCTCAGCCGAGACTAAAATTCATCTTGCTCATAAATGTTAAAATGCCAACATTGGCATTTTAACATTTATGAGCAGGAAAAATTAATTTGGAGTTCTACACCTTCAATTTCAATATATCTGGGCTATTTCTGTATTTATTAGCAGTTTAAATTTGAAAGTTTAGTTTGAGATGTATGTATAAATTGCATTTTTCCTCTTTATTTTTGGTTAATAAACTGCTGGGATAATGGGCTAGAAGCAATTCTTATTCTTGGCTTAATATTTGAGCTGCCTTATGGGAAAACCAACAATCTGCATAGGCGAAAACAAAGGCGCAGATCAGCTTCGCGATAACCGCGAAGCTGATCAGAGCCTTTGTTTTCGCTACTTGGATAGTACAATTCCTCCTCTACTTAACTCCAAAATTTCAAGCTTCTAGCCTGCTTCTGTTTTTGTACAGGCCGGTTTGTGTCAGACCTGTTCGGAAACCACATTGTTGGTTTTCCCACGAGGCGGCTCATTTATTGGATCAAGGAATTGTAGTCTTAATTGGGTTGTTCATTCAAACAGTATAGCCCCATATGTTACATACAGTGCTGTTTAGTTAGAGGAATATTTGAGCCATGTCATGAGAAAACCAGATATTTGCCTATGCCAAAACAAAGGCGCAGATCAGCTTCGCAGTAACTGTGAAGCTGATCAGCACCTCTGTTTTCGCTACACGGATCATAAATTTCTCTTCTTCTTAAATCCGAAATTTCAAGCTTCTAGCCTGCTTCTGTGACTGAAAAGGCCGGTTTATGTCGGACCTGGTCAGAAACCCCGAACACCGGTTTTCTCGCATCGCGGCTCATTTAATAGACACCTAACTTCGGTAATCTGTACTCTATATGCAGTGTGGCCACCTTTGTGCATGTCAAGCAATTTTACAGGATGGGAAATATGAATTACAGGATTGAATTTACAAGCTGGGTGTTCAAGCAACGGTAGTAAGTTATTTGAGCCGTCTCATGAGAAAACCAACAATCTGCAAGATGCAGATCAGCTTCGCAGTAACTGCGAAGCTGATCAGCACCTTTGTTTTCGCTACATGGATAGTGCAATTCCTCTTCTTTCTAAATCCAAAATTTCTAGTCTATAGCCATTTCTGCACTTGTACAGGTCGGTTTGTATCAGACCTGTTCAGAATCCACATTGTTGGTTTTTAATGAGGTGGCTCATTTATATGAAGTCTTATACCTTATTGTGATATGATTCTACAGATCAAGTGAGGATATTTTTCTAGTCTCTTCTCTTTCTTAAATGTATTTATGTTAAATGAGACTATTTTTTTCTCACAATCATAGTTAGCTTTATTAAAATCGGCATGAAGTTGTGGCTATCAAATTGGTATTACAGTACATAATTTATGGATGAAAAGGCAAAATAATAATCTACAGTAACCCAGCGGGCACATGACGTCATAATGACGTCATATCAACGTCGAAGCGACGTCATGACGTCGCATCGACGTCGATCTGACGTCATTATAACGTCATGTGCCTGCTGGGAATGTCCTTATATATGTACCATCTTTCAGAAATTGCCTTTTTAAAAAAATCAATCTTTTCTGAAATACCTCTAGGAAAATATGATGATGTCACCATTTTGAATTCCAAGAACCTTTAAAAGTGCCATATCCATTTTGAGTTCACAATTTTTATTCATAATTTTGACTGTGCCTAGGCATTTTTCAAGGAAGTTTTCCTAAGAAAAAAAAAAAAAAAATAATAATAATAAATAAATTATTATTACACCAAGTTGAAACATAATTGGATAGTAAACATAACTGAGACCAAAACGCTTAAAACCAACTCTACAATTTTGCTAAAAATTCAATTTTAAGGTTTTGAGATTAACACCCTTGTACATGCAAAACTTCTATTCAAGATTATTTAAAGGCATAAACTAGTCATAATATTGACCCGATATATAAAACAAAAATATATGAATGCATTTTAAGATTTTTGGAATGGATTACAATGAAAGTGTCATATACTTTTCAAGTAACATGTATTTCAGAAGAGATTTTGAAAAGGGTAGTTCCTTAGAATGTGTAAAACTGTGAATCATTATTACTGACTATCTAAAGAAAAGATATTAAACATCAGTCCGTTTATGTTAATAACTTTTACATTTCACAGTCAGGTACATATATGTGTTTATATGCATGCTTCATAAGAAAGAAAATGAAATAAAAATAACCTAGATTTATTCTTGCAAATAAAATGATCACTTCTCTAGATGTATGGGATGGAAAACCAAAAATGCGTGCAGGTAAATTTTATACAGTATAGAAGCTTACTGTCTGTACACCATCTTTCAGAAACTGTATTTTTCAAAACCTCACTTTTGTGAAACGCCACAAGGAAAGTCATGTCATCTTTTTGCAAAAAAAAAAAAAAAAAACAATACGAAAACTTGCCCATGCAAATAGATATTTTTTAGCTTTAAAAATTGAAATTTTTTAGCTGAAAAAATTTGATATTTTTTTTATTTTTGCTCAAAACATAGTTTGTGGGTACACATTAGAACCGACTCGCCGAGGCGGTTTTAACGAGTACCCACAATCTATATTTTGGATCAAAAATAAGAAAAGTAGGTATACCCCTGCATACCCCAGTTTTACTGTATAAAAGTGGGGTTCAAGGGGGGTATACATTTTACGGACATGTTTTCCTGATGTGCTGCAAAATTTTGAAAATCGGTTCACTAATAAACTAATTATGCCAAATAATATTTTGAATAGGCAGTTTGCATGAGCAAGGGAGGTAACCCAAACACCTGAAAATTGAAAATAAAGCAAATCTGTGGAAAAATTTTAAGTTTGGCGCTTAGCTATGCATACATACTATTTTGTTTCGGTATTGTGCATTTTAAATGACAAATAACCAATTTAGATTTTTTCCCGGAAAATAGTTACTTCCCTTGCAGACATTTTTACAATGTAAAAAACCCTATTCAAAATTATTTTCTGGCATAAAAAAAGTATTTGTTAACCGATTTTCAAAAATTTTGTGGCACTTTTTAAGACTTTTGGAATACAAAAAGGTGACATGGTAATATTTTTCTTGAGGTCTTTCAGAAAAGTGAGATTTTGAAATATGCAGTTTCTGGAACATGGTGAACAGACAGTAATTATTCTCACTACTTTTAATGCACTATTAAGATTATCATGCGATTTTTTAAAGCCTACTTCACAACTGTTGTTATTTTCCATTTAAATTCAATTTTTTGTCAAATTCTTATTTTTGGGGCCAAGATGTTCAATGCGTATGTTTTAATTATTCATGTGATAAGCAAGAAATGTGGGAAGAACTACCTTGAGGCTTGCTGCTGACAACATTAAGCTGTGCAAAGCACAATTAGGTCATGCTTAAATGCAGCATATCAACTATTTACTTAAAATTACGGGGATATGCTTCAACGTAGACCAGTTTGGGTATGAGGCGACATATACTTACCTGCATCGACTGTTTAAATAGGATTAAAATAGTTTGAGTTGCAGCTCTGTTAGTTGGCACACTTAAGTTTGAATTATACACAAACACATAATATATGCAAATATCTGACTTAGGACTTAAGACTATTTCAGTTTTTTTGTTTTGTTTTTTTTTTTTTGTTTTTTTTTTTTTCTTCATTCAGCTGGGGATAATTCTCAAAAATGGAGACATTCTCTCGATCGGGAGACACTGCCATAGAGTCTAATGCATTTTGATCAATTTATATTATAAACAATGTGTTAAAATTTTGTCCCCCGATCGGGAGACAGGAAATGACCTAAATAAAACGTTTCAGATTAAAGTTTGTACCTTCTGCTTGAAAATTTATCGTAAAAGTAACCATGCTTAATGATAAAATCACCAAGAAAATAAACAATTCTTCCAAGTTTTTAATCTAGTAACTATACCAGGGTCTGTACCGAATCTCTGAACTTATCACAACGGTGAATTTCTTTGATGCAACAGATTAAATTTAGGTCTTGATGGACTGGTGTCTTCCCAACTTGTTTTAACATGCGCTTTTTTGTAGTAAAAAGCGCATGACAGTCTGAAAATGCCTAAAATATGACATTTTTTCATACTGTCTCCCGATGGGGAGAATGTCCCCCGAATCAGAGACCATTTTAGTCTCCAAAACGGGAGACATTCTCCCCATAGAGGGACATCTAAGTTTTTGGGAATGTAGCTATTTATTAACATAACTTGTCTCCTGAAAATGGAGACAGTCCCCCGATATGGAGATTGTCTCCATATCTGAGAATTATCCCCAGCTGTCATTAGAATAGGAATCTATTACTATTTTACAGTTGTATGCATCTATGCATGTATAGATTTGAGTAGATGTAAAATTTTGTTTGCTTGTTTGAACTAATGCTTAACGTCCCAGTCAACAGCTAATGGCCATGTCGGGATGCTGCCTCCATTTTATGGGACTTAGCCCAACATTGGGATGGCGTGACATCAAAAAAGTGCTTCAAATATAAACACACAAAACCAACAAGGCTAAATATGTATGGATAGTTTGACATGAACATCTTTTCCTGGACAGGCTCAGACCTAAGCAGTTAACCAGTAATCAAATGGTCAGTCAGTATCGAAGAAGCTTTGCCTGGAGGCACAAGCAGCCCATCTATTTCTTTGGGCCTTAATTGGCGGGGGCCCATATTCCCACCCGACCACACTTGTTTGATTTGTGGTTTAGCATCCCAGTCAACAGATACGGTAATGCCATTGCCTCTATTTCATTTGGACTTTTACCCAACACTAGGAAGCCATGAAAACCAAAATGTGATTTAAAATTAAAACCACCAAAGTAAACAACCATGGCTTAATGTATGAATGAACAGTGACTAAACCACTTTTCCTGGGCAGGCTCACACCTATGTCGTTCACCAGTAATCAAGTGGTCTGTCATCCTGTTATAAGTTTTGACTGGAGGCACTAGCAGCCCATCTATTTCTTCCGGCCCCTTTGGGCAGGGACCCATATTCCCAATTAGCAATTTGACAAAGTAAATGCCAGCAAAGGCTTTGGTATTAAATGGGTCAGAATTATTTTTCGATCACCAATGCATCAATTTTTTCACACTTTTCATATTTATACAGTCCTTTACAAGTTAAGGGACAACTCTTCATTTTCCAGGAAGCTTTGCATAGGTCTCTTTTGCATAACTGAGTCACATCATGAGCTGAAAGACTGAGCCGCCTCATGTGGTTTTCGAACAGGTCCGACATAAACTGGTCTGTACTGTCACAGAAGATGGCTAGAAGCTTGAAACTTTGGATTTAGAAAGCAAAGGAATTGTACTATCCGTGTGGCGAAAACAAAGGTGGTGATCAGCTTCCCGGTTACCGCGAAGCTGATCTGCGTCTTTGTTTTCCCATATGCAGCTTGTTGGTTTTCTTATGATGCGGCTCAAATGATTAATGGACTATGTATCAAAATGAAAAAGTGAATTCCTGTTGCCATTTGACTGAAATAGTCCTTTGACAATGTTAGTTTTGTGGAAGGTATCATATTCGTTCTATTTCATTCTGGAACTTAAGTCTTACCTGTTCATAGACAGATTGTTTTTGTTGTGCTTGAACATTCCAGTCAACAACTTTTAGTTATATGTATGTACAGTAGGGGCAGATCTATCTCCTAACCCAGCGGGCACATGAGGTCAAAATGACGTCATATCAATGTCGATGCGACGTCTTGACATCGCATCGGCGTTGATCTGATGTCATTCTGACGTCATGAGCCTGCTGGGAAGTACATGTATCAACTAGTACTATGGAGAGTCAATATGTCTTGGCCAAGGACACAACTCAATGTTTTATATTTACATTTCTGATGCAAAGTCTTAATGAATCCATAGATTTTGAAATGAACAACATTGTGTCACGCGGCGTCACATGATCAAACTTGATGTCATAAAAACATGGCTCTCACCAATGTGATTGGACATTGTAAACGTCATTGATGCGGTTCCGCTGTTTCAACACACACTCAGTGTAAATTCTCTATTTGCTTGTAAATGTGATCGCCACGATACAGAAATATGAATGTAAATATAAGCAATGAGTTAAATTTTTCTGATGTTCATGGAGCTATGGGCCACAGTGGGTGGCTAGCAAAGCTTACATGAACCCCTTTTCATTCACTTTACACACGACCCACTGTGGTTCATAGCTCCATGAACATCAGAAAAATGAATTTCATTTCTTAAGTGAACCCAGGACCTCTTGATTCAGTCAGATGCTCTTACCACTTGGCCAGCACTCTAATAACTGGGTAAATAACTTCATCTTGGAGGCAAACAACATAGACCCTGAATAGTGTGTGCTTCCAATACATGATGTGGCTCATTTTGATTGGTCCGAGGCAATCATAGGCCATATTTGCATCTGTTGCTTTATTGTTGTTAATGTTTACATGTAATTAATTAATTCAGTTCAAGCATGTAAGTTTATGACATTTTTCCATCAAGAAAACATGTCCATGAAATAAATACACCCTGGAATCCCACTTTTATATAGTAAAATTGGGAATTACAGGGGTATACATTTTTTCTTCTTTTTGATCCAAAACATTGATTGTGGGTACTCATTAGAACTCACTGGGCGAAGCGGTTCTAACATGTACCCACAATCAATGTTTTGAACAAAAATATTAAAAATATCATAATTTTTCAAATGAAATTTTCAATTTTTACACCTAAAAAAATCTCTGTAATATTCTATAAACACAGATGCAAACATGGACAATAGCCACAAAGAGAGACCTGTGCATTCTTATTAAAATTGCTGAAACACAAACATGAAAGAAGTCAAATATCATTTTTACATAATGAACTTAAATGGGATTTTCAAAACTGACCACAAAACTGAACTCAATAGAATACATGCATAAAACATGCAATTCATATCTAGACTAAAGCGCTCACTAATACAGGGGTAGTTTTCATGCTTTGTAAGATTGTGCTGCGGATTTATTCATATATATTTATAACTGTTTTTGTTTTTTTTATTTAGGTATTATTATTAATATGTTTTAAACCCCATGTACATTAATATCAATTAATTTGCAGAGAAATCTTCAAAATCCCAACAATCTATGTCGTAACACCATCAAAGAATAATCCCCAAAACAAAGAGAAATGATAAACCACAAGACATGAAGTGCTCTCTTAGAGGATAGGATGTGCCCCAGCTGAAAGGACAAGTACAACAGATAAGTGAAGTATTACTCATGAGCCACATCATTAAATTTTTTTTTTTTAGTCCAAGTCACAAATTACCCCCAAAATTACCTAGCAATGTCAACTTCATAAGAAGAGTTGTAACCAATTTGATTGGCTTATGAAGTTTCAAAATGTAGAATTACAGCCAACACTTTATAAATTTTAGTAAAACGTTTACAAAACGTGAACTCATGATGTGGCTCATCATAATAATTATACTACATGTATAGTATTTCAAGTACATGACAGAATTTAATTCTATGAAAATTGGATATAATCCATAGTCATATAACAAAATGGGATCCTGTTGTAATGAAATGATTATCATGATGCATATGAACATATATATAAAACACTTTGAACTGCCGATCTTACCCATGTGGACCTTTGATAAAATTTTAATTGGATTTCTTCAAAAGCTGTCTAAAGTGAAGAAGTCATGGGTTAGAAAGGCAGTTCAATACATTTACAATTAGCAGTGAAGGCAGAATGTTGTGTGTACAGCGAATGGATGATATGTAATTTTAATTTGTTTGCATATTTTCTGATGTCTTGAGTGACGGTAGGTGTCAGGGGTCAAAGGTGTAATCTAAATTATCACTTAGATAATTTTTAAGATAAGTAAGTAGAAGCACCAATAGAGATTATTAATCTAGTTTGTGATTGTGTTATGTTAGAGCAGGTCCCTCAGGCACTGGTTAGCAAATAATTTCTAGATGTTAAATTGCAGTAATAATTACAAAGCAAGTTATATTTGATTAAAAAAATAATCCTCAAAACTACAAAGGTTTGCAATTCAATTTATTTATTATGTGTTGCTGTCCTTTAAAAAAGTCTCTTGTTTCAGCATTCCACTCTCTCATAGAGACTTATCTTCAGTTGTAGGCCATTTTCCATTTTCAAACAGCCTAAAAATCATTGGAAGTGAACTTAGCAAACAAAGTTGTTTTCCGAAAGAAAATTTATTTTTCATTAAAAAACATAATTCAACATTCATTCTACTTGAACATAAGCCTGGTAGAAAATCCAACTGAATACATTTCATATCTCTTCCCTTGACTGATATAAGGGCATGCTAGATCTTTCATTGCTTATTGTTTTGTTCTTTGTTATGGATGGCCAAAAAACCTCAATGCAGGAAAGGATATTATTTAACGAGACATACAGATCAATTTTAGCTACATTAGTTTTTAAACTATCTTTTGGACTTAGAAATGCACCTGCTTCATTTCGAAAGTTTGTGGAGCAAGGGTTATATCAAGTGAATATAAATTTAATGTTTAAATGGCCCAGTCCCAGAGAACATCCTAAATTATAATAAAAACAAACTTAAGAACAAAATCGATTCCATATACCATGATGAGCAAAGACAAAAACAATGGATTTTTAACTCGAGAGTAAACTGCCTTTTCTTATGGCCACCCATGATGAGGCTAAGTGATTCTTACAACATAACTCTTGCAGCAGCCCTAGTATCATCAAGGATAGAGATATAAAATCATATTCTTTGTGTTTATATTAACATATAAGACTACAAACTTAGGTTAACCTATTTCTATACATTTCTATATTACATATAATATATAATGGTCTTTATAATAAGAAATGACAGGGCATTCAGGCATCTAAATGAGAAAGGAAACATCACAAAATCATTCTTAGATGAACTGCCACAGAAAACAATCAAGCACATGATTCAAGTCTAATGTGTTCTCTTCATTTTTGTCCATTTATTGAAATAAATGCACTTTTATCAAACATTCAACTTACTATACGGGCCTTTACATTGTCAAAATGTTCCAAGTATGACCTCCTAACAAGACATTAATAAGTCAAACGTTTAACCCTGTATTGCCAATATATAACTCTGATAATATCATCAGGTCCACAACCTTTCAGTACTTCTCAACACTAAATACACTTTGGGTGTGGCTTTTAGAATGCAACTCTGTTGGCCAAATGTTTTTGTCCCAACAAGTTACAATAATATTAGTTGAGAAAAGATGCCATATGTTTTCAGAATCGTGGTATATTTTGTAACATCATCTTTTTTTTCATAAGCCATACACAAACTGATTTATAAAGGTAAGAACAAGGCAAATCACTGGACTTAATTCACAGTTATCAAGACTTTGACAACATACATATTGTCAGACATGTCTGTCCACAGCAAACAAAATTAGGCCAAATATAAAAAGAGATTTTCAACTGGACTATTTCATCGTTGACTACATGATTCCACATAGTTTGCAAATGATAAAAAGATTTCAATGTTCAGAACTCAAGATGACCATTTAAAGTACCCTTCAACCCTTATACTACTCATATACAGTTCTCGGTCAAAAATTATCTACATTAAGTAACAACATTAAGATACCCAGAAGGACAGAAATGAAAACCATGAAAACAATATATCTCTTCGTAAAACAATGTCTATTTTTCATCCTTTCATAAAATAATTTCCACTGTTGTGTTTATATTGTAATGTAGTCACTGAACATCATTTGCAAATAATCAGACTTTTCAAATGTGACAATTTCTTAATCCTTCATCTTTCAGATATATTTCAAATGATCATGCATGCTTTTCTTAAACTACCATGAATTTACACAGTTTGGTTCACCTACAGTGCCACGTGTTTACACAGTTTGGTTTACTTACTGAGTCAAACTGTCTAAATTTGTATCAAATTTCAAAATAAATTTGATGTATTTCAAAATTTATCTTTCTGAACCGTGGTGCTTACAATAAATACAAAAGTAATACATGTATAATTCTCATTTCATTATCCTTCCTGGGTTTAAAATGCCTAGATAATATGAGTTCATTCTAACAGCCATCTTTATAAAAGCACTATTTTACATAATCTTGATCAACAAAAAATGTATCTCATTGTTTGGTTAAGTTCAAGTGTAAATTTTTCAACTTACACTTAAACATATAGCCAAATATTAAGACAATTACCAGTAACATTAAGTGATTTCTACACACACTAATAATATGTATTGTTAATTCTAACATAATAACAATATAATGTGTTTGCAATGATTTAAATATATAAAGAAGGTCTTGAAACAGATGTGTGTTTACAATACCATAATGTATATTTTTTTGTCATTTACATGATTTTACTGACATTATATTAGCACACAATTACATTCAAAATATCTGTGGTTGAAAAAACAATCAAAGGAATTCATTCACACAAAAGTATCTCAATCATTTGAACATTTTTAAACTTAATGTGAGCGACTTGTTAATACATGACTTAACTGCATGAAGACAAAAGAGCACAGTCAAAGACTTTATCTGCAAAATGTAAGATAGAATTTCTCAAATAAGACTCATGATTTTTTTATAAACACTTTCAAATCATTTTGCTGATTTCAAATCATTTTGCTGATTTAAAAAAAGAACACACTTTAATTTCAAATTTTATATGCTTCTTAAAACTTTGAGATTTGAACAAAGCTGAGTATTATGTTAGTTTCTCAATTATATGAATGTAATTTCTCCAGTCAATCAAGTTTTGACATGTATTTCTATCTACAAAATGTACAATAAATAACTAAAAAATAATAATAAGCACAATAGTGATTTTATTTTAAAAAAATCTTGAACTCAGTCGGAACTATCACAAATAAATGTGTTCTTGCAGCAGGCAAAAAATACACACTAAAATGCTTTCATGAATGTGCAACTATGACTAACAATATTAAAACTGTCTAGGTAGAGAACTTGATGACAGGGCAATTCGATGGTAAATATATTGTCATCCAGACAACACTTCAACAATGACAGCAAGGAAAAGGTATGCAATGAAAGTACCCTATAGAAAAAGGGATGATACATTCTCAACCACTTTCACCCACCCAAGTCTTACTTGTACCCAAGCCTTACTTGTGTGTGTGTGTTTGTTTGTTTGTTTGTTGATGTTTTTTTGAGGTTTTTTTTCTTTTCTTTTCTTTCATACCAAATACTCTTTCAGTGTAGAACCATGTCAAAGATTTATCCTTAAAAATATGACAGAATATTTTACCAATAGGATCATAATCATTGATATTTCCAACAGTAAATTTGTGATGTTAGTCTACACTGAAAAGGTTGTGAATTACATCTTAACTCATTTAAGCCTGGCGTCCCTTTTGTGGGACATAGGCAAACAGCATAGCCCCAGATGTGACGCCGCAGAACGCGCGCGTCCCATCTGGGGCTATTCTGTTTGCACAGAAAAATTTCATCGAAAAATCAGGTAAAAAAATTAAATCACTCCTAACACCCCTAAAATGAAAGTGGATTCATCCAATTGATAATGATGGGAGAATCCATTCGTCAAATATGGGTTTAATTTTTTTTTTTTTTGAAATCATCATCAAATTCCCTGCCTCAAGCAATGTCTAAATAAGCCTTGTCTGAGAAAGCAATGCCATGTCTTTTGTTTCTAACCAATCAATATAACATACGACATTCTCTCCGATTTTGGGTCTTGTGGAGGTACAAGGTTGCATCACAAAACGTGAACGAAAGTGGACGCCACTAAATTGTATGTGACATTAATTGGATTTTAGCGCATTTGGACATTAGTTTGAAATGCTGTCCACTAAGAAAAGTTCAAAATTTCTAGCAAGAGCTTTGAATTTTCTGATTCTATAATATTTAGCCATCATTAAGACAAAAGAACAAGACATAATAACTCAATTTTACAACTGTTTTCCAAAGGCCAATTAATTTTGTTTTCAATTAAAAACCAAAGATGCGAACTAAGTTTGGAGCTTATTTTCTTTATTTTTTTCAATTATCCTTAGGGCAATTCATAAAAGCTTTTGGAACTGTATTATTAACATCATAAAGAATGCAAATATGTTAAAAACTAAATGTCCGACTTTTGACTCCACAAGACTCAAAATGCCAGATACGGTCAAACATATGCATTAACAATATAGGTGCTGCCATGATCAACTAGGTGTGTAGTTATGCCTGCACCAATGTTGTTTCCTACATAAGGAATCGTAAGCTTACAAACATAACAAAATTGGTTGCAGAGCAACCAACTTCAAAATTGCTTTCTCACAGGGCTCAAAATGAACTCTATTAATAGACAAATAGATATAAGCATCTGTTTGATCTATTTTGCCCTCTTTAGCTGTATGAGACCTAACGTCAGAATCATTGGTGCCATTCATTAGATCTGTTAACAACTGCTGCGGATCAAATATATCTTGCTTGTTTGTTTTGTGGTTTAACATACAACTCAACAATTTTTCTGTCACGTTGGGATAGAGGCACCCCTTACTGGCTAGTAAATGTGTCTTGCTCAAAAGCACAACTCTGTGCTAGTGAGTTCGAACCCCATAAACCTCTACATTCAGAGTCTGATGTACTAACCACCAGATCACCAAATCCCCCCTCTCAATAGCAAACTGACACTGATGTTTGTCAGTAACTGACAAATTTGTCATCAAAGCACTTAGACTCTTTCTCGATCACCTTCTGACAGCTGTTTACAGTGCATCTGGATGGCATCCAGCTCGTTTTAGAACTCGAGTCACTACTATTTGAGCCGCATCGTGAGAAAACCGGATTTTTGCCTAGGCGAAAACAAAGGCGCAGATCAGCTTCGCGGTAACCGCGAAGCTGATCAGCGCCTTTGTTTTCGCTACACGGATAGTATATTTCCTCTTCTTCTTATATCCGAAATTTCAAGCTTCTAGCCTGCTTCTGTAACTGTACAGGCCGATTTATGTCGGACCTGGTCAGAAACCCCGAAGACCGGTTTTCTCACGTTCTACTATCCTTTCAAGCAGTACCCTCAATATTCAAAATATTGCCTCAATAACGTTTTTGAGCATGAAGCAGAATGATATGAAATGAGCCTGTGCATGAGAAAACCAACAATTTGGGTTCCTACCAGGTCCAACATAAACTGAGCTGTACGGTCACAGAAGATGGTTAGAGGCTGTAAATTTTGGATTTAGAAAGTAGAGGAATTGTACTATACCTGTAGCGAAAACAAAGGCACTGATCAGCTTCGTAGTTACTGCGAAGCTGATATGCGCCTTTGTTTTCGCATATGCAGATTGTTGGTTTTTCCCATGCGGCCGCTCAAATTATTGTGAATTCTAGTCTACATTATGATTTTTATGGTTTTAAAAACAGGAATTGCTAACATTGTCTTAAAATGTCTTTATGGAGTCTTGAGAGCCAATGTAAAGATAAACCAGCAAGTTCAGAAAAAATGTGGACGTGATGTAATGACATCGCATCATGATAATGATTTTGTTTCAATGTCATGAACCCTCTGGGATATGGTAATGTTCATGTATGACTGTTACAAACTACTAGATGTGAGGAGCATTTAATGGTTCATGTACTTATTTAGGGACACTTTGCTTGTTTCTTCACAAAAACCTATATTATGGGTACTCATCAGAATCGCCTCCGCGAGGCAATTCTTATGAGTACCAAAAACAGGTTTTAATGAAGAACTAACAAAAATTGCCTTTCAATTATCGTGAAACTCCTCACTATCTAGCCTCTCTTGGCCCAGTTGTTCAAAACTTTGTTAGCTTAATGCTGTAGTTAAGCTCTCAGTTTGTAAACTATATATTAACTTCAAAGGCAAATACACTGTTATTTTTTGGCGACAAAATGTGAGAAGCCTTTGCAATGCAAAGGATTCTCACATTTTTTCAACAAAAAAAAAAAGTGTATTTGTAATTATTGCCAACTGAAATTTTAATGAATCGTTAACTAACGACATCGTTAATTTTGAACAACTGGCCCCTGAACAGATTCATTCAAAGGTTAGTTGTTGAGGTTCCCTCTGTTTTGGGACTTGTGGCAGATGGAGGTCTTATCAGCCTGCCACGTGTCAGGCTGCTCAAACTACTCTTCTCATATCGTGCATCTAAACCCATACGGAAAGCATTAACAACACGAATCTGAAAGATTTAAAAACACAAAATGGGTAAACACAAGTAAAAACAACAATGTTCATAACACACAAACACAACGATGGTAAAAATTAAGGTTGAAAATGTAAAAGTGAATAAAATCATGGTTGCTATGAGGTGAACCACAGGGTTGGTGTAAACAAACAATATGTAAAGAAAATATGGAAGCCAATCAAGAAAGACTAGATAGACAGTGCAATCAAAACTTGATGCAACTGACAAATGAGCCGCCTCGTGGGAAAGCCAACAATGTGGTTTCCGACCAGGTACGACACAAACCGACCTGTACAAGCACGGAAAAGAGCTAGAAGCTTGAAATTTCGGATTTAAGTAGAAAAGGAATTGTACTATCCAAGTAGCGAAAACAAAGGCGCTGATCAGCTTCGCGGTTACCGCGAAGCTGATCCACGCCTTTGTTTTCGCCTATGCAGATTGTTGGTTTTCCCACGAGGCGGCTCAAATGATTTATAAGTCATCAGAAACATTTACTTCTTTTATTTCAAATCATTGCCAATTAGATAAGTGACAACGTGCAATAAAAAAAAGCTGTTTCCAACTTCTTTACATTTTACATTTGTCAACTTGCAAAGAGTGTTTCAACTGTGGTCTATCATGTGCAAAAAATGAATAAAAGAAATACGAGAAAAACAGCCCTAAAGGGCTAAGTTCAATGGAAAAAGAAAGACATGCTACCATAAAAGATAACCATGATGGAGGGTCAACATGGACAAAAAGGTCGTTTAAAGATAATAGAGCTTCAGAAATGACAGATGTAAAGAGGTCAAAAGAAACAAAATGGGTTTTGACAAAAAAAAAATCTATGAAAATGCTGTTTTAATGCAAAATGATTGTTTTATTTTGTTCTTTTTCATTCCTGCAAGTGCTAGAATAATAATTTCGTGGTCATTTGGGAATGAGGATCCATTTCATCAAGAGAACAACCTTCACTGTATGTTTTTATGTTTTTATCTTTTGATCTGTAAATTCTGTTTCAAATGTGGATAATAATCCACTGTATTTCTTGCAAATTTTGCCAACTTCTAATCCTTTCTTGGATATATGACAGTTTATAGAGATTTTCTTCCATGAACATCTTAGAGCAATTTTTATTCAAGTTATAGTCCACAGTCCATTGAGGCTATAATTTAATTTTCTCTCGGCCAGATGCATCCATGTACTTCACTTAGGATTATTCCAGTAACATCTGCTTTGTCTTTACTAATCTCAATCTTTTTTAATGCTTTATTTGTGGATGGCATTTTGTGATTAAACTAAGATATTCTAGTAGCCAATTGCTTGAATGCATAAGCAAACTTTTCTTAAGTATCCACAGTCGATACATTTGCATTGATTTCCATTTCTGTGCCATTATTCCGTGTATGAGTTTCTGCATCCATGGGACAAAATCAACAAAATAGCCACCATACACATCAGCTGACAAACCAATGCCAATACCTCTCACTCTTTCCTACATGCTAGGTATGTTACTTCTAAAGTAGCAAAAAAAGCTACACTGAAAGTCCAGTGACTATCAAATGCATTAAATTATGCTCACCATCAAAATCCTACTTTAAACAATAACCATAGATGACAAATGTCTCAAAACTATTAGCCAATAGTACATTTCTTCTGATTGTTCAAAGAGAAGACTGCTCATGAGTGAACAAGCAAAACTGCAACCTGACATATGATGAAGTTGTAATGCCAACACTAATATATTTCCACATCCAAAGTCATGTAGTCAAATTCATTGCGGCAAAGAAGATCATTGTTCATACTTCTACAACCAGGGCTGTGACAAGGAACATTTCTAGCAAATATGCCATTACAATGTCAGTACACAATCATTAAGGCCGAATACTTCTAGACTACAAAACCAATTGTACAAGACTAAGCCACCTTCAGTTGCCATAATGGTTAAGTTTTATCAATTCCTACCATTAATTCAGAATGAAACTACTATGCAGTCAGTGTTTGATAAAATACTTAAGCTGTTCTTGTTGTCTGGAAAGCAGTCTTCAACATACAAACAACCTTGATGGGCAAAAACCATCAGGCACTACATCTATCAAACAAGCTTATTTAGCAACTTCCTTCCTTCCTTCCTTTTGGTATAAAACACTAAGTCTTGTTATCACAAGTCGCCCAACAAACAATCTGGAAGTTCAAATTTTTGCATGAAGAAAGTACATTTACAAGTCGTCAACACAATGAGCACACCCCTGAAAGTGATATTTCTGAAGCTGATAATCAATTTGTGGAATGTGGTACAGCACATCTGAAAAGTGACATGGCACTTCCAAATATCCATGGTGTCAAATGGTTTTACCAGAAAGCAACAGAACTAAAAGAACAACGACAGAATTTCTAAAGCAACCAAGTAAGGAGAAACTAAAAACACACAGCTAAGCTAAAGCAAAGACAGAAACAACACTGAATACAGTACTGTCACACAAAGATACAGAGGTTTTCCTACAGATTACTAAAAGCAACATTCAGCTATTACAACAACAGGTTATGAAAGTCATTGGAAATTAAAAATGCAGCTTTATAAAAACAACAAGGTCATGAAAAATGTATAGCCAAAATGGGTAGAATAGAATATCACAAAAAGGTGAACTTAAACATGATATCACAAAGATTAAAATATTAATTTCTAACAGCCTCTCAACGATGGCTAATATAACCTAAGTAAGGAAATTCATTCCTTGTCTTGAACAGGCATTCTCTCTGATGCCAAACAAACAGAACCACTATCAATTTCACTCAGAAGATTATAATCCTTTTATACATGGAAAACATTAACTTGAACAAAACTTATCAAAACTTGCTTGGAGTAATGGGTATATTACTTACACATCTAAGTTATCACAAACATATAAAAAATCTAAAAAAAACACTGCAAAGTCAATGTGATACACCTACTGACTATAGGTTATAACTTTTTAATCACTTCTTTACTCATGTATATCTTCAAGTTTAATCTGTGTGCATCTGTGCATCTATGTTATTTTTCGTTTCCAGTGAATGCCCCAGTATATCATACATCTTATTTGTTGCAGTTTAATGATGTGACTCTGTAACTTTTAATTTTCGGAACTATAGTCAAAAACTATTCTTAACCACATAAAAGGTACTAAGCTTACAATTCATTGTATAATTTTGGTCGGTCTGGTCATCACCCATACTATTAGTCTAGATTATCTATCCAGCAAGATTCAAGCTTTAAAACAAGCTCAACATTTTGATTGTTTCCCACATAATTGTAAGCTGATAATGATTTTCATTGATCACTTATCTGGCATCTTACATGTACTTTATCACTTGTGTAAGATCTTATGTCACTTTTTCTAATATTTTAGTTTTTCTTAACACCTTATAATATTGTTTTAATTTCACTAGCATCACTTTCTAATGCATTGTCAATCTTATCAACACTTTCTCTTGCTCCAGTGTTTGACTATAGTCATATGGATGTTTCGGTTATACTGTCACCAGGTTGAACGTGAGTGACCGACTTCGGTGGAGAATGTTTGTGTGCAGGATTAGTAGTTGCCAGAAGAGGTGAAGGCTGTTTAACGACTAGAGGTACACTTTCGTATGATTGACTGCGAGTTTTAAAGTTTTCAACTGGCGTTGGGTTATCAGGGGAATGTAGAGAAGGGTATGGGTTTCTGATGGGAAATGAGACGGTGCGCAACAGATGGTTGTTGAAGACCTCTTCGCTTAGTGGGCGGTGGCCCGCGTGGCTACGGGAACTACGCATGCTGTGTAGACTCTGAAAACTGTGCACACTTCGCTTCTCCTCCAAATCCTCCAAGGTCGATTTAAACGCTTTCACAACTCGTAGCTGTTAAAGAAACAGAAAACTCAACAAAAATCACCGCCCGACCCATAGAATCTCTTCAATTCAATTTTCAACTTTAGAGATTCTATACAATACAATTTCAAGTACAGTTTTCCTTTAGTAATCATCCTTACTTATCATAAGATACAAAACCGCAGCTACAATCTTTTTATTCAGACCCTACTAATGTAACATTAGCATAAACGGCAGCCACAAAATGTAAAAATAAACCACACTAGGTTGGTTAACATAGGTGTGTACTAGTGTATATAGTAATCAGTCAAAACTACATGGTTTTCAGTACAAGAACTAAAGCTAAAACAGAACGAAAGGTATGGGATGAAAAATTAATTCAAAGCAAACTCAAGCAAAACTAAATCTGTTAAATTGTTAAACAGGGTCAGGTAAACACTACCAAACAAGTTTCACAAAAACTGCACACTCCTCAGAATAAATTGATTTTCACCAACATGTGTGTGGTGTATAGCTTGGTTTGACTATCATTAGTTACTTTTTGATGTGTACCAAAATATTTTTGCAAGCAATAATAAAGGTAAATGAAAAGAAAAGAAAGATAAACTAACAGAAAAGATGATACTACAGAAAGGCCTAGAAATACATTGCTCAAATGTAGAAATTTTCAGCTCATAGATAGGATACAACTGCATTCAAAGATTGACGACAATGTGCATTTCAGAGACAATTTAAGAAATGATTTAAAAGAAAGCAATTCAGGAAATATTATCAACCTACAAGACAAAATTGCAACAGATTTCTCTTTTTAAGCTTAGAAATGAAAGTCTGCAGACAAGAAAACCTGATTTGGTATTTTGACAAAATCAGTGAATGAACTTGCCAGATTTCATATGGTTTTGACATTTGGAAACTAGGAGACTTTGCTGTACAGGCAGTTATCTGATCAGACTGCAGTTATATACACTGATCTGCAACTTAACTGTCTTCTTGTAATATAGCTATCATGGCATGCAAAATATTTCTTTACAATGATGCAAATTATTTTATTTGATATTCAAATTTCTATTTAGAAGTCTTTTACTCTCTGCAGCATGTAAAAATCTTAAAATAGCTGGCAACCTTGTCGCTGCTAAACTGGTTTAAAGTCAAACATTATAAGTGATGAAATACAATGATTTTCTTGAATATTTCCTATCTAAATAAATGCATGCAACCTTATCTTACTCTTGATATAAATCAGATTCTCTTTCAAAATATGACAGAATCTTGAATATTTTCTATTTTGACTCGTGAACATTTGTGCCATATTCATATATTATTTCTCTTCCATACAAGAAATTCACATGAGTGGGAGATACTGATAGCGAGAGACTGGTGCCTGCATGCTTGCTCAGTGATGTCAGCATCCAAGAGACTGATTTTTTTATCAGTACTTAACACTGTTTTATGGTTTAACCATATCATGGAGAGAAATGAAACACCATCTGACCACCTACAAGCAGAATTTTGCTTTTCCTACATTGTGCTTGAACCAGATTGGACCCATAAAGGGTAAAGGTTATTTATCCTAAGACAGGAAGCTTTCTGAAGAATTTGGTCATTGGGGCTGCCCAATCACACAAAACGTAAGCATATGACTTATTCACTGCAAGCAAAAATATTATTAGCTTTAAAAGGGTTCTTTCAATGATACTGGCGAATATTGTACAATTACATTTATATATCATCATACTGACTTGCACTGACAGAGACCATGTGTGTTTTCTGAATTCCTGACAATATTTACTTGCTTATAAGGTTTCTTGACTTCCATTTTTCCAAACATTGCACAATATTCATGATCAGTACCAAAGCAATAACCCTAAAACTTGAGGCTCTGTTTATCTATAAATCATTAACTATGTACCTGTACTGAGCAATTTATAGAGTTTTAAAAATTAAGGCGATGCTTATATTGCCAGTTTATCCTTGTATAGGTATACAATCTCAGGAAATCCATACATGTCAATTTCTGTAAACACACAGAAGAATCATATTTAAAACATAATTATATGGTTGTTAATTAAATAAGATATTGCTCATTTTTTCAAAATATACCTAAACAGAAATAAGTTGACCTTCCTTTTACTAGTATCATGTTGTAGATAAGCTAGATATGCTTTATTTTGGCTGATTGATTTTGTGGTTTAAGTACCACTAAACAGCTAAGGAGACTCAATTCTTCAATTGAATAGGAACATTTGTGTAGATAGACCAACAACCAAAAATATCATTGTGCC
Source organism: Rugalucina vietnamica (assembly GCA_964017185.1). NCBI lineage: Eukaryota > Metazoa > Mollusca > Bivalvia > Lucinida > Lucinidae > Rugalucina > Rugalucina vietnamica. Next base: position 46,849,663 of record OZ024875.1, read on the forward strand.
ATTGTGTTAAAGAAAGAAAAAGTAAGTTTGACTTTCCAGTTGTTTGGTATGAAGCACTTAAAAGTTAAAATAAGCATTGTGCATTGAAAGACAAATTAATGTTCTGTTGCAATTCTGTTTCAGCTGATAATTTCAAGTTTCTGATACAGTTGGAGAGATTCACATTATAGACAACTGAATTAAAGCAAACTAAAGAGGGAGAACTAAGCAAATGGGTGTAACTCAATATAAAGGTATTGAAGTTCTTGTCGAGGAATCTTAAAAAGTTGATTTCTAAGAAAGATATGACATATTGGACTGAATAACCAGAGTTACTGTCTAACTGCATAAAGAGTTACATGCCCTCCCCTCCCCTGAACAATTATCTGTAAAAAAAGTATCTTTGTATGATGATACCCAACAACATTTCTGTATACACCTAAGAGGGTCTTCCATAGTTTAATGCCTCCAAATAACAGATTAAACTAGCAAAGGAACTGCCCATCAATATTGACTCGAGCAGCTAAGATAAATATGGTCCAATAAAAGAACATGCCAAAGTTTAGCTTACACATGCAGTATTTTGCCAAATGATAAAAAATATAATTATTTTCTCTTTGTTACTTCGGGTCTAGAATAAGCCTTCAAATGATTAATGAGTTGCTAAAATCAGTGATTTCGTTTCATAAAATACAAAAAAAATATGAAGAACATAACAAAATTATTTGAAAGTGATTTACAAGTGACAAAATGAAAAAAAAAAAAAAAAAAAAAAAAAAAAAAAAAAAAAACATTTTAACTAACATTGAGCCTATTTTCACAGCTGAAGAGAGAAATGTGATTTTTTTTTCTTCTTTTTAATTTTGGACAGACAAAGGTTTTCTTACCACAGAAATGACTTAACAACTTCAAAGATTATTATGAAAACTTTTATTGTTATTAGTTTAGAATTTATCTTCCTTTTTCAGTAGGAATTTTCAGGTGCAAAGAGAAAAGATATTACAAGACAGTTAGACAGAAACTCCAGAATATGAGCCGTGTTAACGTGGTTTCCGAACAGGTCTGACACAGACCAAGCTATACAAGAAAAGAAGATGGCTAGAGACTGGAAATTTTGGATGTAGAAAGAAGAGGAATTGCACTATCAAGTAGCGAAAACAAAGGCGCTGATCAGCTTCGCAGTTACTGTGAAGCTGATCTGCGCATTTGGTTTCGCATACGCAGTTTGTTGGTTTTCTCATGATGTGGCTCAAATAAAAGGTAACCAATTAGGAGGATATTGTTCACTTTTTCAAAATCCATAAAAAAATATTGGTCCCCATAAGACATCCAAAATAGGCGTTTCTGAGAAATATCCTCAACTTTTGAATTTAAGGAATTTTTAAAAACTGACAGAAGTTTCATTGTCTTGTTGAAGGGCCTCGGTTGATTGCATGTTTTATGTCCCACACAACAGTTACGGTCATATGGAGACAGGTCGTAGAAAAAGGTGCTCCTGTGACAAGATAAACTTCAAAACTAAAGAAAACTGAAGAAGAGGAAATGGTGATAGAAGCAATACATAACCCTGTAGTTATCACCTCATAAAAAAACAAAAAAAAAAAAAAAAAAAAAAAAAAATACAAAATTTTTTGAAAAAAAGAAAAAAAAAATACACAAGAGCCAACATCAGAAAACATGTCTTTGAAAGGTTCAATCTGCATAGAGACAAATGTGCTATGTAGCTTTACATCTATCTTGGATGTAAACAGTAAAGGTGCTGATCAGACTGAACTTGTGCTTAGCCTGATCAGTGCCTTTTCCTGTTTGCAATTATCACAGACATGCTTTCATTCTGTCCAGCTCTTTGTATATCTAACTTAACTATAGATTGACAAAAACTTGTATACACTTTTCTTTAATGAATCCGTTGCTTTTAATAGCTTAACTGTTTACATGATCCAAACTAAATTAAAGCACTATCTAATTCTGAGTTTATGCTTGTTATACATTAAGATTTAGTATGTTAGGCAAAAATATCACACTATTCTAGAAAATCATCACAAGAAAAAAATCACAACATGCACTGGGTAAATTATCCCCCTTCTTTATAACAGAAAAACAAAAGTTTTTCTTTTACTTAGAGCTTATTTACTCTAAGGATACTTTAATGTATTCTGTAAGCAGAAAATCAACTCGGCCAAATCATGAACAAAGAAGGGAGATAATTAGCGAAGCTGATCTGGAAGACTAAGTAAGGACAGTATTTGATGACAATAAGAAGATTAATTTTTATTTCATAAATACCTATGTTGAGATAGCTCATTAGAATTGCCTCACCGAGGGGAAACTAATAAGCACCCGAAACATGGGGTTTTATGAAAAAATAAGCAAAATTTTTCCTTGAATGTCACCAAAGTAATCCCCTTCTCTAGCCTTCCAGGCTGAACTATGGTAAAACAGACTGACCTGTTGTTGGAGGCGCGTCAAGCCTCTCACCCAGAGGATCTGTCCCCGACCGCGGGTCACCCCGTCGGTGGCAACGCCGGCCACGTCGGCGGTGTCGGGAATGCTCTCCTCCTCCTCCTCCCCGTGACCCCAACTGCATATGTTTTTAGGGAGAGATTTGGTGGGTACACACGTTACAATCTGGAAATAGACATTTTACATTTTTCACATACAAATCATAATGGTCCATATTGCAGACTACAATGCTTCAAGTTTTAAGCACAAATGCATATTTGATGTGGAAATGTTTTTACCCTATCCAAGTACCTTAACATTAAACTTGGCTCTGTTTGACCAGACAGTTTCTACAGATCTGTGAAATGTAAAAAGATGAATAACAAAGTCATTTAAGTCATATGGCACCCCTGAGCTAAAAACTGAAATTTTTTTGGCTAACTAATTCAATGAGCTTAAAACCATACTTTTGGATCATCTGAAATATACCGAACTGTTGGTTCATCTAAGCTAAAAATAAAGTTTTGGGTTCACCATGAGCTAAAAAGTAAAAACTGAATAATTAACATCAGGAAAACATGTCCATGAAAAGAGTAAGCCTTTGAACCCCACTTTTATACAGTAAAACAGGGGTAGGCAGGGGTATACCCATTTTTCTTATTTTAGAACCACCTAGGCGAGGCGGTTCTAACGCCTCGGCAAGGCACTTCTAATGTGTACCCACAATCTATGTTTGAGCAAAAATAAGAAAAATAAGCTCAAAAATCTCTGTTTATTACATGGGCAAGTTTTCGTAATGATAACACGTTCTTACCTGTCCCCATAATAAAGCTCCTGCTCCAAGGAAAACACACCATAACCACTGCTCTAACGTCAAACCTTTAGTAGCAAACGCTACATCAGCAAATTGAACAATGATAACCTAAAACCATACAGCAAAATGATATAACAGAGTTCCCAAGTTTAAATACAAATACAAAATTTATAGCAAGCACTCTAATTTGTGATATAGGAAACATCCATGCATTTTCATGCATAAACATTTGACGAGACAAGGTTTAAATCCAAGCTGCTCTCTTGGTTTACAATATGTTTTCTTAGTAGAAGTATCTGTCAGTTTAGTTTTTCCCCACCTCGGTTTGAGTGGGTATTTCTTTCTGATTGCACCATTGCCTGATCATTGCCTACTTTTACCTTTTCATAGTTTGAAAATGGTTTCTGGCCTGATTGACAATGGCTTCAATCAGCTATGCACATCAATATAAATGCAAAAATATATTTGCTGTTTTCTAAAAACTAAACGATTAGCTCATTGCTCTAACACATTCCCGCAATCTGTTTGGGAACAAAGATAAAAAAAAAAAAAAAAAAAAAAAAAAATCGAACATATCAAACTTTTCAACTAAAATTTTCAATTTTTACCACGGCAAGGAAAATCTTTATCTATCGCAGTCAATCATCGCTGTTTTTGTTTTTTTATAATGCAATGCACTCACCTGGCCTACAAAAGTTCCTATCCAAATTCCAATGAATATTGGGTTTCTTTGTAATCCTTCGAATATATTCCGCTGACCGTGAATTTTGCGGGCATTTATTTCGTTACACAAAGTCATCATAACAAAAGTGTTAAAAATAATAGTAAAATGCTGAGTAGGAGCTGAATGAAGAGGTCTGTAGCGGCCTTCCTCTATATCGAAAAGATCCGCTCCTGAAAGGAAATAAAATTTTGTTTTTCATCAGGAAAGCATGTTCGTGAAATGTGTACTCTTAAACCTCGCTTTTATAAAGTAAAACCTAGAAGCACTCTGATACTCTTGTTAATTTCAGTTGGGACTTTTATGTCCACAACCACAGCTAAGGGTCATGTCGGGACAGTCAGATATCCTATCCATTATGTTCCTGGGTGAGCCTCTCAGTGGTATGTTACCAGTACTAAGTGCATTTGTCTTTCACAACTAACATAAAATTTAATGCTCTTCTTGAGTTAACATATGAGCCGCCTCGTGGGAAAACCAACAATGTGGTTTCCGAACAGGTCCGACACAAACTGGCCTGCACAGTCACAGAAGAAGGCTAGAGGGTTGAAATTTCATATTTAAGAAGAAGAGGAAGTGTACTATCCGTGTAGCGAAAACAAAGGCGCTGATCACCTTCGCGGTTACCGCGAAGCTGATCTGCGTCTTTGTTTTCGCATATGCAGATTGTTGGTTTTCTCATGAGGAGGCTCATATTCTATGTAGCATCTTATCATGGAGTCTTATTCTGATCAGGTTTGTAAAACTTAATACTAACTGCTTCATAGGTCTGAGAAATTACGTCATAGATATCTTTAAATAATGAAACAAACATGACCATTAAATCATATAATATCCTATCTAATGTTTTACGTCATAGTTCTAAAAATGAGGTTTTGTGTCAGATTTTTTTTTTTTTTGTAAAACTAGTCGGTAAAAGAGAAACTACATCATACATACCTTTAAATAATAAAACAAATATGACTATTAACTGATATATAGAATGTCCTATGATGTTTTTCGTCATAGTTCTTGAAATGAGAGGTTTTGTTCGTCCGTATGGTTTGCGTTCGAGTAGCTCCTCGCTGGGCAGTTCGGTGGCGAGGGCGAGGGAGGCGAGGGTGTCCATGATCAGGTTCACCCACAACATCTGGATGGCTTTCAGAGGGCTGTCCTGTAACATTATGAAAACATGAACATGCAATATACACAGATTTTTTCAGCGGCATCTCAGATTGTCCAAGAAATTTTAAAAATCTCAAGTTCCAGGCGCTGAAATACGTTTATTGCAGTCCAAAAATAAGTTTTGTTTCTATTGTATTTAGCCATAATGTTGTGTGTAGGTCAAGCAGTGACTTCTTCAAAAATTAAATAATTTATATTCTTTTGTTTGATAAAATTATTTAGCTGATTTAATACAATCTACAAAGTGCAATCTGATATGAGCCTTCACAAGAGAAAACCAACAGTCTGGATTTTTGAGGTCCAACCCAAACCAGAGCGTACAGTCATAGAAGCTAGAAGCCTGCATTTTCAGAACTAGTAAGAAGAGGGACTGTACTATCCGTGCAGCGAAAACAAAGGTGCTGATCAGCTGTGCAATAACTGCACAGCTGATCTGCGCCTTTGTTTCCGCATATGCTGATTGTTGATTTTCTGATGCGGTGCTGTATATTTTGTAGATCCACTCCATGATGGGCCAGAATGAAACATTACACTTTCGATTGATTATCAGATTTTGTGGAAACAAACTGATGCTGGTTTGTTAACCACATGAATACTGTCCCACATCCACAGGTTGATAGATTATTGTTTTGCATTTTGAAGTTTATTTTAAAAGAAATGTTAGAATAAAACATAAGATCATTTCACTGCAGTATGGCCCATCCACTTTCTCATTTATGTTTTCACTACTTTTAAGGAACTTAATAAAAATAATCTCAATATTAAAGGAGAATTATAACGTATTTAGCAGATTTGCCAATATTCCATATGGTCCTCCAGTGAATACAGACATTGATAATTATCAGACCTTTTTTGTTATTCAGACTTTTTCATATATATATATATATATATATATATATATATATATTTTTTTTTTCGTTAGACATGCAAAGAAGTGATGCTATATTTTTTTAATTGTATCCATTCAGTCTAATTATTTATAATTTATTTCTAGCCCCCCTACTCTCACCCATGAACGAATAACTTACATCAATGATGCAAGCACCGAGGAAGGCCACCAAGACGGCCACCACGTTCACCGTGAGCTGAAACTGCAGGAACTTTGCTATACTGTCATACACATTTCGGCCCCACATCACAGCTTTGACGATACTCGTGAAGTTATCGTCTGTGAGGATAATATCAGAGGCTTCCTTGGCAACATCGGTACCAGAGATACCCTGAAATTGATATAAAATTGTGTATGGTATATTTGGCCCAAAATAAGACACAAAGACTTTTCAATCCACATTTGAAGTAACTTGAGTTGATGCTTTATGTCCAAGCTTAACAATATTCACATTAATTATTAAATGAGCCACGCCATGAGAAACCCGAATTTTTGCCTAAGAGAAAACAAAGGCGCCTTTTGTTTTTAATACACGGATAGTACAATTTCTCTTTTTCTTAAATCCGAAATTTCAAGCTTCTAGTCTGCTTCTGTGACTGTACAGGCTGGTTTGTGTCGGATCTGATCGGAAATCCTGATGACCGGTTTTCTCGCATCACGGCTCAAATCATACAAGCTTAAAACTACATGAGCACAACTTTAAATGCTTATTTGTTGCAATGCTCATTCCTGGTTTATATTTGTTGGTTGGTTGATTTCGTATTTTAACTGCCTCTCAACATTTAAGGTCATTAAGGACCTGGGTTTAAAGTCTCATTTGAAAGACCCAAACTACTACATGACAGCAGCTCTTATTTTTGCATCATATATATCTTACCATGGCAAAACCAACATCGGCCTTCTTGAGTGCTGGGCCATCATTGGTACCGTCACCCGTCACTGCCACGACCTCACGATTTGCGCTGAGTTTACTATCAATGATGCCTTTCACTAGAGTATACTTGTCCTGGGGCGAGGATCGGGCTAACACACGAAGATCCGGCCATACCTCATCCAGTCTCTTCTGTGAAACCTGTATATCAACAATGCAGAAATTGAGCAGGGTCATTAAACTAATCTATTTGGTGACTATACTGTGACAGCTATTTTCTTAAATATTCTTGCATAGATATGTGCTTAGCAATTAGAAGCCTTTTTCAATTTGGGCCAAAAGCGGTATTCAAAAAGCAAAACCTATGTTTAAATCATGAAATTCACGTATTCAAAAAGCAAAACCTATGCTTAAACCATGAAATTCACCAGTTTATGTTATTTTCAAGAGATTTTAAGTGAATTTGCATGTGAAAATGCAAGAATAGTGATCAACTATGTTTTGATTCAGTGTCCAGACATTGGCTGGTTCACTCAGAAGGGGTTTGAACACATCATGACCTTCAGCCTTGTGCTCAAATACCTTCCTCGTAATCCATCGAATGTTTGAACACTAAAAACCATGGTTGATATAAAAGTAACTGCAAGCAATCAAACCTAAAATTTTTGTAAACCAAATAACATAACTTTGGTAATGGTCAAATGCAAAGCAGAATGTTTACACATTTAGGTTTAAAAGGACACTACCTGGCCTGTTACTGGGTCCCGGACCCGTTTGTTGAATTCTTTTCCCTCTAGAACAAGGAACTTGTCGTTCATATGCAGGATTCCACACTTTGCCGCTATTGATCTAGCTGTGTTGACGTTGTCACCTGTCACCATACGTACACATATGCCGGCGTTCTGACACTTCTTGATAGCATTTGGCACCTGGAAGTGAAAAAGCAATATTTTGTTAAGATTGGCCTTTGAGGAAATTAGCACTGGGTTATCTTGGATATTAGGGAATATGTACAAGTATTTCACCAAACTCAAATGCATCTTTTCATGAAACGTAAAAGCGCACAAACTTTTACCTTATAAGTATTTTGACTGAAAGCATTATGCACAATCATAACAAACTTTCTGTTCTGCTTTTACATACTTTAAAACAAAATTACTTGTACTATGAATTTGCAACCATAATAATAATGATGTTTTAAATATTTTTTAAATGATGAATGGGGTAGACTAATACAGCTGTCCAACTTACTTCTGGTCTGACAGGGTCTTCAATACCGACGATACAGACACATGTTAGTCCCCGGACAATCTCGGCCTCGTTTTCCCAGTCCGGTTCCTTGTCCCAACCTTCCTCGTTTGGTTCCCGGGGATCTACAGTGGGGAAAACAAACATACATATCAATAAATATTTGGCCCTCTTAATTATGAAATAATACCATGAGATTTTGTAGCCTTAAAAAATATATATATAAAAAAAAAAAAAAAAAAAATTGAGCTACACTGAGGTGACTTACTGTAGGATATACAGGAAAACCACTAGATTTAAGCAATGACACGCTCATAATATACTGAAAACCAAGTTATGTTGAGGCACATTCGGAGTACAACTCCAGCTATTTGTTCAAGCATCATTTTAACCACCAGCACCAATCACAAGTGTAACACGGGTGGTAAAGTTTGGAACGACCTCCAAAAAGAGGTAGTGAATTTCTGTTCCAATCGCACATCCGGGAACTCGCGAGGTTGGTCCAAAGCCTAGAAACGGATAAACAAAGGTAGGTGTCGGTAGTTCTTTTGATTTTTTTCTAAGTTTCTAGCGAAAAATGGATAATTATGGCAATGCTATGTCGTGTAAAGATGACTTCTCGATGCATATGGCCCAAAACTGCGGTTGAAACCGAAATAATTTCCGCTGGGTCGTTTTTAAAACGTCGAACACGACGTTGCTTTTTCACAACAGTTTGTCAACAACTGACACCTTTTTGCAAAATTTGTGGTTTTCCACGAAGAATACAGCCCCGGTACGCTTGCCCTGGGGAAACGAGCACTCTGTATTATATATGCTGTTAAAAATCGCAACGGGGCGCATTATTTAAACAAATTATTGAGAAAATTCCAGTCGAGGTCGTTCCAATAAGTTGGAGCTTGGTCCAATTTGAATGAGATCGTTCCCAGTGCTCTCCTGTTTTATTCAATGAAATTAATATCTGTGATATCAGACCAGCCACACTCAGACAAAAATGATGGCGTTTGAAATACTGTAATATTTTGGGGTTTGAAAGCGATTCTCCTACGACTGATAGCTTGCTAATGACCGTTTATAAGCGGTTTCTGGCCTGTGCTTTAAACATGAATTGTTCTTTGCAGAGCTTCAGATAGTTTCTTATTCCTGCTTTTATGTGTAAACCTATTTTCATGTTTTGTTGCTCTTTTTAAGACGTTCGGAACGCAAAAGGATTGTGACACGATCATATTTTTCTTGATGTATTTCAGGAAAGGGTGATTTTGAAAAATAAAAGTATCATAAAACTATTGCAAAGACAGTACATGCGATTCTTGCTTTGTCGGGTTTTCGTGTGATAAATTGTTTCGCTCTTTCTGTTGTTAAATGAGCCGCCTCGTGGGAAAACCAACAATGTGGTTTTCGAATAGGTCTGACACAAACCGGCCTGTACAGCTACAGAAGCAGGCTAGAAGCTTGAAATTTTGGAGTTAAGTAGAGGAGGAATTGTACTATCCGAGAAGCAAAAACAAAGGCAAGCTGATCTGCGCCTTTGTTTTCGCCTATGCAGATTGTTGCATGGGGTACTTTAGTCGTACTAGCACTTCTACAGGTATTGGCCAATAAATTGTATAAAACATATAGGGAAAAAATATTTAACACTTCATAACTTTCTTATTTCTTATGATATTTTTATATCACGAACGGCGTTAGAAAGTATAATTCTTTATCTTTACCATATTTTTTAAATTTTTGACGTAGCACTATTATAAAATGGTCTGTTTGAGGACGGCCGTCTTGTTGTACGCAATTTAATTAAATATATAGCAAAATTTCCGTAAAACGCGGTTAATTACGCCTAGGTACATTACTTCAGCAACAATTTTAAGCTATAATTTTACATAAATGTTAGGCGTCACAAACGGTCCAATTTAGTACAAATATTATATTTTAATCTGGTGTATTTTTTATTTTTGTAGCTCAACGATAAATTGGTCTGTTTGAGCAAGGACCAAAAAAATAATAAATATTATTTTCTATCTGGAATTTCCGTGAGTATCCGTAAAATGCACCGATAAGACCCGACTTAATTTCCAGGTATTAATGCCGTGGGCGAAGATTATCGCTCTAATATGAAAATGAAATGTATTTGATGACTGAGAGTGTAATAAAGAATTTTATATGAATAAATTAATAGGCTTAAGTTTAGAGAGTGATATTATGCGGAAATAAAACATTAAACTTTACCATATTTTGTTCTCCTTTTTCGGCAGTAGATGCTGAATTGAAAACACAGATGTCAATTCGCTCATGATTGCATAATGTCAATTAGTAATGACACTGTGTTAAATTCGCAATCAAGTTCTACTCATTTTATTTATCATTTTATTTTTATGAGAATCTTTTTTATAATTATTTCGTGAGGTATTTGTATTTTTCTTTTGATGCTGTAATCCGCAACAGGACGAGTGCTCGATATCTGTCATTCAAAGTCAATCCAAACAAAATAGCAGCTTTTATTAGCTTTAATTAAAGAACAAAAACATCAAACATAAACGTTTAAAGCGATCATCGCCTGAACAACTGAATCCCGACAACAATTAAAGAAATGTACATGTAATCCATTTAACTTAAGTATTTCACACATACTCGAGATATAATTGAGCAAACCGAACGAGTTTATTTTAATTACTCATTTACCGAAAGCGGTGCAAGGTGATGACACTGTGCCATAACACATTATGCATGCCTTATTTAACCAAGGTGAAGAATTCAAAGATATTTAAAATATTTTTTAATATCTTTCTCAAAGCATTTTGACACGAAACAAAAACATTTAATCATTATACATCTATAGTAGTAGAGAAGACTCCTACATTTATCAACCTAAATATGTGTAATTACGCATTCATTCATTCATTCATTCATTCATTCATTCATTCATTCATTCATTCATTCATTCATTTCTTTCTTTCTTTCTTTCTTTCTTTCTGTTTTCTTTCTTTCTTTTATTCATTTCTTTCTATCTGTCTTTCTTTCTTATATGCGATATATGAAATTCTTGACGACAAAGAAATAATTTGAGATAATTCTCAATGAAAATGGCAAGTTTCTGCGTCTTTGTTTTCGCTTCATAGATAGCAAATTCCTCTTTTTCTTAAATACGAAGCTTCATAGATAGCAAATTCCTCTTCTTCTTAAATACGAAATTTCAAACTTCTAGCCTGCTTCTGTGACTGTACAGGCCGGCTTGTGCCTGACCTGGTCGGAAACCAAACTTGTTTTCTCATGCGAAGGCTCATTTGGTATTTTATTCTTGTACATGAGATTGTTTCTTGGCCTACCTTAGAAAATAAACCGTTTGCATTATTGAGGCGTGTCAGGTTTACACCGCATGGTGCTTTAACAAAAATGTAGTTTAATTAAACATGGAATTTCGTTTTAAGAATCTAGATCTCTATATGCAGACTTGGCTAAGAGTAGCCTGCCTGATATGCAGAATCAGTTTTGTCTGTCAAAACAGCTTTCCTATGACGCTGCCAAATTATCATGTGAGAATGTTTTTATAAGAAGCGTGACTTTAATACCTTGCGGCGACAGCCTAAATACGCTGGATGTAAGGTGTAATCCTTTTAACTACCTTATAATCACCAAAGCGTGAAGAAAACCTACTTTCTGGTCGGCATTTCTAAGACCGGATTGGTTATCATTAAAACTGTATCAAGGTTGAACTGCATACTTGGGTCTTATGGAAAATGGTGTTTCAGCGCTGTGCAGGTCATCACCGCCCTTACAACCGCTTTTTTTTTTTTTTTTTTTTTTTTTTTTTCCTGGGCGATACTACCAGTACTATAGTTGTTTTTGAGGTTGTTTTGTGGGTTTGTTGTTCCGGGCGCACCCGAAGGCTCAACCGGAAGGAGGTTTTTGGAGAAGCCCGGAATCGAACCTGCGACCCCTGGTTTACAAGGCGAGTGACTTAACCACTGCACCACGGACACCGCCCTTACACCGCCCGTTTGAGTATAGAAGTGAAGAATTTAATTCCATATATATAGACTGTGAATATCTAGGTTTTTTTACCCAGCGAAAATGTATAAATATTCTAAATTCATTTATTTGGCACGAATTACATTTAATTTCTATATAAAGAAAAACGAATTTATTTAATATTTTATATGTGTCTTTCACATTCGGATCCTGATAGCCTTCTAAATTTATTTTTAACAATATGATTACTACTGCGCAAATATTTTCAAAAGGGGAACAACACGTTTATTCTTCATATAAGGTTACAACAAGGACACTCGATCGAGTCAGTGTCCTTGGTTACAAACAACTAATGAAGTCTATTAAAATAATAAATGCATCTTGAAAATGCATCTGCAAGACGAATGATTTTGTTTACGTTGGTTCTCTGTTAAATCCTATATAAAATCATCCGAAGTGACATGGGGGTAGCAGATGAATACCCCCCCCTGTCCCTGCATTACGAAAACTTGCCCATGCAATATACAGAGATCTATTTTAGCTATAAAAATTGAAAATTTTCATCTGAAAAAAATTGATTTTTTTTTTCTTATTTTTGCTCAAAACATAGATTGTGGTGCACGTTAGAACCGCCTCACCGAGGCCCACAATCTATACCCATGCATACCCCAGTTTTGCTATATAAAAAGTGGGGTTCAACTGCGCTTAATTAAAATCAAGTTTTCACGCAGAGAAAGCTGCAGAGAAAGCTGTTAAAATAAAGCGATGAAATTTCAACTGTCCCCAGGCAACACTGACATTACCTGGACAGATTAGCCGAATGATAATCGAATATCGCCGGCCAATATCGGATATTATCGGAAAGTCTCCGTAAATTTACCTGAGCGCTAGTAAAATCGATTGCTTGCTTATGTGCCTATATTGAAATACGACTATTGTCCCGGTTGGTTTTCCCATGGAGCGGCTCAAATATACTAAACAAAAGGCTATACTCCAACAAAAATTTGACAAAGGGTCACAAACCTGTTTGGGTCAATTCAGTGGTACCTGTAACAAAACTCACCTAAATAAGCTTGGATTGTTCCATCTGCCAGTGTCACGAGCCCATGCTTGCCATTTAGGTTGAAAACACGTAGTCGGTTGAAAACACGAAACACGTAGTACTGATTTGACACCGTCACACCACTTGTGGCAAGATACTTTTCGCATAAACAGAAAGAAAGCTAAGTGCAAGATGTTGCCAAAAAGGAATAGAAAGTTTTGTGCTATAAAAGTTTTACAATGGGATAAATTGATAGAAATTCATGTAATAATATGTGCACAGCGTTTTCACTTTTGTTCAGTATATATAATTAATGAGTTCTGTAGATTAAAGTAATACCTGAGTTTAAGACGGGGATGTGTGATATTTTGTTGGGAAATGCTTCGATCACATTTTGAGATTGGGTCGGGTCTCTCTCTCTCTCTCTCTCTCTCTCTCTCTCTCTCTCTCTCTCTCTCTCTCTCTCTCTCTCTCTCTCTCTGTAGACCTTCCATATTTGTATTTGTATTTGATGTTTTATTTTCAGATAATTTTGATTGATTATGCCATCTACAAGTATGTCATCTACTAGTCTTCCATCTACTAGTATACCATCTACTAGTATGTCATCTACTAGTATGTCATCTACTAGTATGCCATCTACTAATGGCGCCAGTCATGCAAGTACAAGTCGTGCAGTGTACCAATGTAAAAAGGCAAAAATGGACAATTAAAACACAGAAAAAAGTCAATATAAGCAAAATTTGACAATCTTGTTTAATACAAATACTTTTCTATGTAACATTTGCTACTTATCAATCATCATTGGCAAATTATACAATAGAATTTTAAAATTCAGGATCGGCAATTTCAGCCTATGCGGCTTGCCAGCTTTACCCGATCCAGGATATGCCTGCCATGTTAGTGACACAATGTTCATCCGGATTCAATAAATGTCAACCGCCCATTTTTTGTCTGAGTTTGGCTGGTCTGATATCACAGATATTAATTTCATTGTATAAAACAGGAGAGCACTGGGAACGATCTCATTCAAATTGGACCAAGCTCCAACTTACTGGAACGACCTCTACTGGAATTTTCTCAATCATTTGTTTAAATAATCCGCCCCGTTGCCATTTTTAACAGGATATGTAATACAGAGTGCTCATTTCCCCAGGGCGAGCGTACCGGGGCTGTATTCTTCGTGGAAAACCACAAATTTTGCAAAAAGGTGTCAGTTGTTGACAAACTGTGGTGAAAAAGCAACGTCGTGTTCGACGTTTTAAAAACGACCCAGCGGAAATTATTTCGGTTTCAACCGCAGTTTTGGGCCGTATGCATCGAGAAGTCATCTTTACACGACATAGCATTGCCATAATTATCCATTTTTCGCTAGAAACTTGGAAAAAAATCAAAAGAACTACCGACACCTACCTTTGTTTATCCGTTTCTAGGCTTTGGACCAACCTCGCGAGTTCCCGGATGTGCGATTGGAACAGAAATTCACTACCTCTTTTTGGAGGTCGTTCCAAACTTTACCACCCGTGTGTAAGGTATGGATAGACAAATCAGTCTGATGTACACAGTTTAGCATCACTCAGTAGAGCTCGTGATAACAAACAGTGACCTTTGTGACAGATTTGAGCCACAGCATGGGAAAACCAACAATGTGCATATGCGAAAACAAAGACGCAGATCAGCTTCGCGGTAACCGTCAAGCTGATCAGCGCCTTTGTTTTCCCTACGTGGACAGTAGAATAAATCCAAAACTTCCAGCCTCTAGCCATCTTCTGTGCTTGTACAGCTTGGTTTGTGTCAGACCTGTTCGAAAACCACATTGTTGGTTTTCTCATGAGGCGGCTCATTTGCCTATCCATACCCAACACTCGTGTAACTCTTACATTCTAACCCACCTTTTATGTAATCCTTATATGCTACACAGATTGTTCTGAGCCCG
This sequence comes from Rugalucina vietnamica, assembly GCA_964017185.1. Taxonomy (NCBI): domain Eukaryota; kingdom Metazoa; phylum Mollusca; class Bivalvia; order Lucinida; family Lucinidae; genus Rugalucina; species Rugalucina vietnamica. Next base: position 46,864,732 of record OZ024875.1, read on the forward strand.
TCCCCAGCCATGGGTTCAATCACTGTCTTAACGACCTGCTCTTGTTTCTCTATGGGGAAAGCTTTCGGCTGACCTTTACAGTCAATAATATAATCACATCTGAAATTCAAATTGGTTCTTTATCTATTTTTTTGTCAAAAATTTTTCAGTCATGTCGAGACAGTTATGTCGCTTCCTGGGGTAATAACCAGTACTATGGGGGTAATAACCAGTACTATGGGGAGTTAATGTATCTTGCTCAAGGACACAACCTGGTGTCATTGGAAACTTGGCAAAGAGCTTGTGTGGGCTGGTATGCATTTGTTGTACAAGCTAGATTTTTCTCTCCTCGCCAGTTTTGTTTGTTCAACACAGAATAATTCATCAATATGTTTGTTACGTATTCATATTGTTTACATAATTCATGTAAAAGGATTTTTTTTTGGGGGGGGGGGGGTTAATGAAGGCTTAAGTGACCAATTTTCAGCCATATCACACAGTGCCAACATTTCTTGGGTAGTACCGATATAAAATGAGATAAATGTGCTGAAGTACACAATCAAGCAGAGGTAGCTTCAAAACCAAAACATTACGATTCAGAGGCCTTAACTCTACCACTGGACCACAGCACTCTCAAAGTTGTTGAAGGACTGGAAAGTCAGCATTACAAAGAAATCAAAGTGTAGTCATCTCTTACTTGTTAAGTATTATTTCCGAAGCACCCTTAGTAAAGAGCCTGAAGTTGCCCCCTGGGAGATTGATGATGGTGCTCATGGACTTCCGCTGGGAGTTAAACGTGAAGATCTTGACGAAGGACTCCGGTGGGTTGTCGTCCCTGATAGCATCGTAGTCCTGGCCTAGTTCCATCACGAAGCCCAGTAGGGCACATTCTGTCTTGTTCCCCAACTGCTGGGGTAGACCACCGTCGTCTGATGGCTGGGGAATGATGAAAAATGGATTATACTATATTCATTTATCACACTATTTGTTGAGATTTCAAAGGTGCATGTACCTTGAAAGAGACATACATTTTTCTTAGTTCTGAAAATGTTCCCCAACTGCTGGGGTAGACCACTGTCGTCTGATGGCTGGGGAATGGAAAAGAATTATTATATATTCATTCTATTTATCATACTACTACAGTAGTCGAGTTTTCAAAGGTACCATGAAAGTGATAAACATTTTTCTTAATTCTGAAAATATGCACACACCTTAAACAGAAAACAGCACATGAATTGTTGAATCAAAATTTTCATGCTACAAAAATAACTTCATATATCAATCTCTATCAAATACATTCAGGTGGTAAAATAAAAGAAAGGTACACTTATTGCTATAATTTGCAGACAAAATTCTTTGTCAGTGGTCATGATTTGAGGCGCACTTTCTGACCAGGTCTGACACAAACCAGCCTATGCAGTCACTGAAGAAGGCTGGAAGCTTGAAATTTTGGATATTAGAGACAAGCGGGATCAATTGAAAACAAAGGCACTGATCAGCTGTGCTGTTACTGCACAGCTGATCTGTGCCTTTGTTTTGACATAGGCATAAATCCAGTTTCTCTGGAAATGATGTACAAGACTTACCACAACTTTTGATGTGTAGCCACTGTTGATGGCTATGGCCTTTACCATGATTTCTTGGATTTTACTGGACAAAGTTTGGAAGTTAGGAATGGATTTATAATGCACCTCTGAAATATTAAAGAATGCGGATCGGTAAAAACAACTGTTTATAGAAAAGTACCTGAAGAATCAAAAGCAGATGCTGACTAATGCTGACTAATGTAATTCCGAAAATTTCACATGAATCTTATTTCGTGAATTTTCTGTTACTCGTTAGAACTTCGAATTAGTGGGGCGACATATTTGTGAATATTAATAAAAATTCTCACTACGATTTCTGAACTTACAATATTTAAGGTGGATCGTGCTGCAAACATAAATGCATCTTAACCATGCAGCTGTAACTGCAAGAAATATTTAATCCATAATGTTCTGAAACTGTTTCTGCCAAGTAGCGTCCTTATCATTATATTTTACAACTATAATAATTATATAATGACTGTTTCATCAAAATTTAAACAGCCAAGTTAACTTCTGTAAGTCATGTTGGGATTAAGTTTTCGCTTCCTCAGTACATAAACAAGGGGGTGATTCAAATGATGCTACCCGTCCTGTCGCCAGAGTCATTTGTATATCAATACATACAAAATTTTGCTGTCGTCTGAGTATATTGACAGCTGTATCATGAATCGGACGATAGCAAAACCACTAGTTTCATATTTACAGCCGTCGACCATATACTCGGACGACAGCAAGGTTTTGCATGTAATGGTATACAAATGACTCGGACGACAGCACAGGTAGCATCATTTGAATCAGCCCCGTGATAAAGTGGAACACTAGTATAGCCAGTGTCCATGAAGTTAGAACAACGTCAGCTTTTGGTATACACAAGTACAATGTCTTACCCCCTATAAAGCTCTGTACAACTGTCATTCTATTTGTTGTTAGTGTACCCGTTTTGTCCGAACAAATCGCAGTAGCATTGCCCATAGTCTCACAGGCATCTAAGTGCCGCACTAAGTTGTTATCATGCATCATTTTCTGCAATGAAACAGAAAATCATTAGATAAGTGATAATAGGTGCATTTGCTAATGATATGATGGAAATATTTTGAAGCTACGTAAAGCAAACCACATTTTTACCCGTTTCAACAAAAACCTTACTTGGAAATTAATAGGCTCGAATCAAGCCTTCAGAGTTAAGTTTCTTGCTCAGGGATATACAGACATGGCGGTAGGGTTTCTCACCAGTGTACAAAACTCACACATGAGCTACCATGCTTCTTCCATTGCAAGCCTGTCTGAACCTGACTGAACTATAAGAGCCGTCTCATGGGAAAACCAACAATGTGGTTTCCGAACAGGCCCGACATTAACCGGCCTGTACAGCTACAGAAGCAGGCTAGAAGCTTGAAATTTTGGAGTTAAGTAGAGGAGGAATTGTACTATCCGAGTAGCGAAAACAAAGGCGCTGATCAGCTTCGCAGTTACTGCGAAGCTGATCTGCGTCTTTGTTTTTGCCTATGCAGATTGTTGGTTTTCCCATGAGGCGGCTCATATGTAACAAGCATTGGATGTAAAGGAGGCTGTAGAAGTAGGACAAATGAGACGCGCCATGAAAAAAACTAATGTGGTTGCCGAACAGGTACAACACAAACCAAGCTGTAGAAGCACAGATGGCTAGAAGCTTGAAAGTTTGGATTTAGAAAGTAGAGCCATTGTACTATCCACGTAAGGAAAACAAAGGCGCTGATCAGCTGTGCAGTTACTGCACAGCTGATCCTGATCTGCATCTTTGTTTTTGCACATGCAGATTGTTGGTTTTCTCGTGTGGCGGCTCAACTCATTTTACAGGAATACAACAACTTAAACTATGTTTCATTCAAACACCTCTAAAATTTGTTAGAGACTAGTATACCTACCCTAACAGAGTAAGCTAGTGACAGTGTAACTGCCAAGGGCAAGCCTTCCGGCACGGCGACGACCAACACAGTCACACCAATGATGAAGTGATTTACGAAGTACTCCACGTAGCCCCAGCTCCACGGCTCGCCAGCGACAGCGAATCTCTTGATGCAGAATTTGACGATAAGTATGATGACTGTCAGAACGGCAATGCCAGTACCTGAGAAACAAGCAGGATTTAGTACAATGCTGAAAGTCCAATTCGCATGTGCCAAAAATACACAGGTGTAAATATACTCTGGTGTGCAAATTTCACTTCGGGTAAGCAAATAGCACAATCATGCGAATGCAAATACACACAGGAGTAAATTTACTAGTATGGAATTTTGATTTGTGCTTTACGTCACTTGTAAACAAACAAGGTCATGTCCAGACCGTACCAAATATACAATGATTTATCATGCTCAATAGGAAAACTACAGAAAAGTATGGAGCCATTTTACCAGTTTGTAACCATTGTTATTGGCAATGACCACAAAAAAGACATAGTTATATAAAATACAATGATTTATCACGCTCAATAGGAAAACTGCAGAAAAGTACCAAGCCATTTTATCAGTTTATATAATTACAATAGTTGTTATTGGCATTGGCCACAAAAAAAAACAAAGTTATATATAAAATAGAATGATTTATCACACTCAATAGGAGAACTGGAATAAAGAACCGAGCCTTTTTATCAGTTTGTAACTATTGTTATTGGCAATGACCACGAAAAAGACATAGCTATATACCAAAAATACAATGACTTATCACGTACAAAAGGAAAACTGCAGAAAAGTGCCATGCCATTCCACCAGTTGATTACAAATACAACCACTTGATAATCACGGTATAAGTATACATCAGGAAAACATGTCCGTGAAATGTGTACCCCCTCAAACCCCACTTTTATATAGCAAAACTGGGGTATGCATGGGTATACCTGTTTTTCTTATTTTTGCACCAAAACATAGATTGTGGGTACTCGTTAGAGTGGCGGTTCTAACGAGTACCCACAATCTATGTTTAACTTTTGGTGCAAAAATAAGAAAAATATCATTTTTTTTTTCTTCTGAAAATTTTCAGTTTTTACACCTTAAAAAATCTCTGTATATTGCATGGGCAAGTTTTCATAATGAAATATCTGCATGAAAAAATATGGGTTCTCTGCCACCACAAATCAACATCATCCAGGGCATATGCGTGGGACATTTAACTTGGTTATGACTTAACGGCCCAGTCAACAATTTTTCGATTATGCTGCAACAAAGCAACTGATTACATGTGTGTAAATCAGTAGTCTAGGGACCTTATAATACACTAAACCGCAGAGGTAGGTATCAAACCAAGCCCCGAGGTTCTAAAACTTTTTTTCATGCTCAGCTCAGCTGAGACTAAAATTTATCCTGTGCATAAATGTTGAAATGCCAACTTAACATTTCTAAGCAGGATAAATTACAGGCTTTGGTGATCTAAACCAGGAATTTTAATGTATCTGGGCTATTTCAGTATTTAGGAGCAGTTTAAATTTCATGCTCAGCTGAGTTGAGCATGAAAAAAAGTTTTATAACCTCAAGGCCAGGAACCAGAATCCATAGGTCTGAAATCTATCACTAGGTCAGTTACGCTACCAATCAGGGCCCAGTTGTTCAAAACTAACAACGTCGTTAGTTAACGTTTCGTTAAAATTTCAAACATTAATATTACAAATACACTGTTATTTTTTGTTACTTAAGCTGATATTTGCTTAACAAATTTATGTCTTAACGATATCCTTAAGCTAACGATGCTTTGAACAACTGGGTCCAGGTTTGCATAGTTTGCCGTTCTGCCTGCATCTTTTGGTATGTGTTAACTCTTCTTATACACCCTATCAACCTCGTACCTCCATATCCTATCTGTATAGCCAGTCGTGTGAGTTTCGACTGTAGTACAGACTTCTCCTTCCGACTGCTGTGGCTCTTCTCTTCCTTTTCTTTCTGCGCGGCGTCGGTCTGGTCGGCTTCCCCGTCCTCCATGATCTTGTTGCCGATGGTGTTGGACGTTGCATTGTGGGAGTTTCCTGTGACCTCTAAATTGATTGCTTCCGTATCTGTGACGTAAAATGTTTTAGTTATAATCAAACATTCAATGATAGTTTGAAATATAAAAATAATCATAAACTTAAAATAAACAAAGATACTCAATCCATTGCCTATATCATTTTTTTAAACATCATTAAATTAGCCTAGCCTTTTTCATACAATTGAGTATAAAACAAAAATTCAATTTTGAGATAGGGTGGGTAGAAATAGAATAGGAAAGAAAAGGACAGAAGTACAAACATATATACTATACTGATTCATTGATTTTTCTTTTGGTCTATCAGTTTTATTAGTCATGATTTCACCCTGATAAATCTTAATTTTAAGTGCTAAAATCATGCCAAACATTTCTTGTCCTAACGGTCTGTACAGAAAACGACTAGAAACTTGAAATTTTGCATTCAAGTACAGGAGGAATTGAACTGTCCTTTTAGATAAAACAAATATGCTTATTAATTAAACTGCACAGCTGATCTGCTGCGTCTTTTGTTTATGGCATATCCGAAATCTGTTTTATTTTTTCTTGGTGCGGCTTTACTGAAAGAGATGATTCTTAGCACATGTATCTAGCAGTATAGACAATCAATATAAATGGCTTCTAGGTGAGGCAGAAAGCAAATATTTCGTATTAAATGGCTTTAAAAAGAAATAGCATATTCAGAATGAAGAACTATGGCATGCAAGAATCAACGCCTCATGTAAAAGCAGTAGAGAATTTGAGACTGAAGTGAATTCGCAAAAAATGTTATGTTTATATTCCAAGAGATTACCAGGGTCTGCGTGTCTTCACTATTTTCATATTATTTGGCAAACACGTGAATACTTCATATGTACGGGGAAAAAAAAAGAAAAAAAAAAAAAGACTTTTAAAAGATTTTTTCATGCAGCATAACAAAATGACAGGTTATGTTTTCTATTTTCTGCTTTTAAAGCCCCAGTCAACAATTTTTCAGTCAAGCTGGGATGGAGTTGCGGCTGAAAGAGTTACTATGCTTGGCTCAAATGAGTTATGTCATAAGAAAACCAACATTTTGCATATGCAAAAACAAAGGCGCAGATCAGCTTCACAGTAACTGCGAAGCTGATCAGCGCCTTTGCTTTCGCTCACACCAATAGTACAATTTCTTAACTTTCTCAATCTCAAATTTCCAGCCTCTAGCCATCTTCTGTGCTTGTACATCTTGCTTTGTGTCCAAACTGTTCGAATGACAGGGCTTGTTAATGACATAACTAGGAAGCCATGGTGCATGAACCCCTGACCGCTGATCATCTCTAACTCTGGAGTCTGACCCCCTATCACTGGGCCTCCAAGTTTTGAATCTGACATGTAACATGCCTTGAACTGTCTAGAATGGCTCAGAACAAAGCCTAGCACAGCTAGGCATAAGCCTAGCACTGCTGTGCACAAGCACAGAAGATGGCTAGAAGCTGGAAATTCCAGATTAGAAAGTAGAGGAATTGTACTTACCGTGTAGCAAAAACAAAAGCACTGATCAGCTTCGCAGTAATATTACTTCGAAGCTGATCTGTGCCTTTGTTTTCGAATAGGCAAAAAATCCGGTTTTCTCATGACGTGGCTCATATCATATATTTGTCCTACATTTGCTCTTTTGTGAAATATTCAGATATTATAAATCAAGCGTAAGAAATTATTACCACATGAAATTGTGCAATTTACAATATCCATCACAGCAAAAAAATATCTAGCAAGCTAAAGGTAGAGAAATATAAACTACTGCAGAAGCAAGATATAACAAGCAAAATTAAAATATCTTCTCTTTTTTTTTTCATGGCGCCAAGAATGGGGTTACTGGAAGAAAAGTCGCTGTTGCTATGCATGCTGCGCTCTGATATAGGCAAACTGATACATGAGCCGCCACATGGGAAAACCAACAATCTGCATAGGCGAAAACAAAGGCGCAGATCAGCTTCGCAGTTACAAGCTGATCACCGCCTTTGTTTCCGCTACACGGATAGTACAATTCCTCTGCTTTCTAAATCCAAAATTGCCAGCCTCTAACCATCTTCTGTGAATGTACAGCCCGGTTCATGTCGGACCCAGTAAGAACCAAAAGTGTTGGTATTCTCACGCACATGCTCACATGTACAAACTTTCATGACAATGTTAATGCCACTGCAAACATCCAAAGTTTCGATTTAAGGCTATTGCCCGTAACCACTGACTACATCATTCCATCGCACCCATGTCTATAAGATTCAAACTACAGACATAACACCTCTAATTAGCGCAATCAGAAGTAATATTTAGTTAAATATTCAAGTTTGTATCTTATATTAAAAGAAAGTCATTTTTGTTAACGAAAAATGTATTATAATTCAAGAAAAAAATGCTTTGCACTCGCCACACTACACTACAGGAGAATATACATATAGACAGAGGAAAGAGATGCACACCAGTCGGCAATCGAAAATGTTTTAGATTTAATGAATCGGGATAAAGTGGATCCATTTTACATCATTTTTTTTTTCCCAGTCATTTCTCCTGACTGCTTTAAACATTTTCAACTCCCCATTATCCGGTGTGAAATATAGATCACTGGGGTTAATATAGGTCAGTAATATAGGTCAGAGGTGAAGGTCAAAGAAATGAAAAGGTGAAAGTCACATGCAAAGGGCAAACCATCACATACCCACTTTGCCTGCGTCGCTAGAAAGCACTAACAAATAAAGAGAAATCAAATTAAAACTAGTTGAACATTATAATACAAGTGAAAATAGTAAACAATACACAACGGTCCAGAAAGGAATTTCTATCTATACAGTCTTAAAAATTCAGTCGCTAACTGCTAAATACACTAAAAACAACTTAAATCAAAATGCCCGACAATATGTTTTCAGAAGCATTCGACAATTGATGGTAAAAGGTGTTTGATTTATGATTTAATGTGTTCTGTATATAGCCATATTCAAAACTGGATCGTTGTACTGAAGAGATGTGCCAAACAGTGATCTTGACCTTGACTTTTCACAATAACCTTTATATTTTATTACGAGAAAAATAATGCACAAAATGTTTAACCAAGTACAAATTTAGATCAAAACTTCTTAAGGTCTAGTTTTAAATGTTAGAAAACTGAAACTAGGTCACCGACCTTGACCTACTTTAATGGTTTACAATACTAGGTCAGTGAACATGGCCTACTAAAGGACTGGCAAGATTTAAACTAGGTTATCATTTTCTGTATTCTGTTGATTGATCAGTTTGGCACATCTCGCTGACAAGAAAACCTTTCATCACAAAAGTTTATTATGGTATTTTAAACTATTACTTCATATAATGCTCAGTTTGCTTTTTTCATATTTAACCCGGATGATTGAGTTACATAATTATATGTTTCGTGTCCTAATACAGTGTAATAAGATCAGATGCACTCACTATTTATGATTCTGAATATATTAAACAACTTTACTGCATTTAGTGAATATTAATGCCTGTCCCTGCATATTTTTTCTGAGATTAAAAGCAGAGTCTGGTGTTAAAAATCACTGAAACAATTTTTTCTAAACATTACTGTTCTTTCCCAATGTTTTTTTTTTTTTTTTTTTTGTTTGATGTTGATTTTTTTTTATTCAGTTTTACATCTCTTAAGCTAGTATCTCACTGGCATGCGAATTCCTCACGACTGTTTCGCCAATTTAGTCGCGGCACTTTCCCACGACATTCGTGCGAGTGTCGTGAGAATTTTCACGTGTCGCAAACTAGTCGCGAAATGGTCGCAAAGGTTTTAAACATGTTTAAAAATTGAATGCAAATTTTTTCCCCAAAATATTTCGCAAGACCGTCGCGAACCTGTCGCCGCGAAATTTTGGCGTATTTACAATGCGAAATTTTTGCGACCCTCGTACGAATGTCGTGCGAGTGTCGCATGACGGTCGCGCGACAGTCTTGAGACAACATGCGAGAAACTCGCGACTATCTGGAGAGAAAATAAAACTTAGCGACATTCGACACTCGCACAAATATCGCACGACTGTCATACGAATTAAAATTGAAATAAGATACATTCGCGGGAAAGACATGAGACACTCTCACTAATGTCACGCGACTGTCGTGCGACAGTCGCGCGACAGTCGTGAGATATATTTTCAAAATTAGACCGAAATTCGCGAATGTGTCGCATATATGTCTATTCAATGAGACTGAAAGTTTTGTTTATATCGTTAATCTTTGTCGCGTAATAGTCGCGAACTATTCGCGAACTAGTCTCCGGTTGTCACATTCCAGTGAGATAGGGGCTTTACAAGATTTTTTCACTACTGGGAAGGGGCCATACAGTCTTAGAGCCAAAAATGAGAGTATCTTGAGCAAAGCCAACTGACACACCTGCAAGCAGAACTTGTCTCACATGTGCCTCACTTGGGGCTCTATTCCACGAATTATGAACTGTTTGGCCAAGGGGGTCAGTTTTGAGGATACCACTCTCCAACAGATGTCCCTGTCAACAATTTTTCAGTCATGTAGGGATCACATAGCTGTGCATCTGATCTTATTATTTTATATTTTTTGTTCCTTTTTGAAGAGAATCCAGCTAGGTCCCTGGAAAATATTACTGCACAACTTTAAAGTCTCCTATTTTTCAAAAAAAAACTAATATCAACCATGTGAGAGCAAATCTTAGAAACCTCATAAAGACAAGAGTCATATTCCACAAATGTTATGAAACAGCAGGCCAAATAAAGGGAAAATTTGATGAGAATTCAAAGATATTTTTATCAGTTTTTCATAAAAAAAAACTTTGTTGTGGGTACCCTTTAGAATCATCTTGTTGAGGCAATTCTAATGAGCACCCACAACATAGGCTTTTATCAAGAAATGAGTAAAATTATCACTTTATCATAAGTACCACAATATACTGAGCCACCACATGGGAAAACCAACAATCTGCATAGGCGAAAACAAAGGCGCAGATCAGCTTCGCGGTAACCGCGAAGCTGATCAGTGCCTTTGTTTTTGCTACACGGACAGTACAATTCCTCTACTTTCTAAATCCAAAATTTCATGCTTCTAGCCTGCTTCTTTGACTGCCCAGGCCGGTTTGAGTCAGACCTGTTTGGAAACCACATTGTTGGTTTTCCCACGAGACGGCTCATACTGTCTCCATCTGGTGTTCTGGAGTGACTGCAATTTCCAGATTCTAAATATGGCTTGGAACAATATATTTAGCTTAGTTTTTCTTTGCTGTCTTGATTTGAGCCGCAATACGAGAAAACTGGTCTTCGGGATTTCCGACTAGGTCTGGCACAAACTGGCCTGTAAAGTCGTAGAAGGCTAGAAGTTTGAAACTTCAGATTTAAGTAGAAGAGGAATTGCACTATCCGAGTAGCGAAAACAAAGGTGCTGATCAGCTGTGAAGTTACTGCATAGCTGATCTGCGACTTTGTTTTCGCATAGGCAAAAATCCGGCTTTCTCATGACGCGGCTCATTTAATCTATGTTTGTTTTAAGATTATAGTCACATGATTGGTAATTTTCAGAATAAAACATGTGACCATTGGTACCAAAATAACTTTGATTTTGTCTTATTTGTTGCTTTACGTCCATAGGAATATAAAACAGTTCATGTGACTCATGACAGGATGATCAGTTACCTCATGATTACCATAGTCACAAGCAAGCCTCCAAACTGTGGTTTAGCATCAGACTCACATAGTGCTTAGGTATACATGTGCACATGCACCTCACTCCGTTAATTACTGAGCAATATCTGGCTTCTCAAAAATGCATTAAATCAATTTACTGAGCAATATTTGGCTAATCGAAAATGCATTTCATAGCAAAACTTTAATTAGTTTTAAATCATATCAACTTTTCAATAAACATGCTAAAATTGTTGCTAAATTTCCTGCCATTTCATTCTATGAGGCCAAAAAAAACCTGACCAAATACATGTTTGCTTTATTGGTTCACACCCAGAGTCAACAGCTTAAGTCATTACCAAATCTTCATCAAACTGAGAATTATACCAGACTAAGGATCGACTGCAGGTCCAGCTGGCCCTGAGGTTATAATACTTTTTTCATGCTCAACTCAGCTGAGCATTATACTTAAATGGCTCATAATTACTGAAACAATCAAAATTGGTTGAAATTTCAGGTTAAGATTGTTGAAGCCTATAATTTTTCCTGCTCATAAATGTTAAAATGCCAACAATTGTTGGCATTTTAACATTTATGAGCAGGAAAAATTTCAGTCTCCGCTGAGCTGAGCATGAAAAGTTTCATATCCTCGTTTGCTAAAATGATTTTGTAGAATTTATGAAATGGCAGATATATAACAATTATATGCTAGTGAATGAATAATAATTGTGAAAAGGGGCAATATATTAATATATAAAATGGCATGCAACATTTAGGGGCATCTACATAACCATGCCAGCATGCATGACCCCACAATATATGGTAGATAATTATTTTTACAGGAGCGTTTAACCTGTTTCTATAGTTGTTTTTGAAAAGCCCCTTAAAAAGCCCCACACTAGTAATTTTGATATATGTTTTGTTCCTGCAAGCGCTTTGTTCGATACAAGAAAAACAGCCAAACTGCCAATTGAAATTACATATAGAAAATTATCAATTGAAAGCATTTCAAAAATCATTTTGAATTGTTTCATTTCCCAGGGATTATTTTCTGGGGAGATTGTGAGAGAAAATCTCATTGAAATTGGCCAAAAGATAGAAATTCACTTTTCCCTTATCATATTTCGGGGCCAGAATAACCCCTGATTTCCGTTAACACTTGCAAGAACTTTTCTTCTCCAACACAGCAATATTTTGACTGACATATTTTGCTATATGCCCACAAAAATGCCTTTACAAGTTTATAAACAATGAACAATTTTAACAATAACTCCCAAAACTTGATTATAATTTAAGCGATAACATGTTACGTAATTAATAAAGGGAAGTAACTCACATGGTTGTCGAGGTCCGGCGTTCCCGTGTGGGCCTGTAAAGATGCTATGTTAATAGTGACATAATGCACAGGTTTATGAATACAGGGTGACATGCATTCCTTTCACTGTTTCATTAATTGTGCACAGTGGGACAAAGAAACATGCAAATGCTTTTTCTAACCAACTGCTCAAAAACTTTTACTTTGTCAATTTGGAAAAGCAGAACAAACCTATGTATATCATGAAACATCCCCTTATTGTGAAACAACACAAAGTGAAGTGAAAGGAATGCATTGTGAAATACATTTAAGTAAGAGTTCCATGCAAGACAGAACTTGGAGAAAATGATTCTGAATGAAAATGATTCAAGTGACTCTGTAGGAGCAGCTGAATTATTTAGATGCAAAGCTTGCTCGAGTGTTGGCTGATCGTTCAAGTGAAGTCAGTTACAAAGCAGCTGTTAAGGGGTCTCGATGATAATTTTTGTCTTTTATTTAAAGACATCTTGAATTAGAGATGGAAAGCTATGGAAAAGCACAAAAATTGTGGGGGTATCCATTCTTTTTTAAGATTTTCAATTTCATTTTTCATGATATAGATCTAAATAAGTCGGGGGAAAAATGTTTGAAACTGTACATGTGTTTCAAAAATACTTGTCAAATAACAAAATTGAAAGAAGAAAATGAATATATACATTATATAACCCCCACAATTAGTATGCTATTAGTAACAAGCTTTTTTGATGTGCACGACTTGATGTAATTGTTATTTCCCTTTTATGCCGATGCAATCTGAGTAAGAAGAGGCTTACAACAACTGTTTTTCAAATAATAACATTTCAGATAGCAGAAGAACAAAGCCAGCTGGTTTGATTCATTTTTATTTACCATTTCTTCTTCCCTCTTTTATCACTGAAATATGCAAATTTCTTCTGTCACATGATTTTCATCACAATATATTATGTAGTTTATATAAGATTATACAAACGTCGCAACTTGCCATGTAACGACAACTCTTGTTTTTTGAGCCCACTACAGTTGTCTTTATTATTGAGACCCCTTAAATCTTATATTTTCTCCACATTCTAGGTTTTGGAACTCCAGAATTAATTAAATAGATTACATGAGAAACATTTCTACAATTTACAACAATTTTAAATTCCATGACACTGAAACATTACTTTCCTAAAATGAGCCGCCTCATGAGAAAACCGGATTTTTGCCTATGCGAAAACAAAGGCGCAGATCAGCTGTGCAATAACTGCACAGCTGATCAGCGCCTTTGTTTTCGCTATACAGATAGTACAATTCCTCCACTTTCTACATCCAAAATTTCAAGCTTCTAACTGTCTTCTGTAGCTGCACAGGCCCATTTGAGTCCGGCCCATTCGGAAACCCCGAAGACTGGTTTTCTCACAACGTGGCTCATATTGCAATGACCATAATCTGCTGTTTGTTTCACCACCCAAATAGTTTCTCATGCCAATCTATAATATGAGCCACCCCAGGGGAAAACCAACAATCTGCATATGCGAAAACAAAGGCGCAGATCAGCTTCGCAGTAACTGCGAAGCTGATCAGCGTCTTTGTTTTCGCTACACGTATAGTACAATTCCTCTTCTACTTAAATCAGAAATTTCAAGCTTCTAGCTCTTTTCTGTGCTTGTACAGGTCGGTTTGTGTCGGACCTGTTCCGAAACCACATTGTTGGTTTTCGCATGAGGTGGCTCATATGTTTTAATCATACTGTGCTTTGAGTTAGGTGTCTTTGCATGTATAATATATTATCACCCTACCCCACCCCCCTCCCCCTATAAAAGCTGCTCCTTTGCTTTAAATAGATATGACTTGGGATATAAGGGTGCACATTACTACATATAAACGATTTGTTTCGAAGGACCCTGATCAAAAAGTTGCGCAAATTTCAAAAGTGGTATGTCAAATTCTAAAAGGTTAACATACGTCGCGCAGGGCCCATCAAAACAATTTCTATAGAAGAAGGTGGCAAGGCAAGCATACAGTTTTGTGAAAAATTCTTTCAAGGAGTATCTTAGGGTAGAAATATCACATGTAAACATGGAAAGACAACTCTGTTAAAGCACAGAATAGACCAAAATTCAAGGGACATAAATGCAAAACATTCAGAATTTGACAATTCAGAGAAACCAATATGACAAGCACTTTATGATAACTATCAAAAAAATGCAAACATCAGAGTGTATCACAAAGAACTGGTCATACATCAGGAAAACATGTGTGTGAAATGTTTACCACCTTAAACCCACTTTTAGAATAGTAAAACTGGGGTAAACAGGGGTATATCTATTATTCTTTATTTTTGCTCCAAAATATAGATTGTGGATACTCGTTAGAACCACCTCGGCGAGGGGTTTTAACATGTACCTACAATCAATGTTTTGAGCAAAAATAAGAAAAATATCAATTTTTTTCCATTTTTACTGCTGAAAAAAATTCTTTGTATATTGCATGATGGGCAAGTTTTCCTAATTAGTTGCTCTGAAATTGTTCAAACATTCCTTGGAAAACAGCATAACAACAAATGCAATAACATTATAGAATATTGAAAGATAATTCAACAAATTCTTTGGTCAGAAATGTTCGTGCAAATCAGATTGATTTTCCGCTCATGCAAGCATATTAGGTGGAAATTGGTTATATAATTGGAATACATGTTTGCATTACACTTATTCCAGTTGCAAATCAGCCATGATCCAGCATTCATTACGCTTTTAAAAGCCATGATCTGCAAACCTTAGGTGAACTGCATGAAAGAATTTCTGTGAAGTATGTGAAACATATTAGATGGGAACAAACAAATATTTCTCCAACCCATCAGTACCCTTTCATCTCTTAGTAGCGTAGGCAGAAATTATTTTTATGCTAATTTTTAAGGAACCTCAACTAGCCTATAGAGCCAAGGTTTTTTTTTTGTTTTTTTTTTTTTTCGCATAACCAAAATTTTACCTGAGATTTTGCTGGTCAGGTTATCTTAGCGTATACTTATAACAGTAAAAAAACTGTAATTATCCTGGCCTCGAGGTTGTTCTATTTTTCATGCTCAACTCCGCTAGGCAGGAAATTTAAACTGCTCATAAATACAGAAATATCGAAGATAAATTGAAATTGTGGGTTCAAATCACAAAAGCCTGTAATTTATCAAGCTGATAAATGTTAAAATGCCAACAATTATTGGCATTTTAACATTTATCAGCATGATAAATTTCAGTCTCAGAGCTGAATTGAGCATGAAAAATTTTATAACATCGGGACAGCATCTATGCTTGACATCATTGTAACCAAAAATGAAATTTTGAGTTTCTTACTTTCTATTCAAATACTGGTGTTCTTCACAACTGAATACCTCGAAATCCACAAAAAAAAAAAAAAAAAAAAAAAAAATGCTGTCTACTGTACATGTGATCAATGTGACTGCTTGAATTGTGAACATCTTGACCAAAGCTGAACTGGTGTAACAATAATAAGATTCTAAAAATATTCAAAGCCAACTTTTTTTTGTGAGATATCTTACCTTCAGAGCCAACTTTTATGTGAAATATCTTACCTCGATATGCCACGATTCTGACTTCTTGAGATTTTTAATTCAAAAACATTTTAAAAATATAGGAATAAAATTATTCTGAAAAGCATACTGTACATTTTCGGAAACATTTGAGGGTAATTATGAGTAAAACTTATTATTCCGATGAAAAGACTACAAGCTATGTGGTGAGTTTGCTTTAAAATCTGGCAAGCTGTACATGTCAGAATTTGACCCAATGTTAAGCGTGTGCCCTTGTGCATGGTACGGTTTTGTTAGGAAAAAAAATGAAGTAGAGCAATGAATAAAACACGGCAGCATAGTCTATGATGGAACATTAAAATACAGGATAAGTGTGCTTTTATTGTGGTTGTTGTTGTTTTCTTTTCAAGTTACTTGCACTTTCCAACCTAATATCTAAATGGCAAATCATTGACCAACAGCATAAATTTTATTTCCAACAGAACCTTAATACACATACTTCAATCTCATTATAATGTGCCTCATTATAATGTGGTTTTCAATATAACACGACATTGTCATGGATCACAAACTGGTTATTTTGCTACATGTACGTGTCTAAGGTAAGTAACCTCATTATAACACAGTTCACTTGTAACACAGTCTGTTTCTATGGACCCCATGGATAGCGTTAAAACGAGGTTGGCCTGTATTGGACTTGAGACAGGAAATTAAAAGAAGTTCAGTGTCCTGCAAATGCCATTAAATGAGCCGCCTCATGGGGAAAACCAACAATCTGCATAGGCGAAAACAAAGACGCAGATCAGCTTCGCGGTAACCGCGAAGCTGATCAGCGCCTTTGTTTTCGCTACACGGATAGTACAATCCCTCTACTTCCTAAATACGAAATTTCATGCTTCTAGCTGTCTTCTGTGACTGTACAGCCTGGTTTGTGTCTGACCTGTTCGGAAACCACATTATTGGTTTTCCCACGAGGCGGCTCAAATATGACAAGACTCCAATAAAACTGCTGAATCCATAGTTCAAGGCCAAATCACACCTTAGAAAAAACGACTTAATAAAGAACAAGAAAAAATCCCTATCAAATCAGGCAAAATTTTCTAAAATTAGCACCAAATTACACCAAAACAAGTGTTGAGATTAGAAAATCATGCGCATCCCTAGCTAGACTATTTGAGCCGCCTCATAGGAAAACAAACAATCTGCATATGCGAAACCAAGGCGCAGATCAGCTTCGCGGTAACCGCGAAGCTGATCAGCGCCTTTGTTTTCGCTACTCGGATAGTACAATTCATCTTCTACTTAACTCCAAAATTTCAAGCTTCTAGCCATCTTCTGTGCTTGTACAGCTCGGTTTGTGTTGAACCTGTTCGCAAACCACATTGTTGGTTTTCCCACCAGTCAGCTCATTTATGTCCGGAAAATAACCGCTGATTCATCCGATTTCTACATGGGACATTCAGTCGGTGGAATAATTTCAGTGTTTGGCCCGTTCTGATTTCACCCAGCGCTTATTAAGTAGACACTATTATGCCAATTCTGAGAATAAAATCAATTGAGCCAGTGCGTGAGAAAACGTTCTGACCAGGTCCGACACAAACCTGCCTGTACAGTCACAGAAGAAGGCTAGACGATTGAAATTTCGGATTTAGGAAGAAGAGGGATTGCACTGTCTGTGTAGCGAAAACAAAGGCGCTGATCAGCTTCGCAGTTACGATCTGCGCCTTTGTTTTCGCCTATGCAGATTGTTGGTTTTCCCATGCGGCGGCTCAATTCCGTGAACGTCGATCTGTCACTGTAGACATCGTCAAAGCAAACCAAGTACATTTTAATTGGCCACCAGGGGCGCCGATTAGTTATTATTGTTGCCAATCATGCAGATAGTACTTCACATGAGAAAACAGACACCGACCAGGTCCGACATAAACCGGTTTTTAAAGTCACAGCTTTAAATTTCAGATTTAGGTAGAAAAGGGATTATACTATATGTGTAGAGAAAAAGAAGAGGGATTATATCATTAGTGTAGCAAAAATAAAGGCCCTGATCAGCTGTGCCGTTACTGTACAGTTGATCTGCCCCTTTGTTTTCGCAAACTGTTGGTTTTCTTATGTGGCGGCTCAGGTTATCATTGCCAATCATGCAGATAGTTGCGGGATGTTAGGGCAGAATTGAGGCGGGTTACAAGGAAACGGGTCATCTGGGTTTCAGAACATGCCGCACATGTACCAGGCTGCACAATCATCAATGGTGGCTAGACAGTTGAAATTCTGGAGTTAGGAGGAAGATGGATTATACTAATATCCATGTAGCGAAAACCAAGAAACTCTCAGCATGTGTGAAGTAGATCACTATACAGCACTTTTGTTTTCATGAAAAACCTTTGAGAACTGTCAACAAAAGTATATATGAAAACAGATTTTTTCTAACATGTAGATGAATTGATTAAACATACTGTTGCTCCTTGACAAGGTGCATCATGATAAAAACCTGCTTTTTACATATGCGAAAACAAAGACACAGATCAGCTTTGCAGTAACAGTTGATCAGCGCCTTTTGTTTTCACTTCACATATGAGCCGCCCCATGGGAAAACCAACAATCTGCATATGCGAAAACAAAGACGCAGATCAGCTTCGCGGTAACCGCGAAGCTGATCAGCGCCTTTGTTTTCGCTACACGGATTGTACACTTCCTCTTCTACTTAAACCCGAAATTTCAAGCTTCTAGCTCTTTTCTGTGCTTGTACAGGCCGGTTTGTGTCAGACCTGTTCGGAAACCCCGAAGACCGCTTTTCTTGCGTCGCCATCTTCTACATCACAAGCTTATAAGCTTCTTCTTTGAGTGTACGGCCCTGTTTACATGGGACCTGGTTGGAAACCCTAAAGACAGATGTTTCCTATGAGGCTCATTTTAATCACATGCATTCTGCACTGGTTGCTATATAAGCGGTGATGCGAGAAAACTGGTCTTCGGGGTTTCCGAACAGGTCTTGACACAAACCCACCTGCACAATCACAGAAGCAGGCTAGAAGCTTGAAATTACGGATTTAAGAAGAAGAGAAATTGTACTATCCGTGTAGCGAAAACAAAGGCGCTGATCATGCGAAGCTGATCTGCGCCTTTGTTTTCGCATAGGCAAAAGTCCGGTTTTCTCATGACGTGGCTTAAATATTTTCAGTCATCAACAGAGTAGATGAGCCTGTGCGTCAACTGTCCAGACATGAAACAGGTTTGTTTAGCTTCTTAGGCAGGTCCAGATCTGCCACACTTTTTCACGAACCAGCCTGCTATGCAATTTATCAGTACTTGTACCAGTATTTATTGCTAAAGTGCCAATCAATAGAAAACTGTTGTAGGATTGATTTTTTTTGTCCAGAACATCCTTAAGAAATATCTACAGGTTGTAACAGAGTTGAATATGTCATATAAGTAAGCTGCACACTTTTTGTTACTGCTTATGAGTGTGTGTTTCTGTAGAAGGCGTTTTTTATGGGGACAGGGAAGGCATTACGAAAACATGTCCATGCAATATACAGAGATTTTTAAAGTTGTAAAAACGAGTACCCACAATCTATGTTTTGGAGCAAAAATAAGAAAAACAGGTATACCCCTGCGTACCCCAGTTTTGCTATATAAAAGTGGGGTATAAGGGGGTATATATTACACGGACATGTTTTCCTGATGGCAGGGTCCTCAACATTTTGCTCCTAGAAGAGACTTCCCAACTCCAAAGAAAAGGTCAATCAAAATATGGTATGACTGGACATATGCAAATAGAGTAAGAACATGGGAAAAATACTCAATATAGGTGCCTACTGAATTGAAGGGATACCTCAATCATTCAGTTCATTTACATTTTTTTTAAAGTTTCAATCTCCTTATTTTATTTCTTTTTTAATTTGAAATGTCTATTTAAAAAGCATAAAATGTGGTTGTATAGCCAAATATATGACCAACCTAAGGTTTTCTCATGACTGGACTGATATGACAGTTTGGCGGTTTATCACATTGGCTGGGAAATTTTCTTCAATTGAGCCGCGTCATGAGAAAACCAATATTTTGCATATGCGAAAACAAAGGCGCAGATCAGCTTCACAGTAACTGCAAAGCTGATCATCACCTTTGTTTTCGCTACACAGGTTGTACAATTCCTCTACTTTCTAAATCCCAAGTTTCCAACCTCTAGCGATCTTCAGTGCTTGTACAGTTCAGTTTGGTCGGAAACCCCATTGTTGGTTTTCTCATGTCACGGCTCAATTTATCTAGCAGAGAAACTCCATACACAGACATGAATCAATATATCAATACAGCTAAAATAATATTAAGATTTTAAATTAAGTCGGCTATTTATCAGGGTTGACATTAAGTGGCTACAGCAATCAGAAATGAGCCGCCGCATGGGAAAACCAACAATCTGCATAGGCGAAAACAAAGGCGCAGATCAGCTTCGCAGTAACTATGAAGCTGATCAGCGCCTTTGTTTTCGCTACACTGATAGTACAATTCCTCTTCTTTCTAAATCCAAAATTTCCAGCCTCCAACCATCTTCTGTGGCTGTACAGCCTGGTTTGTGTTGGACCTGGTCGGAACCCCAAATTGCTGGTTTTCTCAGGCACAGGCTCAAATTAGTTGTCTATTCAAAACTCTAGAGGAAATCTATGACTAGGCAGAAGCTATCAGGGTGGAAGGACAATTCAAGCAAGAACTGGCTTACAACCCATTTGTGGATGAACTTGCCCATCATTATCATTTGGAGGAGTCCATTATTTATCATCAGGAGTGATTTCATACTTTCCGTTTTTTTTTTTTGTTTTGTTTTGTTTTTTCGATGGAATAACTCTTCAGAATTGCCCAGTTAGGGGGCCATGTTATGTACTTTTTATGTATGTCAAACAAAGAAGGCAGCAGGCATATGTGGGTTAATCAATGTCTACCTTTGCTGGTGTTTAAGCTTAACCCATTGGTGATGAATGGACTTGCCTACTGACGAATGGACTTGGCTATCATTATCCATTGGGAGAGCTCATTGTCACTTTAAGGAGTTTGAGGAGTGATTTTGAATTTTAATTCCATTTTTAAAAGAAAATCCTCTAAGCAAACAGAATACCCCCAGACAGGACACCACATTCTGTGGCGTCACATCTAGGGCTATAATGTTTGCCTATGTCCCACAAAAAAGATGCCACACTTATATGAGTTAAGATGCACTAACAATGATTCTTAGGGCTTTGATAGTGCAAGAGTGTCATATACTGAGTCAATCAATTTCTGATCATCATCTCAGTAATTTTCTTTCTTTCTCCACATTTGACCATATGCCCGAACATTAAACAGCATTACTTTTTGCAAGCTTATCTTTACACATAAGAACACTGAAACTGAAAGTACAATTTCTACATGTGAAAAACTTGTCATGTATGCTATAATGAGCAATGACGTTACAGGGGTATGGCTAGAGTGACTAGAGTGGCTTGAAATTTCAGATTTATGGAGTGGGGGATTGTGCTATATATGCCGCAAAAATGAAAGGTGCTGAAAAGTTGTAACAGTACCTATTTATGCGCAAAACTCATGTTTTTACGACATAGCTCATATAAAGCCAGAGTTAATAAGGTGACTGTCGTCCATAGGTAATCAACTTGCAATTGAAGTAAAACAAGTACATGTACATGCGAGTCTGAACATGACAAAATATGCTCTCCGCCTGCCATGATGAGAAAAACCTTGCCGATCAGCTGATCTATCATTCAAGCTGATTAGCATCTTTGCCTTTTGCTGCCTACATAGCCATCTATTATACAACTTCATGAACGGATCTGTTGCTGGAAAGCCTGGGTTATGTACGGGAAGCCACCTTTAAACCTCTTCAAAACAAGCTTTCTAGTATATACATAAGCCGCAACAAGAGAAAACCGGTCTTCGACTAGGTTTGATACAAACCGTCCTGTACAGCTGGAGAAGATGGCTAGAAGCTTGAAATTTCGGATTCAAGAAGAGAAATTGTACTATCCGTGTAGCGAAAATAAAGGCGCTGATCAGCTTCGCAGTTACTGCGAAGCTGATCTGCGCCTTTGTTTTCGCATAGGCAAAAATCCGTTTTTCTCATGGCGCGGCTCACATAATAAACTTGTGGACCCCATGGCCTGTCAAGGACGAGAGACGTGACATGGATTTTATGTCAAGCTAACACAAAATATATACAAAAAGACGTGTGTTCTCTTCTATTTTTTTAATGAAAACCAAACAGGTGGCAATCCAAAGGCCCCCATGGGACCAAATAAGTAAAAGAAAAACATCCAAAATGTTGCAAAATGCGCTGACAAGTTTTATGACCAGATATAAAGTTCTATCATGGGGCAGAAAACACAATGAAAGTTTTGTTTTTTCTTGAAATGGCTTCACAGTTTTTGTCACAGTACATCTTAGAAATAATTATTATTCAGTTTTGAGAGTGCCAGTGAACCAATGCCCTAATGACTTAGAGTCATCACTTCCCCCGTGACAGACACACTGAATATCATTTGAGCCGTGACGTGAGAAAACCAACACTTTGGGTTTCCGACCAAGTCCGACACAAACCAGGCTGTATAGTCACAGCTTAAAGTTAGAAGCTTGAAACTTTGGATACAAGTAGACGAGGAATATTACTATCCGTGTGGCAAAAACAAAGGTGCTGATCAGCTGTGCAGTTACTGCACTGCTGATCTGCGTCTTTGTTTTCGCATATGCAAATCATTGGTTTTCTCATGCGAAGGCTCATTTAATATAGACACCTTGTTACAATTTTTGGACATGTTAACACACTCATTGAATGGTTGATATGCTTTGGTAGTGTTTTACGTCTTTTTGTTTTTATATAATACAGCACTTTTGCTTTTATTCAATGTTTTTTGTATGCAATATAAGTGGGTCCCATATATACTTTGGTGTGTAAGAAATGGACGTTAGTAATGCCAAACCGGGACCTTTGGGACAGAGCTGTCTGTCTTTATCCACAAATTCATGATAAATTCTTAAACCCAATCATTGGTCAAACTTATAGATAAACTTATCCAGCCTGCAAGAAATTAAGGTCTTAAATTTGCCTGAACTGTTTGCGCAAAAGGCTATTTATCCTATTAGTCTACACCTTGGGATGGTCAAATACATTTGAGCTTCGTCATGAGATAACCAGATTTTTACATATGCGAAAACAAAGGCGCAGATTAGCTTGGCAGTCACTGCGAAGCTGATCAGCGCCTTTGTTTTTGCTTCACCGTTAGCACAATTCCTCTTCTTTCTAAATCTAAAATTTCCAGCCTCTAGCCAACCTCTGTGACTGAACAGGCCAGCTTGTGTCAGACCTGGTCAGAAACATAAATTGTTGGTTTTCTCATGCGAAGGCTCATTTGTTCCCAGGATTGGAAATAATAAGTATTGGCACTCGGACTTAATTAACTACCTTAGACGCTCAAAAAGTTCAAGCACGGCGTGAAAAAAGTAAGACACTGTCAATAAGTAATAATGAAAAAAAAGTAGCCCTTTACACATTTTTAAAAAGTGAGACACTTCAAAACTTATTCATTAATTTACAATGGAGGTTAGTTTTTTTTTTTTAACACCATTTGGCGTCAATTTCATTGGACATGGAACAATAGGTCCATTCTTTATAGTGGAAGAATTTATTGAATAAGTTGCTTTGGTTCTTCGAGATCAATGCCTCTTTCGAATGCGTCACTAGAAAAATATATTCCGCAAGAGACTCGCATGAAATTGGATCACAGGAATTAGCATAGAACCTATGTGTCTGTTTAGCTACTTTGGATTTTTTTCTAAATTCATCATCACAGTATGAAGACGATTCAGACAACTGATACATTAACATAGATTGAACCCATTAATTTGATTGTCATTTCAGAAGAAGGCTTTGTAGTATAGTTGATGTGTTTGAAGATTCATTTTGTCCCAGTAAGCAGTTATGGTCAAAATGTTTGCACACTGTTTAATGGATACATACAGGCTTCAAAACAAATGCCAAGCTACTTGTCGCATAGTCTGTGTGTTTCCATTGACAAGTGTGGTAGTATAGTCAGGTCTAACCAGTGCCGAACTTCTACGCCTGTGTGCATGTTTGCTTGACAGGGCTGGTAGCTTAAAGACTGTACCATGGAGGCTTTAACTGCAAGTACGGTGCATTATTTGTTCTAATGCATCCTCCATGACATGTGTTCCTATCCCTCTGAATCTGCTCATTTCAGTTCATTCATCAATACTGAACTAATTGTGACAGTGCACATTTGAGCCGCCTCGTGGGAAAACCAACAATGTGGTTTCCGAACAGGTCTGACACAAATCAGGCTGAACAGTCACAGAAGCAGGCTAGAAGCTTGAAATTTCGGATTTAAGTAGAAGAGGAATTGTACTATCCGAGTAGCGAAAACAAAGGCGCTGATCAGCTTCGCAGTTACTGCGAAGCTGATCTGCGCCTTTGTTTTCGCCTAGGCAGATTGTTGGTTTTCCCATGAGGCGGCTCATTTAGCTGTTCAAGGATCGGTTAATTTATATTGGAACTGTATGTCTTGTTTCATGCTCCTGTGATTATTGAATCTTACGTGTGGCTTGTTGTGCGAAAACTTAATGGTCTTTGCTTTGATTTTTTCTTGTTGACAAATGAGCTACCCATGAGATAACCAACAATTTGGGTTTCTGACCAGGACTGACTGGCCTGTACAGAAGCAGTCTAGAAGCTTGAAATTTTGAATATAAGTAGAAGAAAGATTGTACTATCTATGTAGCTAATACAAAGACCCTGATCAGCTGTGCAGTTACTGCATTTTCTGCACAGCTGATCTGCGTCTTTGTTTTCGCCTATGCATGTTGTTGGTTTCCTTACGCGGTGGTTCATAAATATGTTAAGAAAGTCAAAATTTCAATGTCTAAATCTGATAATGCAATGTCCTCAAAGGCTGAAAACTTTCCCCAATTGTACTTTATAGGGCAATATTGGTCAGTCGTGCTGGATGCTAGTACATGTATCACCTTGTAAAGAGATGAGCACTAGCCCAATCCCTGCATTTGGTTACACTGTTTTGTTAGCGACTTAAAGCAAACTCACTGATAAACTAAAGCTTGTAGTCTTCATCATGTTTAAGGAAACTTTAATTACCCCTATACCTTTCACTTTTGAAACTTAGTATTGTAAAAACGAAGAATATTTTGTTAAAATCAAGCAAATTAACAAGATGTCCTATCCTTTCATAAAAATGCACAAATGCAAGATTCTATAAGTAAGCTTATTAATGTTTATTTGTCATAAAAATCTATGCTGTATGTACTCTACATAAGCGCCTTGCCCAGTCACTTCTGTCTAGTACATACAAGTAACCGTTTGAAGAGCATTAAGCAAAAATTTCAAGATTGCAAATCTCCACCTTAATAAGCCTTTACGTCTAAAAAAAAAAAAAAATCATGATTACATCAAAGCGCAAAAGGTACCTAGTAATATGCATGTGCTGTTAATTGACTAATTCTTAGTTTGAAAGATCGAAATGCACAGGTGTATATCAGGTAAAAATAAACTACAAAATTTCAAACATCTGTAGCATGCTTTGCTTTTCCTGGTAAGTGGAGAAAAATCTGATAGCAAGACTTTTGAGAGACAAAAAGTTCTCATTTCTTTACTATCTATGTACCTCTGGGATGACACCATATTCTCAAATGGGGTCATACAAAAAGTACAATCGCAATTTAAAAGTTGAAAAAATACAAGTTTTTTCCTCCAACGTTCATCAAATCACTTTTTCACATTTTATTCTATGATTATCTTATGAGCTGATGAAAAACAAATTAAAACAATTTTCCTTATTTTCAGTCCAAAACAAAAATTGTGGGTGCTCATTAGAACCACCTCTATGTGTACCCACAATCTTTGTTCTGAGTACAAAAAAAAATCAACTGAATTTTTCAATTTTTACAACTGAGGAAAAATGGTGTATAATTCATGGGCGTGTTTTTATAACGGGATGACGGCTACCTGTTTTATCCCCCTGAGCAGCAGCATTTTTTTCTCTTTCTTTTTCAGCTTTTTCCTTCTCTTCCGCCGACGCCCCGAGCAACGCGAAGATGATCCCCGTCCGAGAGTTGACACCGACGGCCGTCGTAAGCATCTTACCACTGCCCTCCATAACATGGGTGCCTAGATATGATGCAGTAAAACACAATTCGTAGCATAATCTATAGCTCGATTTTGACCTCTGACAGATCAAAAATCATGCGAGTCTCATGCGAGTCCAAAAAGTAGCATTTGAAAGGTAAATCTGGACGATATGTAGTATGTTATCAGTTGAGCCCAGGCGCGAGAAAACCGGTCTTCAGGGTTTCCGACCAGGTCCGACACAAACCGGTCTGTACAGTTTCAGAAAAAGGCTAGGAGCTTGATATTTCGGATTTAGGAAGAAGACAAATTGTACTATCCGTATCGCAAAATTAAAGGCGCTGATCAGCTGTGCAATTACTGCACAGCTGATCTGCGCCTTCAGGGATAATTTTGGAAGGGGCCATGGGCAAAATTGCCCTTTAATTTTCAAAATGGCCCCTTCATTTTGAAATGATGGGCCGGTTTTGTAATGTAAGGAGATAGGTGATAAAGATTCTAGCAGAGCATTTTCTGCAAAATGGCCCCTTACATTTTCAAGCCAACAATATCCCTGCGCCTTTGTTTTCGCATAGGCAAAATCCGGTTTTCTAACGATGTGGCTCACTTAATAATACTTTCACACATTACTTAGTAGACTCTTCCGATCTTTGAGTTGTCAGAGGTAAAATTTGAACAATAGCATCTGGTTTTGTCCATGAAGAAATATCTTTTTTACAAACCTTGATGAATGATGACCCATGCAAAAAGATAATTAGAACATATTGATCATTTATGCAATTTTGTTGTTAATTAAAATCTTCATTTCAATCATTTTGAGCAGTCGTGTGTGAAGCTTGAAGGGAAATTCCTGGGAAAAACCAAAAAGACCACCTGCAAGCAGAGCTTGGATTTTCTAGCAATTTATGTTTTATCCATGGCTTAAACTAAAACAACAGCATAAAGATCAAGCCGCAGACTTTTCATCATTTGTGCCGCGTCATGAGAAAACCAACAATGTGGTTTCCGAACGAGTCAAACACAAACCGAGCTGTACAAGCATACAAGATGGCTAGAGGCTGGAAATTTTGGATTTAGAAAGTACAAGAATTGTAGTGAAAACGAAGGCGCTGATAAGCTTCGCAGTCACTGCGAAGCTGATCTGCGCCTTTGCTTTCATATGCAAAATGTTGGTTTTCTTGATGAGGCAGCTCATTTGCGGTCTTCCTCCCTCTACACCTTACACTCATTAAGAAACAACCACTGACTAGTCTCAATTGTTCTTGAATACTTAAAATTTACAATTCAATATCACTACAAAGTGACCAATTTCACATTTCTGCATCTTTATTGTTTCCAAATTTGGAACTACAAGTACATGTATTTTCAAAGATAACTCACCTGACAAGAGCATTGGATCGAGGTGCTCTCCCTTTTTGACATGATCGGATTCCCCAGTTAGTGAACTTTCATCTACTTTTAAATCATTACTTTGTATAATAATTCCATCTGCTGGTAATAAATCACCTGCAAAACAAATCATTTCACTATTAGAGAAAACATGCCTATGCAATATATAGTGAACTGAAAAGCTGCAAAAACAAAAATCCATACAAATTATGACATGTTATTATATTTGCTTATAACATAGATTGTGGGTAGACATTAGAATCTAGCAATTGCCCGCAATCTTTGTTTTGGAGCATTGACAAGAAAAAAATATGTATACTGTCATACAGCCCAGTTTTACTATATGAGCCTGTGCTTGAGAAAACCAACAATTTGGGGTTCCGACCAGGTCTGACACAAACCGGGCTGTACAATCACAGAAGATGTTTAGAGGCTGGAAATTTTGTATTTAAGTAGAAGAGGGATTGTACTATCCATGAAGCGAAAACAAAGGCGCTGATCAGCTTCGCGGTTACCGCGAAGCTGATCTGCGGCTTTGTCAATTGTTGTTTTTCTCAAGCACAGGCTCAATTATTATAAAATTGGGGTGTAAGGGCATATATTTCACAGACACATTAACTTGATGATTGAGCAGCAACAACGGCTTCGTATTTCTTTGACTCTTCGAGGTTTCCGACCAGGTCCGACACAAACTGAGCTGTACAAGCAAAGCAAATGGCTAGAAGCTTGAAATTTTTTATTTAGAAAGTAGAGGAATTATGCTATCGAAAACGAAGAAGTTGATCAGCTTTATTGCACAACTGATGTGCGCCTTTGTTTTCGCATACGTATATTGTTGGTTTTACGATGCAGCCGCTCAGGTGTCTAACATTTTCTCTTGGTGCATAGGCTACTTAGACTCAAACCTGATCAAAACTCTGTCAGCTGTTCTTGCAACAAGGCCCTTTATTTCATACAAAACCTTAGAAAGATGCTCTATATAGCCTGAACCAACAATATTTTGCGGTGATAGGACAACAAATCTGCATCATAATGTTGCATTGCACATCAACAGGTAATTACCAACAGGTCTGTAGAAATCAACAGCTGTAGATGTAATTTTCCTCAGTTCACTTTTCTATATAAGAAGAGACGCCAGCAAATTGGTGTGCAGGCTTTCCGACCAGGTCCGACACAAACACAGGCCTGTATAGGTTCAGAAGAAAGCTAGAAGCTTGAAATTTCTGATTTACTAAGAAGAGATGTTTAACTATCTGTGTAGCGAAAACAAAGCCGTTGCTGATCTGCGGGTTTGTTTTCGCATATATGAAGAAATCCGATTTTCTCATGACGAGACTCATATATTTCTAACATCTGGGACTTAACAGGGAATATTTCAAGCACAACTTCATCTTTATTATGTACAGAAATATTCCAATAAACAAAATGAGTAAGTGCTAGATGATGTCATGTTTCCCTAATGGTATTTAGATATGATCCGCCACATGGGAAAATCAACAATCTGCATAGGCGAAAGCAAAGGCGCAGATCAGCTTCGCAGTAACTGCGAAGCTGATCAGCGCCTTTGTTGTCTCTGCAAGGATACTACAATTCCTCTACTTTCTAAATCCAAAATTTCCAGCCTCTAACCATCTTCTGTGACTATTCAGCCCGGTTTATGTCAGACCTGGTCGGAATTGTTGGTTTTCTCACGCACAGGCTCATATAAACAAGCTGACTATGCCATGTGACAAATCATGTGGTTTTTTTGACTTAGCTTAGGGATATTCGTTTGTTTCTTTGTTTGTTTGTTTGTTTTATGATTTAACATCCCTTTTGACATTTTTTCAGTCATGTCTGGGCATAGCCACTGCTTACGGAGTATTAGCCATTACTATGGGGAGTTACCGGTAATGTGTCTTGCTCAACGCCACAATCCAGGGTTTGAACCAGGGTCCAGTCAAATCAGTCTGCTCTACCACTACTAGGCTACAGCGATCACTGCTAGCACATATCTATAGATTCACTAGATGTCCATGCAGGCAAAGCTCACCCAATTAGTTGGTTTATATAATTATTTTCTCTGGTAAGTGCACAGCTAATCAGCACCTTTGTTTTTGTTATACAGATAGTAAAATCCCTCTTCTACCTAAACCTGCAATTTTAAGCTTCTAGCCTTCTTCTGTGACTGTACAGGCCAGTTTGTGTCGGACCTGGTCAGCAACTCCGAAGACCGTCTATCTCATGTCGCCGTACAAACCATACCTACCATATTTTACTAAAGCTATATCCCCAACAACTAAATCTCCGACTGGAATTTGAATAACTTCCCCACCACGAACAACACTAAATTGATGATCATGTTCTATTTTAGCCTGTAATCCCCGGAACTGCTTCTCTTTCTGCCAGTCATTGAAAGCGGTCACTAACACAACAACAAGAACAGCTATTAATATTGCTACACCTTCTATCCAGCCCGCCTCCTTTTCAGATTCGTCTCCGTGTGCTGAAATGGTAAGGTAAATTTACATTAACATGACAATGTAATGTACTGTGTCGTTTTTCTAAAATGTGACATTTTGAGATTAAAAATGTGTTTGTTTTCTAATAATTTGTACAGTTATACAGTTAAACATGTAGTAACCCAAAAACAACATTTTGAGAAAGAGCTCTCCCTTGGTTTATCAAAATGTTCCTTTTTTACCTTGCTGATTTACTGAGGGCTATTCCAGGAAAAATTACATGGGGGGGGCGGAACTGAACTTTTTTTTAGGGGGACCACCCATCTAACTTTAAATTTTTTATGGGTACCACCACTAAAATTGAAATTCCAATAAACCCCCCCACCCAGAAATTTTTAAATTTAACCCCCCCCCCCCCCCCCCACCCAAAAATTTTTAATACTTGTTCGACGGAAAATTTCTCCATCACGTTTTTATCAGTGGAAACGGAAGTACAACGTTGAACTTGATTTTGCGATCAGAGGAAATCAGAGTCGTTTCGGCCGGAAGATGGTCAAAACGGCCCAAAAATAAAACGGCTCATGTTCTATCTATCTATCTTCTGATACTGAGTCGATCAATTTCTGATCATCACCTCAGGTGTGGGGTGGGTGGCTAAATTTAGAATTTAGTCAAGGGAGAAAAGGGACCATTAAAACTATTTACAAGATATAGATAGAGGCATGCTAAAACACATGCCTCTGGGAAACACATGCCTCTGTTCTATCTAGCTGCCAGTACTTCTTAACCTCCGAACTTTCAGAAGTGACAGAGGCGGATGCAGGATTTCTCAAGAGGGGGTTCAAATGTAGAAAAGGGAGTTCATTTGCCTAATTTCACACAAAATCCATTGAAATTCCCCATGAACATGAAATAATTTGGGTCAAGAGGGGGGTTCGAGCGAACCCCTTGAACCCCTCTAAATCCGCCACTGAGTATACCAAGTACTGAAGGGGGTTAGTTGAAGTAAAAGAAAAGAGTTTATACAGTGCGAGTAGAGGTGTTAGTACAGTATAGTTAAAATTTTATTGTATTACAGTTTAAGGCGTTTATGTGCGGATGAATTCACTGTTAAAAAGATCGTTTGCAGGGAATTCAACAAGGTTCAGTTTTCTTACAGTTTCTCTTTATGGTACTCGAGAGAAAAAAATTAAAAGCAGTTGTCAGGCGTTTGCCAAGGTGCTATTTTCTAACAGTTTCTCTATATTATACATTGAGAACAATTAATGTTAATTATCTTTTGCATATTTAAAACTGAAAGAACAGGTTTTCTTATAGAAAGCATAATGTGTTTAGGAACCGTGTCGGCTGCGTGTATATTCAAGGGTGATGATTGCCATGTCAGTAATTTTTAGACTTACACAATCCACCGTTCGCGAAGCGTGGATGACACATTGTTTTCTTAAGATAAGCCATAAAAGTTGTGAAAATAAGCCCAATGAGCTAGGGGATTATCGATAGACCGTAACGAGACCGTAAACACAGGTTGCTGTAGGCTATTGATGACACCTGTTACGCAACGTTGCTCATTTTCGACGGCAACACAAACCAAAGATTGTCTAAGCATTGGGGAACCTATATCTTGTATAATTCTATCCGATCAGAAATTTCAATTAAGAAAGGCGAATTAAAATAACTGTAAATACGGTATCGGCAAAAGACTATTGTCCGCGTTAAATATCCGGGTGCGCCAATAAGTCAAAGGCAGAACTCTACAATACAACAGCAACAAATTTAATCATTGTAGATCGTTTTTAACTGATAAAACTGTGGAACACGCAATACTTCACTTTTTTTATTCCATTTTACAAGGACTCTGCGATAAACCACCAAGCTCGGTTAAGCCAATACACACGTCGTATAGGTTCCCCACCCACCAATACACTACAGAAACTGCGATCAGCCTGGTCCGACTCAGTAGATTTGCATTACGCGCCTCACCTATAACGCGCATGCGACTTGTGGACCCCGACCAGCGCGTTCTAACGGGTCTGAAGTGAATAATTAATTATCAAAACAAGCTGTGGTCTTTGAAGTGCACAATCAATTATTGGCTAATTAATTGAATCATGCGCTTGCAAGCCACCCATCCAGCCATCCATCCACCATCCATCCATCCAGCGACTTACCTTCTAAGGGCGAAACGACCCACCCCTAAAACAAGGGGAAAACGACCCGGGGAGAAACGACTGGGATTCCAAAAAAATCGGTAAACCGTAACGCCGTTCGGCGCGGAACAAACAAACGCTCCACATTGTTTACCTTTAATACAAAATACAAACGAAGTCGTTTTCGGGAATAAAAACCTGATATTTAACATGAAAATGAGTTTATTTGTGGCTTAACTGACCCACCAGAAATAAATCCATCTCGGAATTAACCCTACCACCCAGGAAATTGAAATATCAACGACCCCGACGACCAAGGAAACTGAAACTGTCTGAACACCCACCACCACGATGAAAAAAATTCGGTTCAGTTCCGTGTCTCCCAGGTAAATTTTCCTGGAAAAGCCCTGAGTTGTCATCAACCTTTGGGTTTCCAGGACTGGTGTTTGTAATTTCCTGATCAATGATTGTTTTTTGTTGTTTTTTGTTGTTTTTGTTTTGTTTTGTTTTTTGGCTTAAAATTGAATATTGCTACAACAAATTTAAAGCCTATCACATGCTCACAAATCAAACCAATGTTTGTTTGTTCATGTTGGAGCTTTTACATCCACAATCAACAGCTAAGATCATGTCATGACGGTCAGTTATCTAGCCACAATGTTCCTGGAAAAGTCTCCCGGAGACACATTACCAAGACTAAGTGCACATTTCTTTCAACACTAACAGACAAATGAGCCATAATGTGAGAAAACCGGATTTTGGAGTACTCGTGTACCCACAATCTATGTTTTGAGCAAAAATATGAAAAATATCAAACATTTTCTTCTGAAAATTTTCATTTCGTACATTTTTAAAAATCTCTGTACACTGCATGGGCATGTTTTCGTTATGAAAGTATTTTGCTATGTTCCGCAAATTTTAATTTTTGTTGGTGGTACTTACATGCATTTTTATCTCCTGGATAGAATGATAATCCTAGTGATATAAGAGCAGCTACTAACAGAATAATTAAAGTTACGTCTTGAATAGCTTCCCACACTAACTGAAAGAATGTCTTGGGTGGTTTTGGAGGAATAACATTTGTTCCGAACACTTTCCGTCTGTGCTCGAGATCGACAGGGCTCCCTGATAAACCTGCAACAGTAATAGAACGGAAAATTTAGTACATTTCTAATTGACTATGGCTTAACATTGAAGGCAACAATTTTTCAGTCATGTCTGGACAGAGCCTACACTTCCTGAGGATTTCTTCCCGAGTTTTAATCAGTAATATTGAAAGCTTAGAGTCTTGCTTCAGAATACTACAGGGCAGAACTAGGTGTCAAATGGAGCACTCTAAAACTAGGCCACTCAGCTGTCCCATTTTAAGATTTTATTCTCACAGACTTCATCTTGCACAAGTATGCCTTATTTTCCCTTTTTCTGATTTATGGTACCACTTTTGGACATGCTGGCCTCATCCGAGTAGGTGAATTTGGATATAATTTGCTATATTTATGCAATGATGCTTTTTCTTGCCCTCATAAAATTGTATAGATTTTCACATTACGAAAACTTTCCCATGCAATATACAGAGAATTTTTTCAGCTTAAAAAAGTGAAAATTTCATTGGAAAAATTTTGATATTTTTCTTATTTTTGCTAAAAACATAGATTGTGGGTCCACGATAGAACCGCCTCGCCGAGGCGGTTCTAACGAGTACCCACAATCTATGTTTTGGAGCAAAAATAAGAAAAATAGGTATACCCCTGCATACCCCAGTTTTACTATATAAAAGTGGGGTTTAAGGGGGTATACTTTACATGGACATGTTTTCATGATGAGTCTGTTTATTCACCTTTCAGGAAATTACCAAAAAATAAACCATTTTATTGACAAAAATTATTCATAAGCTACATTCAACATTGGCCAAAGGAAGCATTAAAATATTTGGTTCCCCCAAAATAATCCCATTAGCATAATCATTTTAATAGAATGCCATCTACCAATGCAAATGAGCTGTAAAACTATCATTCACAGGACTATGCAACATACTATCACTATTCAGCTGTTAAATATATATATAATTGAGCCGCCTCGTGGGAAAACCAACAATGTGGTTTCCGAACAGGTCCGACACAAACCGACCTGTACAAGCACAGAAAAGAGCTAGAAGCTTGAAATTTCGGATTTAAGTAGAAGAGGGATTGCACTATCCGAGTAGCGAAAACAAAGGCGCTGATCAGCTTCGTGGTTACCGCGAAGCTGATCTGCGTCTTTGTTTTCGCCTATGCAGATTGTTGGTTTTCCCATGAGGTGGCTCATATGATATTCCTTGAGCCTCCATGTGTGTTTAGCTATCTGTTTGTTTGATTTGCTGTATCTGTTTGTTTCATTTGCTGCTTGTACAGAAGAAAACAAAGAGGGCTGGTGTCTATGTTGGGATTTGCATCGATCTCTCATTCCTCTATTCTTACTTTATATATATGGATGGTTATGCACCGGTCATTTGTAACCACTGCCCCCCGTCTACGGGGAAGATGGGCTAAAGTGCAGGGCAATTACTTTTTCATTGTTCCCGCAGTGCAGGGAAAATGACTGGGTTTTGACCAACTGGAACTCCTCGCCCAATCAAAGACCATTACTAGAGGTGCAAGCAGCCCATTTCTCATTTGAGCCACCTCATGAGAAAACCAACAATCTGCATATGCGAAAACAAAGGTGCAGATCAGCTTCGCGGTAACCGATCAGCGCCTTTGTTTTGTTTTCGCTACTCGGATAGTACAATTCCTTTTCTACTTAAATCCGAAATTTGAAGCTTCTAGCGTGCTTCTGTGACTGTACAGCCTGATTTGTGTCGGACCAGTTCGGAAACCACATTGTTGGTTTTCCCAGGAGACGGCTCATTCATCTTCTCACCAGAGTAACCTCAGTTTTAAAGTATTTTAGAAGGTCTTGGTGTCTAAATCTAACAGTCTCCTCTATAAGGGCAAAAAGGTTGACAGACATGCACCAAAAAGGCAGCAATCCAAAAATGCATTTAACAATTGACAAAATGTAGCTCAAAATAGGTTACAACAGCCGATTGTCACAGACTTTGACTTCAGCAATAATTTACCCTGTTGTCGTGAAAAGAATGATGGGAAAACGTGTCTTCAAGGCGTCCACTGGAACCCAACCAGGCGTGACACAAACCAGAATGTGCAATTACTGAAGAGCACTAGGGGCTTGAAATTTCATATGTACAAAGTACAAGTAGATGGTTTTCATAGGCAAAGATTCGTTTTGCAGCTGATTCAGTTTGTATTGCGCGCATAAAGCAGGTTGTCATCACATGATGCCAATGTAACGAGTTTGTCAACTAAATTTGCAATTTCGATTACCGTCTATCCTGTGTGAGACACAGCGTTTCCTTTATATCTTTGATTTGAACCTGTGCGTGAGAAAACCAACAATTTGGGTCTGACACAAACTGGTCTGTACAGTCACAGATGGTTAGAGGCTGGAAATTTTGGATTTAGATAGAAGAGGAATTGTACTATCCGAGTAGTGAAAACAAAGGCGCTGATCAGCTTCGCAGTTACTGCGAAGCTGATCTGCGCCTTTGTTTGCGCCTATGCAGATTATTGGTTTTCCGATGTGACGGCTCATTTCTGTGTGTTTATTCAAATGCTCCTCTTTTACGGTGCTTAAAATAACTAACTCATTTAAGCCTGACATCCTTTTTATGGGACATATAGGCAAACAGTATTGCCCCAGACGTGACGTCGCAGAACGCAGCATCCCATCTGGGGCTATTCTGTTTGCTTAAAAGGAATTTCATGAATAAATGAAATAAAAATATTAAATCACTCCTGATACCCCTCAAAATGTAAGTGAACTCATCCAATTGCTAGGAATGGAAAAGTCCATACTTCATATATGGGTTAAAACCATTGAAATGTTGTAACAGGCTGAATGACTCTCTGTAAATTCTCCGATTTACATCTCTTCCTATGAATAAATCAATGTTTCTTAAAGGTCAAATGTAAAGAAACTCTCAAGAAATAATCCATTTAAATATGTGGTAATATGAGCGAGCGCAAGTCAAACCAAACATAATGACAAGTGCAGCCAGCATGGACTCTTGACTTTCTTGCTTAGGCAATGTGCCCTGTCTGATTAGATTTTTTAACCCATGTTTGACGAATGGATTCTCCCATAGTTATCAACTGGGTGAGTCCACTTTTATTTTTAGGGGCATCAGGAGTGATATTGATTTTTTATTCCATATATTTCCATGAACTTTCTCTAAGCAAACAGAATAGCCCCAGATGGGACGCCGCGTTCTGCGGCGTCACATCTGGGGCTATCCTGTTTGCCTATGTCCCACAAAAGGGACGCCAGGTTTATGAGTTAAACAGCATCCAAGTAACTGGGGTTATATGACCCCAAAAGCTTCTTCATGGGGACAGACAGAGAAGCGTTGATTAGACTTGTCTTAAAATCACAAAGGCTCATTCTGATATGGTCACATGAAAGGCACAATTTCATTCAGCAAGATTTTATGACATGGAAAGTGTCATGAAACTTTTTTTATGTGTTGAAGCGGTTTCTGTGTCACAAGAACTTACCTTCTTACCATATAGTGCAACCATTGTCATACACAAGACGCAAAATCATGAGAATTTTTCATTTCTTTTCATAATCATGCTTAAAGGGATGCAAACAAGAAACAAAGGGGCAGATATTATGACTGCATGAGTACATGAGTACTTAAAAAGATACATTTGTCTGTCGCCTACAGTAGCAAGTGCACCGTTAGTTTCTAGTTTGCACATCTCAAAGGCATATTTGCTCATGAAATTTCTATTATGTAACATACACCTACGCATCTGTCTGTCCCATGTCTATTAAACTTGATAAATCTTACCTATACAACGCTAAATGAGCCACATCATTTTTTGCCTATGCAAAAACAAAGGCGCAGATCAGCTTCGCAGTAACTGCGAAGCTGATCAGTGCCTTTGTTTTAGCTATACGGATAGTAAAATTCCTCTCCTTCATAAATCCGAAATTTTAAGCATCCAGCCTGCTTCTGTGACTGTACAGTACGGTCGATTGTGTCGGACCTGGTCGGAACTCCCGAAGACCGTTTTTCTTGCATCACGGCTCAAATGAACTGAATCATTAGAGAGCCTGTTGTTGTTTTTTTCTGTGGATGCTACACAGCTTGATTTGTGTATGACCTGGTTGGAAACTCTGGACAGTTAAATAGCTGTCATTACTAGAAGAAGAGCATTTTGGATAATGAGACTAGGAAAGAGACTTAAAGAATCTTTGATAGGGTTGAGGCCGAGACAAGGAAATCTTAGGCAAGTTTTCAGATTATTTAAGTCCCATCCGAGGCTTCTGCCGAGAATGAGACTAGAATAATCTGAAAACTAGACCGAGATTTCCTTGTTGAGGCTTCAACACCATCATTGATTATTTTTCTCACACATCTTTTAAAACATTTTGACTCTGAATGTTCAGGTGGCCATTTTGTTTGGACATAAAACAATATGCAAATTAACACATCAATGATGGTGTTGAGGCCTCAATAAGGAAATCTGAGGCTCGTTTTCAGATTATTTGAGTCTCATCCTCAGCAGAGCCTTGGATGAGACTTTAATAATCTGAAAACTTGCCTGAGATTTCCAAGTCTCGGCCTCAACCCCATCATGGATTCTTTTAGCCTGCAACAGTGCCATCATTCCATCTTCTGTGGATTCAGACTACAGATTACTGAGTGGTCACCTTTCAGGGAAATAGCTTCTTTCTCTACTAGCTGTATGTTCTCTTTGTATCAGTACCTATTTTGTAATTTTTATTGTCTTCCACCTTGTTTTATAAGGTGGGCATTTTATGACTGCACCATATGCAGTTCCTGATCATTGCTGTCTTTTAACAATCCAGTTTGTGTCAATCCAAAGAAAGACCTCTGCACTGTAGACTGCGTAACAACTTGATCTCACATTTGAGCCGCCACATGGGAAAACCAACAATCTGCCTAGGTGAAAACAAAGGCGCAGATCAGCTTCGCAGTAACTGCGAAGCTGATCATCGCCTTTGTTTTCGCTACTCGGATAGTACAGTTCCTCTTCTACTTAAATCCAAAATTTCAAGCTATTAGCTCTTTTCTGTGACTGTACAGGTCAGTTTGTGTCGGACCTGGTCTGAAATTCCCACAAGGTGGCTCATTTGTTTTAGTTAGATTTGATTTGCTGTTTACTACCCATGTGAACAATTTTTGAGTCATACCACGACAGAAAGCTTACAGAAATACTAACCTTCGTTACTAGAAGTGTACAATTTTTTACACAATTCGCTAACCCCTCCGTACTTGGTCAATATAATCTCGTGACCCTCGTGGCCCGATACGCTCATCAGCTCTACCAGCTCCTCCGTCGTGACGCCATACTCAGGCGAGCGGCCGTCGATCTCGTCTGCCGGCACAGACATGTTCTATGCTAACTATCACCGCAGTCTCACACTCGTAAACATTTAAATCTCACTACGTCCTACACCCTGCAAATAGAGAAAAAGCAAATTTTTGGACATTGGTGACACAGTGAGTTTCATTTGGGTGAGCCCACCTTCATTTTTAATGCCATACGAGGCATGATTTTAGATTTTTATTCTATTTTTCAACATACAGGTCAACCTCATTATAACGATATCTTTGGGGTCCATAGGAACAGACCATGTTGTAAGTGAAGCCACATTCTGCAGCTTCATATCTGGGGCTACACTGTTTTTCTGTAGCCAAGAAATATATTGCCAGTTAAAAAGCTGATACACAAGTTAGTTGTGATTTGATTTGATTCTTTTTGTCCCAGTCATCAATGTCCAGTCGCACTGGGACAGACCCAATGCTTCATACCAGTCCTGTTGGAAGTTCATATAAGCTGCGTCATGAGAAGACCGGATTTTTGCCCATGCGAAAACAAAGGCTCGGATCAGCTGTGCAATAACTGCACAGCTGATCAGTACCTTTATTTTCGCTACACAGATAGTAAAATTCCTTTGCTTCTTAAATCAAAAAATTTCAGCCTTCTAGCCTTCTTCTGTGACTGTACAGGCCGGTTTGTATTGGAGTTGGTCAGAAACCTGGAAACCGGTTTCCTCGTGATGCGACGCATATGGGCCACAACGTGACAAAATGTACCTTCGGACAATTATTCGAGTATTAGAAAAACAAAGTTACGCTGAATGTCTGATGTTTCCAGAGTCTGTTACTCTTTATTTGACCAGATTATTTCATTTATTTTGTGAGTTATGACCAATTAATTGTATGAACCCTACAGAAGTCATTGCCCTGAAAAATGACGTCAAAGTTGCGTAATGCATTTCTGCATGTTAGCAAAGCTTACAAAACTCGATGCATTTGCTTAAAACTGTTTAAGCACTGGTCAGAACCTATTGCTAAGATAGAAGCACACTATCCCAACTGGTAATCTGTCGTAATTATTTTGTCTATTTTTATGATATTGCGGTTGCTATGGTTACCATTTAACGATACATATAGGAAAATTATGTGTATTATGGGCTAAAACAAGGGCAGATAACTCAAAATATTGACAATAGATATGTTTTAAAACTCATTCATTTGGTAGCCCAGTGTTTAAAGATTACAAATGCAGTGTCATTTCTGAAACGTATATTACATCATTTTCCCGCTTTTTCCTGCTTTCTACTAGTAATGTCAGAATGTCCGAAGGTACATTTTGTCGCGTTGAGGTTCATATGTAATTGTGTCTCGCTCAAGGACATAGGGTTCCCACCTAGAACCACACAATTCGGAATCGAACACCTAACCACTTGGGCATCAAAACCCCTAAAAAATCTGTATGCTTAGTACATCAATGTCACAAACCAACTGGAAATAGAATCTGATAATGGAGGAAATCAAACATTAGCCATTACACATCCCGGCGGTGGCACTCTTAAAATTTTTTTGACCCCATGCTCGTTCCACGTTTTTGAAAACACCCCCCTTATGTCGCAAAAACAAGGACTTCCTGGAGCATTTTTACCCCCCTTTCATCGCAAAAACAAGGACTAACTGCTGTAAAAATACCCCCTTTCGCGCGAAAACAAGGATATTTGACAGATTTTATACCCCTTTTATCGCAAAAACAAGGACAGCCAACTGTCAAAATAACCCCCTTTTCAGAAAAACAAGGATATTGTACATAATTATTACCCCCTTATATCGCAAAAACAAGGACAACCTGCTGTCAAAATA
This sequence comes from Rugalucina vietnamica, assembly GCA_964017185.1. Taxonomy (NCBI): domain Eukaryota; kingdom Metazoa; phylum Mollusca; class Bivalvia; order Lucinida; family Lucinidae; genus Rugalucina; species Rugalucina vietnamica. The sequence goes on from OZ024875.1 coordinate 46,905,121, forward strand.
CCCCCTTTTTTGGCAAAATCACGACATTGTACAAAGTTATCACCCCCTTTTATCGTAAAAACAAGGACAAGCTACTGTCAAAATACCCCCCTTTTTTTTCGAAAACCAGGACATTGTACAAAATTATCACCCCCTTTTATCCAACCAACTAGTAAAGTCAAACCCACCCACCCCACCCACCAACTCCGTGATTGACCAACTTTTGAACCATCCAAATTCATGTGCGAAATTGCTATTTTAACTCTACATCCTTACCAAGCTCGTGCTGCCCCGGTGGGCAACCGCAGTATGCACACCTAACTGCCCCAATTTCACTTATGAAGCTACAGTCAGGGCAATTTCGGCAGGCCCCACGCCGATTGCCCTGACAATCGACGTCCATTTTAGTAAGGCCTAAAAAAAAAAATAGCGGTGTTTCTGCTAACGGTCTGAAAAAAAAATTGGGTAGGTAGGTAGGAAAATCTTTTTATTTTTATTTTATTTTTTACGCGAAAAAATCCAGGGTAGGTAGGTAAATGTAATTTTTTTATACGTAGTTTTTATCGAAAAAGGTCAAAATTGTCAATGCCTTGCAAAGGTATGAGGTCTACGTTCTTCAGCCATGTGAACCCATCAATAAAAATGACTGGCAACATATTTTATAAGATTCAGTGTCCTTGCCTGAAATGAGGTTGATAAACTTTCAGTCTTGTCTTGTTCATAGACCACTATCCGGGAGCAGGGTGGCCGAGTGGTAGAGCGTCAGACGCTGAACTGTAAAGTACTGTGTTTGAATCCCACCAGCACTGGGTCTTGTCCTTCAGAAAGAAACCTCTCCCATATGCATCCCAACATGACCTAAATAAAGTTGACTACGATGTAAAACCCCAATACAAACAATTTAGGGGATGGTTACCTAGCATATTTCACATCAATACTCTTATTAAATGCAACTTAGCAGGAACGGCCATCAATGACAAACTAATAAGAAATAAACAACTTTATTTTCAAAACTGAAACGAAATCTGAAGAACACAAACCATCAATTATATAAATTTTGATAGAAAGACTACTCACGAATTAAAAACTATAATTGTAACTGCATATCTGTTCCGGGTCACCTCGGCCCATTGTACAACTGCAACTGCAACTGAACCAACGAAAATGCCAAATGCAGGGACTCCCTTTATAAGGGACTACTGAATCAGAATAGTTTACTGGTGACACGCCAAATGACATAATTTCACCAGGGGTTTGGATGGGGGAGTATTTGGTCCCTAGAACGCACAGCTGAATTAGTAATTCATAAAAACTCTCTGAAAGCAACACCTGTTTATTCTGAATGTATTATCCTCCAACCGCTAGGAGCGCCTCGGCTATCCCCGAGTTACGGTATGCTTACCATCACAAGTCTCCGGTGATAGAACTACACTACCCGCCACTAACCATCATCTAGGTAGGGGGTAGGGGGGGGGGTCGGAAAGAAGCCAGTGTTCGCCTTATAAATGCTGAGCGCAAATCAAGGTAGCTATTGGTACCATTTTTAACGTATTTGGTATGACGCGGCCTGGTATCGAACCCACAGCCTCCCGCTTCTGAAGCGGACCCTCTAACCATTACGCTATCGGGACCGGTATATCATATTGCAGAAAGACAGGTTTAAAGACCCAGATGAGAAAAGTTTGTTTAATTAAGAACACTTTGAAGTGTTTTGACATGCCTTCGGTATATTCACTTTTAGAAGTTTTAGACATTTCTAATTCACAGTGGAATAAACTCCTGATCAATAGCTCAGTTAACTCATATGCCAGTTAAAAACGCATGAAGTCAGTGTGTGTGCGTGTGTGTACAGTTTTTGTCCGTAAGTCATGTCTGAAGACTATTCACAGCACCGTCTCCAGCCTCGTCACGGTCCTTGTGAGCAGTTTGTCCTGCAAAATTGTCATGGGGCCTCGGTTAATAGACTGGAGAAACCCGTGTTCGTATATGCGACCCCTGGTTTACAAGGCAAATGGCTTAATCACAGCGCCTCGGAGGCTTCTAAATGACACCAAATTCTACGTCATTTCGATGGAGCTTCGCTAAATAATCGGGGGAACTCTACGATACAACAGAATAGACGCTTAAACTATCAGAGACTTGTCAGAAAAACCAACAAAACCCGCGACACGAAATGCTTGGGTCGGGCTACAGAAAATGCTGGGTCGGATGTCGTAATTTTTATTTTTTTATTTTAACCATAAAAATAGCAGAGTCGGCGGGTTGAGACAGGGTCGGTCGGGTTAGCGGAAACACAGCTATTTTTTTACGCCTAAGTTTTGGAGCCGAGAAAAATCCAACATAAGATGGAATATCCTCGTTGATTGGTTCATTTTATATGCATCTCATCATTTATTTGTTGATTTTAAAAATCATTGTCCAATAGAAAAACGTTTTATAAAATTTGACTGGTTTGGTTTCCACAAAAAATTACGGAAAGTCCTCCCGTTCCCGTAAGCGTAAACGAAAACACCATTTCTGTGGGAAACGCGGAGGGGCGGAATAAAAATACCCCTTAACGCGGAGGGGCGGAATTTAAGTACCCCTAACGCGGAATTAGAATCAGATAAAAACACCCCCTTTCCATCGAAAAATGCGGCGAGATATTTTAAACACCCCTAAACGCGGAAATACAGTGAAATGTAAAACACCCCTAAATATGGAAAACGAGGAACCCGATCTGAAATTACCCCCCTTTTTCCCGAAAACGCAGTCCGCGTTTTGACCTCAAAAGTACCCCCTTTTCCGCGATTTTTGGAACAAGCATGGTCCCAAAAAAATTCAAGAGTGACACCACCGGGTTACACATGAAGTTACGCTCGATTCAGTACTAGGAGCAAATTGAGAGCACCAGCCTAAAAGGGCTAAAAATAATACTGTCATGAACATAGTCAATAGTTTAGGAACTTAAAATAATTCACATCGCAAGTGGATGTATTTTTTTGCAATGCTGATCCGTGACCACCAATATACTGCGGCACCTTTAAAACATTAGTCAGGTTTTGACAATGCAGGGCTCCTTATTTCTTCAGAAATAAATTGTTGAATCAGTTAGCATGTTTAGAGGTTTTTACCATTTTTTGCACAAACAAAATGTCAGGTAGCTATATTTGGTTTGAGAAAATGAACTTCATAACCAAATACTGTAATAACAAGCATGACAAACGAATTCTATTCTGTCCCCTGCAGTGAGGAAAGGTCTCAGAAATGGTTTCTTCAAGAATGCAATGTACCCGACACAGGGTAGATCTCAGATTGACAAACATTGATGGCAATAGTATCACACCAGGGGCCAGTTGTTCAAAATTAACGACATCGTTAGTTGACGATTTGTTAAAATTTCAAACATGAATATTACAAATACACTGTTATTTTTTGTTGATAAAATGTGAGAATCCTTTGCAATGCAAAGGATTCTCACATTTTATCAACAAAAAATAGCAGTGTATTTGCTCATATAGTCGGCATTTACTAAACAAGTTAAGGTCTTAACGATGATGTTAAGCTAACAAAGTTTTGAACAACTGGCCCCAGGTCGTTGGGCTCCTTTAGTCAAGCAATGGTTTATTTCATCATGATAACATTTCCTTGTGATGTATACCCCCTTATGCCCCACTTTTATATAGCAAAAATGGGGTATGCAGGGGTATACCTTATTTTTCTTATTTTTGCTCCAAAACATTGATTGTGGGTACTTGTTAGAACCGCCTCTGTTTATTGCATGGGGCAAGTTTTCGTAATGTTTTCTCCTCTCTGACAAATTCTGCCTATTAATCTTTATCTAACCATCTAACCTATCATTTTGGGATTGTTTTTTGTGAAACCAGGCCCCATTGCATCTATTATTTATGACACTGTGTCTTTCATTAATTCCAAGCTTTAGTCATGATGCCAAAAATGATTGTGATTACGAACCAGACATGCAAAGATCTTTACAAACCAATAGATCTGCATCATCAACAGATTCTCCATACTCGACATAGTACAATGTAGTAAGTCATCAGGTTTAACATTATTGTTAAGAGCTCAAATGGATAAGTTAATCCATAACTTCTACATAATCGACTACATTATGCAAATACACTTATTTTTTGCTGACAAAATGTGAGAATCCTTTGCATTGCAAAGGATTCTCCCATTTTTTCAACAAAAAATAACAGTGTATTTGTAATATTCATGTTTGAAATTTTAACGATGTTGTTAATTTTGAACAACTGGGCCCTGACTTGTAATGAACTCTCATACTCTCAAGTTCAAATTCAAAATGTAAAGGCCTCGTCACACATACGGGAAAATCTCTCAACACAGACTTGCGTTATAATATCTGCGAAAAAAAATTTTGGTTTGTTAGATTTATTGCTTTACGGTCCAGTTAACAGCTATGGTCATGTCAGGACATTAGCTATTGAAAGGGACGTAAAGCAATGAATCAAATAAACACAAATTCATTTTCTCAATAAAACGCAAGTCTTCGTCAAGGGGTTTTCGCTTATGTGTGTCTAGGCCTTAACGCGAATGTTTATATCACTGAGCAGTTCAGATCCAATTTAAAAACAACTTCTATTTGACAGCAGTAAGCCTTATCTTGAAGCAAATGTTAGATTTCTTTCAGACAATTAGAGAAATTAGTTTTCAAATTAGTGCACCGATGCCAGGCTAATATTTGGGTCATCAACTAGAATTCAAACTGAAACACTGTAACTCAACTGTAGTCCCAGACAGTCAGCTAAGTCAGCTTCCACTGAATTTCAGAAAATGAGCCGCCTCGTGGGAAAACCAACGTGGTTTCCGAACAGGTCCGACACAAACCAGCCTGTACAAGCGCAGAAAACAGCTAGAAGCATGAAATTTCGATTTAGGTAGAAGAGGAATTGTACTATCCGAGTAGCGAAAACAAAGGCGCTGATCAGCTACCAGTACTTAGCTCCATGGACAGGCCAAAACTTTGATGACTGTCCAAGGTCAAATTTGAGCCATTTGTGTGTTTTGTTTGGGATTACAAGTCTGCAGTGGTCATCCTCACACAATGTTGTGATCCTATTTGATAATGGGATTAGAAAGATAATAGATGATAATACGAGATACTTGTACATGCACATTTCCTGCTTAGGTCCCATCAGCAAACAAATCAGGTCTAGGCGTCCCCCTGAGGCCGAGTGGTTAAGAGCGCAGATATTTTATTACTGCACTTAAACATTTGATCATCTCACCGCTGTGTCTTGTGTGGGTTCCAGCCCCACACGGGGCACATGTGAGACAAGCCAAGTTCTGCTTGTGTGGTGTGCCAGGTGTTTTTTCTCGAGGTTCTCCCGTTTTCGCCCCACCTACCGATTGGCCCTCCTCATAATTATTATTTATATGAGCTGAAAGAATCTTGAAAGGGACGTTAAATTGAATTTAAACACACACACACACACACACACACACAAATCAGGTCCAAGGTAATCATACCGGGTTATATCGAGTTACAAAATGTTTGGAGACTATACAATTCAACCTCATAATATGAGCCTGTGCGTGAGCACAGATACAGATTGGCTGAGGTGCCACATTTCAGCGCTGAGGCCCCATATTTCATCACAGATACAGCTTGGCTGAGGTGCCACATTTAAGCACAGATACAGGTTGGCTAAGGCGCCACATTTCAGCACAGATACAGGTTGGCTGAGGCGCCACATTTCAGCACAGATACAGGTTGGCTAAGGCGCCACATTTCAGCACAGATACAGCTTGGCTGAGGAGCCACATTTCAGCACAGATACAGCTTGGCTGAGGCGCCACATTTCAGCACAGATACAGCTTGGCTGAGGAGCCACATTTCAGCACAGATACAGCTTGGCTGAGAAGCCACATTTCAGCAAAGATACAGCTTGGCTGAGGCGCCACATTTCAGCACAGATACATGTTGGGTGAGGCGGTACGTTTCAGCACAGATACAGCTTGGATGAGGCAGCACATTTCAGCACAGATACAGCTTGGCTGAGGCAGCACATTTCAGCACAGATAAAGCTTGGCTGAGGCAGCACATTTCAGCACAGATACAGCTTGGCTGAGGCGCAATATTTCAGCACTTATATAAAATTATAGTCATTAAAGATGTCACACTATACCCAATCCAATAAAACTGAAGACGACGTCCTGACATGACCACGGCTGTTGATTGTGTCAAACATCAGCAATTAAACAAACAAAACAATGTTCTTGAATCTTGTCTAGTCTATATTTCTAATTTGGGACCTAAAAGCCCATTAGGCTATTAAATCAATACAAGAAATTGTCTTCAGAAAAAAACTTTCTCCAAGCAACAGAACATTCACCTTCCAACCTTTCTAGAAAGTGCATGCTGACAAGATATGAGCCACCTCGTGGGAAAACCAACAATGTGGTTTCCGAACAGGATCGAAACAAACCGGCCTGCACAAGCACAGAAAACAGCTAAAAGCTTGAAATTTCGGATTTAAGTAGAAGAGGTCAATTGTACTATCCGAGTAGCGAACACAAAAGTGCTGATCAGCTTCTCGGTTACCGCGAAGCTGAACTGCGTCTTTGTTTTCGCCTATGCAGATTGTTGGTTTTCCCATGAGGTGGCTCATATTCTGTGCCAGAAAAAATGGAATTCTGCTGTTTAGTTGGCTGCCAGATGCAATAACCTAGTTCATAGTTAATCCAAGATCCAAGATGAGCAGCACACACTGTCATGGGAATATGACTGACAAAAATAGAAAATCCAATTAATTAGCGTTTAAAACTGATGATCAATAACAATTAAAGATATGCGAATACTAATGAATCCGAGTGCATAAAGTGGATGTAAAGGAGTATATAATATTTTGTCATTTTTTTCTATTATTTTGACAGAATTACAGCTGTTCAGGCAACTTTGTAGTAGTACTATGCAGGCTTTTAACGTCATCCTGGGCCGAGTGGACTTAATCCACCTCAAGGACGTTCAGGCAGCTTTGGTGGTTTCACTCACTTTTATACTAAGCCGAAAAACACTAAGGCCACATTTAAAATTATTTCTCCCTTATGGAAAAATCATGTCTGAATCCGTCTGAATCATCTTCTGAATCAGTCTGAATCCATGTCTGAATTTGTCTGAATCCATGTCTGAATCTTTGCTGAAATTGGGACAGATTCAGACAGATTCAGACAGATTCAGACATCTGAATCTGTCTGAATCTTGTCTGAATCTTCTTCTGAATCTGTCTGAATCCATTCTGAATTTGTCTGAATCATCAAATTACTGCATGTCTGAATCTTTGCTGAAATTGGGACATATTCAGACAGATTCAGACATCTGAATCTGTCTGAATCTTCTTCTGAATCTGTCTGAATCCATTCTGAATTTGTCTGAATCATCAAATCATTGCTTATCTGAATCTTTGCTGAAATTGGGAAAGATTCAGACAAGATTCAGACGTCTGACCCTCATCAGCATATTATTTTCAATGGGCTGGTGACCTTGGAAATTAGGTCAAGGTCTACCTAATCTAATCTACTCTAGTCTTCTCAAAAAATGTTTCTCTGCAAGTTTGGTCATAATCCATCCATTTATTCTGAAGATATCCGCTCAGAAAAGCTGATTCAAATACTTTTCATGAGCTGGTGACCTTGAAAATTAGGTCAAGGTCATCAAAATCTAATCAACTCTTTCCCCTCTCTCAATCATGTATCTGTGAAAGTTTGGTAAAAATCCAACTACTGGTTCAAAAGATATCTGATATTCAAGCATATAACATGTATTTGATGTGGGTGGGGTAAGGATATTTAGGTACAAAAATGAATTTCAGAGCAATGCATGCATAATAGGTATGTTCAAGCAGCCATTTAATTCTTAAACATGTTCTTGACATGTTTCTGTTAGTTTCCCTCATCAGTCAGATCTTAAGATTAAGTAAAAGCCTACTAAATAGAGATTTCTGTTGAGTTTGACCTCTCTTCTGCAGAAGACATTTAGAAAAGGACAAGTCCCAGCATGCCTTAAAGTCACATGACTTCCTTCTGAATCATTCAGAATGATTCAGACAGATTCAGATGATTCAGACTGATTCAGACAGATTCAGACATATTCAGACAGAATCCAGAAGCTATTCAGAAAATAAGAGAGAAGTGTAAATAAGCTCGACTGCACTGCAAAGAGCTATTGTGGTCATGTGGTCCTTGTGTCCTTGGCTTGGGTGGGGCTAGAGTTTAAAATATAGAATACAGTTGTCAAAAATGTTTTACTGCTGTATAATTTCCTTTTACCCACACTTTGACAACAACTTACATGTATCATAAAGCATTTTTACTTTAAACTGTTTAGAGGTTTTATGACATCCTACCAAAGGGTTTGAGCCTATATAAATTTGGCAGTGTAATGAAAACGGGAATTAGCAGGGTTTTTACCCGTCATCATTAAATGACTGTTTCCCCCCCCCCCCCCCCCCCCCAAGTGAAAAGCTTGCTGGATGAAAAGTCAAACTCCCTGGTATCCCAGGTCTGGGTGTGTGTTTGTATGGGGGGTGGGGGGCTGGTAACACACATTCATAACCAATGCATAAACTGAACAATTTTGAGAGGATTCATAAAGATTCAGACCTAAGATACCTTAAAATTAATGTTACATTATTTATATAAGGGAGCGTGGTGCCATAGTGGTGGAGCGTCAGACTCCGAATTGAGAGGTCCTGGGTTCTATTCCCACAGGCGTCACCATGTTGTGTCCTTGAACAAGACACATTTACTCCCTATAGTACTGGTTAAACCCAGGAAGCATTTGCTCTGTCCCGACATGACTGAAAAATTATTGGCTGGGACTTTAAGCCTCAACACAAACAAACAAACGTTATTTACAATAAGGCCCATTATTAATCTGAATCAATCAGGATTGTCGATTCAGACAGATTCAGACTTCAGATAACTAATTACTTCAAGTAATTTAACATTTATATCAGTCTGAATCATTCAGAAATGGTTTCAGACCGATTCAGATCTCAAGTAATATTCAGAATAGATTCAGACAGATTCAGATCATCTGAATTCTTCTAAATCAATTCATAAAGATTCAGATGGATTCAGCATGGATTCAGAGACCAGTTAAACTGATTCAGTCAGATTCAGATGGAGTAATAATCATTCAGACTGATTCAGACAAGTTTCAGAAAAATTCAGACCGATTCAGCTTGATTCAGAATTTTTTATTCATGAGGGCTAGCTGTTTGCTCTCTCCCTACCCTGTCTAGAAAAGTTGGGTAGGTAGGTAAGCTTTTTTTTTTTCTTTTATGAACTACTGTATTATGCGTTATTTTTGGCCAAAGAAATAAGCTACAATTTTGTCAAAGCTACTCACAATTAAAGTTGCATTTTATGTTTTGTAGTGCTCGAACATAAGAACAAAATATCCAATTGGTGAGGAGGGTCATGGTGAAAGGGCAATAAAATTTTTTGAGTAGGCCCCATTTTTGGTGAGTAGGTAGGGAGAGGGCAAACAAACAAATTTTTATTTTTGGCCTAATTTAAACCATCAAATGCAGAAATGAGCTTTCCTGAAGTGCACCATGAAAAGAGATGATAAAGTGATGGAATAGTTACAATTCAGTCGGGTAAACTTGTCGAATACCGCGATCTTGTGGGACTAAGATAGTAGCATTCCGTGAACAGCACTTTTCCACTGATTTTCCCTGTGCAAAGGCAATGGACCCTGCGCAAAAAGTGAACATAACGGTTTGACGATTTATAAAATATCTTTATATATAATTACACTGCCGAGGTTTGAAAATCTACTGACGATCTTGTTTATGGCAAGCATTTGAAGAGATACAGGACCCTGTATTGTTTTGAAATTTCAGCCATTGTTAGCAGTGCATATCTATGGTCATTTAATACAACAACATCGTGGAAAACAGCAATCTTAAAGATCGTGGTAATTGACGAGTTTCCCTGACTAAATTTACATCCTTAGTTTTCTGAGCATCCCACATATGTCCAAAAATGATTCGCAAATGGAAGCTCGTGAAATTTTTCTTAACAGTCATATAAAACATGTATATAAACTGATTCTAAAAATTTGTACTTCACAATCACAAAAAGCAAAAATGACCACAATAACCCGACAATCCAAATCCTGCTTACAACACTGTACAAACTGACCTCAATATAGGATGTATAAATATCAATGAAATCGAAGGTATCCATATTCAAACTTTGTTAATCCAAACAACTAACACACCTCTAACCAAAACCAATACCATCAAAACTGGTATGTCCACTTTGTAAAATATCCATATTAAAAGATTCCACAACGGTGTTGACCGTTTTTCCTAAAGTAAGCACTGAGCTGCATCATGAGAAAACCAGATTTTTGCCTATGCAAAATCAAAGGCGCAGATCAGCTGTGCAGTAATTGCTAAGCTGATCAGCACCTTTGTTTTAACTACAGAGATAGTACAATTCCTCTTCTACCTAAACCCTATACTTCAAGCTTCTAGCCATCTTCTGTAGGTGTACAGACCGGTTTGTGTCAGACCTGGTCGGAAATCCCGAAGACCAGTTTTCTTGCGTCACGGCTCCTATACTTCCTGATCTGACAACACAGTATTGGATAAATTGAGCAGCGTCACAAGTAAACCGGAGTCCGAGATTTCCGACCAGCTCTAACACAAACTAGGCTGCAGATCACTTTGACAATGGCTAGGGGCCTGAAATTCCAGATTTAGGAAGTAAAATCAATGTATTTTATCTTGGCGAAAACAGAAATACTTATAAACTATAAGACTATCATGCATCTGACTGGCGCCATCTTTTTTAATATTTCAACGCCAGGTTTTCAATCGCCGATGCCGCGATTATTGATGAAACTATAAATAGTCATACAGCACTTCTCTCCAGGCCAGAAAGCCAGAGTAATAATTTTTCCATAGCTTGATCAATGAAAATAGCAGAGCTCGGCCTTGATTTAATGGGAACCATTACCAAAGACATTCAGGCATCATCAGGAAAACATGTCCGTGTAATGTATACCCCCTTGAACCCCACTTTTATATAGCAAAACTGGGGTATGCAGGGGTATATCCATTTTTCTTATTTTTGCTCCAAAACATAGATTGTGGGTACATGTTAGAACCGCCTTTCTTATTTTTGCTCCAAAACATAGATTGTGGGTACTCGTTAGAACCGCCTCGGCGAGGCGGTTCTAACATGTACCCACAATCTATGTTTTGGAGCAAAAATAAGAAAAATATTGAAAAAATTCAATTTTTACAACTTTAGAAATTGTATACTACACGGGCGTGTTTTCGTAATGTTTCCAGCCAAAGTATTGGATTAGGTTTGAGCTTTATGACCTATACTGATACATACTGGTTCCTAGACAGTCCACTGTGAAGCAAAGGTCAAGGTCATTTTACAAATGAGCCTGTGCGTGAGAAAACCAACAATTTGGGTTTCTGACCAGGTCTGACACAAACCAGCCTGTTCAGCCACAGAAGCAGGCTAGAAGCTTAAAATTTTGGATTTAAGTAGAAGAGGGATTGTACTATCCGTGTAGTGAAAACAAAGGCACAGATCAGCTTCGCAGTTGCTACGTAGCTGATCTGCACCTTTGTTTTCGCATAGGCAAAAATCCGGTTTTCTCATGACGTGGCTCAAATATTCTCAATGAGAGCTAAAAAGCTTAATGTTTGTTTCCTAGTTTAACATCCCAGTCATCAATCTGTCAGTCATGTTGGGCATAGCTTCCTTGACAGTACTGTAACAGTGGTTTCCAGACTGGTCCTAGTCACAATCAGATCCAATCCACTATTAAGCATCGTGTGTGTTTCTTTCAACTTTCCTTGCGCAAAGCCGAGTGGGCCCGATATGGTTAACAATTTTTTCAATTTGAGCTTAGTGCACCAGTCCACTTTGTAACCACTGCTCTCCCACCTACAGGGAAGGGCGGGATTATGACTTTTCATTTTCAGTGCCCTGCTATGTGCCCCACCCCCAGGGGGCAAACTGGAGGTCAAAACTTTGCTCTTTGCCCCACCCTTCGCAATAGAAAATGTCCCTCAAAACCCTGTCATTTCCCCTGCACTACGGGGACACTTGAAAAGTAATTGCCCTGCACTTTAGCCCGGCTATCCCCCACCTTTCCCCGTAGGTGGGGGGCAGTGGTTACAAATGGCTAGTGCATTAGAATGATGGAAACACTGCAAACCACATGGCTGTGCATTGTGCATCTGATGATAAAGATCCATCAAATGCAGATGAAAATCATATGGAAGATAAAATCATGATTGTCATGTACAAAGGTATAAACAATGCCCTTGATCACCTAAGCTGCTTAATTTGTCAGTTATAGCCCATATTGGAGCTGTCTCAACAATGTGGTTTCCGAACAGGTCCGACACAAATCAAGCTGTACAGATACAGAAGCAGGCTAGAAGCTTGAAATTTCGGATTTAAGAAGAAGAGGAAGTGTACTAACCGTGTAGCGAAAACAAAGGCGCTGATCAGCTTCGCGGTTACCGCGAAGCTGATCTGCGTCTTTGTTTTCGCATATGCAGATTTTTGGTTTCGCATGAGGTGGATAATATATTGACGAAATGATTATCTTTTATCACAAGAAACAATCAAAACAAAATACATTCTGCCTCATCTACTTATATCATCCATAAAGATTTCTTTTTCATAGACAATATTGTTACAAGTTTGCAAACCTCAAACTGTTCGTTTAACCTTTAGCATGCTGTAGGCGACTGCGGTCGACCGTGGAATACCTATCTGTGCCAACTAGAGGCGACTGCGGTCGACAAGAAAAACCGCTTTCAAATTTCCCGCACTTTTCGCCCACTGCCTACTTATGAATATTAATGAGCGATGCCCAGACAGTTGCGCATGAAAACAACATGGCGGCTTGTGGTTTTGGGACCGATTTGTCGGCCGATTTTGATCGGATTTTCGTTATTTTTGCATTAGAAATGCATTTTCAGCGCTTTTTTCGCTGGTAAATGGAAAATTGGGTGCATTTACACCCGAAATATGACATTGTAACGGTACGTATGATGAATTTTTACGCTAGAAATCGGCGTAACAAAGACTTCCGAAACCGAAAGTAGATTTGTTTACTGCGTTTGTTGAATTTATTCAGCTGTTTTTATGGCTCAAAAATTAAGAAAACACGGAAAAAAATTGGAAAAAGCGTCAGTGGGCTGCGATATCGATTTCACTATATTGCTCAGCATGCTAAAGGTTAAGTATTCCCATTATACAACTATAATGCAATTGCCAGAAATCTTGAGTGTTTCAGGGTGTTTCTTCGTGAAACTTGAACAGAGAGAATTTTTTTTATATTAAGCTACGAAATGAAAACAAGAACTGCAGTGTAAGCTTGGAACACTCGTTGTTCTGCAGAATCTGATGCTGTACGTGCCACTAGAAAGTCAGTTTCAGGACTTCTGGCAAGGTCCAACACTATAATCATATATACTACATAGGCCAATGAATTTAAGACTAGACCCCACTCCCAGGGGACAAAATGAAGGTCAAAACTATGCTCTTTGCCCTGCCTTTCGCAATAGAAGATCTAACCTGGGGTAAGGATCTTAATTTTATCAAAACCCCATCATTTCCCCTGCCGGGACATTAAAAAAGAAATTGCCCGGCAAATTAGCCCAGCTATCCCCCACCCTTCCCTGTAAGGGGGGGGGGGGGGGGGGGGGGGGGGGGGGGGGGGGGTTACAAATGACTGGTGCATTAAGCCAGCAACATAGCACAGGTTAATACCCAGAAGATGTTAGCTTCATCCTGTCATAAATGAAAAATTGTTGACTGGGACATTTAGCCATTTTTATGTAATGCACCAGTCATTTGTAACCACTGCTCCCCCACCTACGGGGAAGGGCGGGGATATGACTTTTCAGCTTTCAGTGCCCTGCTATGAGCCCCACCCCCAGGGGGCATACTGGAGGTCAAAACTTTGCTATTTGCCCTACCCTTCGCAATAAGAAATCTCCCTGGGGTATTTAGGATCCTAATGTCAAAACCCTGTCATTTCCCCTGCACTGAGAGGACACTCGAAAAGTAATTGCTTTGCACTTTAACCCGGTTATCCCCACCCCCCCCTTTCCCATAGTGAGGGGGCAGTGGTTACAAATAAATGGTGCATGACCTAACCAAAAACACAAAGTAGAACATTTTTCCATGACATGAAGTGCATGTATGTTCATGTATTCTCAATAGGTAAAACAATAAGAGGCTTCCTTTGATCCATAAGAAAGTTAATCAGCATCAACAATACTGTTACCATGGTAACTGAATCCTACTACCTTAGAACAATGGTGTGAAGATCTGTTATAATGAAATACAATGATATTGCTATTTCTCAATATAAACTTCAATTAGGGTACACATTAGAAGCTGCCTTCACAAGGCAATTCTAATGAGTATACCCACAAAGACATGTTTTCATTGAGAATTAACAAAAATTTAAAAAGTGTCACCAAAAACCGGTTGTGGATTTCAAGATTTAGTAGCCAAGAGCAGTGAAAACTGACAAAAATATGTGTCAAGCAGTAGAGCAGGCGCCGAGGTTGGCCTAAACTTAATGTACTTTTGCACAGTCTAATCAGTTTTCTTTAGAAAGAGGACATTTGTAACTACACTGCAGGTGTGCAGTCTGATTGCTGTTTCACATACTGCATGCTTTTAATAGCAAGTCCAGTTCAGATTATCTATTTGCACCTTATACATACATATCCTAACTAAGACCAACCTGAACACACCCAGACTGAGCCCCATACTCCCTTTGGGATTCCTCCCCTGGTCCATATATAAAACACAAAGACAGGGTTTATCACTATCTTGCTTATATAAATAATCCTGTAGAAAAGATGATGAACCTGTCAAGAGCCATCTCGTGTGAAAACCTGCCATTAACATATCTGGTCTCAAGGTTATAAAAATATTTTCATGCTCAACTCAACTGAGCATGAAATTCAAACTGCTCATAAAGAGTGAAATGGCCTAAATTACAACCTTACATGTAACTGAAATTTTGGGTTTAGATCATGAAAGCCAGTAATTTATCCTGCTAATAAATATAATGCCAAAAATTGTTGGCAGTTTACATGTATGCGCAGGATAAATTTTAGTCTCAGCTGAGATGAGCATAAAAAAAGTTTTATAATTGTGGGCCTGATCAGTTCTGAGGTAGCTGGCATTTACAGTAGGAGAAGGGGACACAGATTAATAAGAAAGTTGCATTTGACTATTCAAATTTGAGCCGCATCGTGAGAAAACCGGATTTTTGCCAAGGCGAAAACAAAGCCGCAGATCAGCTTCGCGGTAACCGCGAAGCTGATCAGCGCCTTTGTTTTCGCTACACGGATAGTACATTTCCTCTTCTTCTTATATCCCAAATTTCAAGCTTCTAGCCTGCTTCTGAGACTGTACAGCCCGGTTTGTGTCGGACCTGGTCGGAAACCAGGGTTTTCTCGCGTCGCGGCTCATTTGTTGCTTAATGTCCCAGTCAACAATGTGTCCATCATAGAACCACCACTAAGTCTTTCTGGGTACTAATAGCTTAAAGTTTGTTGCTCAAGGACACAAGTGTGGAGCTTAAGAATTGAACCCTTAATGTTCATGCTCCGCAGTCCAAGGCTCTACCACTGAATCATTGGGCTCACCCTAGCTCAAATGAGCTGCGACGCGATAAAACCGGTCTTCAGGGTTTCCGACCAGGTCCGACACAACCTGAGCTGTACAAGCACTGAAAATGGCTAGATCGCAGCTGAAAATTTTGGATTTAAGTAGAAGAGGAAATTGTACTATCTGTGTAGCGGAAAAAAAGGCACTGATCACCTGTGCAGTTACTGCACAGCTGACCTGCCTCTTTGTTTTCACATTGGCAAAAAGGTGGTTTTATCATGATGCGGCTCAATTGTAGGTGCAATAAACCTTTTCACTGATAGTGTTCAATGCTGTATTTTTTGTCACTGTATTCCATAACAGAAGTTCAATTCGGTGCTTCTAACAAGAACTCAAACCACTCCTTTTGATACTGGAGCCCTTCAATTATCCTGAATATATATACACCACATATGAACCGCTTCGTGGGAAAACCAACCATGTGGTTTCCGAACAGGTACGACACAAACCGGCCTGTACAACCTCAGAAGCAGGCTAGAAGCTTGAAATTTTGGAGTTAAGTAGAGGAGGAATTGTTCTATCCAAGTAGCGAAAACAAAGGCGCTGATCAGCTTCGCGGTCACCGCGAAGCTGATCTGCGCCTTTGTTTTCGCCTATGCAGATTGTTGGTTTTCCCATGGGGCGGCTCATATGTTTCATTGTGCTAATTGTCATGCCACATCATATTTGAGCCTCGTCATGAGAAAACCGGATTTTTGCCTATGCAAAAACAAAGGCGCAGATCAGCTTCACAGTAACTGCGAATCGGATAGTACATTCCCTCTTCTTCCTAAATCCTAATTTTCAAGCTTCTAGCTATCTTCTGTGTCTGTACAGGCCGGTTTGTGTCAGACCAGGTCGGAAACCCCGACAACTGGTTTTCTCCTGTTGCCACATCATATTTCTAACAACTATCTAATCCTGATTATTCATGCACTTGTTCCATCTATGTCATTATTCCACATGGATGTCCTCATTATGAACTCTCCTTGATCAGATGATTATTGCATAGGGATGGCCTCGGAAATACCTTCATGACCAAAACTTTAAATCTTCATGAACGAAAGGAAAATTGAATCCTGGGTCCTCTTCATTACAAATCGCACAGTCACTACCAATCGTCTCAATCGAGCTATAGACTTGAATATTTTTTGTCTAATTCAGAACAATCAAGACAATTTGTTCAATTGTAAAGGAGCTGAAATAATATGTGACTAAATTGCAGATTCAATCTATAAACACATTTATAAAATACAAGCTCAACCTTATTCTCTCAGGAGAACCTTTCCGCATTCTAGCATTAATGTAATAAATTGTAGTTGTGCAAACTCAAGACAAGTATGCTGACAACTCGAGGCATTTAGGTGTATCCACAAATAAGACATCATCAAAGCTGCCAAAACTACCATAATGAGCCTAAGCTTTTGACTGATGAGCATAAAAGCGCCCTCATGAACTTAATTTTCTGAATAGTTTATTAACTTGGCTGAAGTTATCTTATTTAGTACTGAAGTTTGGCTTAACACTAAATTATTGTCTGATTCCATCTGAACACTAAATCCTTTTGTCTTATTGTTTCTGAACCATGACTGGACATGCTCTGATAGATATTCAGAAAGATTCAGAATCTGAAATCAGGCTGAAATATTCTGAATTGTCTGAATCTTTATGAATCTATTGTATGGTCTTAATCTTTCTGAACCTCATAATGAGCTGAATCTTTATGAACCAAATTAGTATGAGTTCTTATATGAAATAAAATCTGAATCTTTCTGAATGGTCTGGATATGTCTGAATCATATCCTTTTGAATATTTCTGTCTGCATTTGTCTGAATCTTTCTGAATAATTCAGCAGGAAGTCATGTGACTTCTATGCATGCTGGGAATTTCCTTTTTCAAAGTTGTCTGCAGAACAAAAAGGTCAAACTCAACAGAAATCTCTATGAAGTAAGTTTTACTTAATCTAAAGAAATTGAATGATGAGGAAAGATGACTGAAACATGTTAGAAAATATTAAGAACTAAATGGATGCTTGTATAAGCCTATTATTCATGTGTTGCCCTGAAATTCACCTTTTAAGTTAAATTATCATTACCCCACCCACTACAAAATACATGTTACACACTCATTTTTGGCTTGAGAGACGTGATCAACCAAGATCAATCTGAAAACTTATGGGAATACTTTGAAAAGACTTAACTTCCTGAAGTTGATTATGACTGATGAAATATAATGGGTATATAAAGTAAAGTTTGAGTTAAATTGGGGGAGGGCGGGGGGGGGGGAGGGGGGGGGGTTCAGCCATCAGACAAGTTCAGACTAACATTTCAGAAATATTCAGTGTTGGTTCAAGAATCTGAACCAGTTCTGCAAAATGTCTGAATCTTTCCTTAATTGTCCCAAATTCAGCAGATATTAAGATAAGCAGTATTCAGAAATATTTAGATTAAATTCAGAATGATTAAGCTGGCTGAACCTTTCTGAATTAGGCACTGAATTTGTTCTGAAAATATCTGATTGTTTCTACATTAGTTCTGACAATGACTGAATAGTGCTTATTATTTATGTATCAAATATCTGAACCAGTTCTTCAACTGTCTGAATCTTTTCTGGATAGTCCCAATTTCAGCAGATATTAAGAAAAGCAATTATAACTAATTCAGAGCGATTCAGATTTTTTTTTCAGCAGATTTCCAGAAAAAAAATAGACAAATTCAGACAGGATTCAGACACCAAATTTTCATGAGGGCAGACAGTCTCGAAATCTATTTGAGCCGCCGCATGAGAAAAACAACAATTTGCATATGAGAAAACAAAGGCGCAGACCAGCTTCTCAGTGACTGCGAAGCTGATCAGTGCCTTTGTTTTCACTACATGGATAGTACAATCCCTCCTGTACTTAAGTCCAAAATTTCAAGCTTTTAGCTTGCTTTCTGTGACTGTATAGGCTGGTTTGTGTCCGACCTGGTCGGAAACCCGGAAGGCCTGTTTTCTCAAGTTGTGGCTCATCCACAGTTTTTTGGTCCGTGCGTTTTGCGACTTCTGGAGGAAGAAGGTCATGTGAGAGAAGGCGCAAGAAGCAAACCACACGATCTAAAGTAATGCTGATTCAAACATGATTTCAGTCCATAAGCAGCTGAACAATAAATTGTGGTCATGTGACCTTTCCTGTCTTCCAAATTCTGCTTATAATTGGAAATATCAGAAGAGCTTCTTAGTCTCTAAGAAACTGAGATCCCTTTTCAATTGCGCAGAAGCAAAAGAAATATGCAAAACCTATTTGTTATGTGTAATGTATAAAGCATACAAAAAACTTACATTTTGACCTCATACCACAAGTTTTTCCTCACTAGTAGTGCATAAAAAAGTTTCATTAATGCGGACTGAAGTTATACACTATATACAATATTTCGAATGCAAAATATTTGGTTCACTCGGTGTGACTTGAATCTAAATTAGCTACTGTAAATTAGCTTCTGCTTGAAAAAAAAGTGTGCCTGGATTTTTCTGATCTTATAACATATCAAGGTTGCCAAATTCTTCTTGCATCAGTCTTTTCTCTCTTCATTAATCAAGAGCAAGAACAAAAGTCTGCTCTCTTCACATATCTGTAGATTTCAACAGATAGATCATTAATGAAACAACTTTGTGAATAAATTGCTCATACAAATTATATAAACAATGAACTGCAGCAGTAAATTTCTCCTCTTTTTTTATATCTTAGAACAAAAATAGTTGACAGAGCAAGGCGTGCACTAATTATTAAGAAGGGGTTAGCTTCGTTCACAGATCGATATAGGTGAATCCCAGGATTAGCATCTTTTGGCAACAGTCAGCTGTTACATTTTACAATGGACAATAAAATGCAAAGTATCAAAAGCATGTACTGCCAGACTTTCTGGCAAACTACTGATGATGCTTTGCTATTTCCTGACACAAGTTAACATTTCAAACAAGGTTGTATAGAGGTGGGAATTACAGAAAGCAGAATATTTTTCACGGTTCATGCACCCTCCTGATAAGTCTATTTAAATTGCTGCAATTATGGATTGAGCTTCATATTAATTTTGTATGTCTGAGAGGCATTAAATGCAAACTCTGCTTGTTGAAGTTGTGGCTTATGTCTCAGCTAATCATTTCTCAGTCATGTCAAGACACAGCCATCATCTCCTGGATGTGCTCAAGTACAAAACACAGAGACATTAATGATTATGTTTCAAAACACAAGCTTTCAAATACGGCCATTGAGCCACCAGTGATAATGATCCCCCTATTTGCAATTTGCAATGATAAAATTATGCAGTTTCTCAGCCTTCTGTATATTGATTACAATCATGGATTTTTAAGTGCTCTAAATGCAGCTGCCTGTAACATGGGTCAAAGTAATCCATATCCAGGTGAATCAAGAGCATATTTATTCATCTTAATGCCGCCAAGGTGTTACAGACAGCAATAATGATCCAGAAATAAACATTGTTGTTTATTCCCATGCCAAGAATGTCTCTTGCTTGACCCATCAGTGACAAATGGACTTGTCCATCATTATCATTTGGGTGAGTCCACTGTAATTTTGGGGGGAATCAGGAGTGGTTTTGAATTTTTGTTCCATTTTTCCCAGGAAATTCCTTTTAGCAAACAGAATAGTCCCAGAATGTGGTGTCCGATCTGGTGCTATTCTGTTTGCCTATGTCCCATGAAAAGGATGCCAGGCTTATATGAGTTAATGGTCAAGGAAATCATTATTCCAGTCTGGAATTCTGATAGGTAGGTCAGAATACATCAATCAATGACTAATGGCATGATGTAGACCCTAGACAAGCTGGCCTAACCCCAGACCACCCCCACCCTGCATAATGTGAAGCATCAATCCTGCTTAATGGCATGGTTTAACCTGTTTAAGAGGGCAGACAAAGGCATAAGTATGCCTGATGAACCTACTGCACCATTCAAACATACATTGACCTGGCCCCCAGGTTATAAAACTTTTTTCCTGTTTTTGCTACATATAGTGTACAATCCTAAAATGAGACATATTATTCTTCTTCAATTCAATTTCTTTATTCCACTTTAGTTAACATGTATTACAACATGAGGATATAAACCTGATTAATTCAATACCATGTACATGTAACATCCCAGGATACCCTGGTTTGTGTAAAAACTGGATCATAAACCCAGATGACATTACAATATTGTGATAACATTATTCAAGAAGACAATTTTTTGTTTTTGTTTAAAGGACGGAAATAGATAAATTTTATCTTAGGACATACCTGTTGGTTAATTAATCCTCAAATGTCAATTTCACTATAACAAAACCACAGCTTTTCCAATAAAATTTCACACAGATCTATAACATGTATAATAAATTTGTATATTTATTTACTCATTTCCTTCCTCTAACTATCTTAAAACTATAAACACTTGGTGAATCCACTGAACATATGAGCCACGCCGTGAGAAAACCAGATTTTTGCCTATGCGAAAACAAAGGCGCAGATCAGCTTCGCAGTAACTGCGAAGGCTGATCACGCCTTTGTTTTCGCTACACGGATAGTAGAATTACTCTTCTTCTTAAATCCGAAATTTCAAGCTTCTAGCCTGCTTCTGTGACTGTACAGATCGGTTTGTGTCAGACCTGGTCGTAAACCCCGAAGACCGGTTTTCTCGCGTCATGGCTCATATAGTCCTGTACTAAACATTATTCATATGCTCTCACATGCCTCCAAGCTAGCCAAAACTATAGCTATAATCAGACTACATCTACATTCACTTATCACATCAATTACATACTACAAACTGAGAGAGGCTGCAACCAATTAACTCAAGACTAGATAAAACCTGAGGAACATATGAGATGATCCCCATATCATCAAAAAATATCCCCTGCCTCTATGTGTATGCATTATTTTATTTTCATTCAAGGTGTATGCAACCGCCCTGTATGAGCCGGACCCAATACTGTTATCAGTCCTTCTCCATGCACAATATAAAACACCAAAACACTCCCTGCCTCTGTGTGTATGCTACTGCTCTGTAAAACTCCCCCCCCCCCCCCCCACCTTTTGCCTATATAAAGCAAACCCCGGGTATCACCCCACCCCCCGCACTGCCAGGGCAAAACTTTGGTCAAAGCCCTGCTGTTCCCCGTGGGTGGGGGTGGAGGGGGGGGGCGTGGTTACAAATGACTAGTGCATAAGTAAAGCACAATGCCCTCCACAGACCCTTGCTCATTAGATTTTATTTCACTGGAAACTGAAATTTTAATACAAAATAAAATATGTCGTTACTTTTACTATGCATATAATTCATTAAGGCACCATAGCTGTTTAACTTGCACAGAAAATTAAATAACTTACTGTAAGCACAAAACACTATGTACAAATGTAATTTATAGTAAAACATAACACAAAATCAAGACAATAATTTAATGTAAAATTGCTAACCTATATGAAATTATCTCCAAAAATATTTAAAAATTAATCCGTACAATCAATGATGAATATTTAGGTAAACTAACATGTTAGGACAAATCTTTAAGCACTTTTGACTTTTAAACTGGCAAGATATTAAGATACTGCTTTTTTCAATTGAGTGAAAACACCCCCAGTTTGCCTGTAGGTAAAGTTTGCAAGTGTAGAGTGTAAACTCTGTGTCACTGTGACAATTGATTGGAAATCTACTTCTATTTTTATCTGCAGTACTCTAGATCTATTTATAGAGTACTGACAACATCAATACACCAAAATAGACAATCAAAAATGGTGACAAGTAAACAGTTCAGTCAGTAGAGTTTCTTTGATGTTTGAATTATGCTTTACAAGTACATTTGATTTTTAACATGACCCAAATTGTTCTAGTGTAAATTTTATGAAAAGTGTCAGGTAATTATTTTATCTAGATTGTAAACTTTCATACCTCTTACATGGTTTCAAAAGACCAGTGCAATTATTATATATTTGCAACTTATCAATCAAAATTGACAAGTTATTTAACCTGATGGCATGCTTAATTTTATTTATTCAGTTTTTGAATTAGCTCAATAAGGTGTTGACTGAGACCTAACACTTCAAATGCGAACCAGACAGTTTGTAGGATTTCAAAGATTGTTATCTTAATTATACATTATCCAAGTATGAATGGTGTTATGGATTGTCAAATTGTTGACCAACCAAGATAAAAAGAAAACAATCGGAGACAGACGAGAACAATTGCTTGAAACATCAACTGTGAAAACAGTCTTCCCCTGATCAGTGTCTTTGCTTTCGCTATGTACAGCGAAGTAAATATCCTCTACCTATCTAAATGCAAAATTCCCAGCCTCTAGCCATCTTTGCTTTTAGTCAATTTCTGTATTGAGAAAGCTAGTTTAAATGTAATTTGGTTTATAAAGATCTTGTATGATTTGCTGACGCATGTAATAAAACATAATGGTTTGATCCTTTGGAAGCAGTAAAACATTCAAAGTGAGATAGTATGGACTATATTGCACAGTTTTGGTATTAAATGAACCCTCATGAACATGGAAAGAAACGGCGAACAACTTCGTCAGACAGATATATAGATGGTAAAATAATATATGCAATCTTTCAACAGTTACACTGCTACACTGTGTTTGTTGCCTAACTTCCTGCAGTCCGGATCAGGCAGGGTTTGTCATCTCACGGAGAATGTGATCCCAGTACACTCTGTCAACATCGCATGTCCCATGGATGTCTTAATTTAGGAATGAAAGTTTGCTTCCCAGTTGTGCGTAAAAATCTTTTGAAGTAGGCACCAAAACCAGGGAATACAAAGACCGCACATTCGTTTAAATAGCAATGAGCTCATCCCTTATGTTGTTTCTTTTTCTTTTTCTCTCTATCAAACGTTAAATTTGCGCTAACAAAAATTGAATTAAATGAGTGCACATCTTGATAATCATTCCCATGCAGCATGCATGACAGAACTGTCTGGATCTACCAGGTATTAAACAGAGGAGGCACACGACTTATTACAATGCAAAACACGCTTAATTCACAATGACAATTTTCAAAATTTCATCACAAGGAATTTTGGGTCAATAGATCAAGTGTCACCAATTTAAACATCAAACTTAAATGTTTTGGTCCACCCACTGTGCTGTTCAAAAGAGATTTGTCATGATGAATAAATTACCTTGTAAATCTACAGCTATACATACCATATGGTTAATTTGCAATTAATTAAGGAAGAGGATTCATAAAGTGAAATAATGATAAACCTTGCCACTGAATGAACTAACTGCACCATTCATAATAATTATGGGCTATTTCAACACCTTTTCATGTGACCAGCTCTAAGGACAAATGACCTTTGCTAAAAGTTTGCCTTTGAATATATTTCCTCTCATGTCTGAGCAAAGACCCCTTTTTTAAAAAAAAACAACAACAACATCTGTTCACTTAATACACAATTGTCAGATTCTTGCCAGCTGAACATAAAGGATATTGTTATATTATTACGTCAGAGAAGAGCTCTGTCAATTACAAGGCTGCACAAAGGGGTCTCAATTTTAAAATATTGTAGTGACATGATATTTTTTGTGCGTTTAGTCTTTTAAAGTGCAATGTTATTCAATAACATGCTGAGCGTGTGACTTAGGCAGCACACAGCAAAACAGCAATCCAGCACATTGAGGGATTTCACTTTCAACAGGAAAATTTTGGACAGAAGTTTCAGATGTTTTAATTTGCAATCAGATGGACTTTTTTGCATCTTTTTGTCTTCAGTAATAAACTAAACAGTGAACAAAATCAACTATAAATGTGCAGACAGACGTTTTATGGTAGGTGGCAGGTTTTTTTGTTTGTTTGTTTGAATTGATGCTTAACCTCCAAGTCAACAGCTAATGGTCATGTCGGGATGCTGCCCCCATTTTATGGAACTTTTACCAGAAATTAGACTGCCATGGCATCCAAAAATTGCTTCGAATATAATTAACCAACTAAACCAACACGCCATAATGTATAGATAGTTTGACATGAACCACTTTTCCTGGGCAGGCTCAGACCAGTCCTGAGCGGTTAACCAGTTATCAGATGGTCAGTCAGTAGCAAAGAAGCTTTGCCTGGAGGCAAAAGCAGCCCATCTATTTCTTTAGGCACCAATGGGCGGGGCCGATATTCACACCCGACCATGATGGCATCCTTCTTTTTAGTTGTTGTTTTGTTTGTTTGTTTGTTGTTGTTGTTTTTTTTTTACATATTTTGTCTGTCCTTTGCTGTATTATTTACATGTACATGATATGATTAGATTCATAAATGTGCTGTCATGGGGAAAAAAAAAGAAAAAATATCAAAGGGAACTTTTGATGTCATCAGAAAGTCGTACTTGTTGGTCTTTTTTACAAGCATACCATGTTTCTTGAGTAGGAAGCATTAGAAATTAAGATCCTTGGAAACAATTATCTAAGCACATTTCAAGGATAACTGGTGGGGAGTACAGACTAATTGGTCATTTACCGTAACTTTACTAGAACTGGAATCTTCCATGTTGCAGTGGCTAAGTCGCTAGCCTTGTAAACCAGAGGTCGCTGGTTTGATCATGATCAAGCTTCTTAGACGATAAACAAGGTAAATGTAAGCGAGGTATATTAAACTTCCCTAGATAAACCAATGCCCCGTTTCCATATGACCTTACCTTTTGGTGGGACATTTAACCCAAAATATAACCGAACTGACTGAATAATTGGTTGTTAACGATGACATAGACTTGAAACAACCCAAGTTTTGAACCAAGCTCCCATGTTCAACCACTGAGATAACCGTGTACAGACGTTTGTGAGGACCATTAGTCTCGTTAGTGTTTTGTGATACCTTCATCATGGAAGTGCACATGTAACCAATTTACTTTGAGCAAACAGTCAGGTTGAAACAGCGTAAAATTGCGTTTCATGTTTCAAAGTTTATTCTCCCTGGAGTTACATGAAACATGTAAAACATGGGCAATGCAATATTACAAACACCATATAGGTTTGGCGACACACACACACACATGCACAGACACTCATCGGAGGGCAACTTAAATCACATGCCCTCGATGGCTGGCTTTTTATTTTGCACTTTCACCCGTTCTTTAATTCAATCGTCCCTAAAAGACAGCCATTTATTGTAGACGCATTCTATTTCATACACCAGGAAAACATGTCCATGAAAAGTATTCTCCTTGAATCCAACTTTTATATAGAAAAACTAGGATTTGCAGGGGTATACCTATCTTTCTTATTTTGGCTCCAAAACATAGATTGTGGGTACTCGTTAGAACCACCTCATACCCACAATCATTGTATTGTGCACAATGAAGAAATATTATATATATTCTATTTAAAAAAAATCATTTTTACAACTTGAAAAATCCCTTTATATTACTTGGGCATGTTTCCGTAATAGAAAATTTCAATTAAAAGGCTGAGGTGGTCAAGATTCAAATTCCCATTGAAGAAGCAAGACCGATTTCAAAAGGATCAAAGTAGAGATATGCAGTCAATAGACAATTATTTGACACCTTTGGAAGTTTCCCCTGACTTCAGTGTATTTTAATGTTTACTTGTCTGGCTGGCCAGTTGGTAAAACAAATTAATCATCTTATTCACTAATATCTAATGGGTCGTTAATATCAGTTATCAAAAATTCATTTAATATTTACGACTGACTCATCAAGCAACCTGTTAACAAAAAAATGTATCCTGCCTCTTCTGGTCAACATAAATTTATGAATTTAGTGTCAATTGAAAGTTAAATGGATAAAGCAATAAACAAAGGTTACCTGATAAAGTTTCAACATTGTACTTTTCATTTACAACAGTTTAAAGTTCTATGAAATTTTGAAAATACAAACAAACTGATACAAGTTAAGTCTAAAAATAAACAGTTAGGAAATACAATATTGGGTATAAAAATAAACCTCTCCTGACTACAGGTGTATTGATTTTGAACACTACGCGTCTAATAATAACTCTATTGGTCCACTGTAGTATAGTTTATTGAAGATAACTGTGTCATTGTTCTCAGTCAATGGACTCTGGCAATAAAAGCACATTTAAACCTATTTATTTACATATTTAAGCACAATATTTGAAGTCACACATACACATTTCAATGATAGTCACTTAACCCCGACTAAACTTGAGTATTCATTTTTTGTCGCGTTTGACGTCATTCATATGTATATTTCGTTCCACTACTTGACCATGCATAGGCTGTATCTATTTATAACCCCAAGTTTACATAAATATACACATTTCATATTCTATCGGCAAACCATAATTTGAACCGCCTCATGAGAAAACCAACAATCTGCATATATGCGAATTCAAAGGCGCTGATCAGCTTCGCAGTAACTGCGAAGCTGATCAGCGTCTTTGTTTTCTCTACACGGATAGTACAATTCCTCTTCTTATTAAATCTGAAATTTTCAGCCTCTACCCATCATCTATGCCTGTACAGCTCAGTTTGTGTCAGACCTGTTCGGAATCCACATTGTTGGTTTTCTCATAACGTGACTCATATAATCTGAACCTTGTTATAGGAAAACCTGTTTCAGTTTACAAACAGATCAGAATGCCACAACTGGTGCACTCTGATCATGAGGTGAGACTAAAATTTCTTATCAGTCAAAATCAAAGTCCAAGACTTGGCAATTTGTACCATTTAACCTTAAAGTTGATTATTTTTCACACATATTGCAGTAAAAAAGGTACAATGACTTTTCTCTAGTTAAAGCCCAGGTAAAGGAAATATTCTTTATATTAAAGCTCAAAGGCCAGCAAATATTACCTCAAAAGACAAATCTTACTACTAAAATATAGCCAAGTTTTTGTCTTCTGTCTACAAATAACTTTGTAAATGAAAAATCTAAACCACAAACAAAACCACTATTACGACAGGGATCTAAATAAGTAAAACCTTTCTAAAATGAAAAAGAAAAATGTGTTAATTGGTGACTTAACATACCACAACCACTTATTAATAACACAATAGCTGAGGTCCAGGCCAATTTCCTATTTAACTACAATGTATATCCAATCCATGATTTGTGGCAAGAGTTCTGTCTACGCATTCATGAAGTCACTATTAGTCATGTGCTTACATCAGGTGGTCCAGCTTCCTGAGGGCAGTTCACCAGTCACTGAGCACATTTTCTTTCACAAGCAATTTTTAACTTACAGGTAATCGTCTATTTTCAAAACAAACAGAAGTGTGGTAACATTCCTATTTATAAAAGAATGTGCAATATGTGAGGCTTGAAGCTTGCATGCTGACACACTTGACTTTTAAATCTGCATCACCAAGTGTCACTGGTACTGTACGTATTTGAGGTAATTCAGATGACCTTTCAGGTACTACTGTTGACATTCTGGTGTACCCCAAACCATATAACACACTCCATCATGATATGGGCCGCCTCGTGGGAAAACCAACAATGTGGTTTCCGAACAGGTCCGACACAAAACGGGCTGCAGAAGCACAGAAGACAGCTAGAAGTTTGAAATTTCTGATTTAAGAAGAAGAGAAAATGCACTATCCGTGTAGCGAAAACAAAGGCGCTGATCAGCTTCGCGGTTACCGCGAAGCTGATCTGCGCCTTTGTTTTCGCATATGCAGATTGTTGGTTTTCCCATGAGGCGGCTCATATAGTTACGATATAGTTACCTAAAGAGGTAAGTTCCCCAAACCAAGTTTAAGAAATGGCAATGCACGTACATCTGATCAAGGAGGGTCTTCACTTTAAAACACCCAAAGAAGTATAATGGTCTACGTTTTTAGATGACCTAAGTAGTGTTTTATAATAAGATGACCAGTGGAATGTAATAAGATGACCCATCTACAAGGTGACTGTCACCTGATAAATGACCTGCCTGTCGAGTCAATCACCTTCAGGTAAATAGCTGGCGTTTTGACAGCTTTTCTCTTTTTTTTCTCTTTTCAAGGTTATTTATGATCATTATATAATAAGATCTAAGGGAAAATTGTTTGTTCAGTATTAAAACTGTACCTAGAATTCTTGGCTAGTCTGCATGTCTGTTTGAAGAGCAAAAAGTTTGGACCCACATCAGGCGTACACATCATTACGAAAACGAGTCCATGTAAAATACAGAATTTTCTTAAGTTGTAAAAATTCTAAATTTTCAGAAGAAAATGTTTGATTTTTTTCTTATTTTTGCTCAAAACATAGATTGTGGGTACACGTTAGAACCGCCTCGCCGAGGCGGTTCTAACGAGTACCCACAGTCTATGTTTTAGAGCAAAAAATAAGTTTACCCCTGCAAACCCCATTTTTGCTATATAAAAGTGGGGGTTAAGGGGGTATACATTACACGGACTAGTTTTCCTGATGTAGGACCTGACCTAATACTGATCTTGTTGACACTCTTCATGCTTTTCCTCACGGAAAGTGTTATTTTTCTCCAGAATATAGCAACTGCTTGTCATCCACACTGTCAAAGATGGGGGAGAGGGGGGGGGGGGGGGAGTTGTTGACCAGCAATATACATCAGGAAGGCAAAAACAAATTTTAGCAAGGGTGGTAAAACTGGCCCCCTTACTTCTTTGCAACAGTCAAAATGTTTTTTTGTTATTTAGATGGAAATGAGCCGCATCGTGAGAAAACTGGATTTTTGCCTATGCGAAAACAAAGGCGCAGATCAGCTTCGCGGTAACCGCGAAGCTGATCAGCGCCTTTGTTTTCGCTACACGGATAGTATATTTCCTCTTCTTCTTATATCCGAAATTTCAAGCTTCTAGCCTGCTTCTGAGACTGTACAGTCCGGTTTATGTCGGACCTGGTCGGAAATCCCGAAGACCGGTTTTCTCACGTCGAGGCTCAAATGCAAACCACAAAAGAGATCTCTATTGTATCAGCTTTCCTATTGACATGTAAACCTCTTCAACCTTTTCAGCCAAAATGGCCATAAAACGTTCCTCCTAAACAATGCTATATATGGATATTTTCCGGCACCAATTTCTTAAGCAAGTCATAATTCAACGTCTTTTCACCTTCAAACCAAAAGTTCTCTTCTGCGTATATTGATCTAAACATGACCCTTCTAAGACAAGTGGCTTTGTCAAGCGTAAACAAATTACCAAGTCCCATTTCCATATACCACCGGCATCAAGGCTTTTTATTACATCATTCTGGTCACTGTCTCCTTGGGAAATTCTTGATGGCTAAGAATGATGACCAAGATCAGTGACTACCCTGTGCATCTGATCTGGTTGAGGTTTCAGAACAGATTGAGCTGCTTCGCTGGCATGAAAGGGTCTACGGCAAAGCAAATTGATGACACTCCGCACGTTATGAAGCCAAAATAGAATGCTTTCTTTATATAGACACAGACCAGCCTGCTAATACTGAAGACTGTATTTCACCAATTGTCGCAATCATTCGTGAAACTCTTGTCAAATCAACTAAGAGCAATATTTTAGCACAGTCTAGTCAGAATGATTCCTTGTTTTCGCACAATCCAATCAATTGAGCAAAGAATAAATCGAAAGGCTCATTCAAGCCAGTCTGCATAAATAAAGCAAAGAGACTAAAAAAGATTTGATTTTCCTATAAAAAAAAATGCAAGAGTCTACGCGAATCAATGGTAACATCTCTTCTGTCGGAGATTGCCTCTTGGATATTATTCCCCAAAGGAAGAAAATAACACCCCAGGAAAACAAATGAGAGGCTCTTGGAGAAAATCTGTCCTACGTGTTTTCCTGCCAGGTCGGACGCAAACCTGGGCTGTACTGCCACAGGAAAGGTCTAAAGACTTGGAATTTCAGAATCTAAAAATAATAAGAAGCTATGTGCTGTGTATCAAAGTCATCCTGGTAAACAGTAACATTTTTTTTTTTATGAATGCACTAGTCATTTGTAACCACAGCCCTCCACCCCCGGGATAGACGTGGAAATGAGCAGGGCTTTGCCCAGAGTATTGCCACCGCAGTGTCGGTAAATACCCAGGGTTTGCTTTATTTAAGCAAAAAGGGCCATGAAATGAGAAGATATCAGACTGCGGGGGAAATAGCAGTGGTTTTACCACTGAGCAGTCCCCGAATGATGGGGGTTTTTAGTGGGGATTTGCTGGATTAAAAGTCAAAGTCCTCGCTATTCCTCGGCGGTGGGGGTGGGAGGGCATGGTTACAAATGACTAGTGCATAAAGTGGCTGCCAGCTTTTTAAGAGGTTTGTTTTTTATCTATAAGTTTTTCGTTCACCATCAAATGTCCGTCGAATATCAAGAAATCTTGACCACACTATTCCATGAAAAGAAATGTGACAGAACTGGGTAAATGTGCCAGCGCTGGGTGTCGATCTGGGGTCCACTTAAATATGAATCTGACATACAAGCTAACAATCTATCACACTCAGTCTTACAAAGTTAAAGACTTAATCTTTTCAGGGTGTTACTTTAGGAGAAACTCATATCTTTAGAATGCCGTCCTAAAATTTAAGTCCCAATATTTAGACTTGGGATGCTGTCCCAATATTTAGGTTCGAATCACAATATTTACATTTGGGATGCCGTCCCAATATTTAGGCTTAGGATGACTTCCCAATATCAAAAAGGTTTGGGATGTCATCCCAGTATTTAGGTTTAGTCATCAGACAATAGCGATTGATTAAGCTGGCAATTAGCCCCTGAATTAATCAATTGCCTTAGAAAATCAGAAATTAAATCTTAAGTAGCAATCAGTACCTTTAATATCGTGTCTACATGTAATGTTTTTTATATAACACACCCTGTAACCTAATAATCCTTTATGGTGGGAGTCTTCAGTAGAAATAAGGTCAACAGGAAGATTGCTTGACTTTTGCAAAGAAGTCACTTTCCCTTACCCCATGTTAGTCAAAACTGAATTTGATATGTTTACCACTCATACCCTATTTGGCAAAAACTGTATATGATATCTTCACCATGTTTGTCAAAAACTGAATTCAATAGTATTTAAAGTTATGGCAAGTTGTTCCCAGACAGGTATTTGCATACTACACCTTATATTGATTTTATGGCAATGTCCCGTTATTGTCCCCGCGCTATATTTCCACCACCTCCCACCATACCCACCCACCCTCCAGATTTCTCAGACTTATAGATATGAAATATTAAACACGGAATAAACCTAATTTGCATATTATTTTCTTATTAAATTCACAAGGGGAACAACTTTTGATACAGTTTATTCCGTAGAGGGGACGATAACAGGACATTGCCGATTTTATCTACGTTGGTTGTGCTCCGTTGCATTGGATGTCTCTGAATAACTGGTGTGGTCTATGCTTATTGATGGGTTATATACCTGTACAACTAATTTTTTTCTGAACCACTGAACCAGCCTGATACTTCAAATCAAGTGCGTTTTACAATCAGTGACTCCAGCTAATTTAAAGCTATGCTGAATGCCAATCAATCTCGGTTAAAATGATTTTATTGAGAGTTGCTGTATCTTTTTAGATCAATGGCAGTTTAGATTCTTATGCAATTCACTCTTACAATGTATATTGATTCCCTGTTAATGATACTACATGTTTCTTATTTGAGAGCCATCATGAAAAAAACGGGCTAAAGTATGTGTATTTTTGAATAACAATCAGACCAAAGTTAAGGTCAGCTGCACTAAAACACTTCCCTTTTTTTCACTATTTTGGCTTCCGATCTCTATAACCATAATTTCAAGAACATTGAGCGCTGATCAGGCCGATTCTCATCTTTTCTCTGAAACACTTTGATGCCAAAAAGTTTTCTGTGACAAAACCCATATTTTTGTCGCAATCAATGCACATTAGACATCTACATTGAAGAACAGATACAGCCCCTTTCACTCGAATTTGCCGTTTGAGCATTTAGGTCAATCAAATTTGTTCACTCGAGTTATCAGGTAACTTTTTATTCTATTTTAGAACTGAAACAGTGTCCCACGTGCCAGGTGTTCTTAAAATCTATTCAGCATTTATCTTTAGGTAATGATGTCACCTCTTCTGATAAAACATTGTAATTGCTTGGTTAAAGCACATTTTTATTTCAAAATTCTTTGCACAACATATACAATGCATATAAAGAACACACATTTGTAACAGAATAGAGACAAAAGCAGAATTGTATCAATTCAAGCAGTTACCTGATCGGTATCTACATGGCAAAAATTCCACATAGGAATTATAATAAGTTAAAAATTTCACTCCAGTTTGCTTTTTAAAGGTCATTTAGTTTGAAGCTGTCACTCAAATCAGCAGATCAATCAATCCAGATGTCTTTGAGGACAACGAAAAGAAACTCAGATCGGAACACATGGTCTTCATGTGTGATGCAAATGCTCAAACGGCAAACTCGAGTGAAAGGGTCGGTAAGTAGTGAGTGTATTTGGCAATAGTTGACGGATTACAAGAAACTTACATGAATGTCTTAATTGTGTCAGATATCTAAATCTGTCCCAAGGGTCACTCAGCTTCACAAGGCTACGCCATGG
The DNA here is from genome assembly GCA_964017185.1 of Rugalucina vietnamica. Lineage (NCBI taxonomy): Eukaryota > Metazoa > Mollusca > Bivalvia > Lucinida > Lucinidae > Rugalucina > Rugalucina vietnamica. Next base: position 46,938,264 of record OZ024875.1, read on the forward strand.
ATAAGCTTTGTCTATCCAACATGAATTAATTTACTTCAGAGCTAGATGCATTAACTCATATAAGCCTGGCTTCCCTTTTGTAGGACATAGGCAAACAGAATAGCCCCAGATGTGACGCCGCGTTGTGCGGCGTCACATCTGGGGCTATTCTGTTTGCTTAGAAGAATTTCATCGAAAAATGTGTTAAAAATTCAAAATCACTCCTGATGCCCCTCAAAATGAATGTAGACTCATCAAAATGATAACAATGGGAAAGTCCATTCGTCAAATATGGGTTAAACTGCATCTTGTTCTGGAAGAAACCTAGACTATTCTATGACCTTCAAACACATCAATGGGTGTTCCAGTTTATGTCCCTGTCCGATGTAGATTTCCGCTTGTTACTTAATATAAACACTATCCACAATTATGCAGCACCCGATCCATCAATTCTGTCTTACATAAGATGCAATGTACGAGAGGCGAACCATAGAAAACTTGCTTTTCGCACGCAAAAAAAAAACAATGGTGCAAATCAGCAACAAATGCAGAAACTCTGTCGCTGATCAGCACCTTTGCTTTCATTTAATTAATTCATACTTGGATGCACATGCTGTCTGGACATTGTCTCCGCCACATTCCTGATGCACCACATTATTTTGCTTTGACAAGTCTATGTAAACCAGTCATTTGTAGCCACTGCTCCCCCATCTATGGGGAAGGGCGGGGATTATGACTTTGCAGCTTTAAGTGACCTGCTATAAGCCCCACCCCCAGGGGACAAACTGGAGGTCAAAACTTTGCTCTTTGCCCTGCCCATCACAATAGAAATCTCCCTGGGGTAAGGATCCTTATGTCAAAACCCCATCATTTCCCTTGCACTGCGGGGACACTCAAAACGTAACTGCCCCGCACTTTAGGCCGGCTATCCCTCATCCTTCCCCGTAGGTGGAACATACAAATTAAAACTTACTTCACGGTCACAAGGAAGCCACGCTTAGCTTTATGACTTTTAATACATGGGGAAAGTGTGCAGAGTACAAGTCCAGAACAAAAATTCTGAAAAAGTTGCTAACGTACCTTTCTTTGTATGATTCCTGCCTTTTTGATGTAGTAAAAAAGGCTCTGATATTTCTTCTTCTTGTTTTTATTTTCTTTTTTTTTATTAAAACAAAGGATTTACCAAATCTTTTAAATCCAATACACAGAAATTCTAATTAATAACATTTAAATCAGATTTTCTTCTTAATTCTACTATATCTTAAATACTGCAAAAGGTCCAAATACTTTAAACCAACATGTATAACACCACCATGTAGCAAACCTGTCACTTGCCTTGCACCAAGATTGATTTAGGTGTCATGTTTAATGCAATTCATCTTTATTTCAGCCTTTGGGGTGATTTTGACATCAATTCTTTTTCTGCCCTGTCCATTTGAAAGTTTTTGACAATAGGTACATGTAATTGAAGCCATAAGTGAACAATGATACAAATATACTGGTTTCAAAATTTGATAGTTTTCCTCAGTTTTGTACACCTTTAAAATGGTACCCCAGTTGACCTTTGATAGTTTTCCTCAGTTTTGTACACCTTTAAAATGGTACCCCAGTTGACCCAGAATAGGAAAAATTGCCCTGCTATCTCACTTCTTTCATATGGCTATCTGGCCCAGAGTTATTAAAACTTTTTTCATGCGCAGCTCAGCTGAGACTAAAATTTGGCCTAGGGAATTTAAAGCCTGATTTCGGCCTCATGTGTTGGTAAAAAATTGAATTTTGAGGAGAGAAGTATTGCAAATAGCAGGTATAGGCCCCTGCTTATAAATTCTACATTCAAATTACACATGTTGCCATGGCAACGCTCCGAAAAGCATAGAAATACAACTTTTTGCAATTTTTGGTCTATTTTTCACCATTCAACATGATTTTCAACTACCGGCCCACGCGACGAACAACTTCGTATTATGAAATAATTATGAAGTATCATCCAGAGATATTGTATGCTATGTATCACTTTGTTCGTCGTGTGGGCTGGCACTTAAAAATTAAAAAATGTGTTCAGAAATGGTCAAAAATAGACCAAAATATGCAAAATGTGCTCCATCCATGGTTCTTCTGGGTGTTGCCATGGCAACGTTTGTAGGATAAATGAAGCATTTGTGAGTGTATTTAATAGAGGAGACATATGACTGTTTTGAGGAATAGTTTTCTCACCTAAATTCCAAAATCTATTTTTAGCAAAATCTGAGGCCAAAATCAGGTGTTAAATGCCCTAGTCCTTTATCCTGCTCATAAATGTTAAAATGCCAACAGTTGCATTTTAACATTTATAATAGCAGGATAAATTACAGGCTTCAGTGGCGGATTTAGAAAGGGTTCAAGGGGTTCGCTCGAACCCCCTCTGGACCCAAATTATTTCATTTTCTTGGGGACTTCCAAGAGATTTTGTGTAAAATTATGGAAACAAACCCCCGTTTTCTACATTTGAACCCCCCTAGCTCTTCAGACATCCTGGATCCGCGACTGGGCTTAGGTGATCCAAACCTGAAATTTCCATTTATTTGGGCTAGTTCAGTATTTATAAGCAGTTTGAATGTTATGCTCAGCTGAGTTGAGCATGAAAAAAGTTTTATAACCTCGGGACCTGATTTGAATCATCCTGATTGGTGTCAAGAAAAGTGTGCATTTCAAAAAATATATAAAAATTTTGTCAGTAAGCTACTTGATAAAATCGAAACCTTGAGGCTACCACCTCAATACCCATCCATCCACCAAATTTACATGACAAAGTATTTAATTTAATCATTTAAATGGAATAAACTGAAATTGCATATTATTATCTCATTTGCATATTAAGGAAAACAAAACAATGAGATTTATCCAAAACTTCAACTTAACAATAATATTAGGATGCAGATTCTTAGGTCAAGCCAAAACCTCTTTCACGTCCACAAGCAGAAACTGAATTTGCATGGCTTGTCTCATGTGTGCAGAAAAAAATGTGTAAACAAAACAAGCAAATGTTGATTCATCAAAATGAAAATCATCTCAAATGAATTACCTCAAAGTTTAATGAGTATCAACATACAGCCCCTTTCACTCGAGTTTGCCGTTTGAGCATTTGCATCACACAAGAAGACCATCATGTGTTCCGAAGATCTGAGTTTCTTTTCATGTTGCCCCCAAAGACATCTGGATTGATATTGATCTGCTGATTTGAGTGACAGCTTCAAACAAAATGACCTTTACAAACGGCAAACTCGGCAAACTCGAGTGAAATTTTTAACTATGTGGAATTTTTGCCATGTAGATACCGATCAGGTAACTGCTTCAATTGATAAAATTCTGCTTTTGTCTCTGTGAGTTCTTACTATGCATTGTTTATGTTGTGCAAAGAATTTTGAAACTAGAGGACCAATGGTCCTGTAAACGCTCACCTGAGATCTGCTGCATATACCAATAAACATGTTTGAATATTATGGTATTTAACCCCAGTGCAGGGGCAGATTTCCCTTCAAATGATATTTTAACCGTTTTCCCCATTCAAATGCATGGGCAACACATGTTGACCTTGCCATAAACTGGGTCAAGGTCATCACAGGGTCATGATTTATATACACATTGGAGTACTTTAGCTATCGATGCTTCACGCCATGTTTCCTTGAAATCAGTCTATTGGTTTAATTAAGAGAAGAAGATTTTTGAAGGGTTTTTGCCATATATGGGCATGGCAGCCATCTTGGTCATGTGACCTGAATTATTAATATACACATTGGTTCCCCCATCCTATGGATGCTTCACATAAAATTTGGCTTTAATTGGCCACGCAGTTTCAGAGGAGAAGATTTCTGAATATTGTTAATATACATGTATATTGCCCCTGGGTGGGGCCATATATATAAGCCCTTGGGTACAACTTTTTTCAGAATCATTAATATTCAGTCATACTAACCGCATTTCCTGCAAGATTTTCACCTCAAATGACTTTTTAAAAGTTTTCCCCATTCAAATGCATAGGCGACCTACGTTGACCTTATCGTAAAATAGGTCAAGGTCACCACAGGGTCATGATTTATATATACATTGTAGTGCTTGAGCCATCGATGCTTCATGTCAAGTTTCGTTGAAATCAGTCCACCGGTTCTGGAGAAGAAGACTTTTGAAGGATTTTTACCATATATGGACATGGCGGCCATCCTGGTCATGTGACCTGGATTTCTTATATACACATTGGTTCCCCCTTCCTATAGATGCTTCATATAAAATTTGGCTTTGATTGGCCAAGCGGTTTCAGAGAAGAAGATCTTTGAAAATGGTGGACGACGGACGGACGGACGACGACGGACGGACGCCGGAGCATGGGTATACTATAAGCTCACCTGTGAGCCTTCGGCTCAGGTGAGCTAATAAAAATGTGCTTTAACCAAGCAATTACAATGTTTTTATCAGAAGAGGTGACATCATTACCTAAAGGATTTTAAGAACACCTGGCACCTGGGACACTGTTTCAGTTCTAAAATAGAATAAAAAGTTACCTGATTTACAAACAAACAGCAAACTCAAGTGAACAAATTTGATTGACCTAAATGCTCAAACGGCAAACTCGAGTGAAAGGGGCTGTAACATCAAGGTTGTTTTATACCTGGTGAAATATGAAACATTGTCTATTTCAGGAAAGAAACATGAGAGCAAAAATAGGTTAACCAGTATTTGCCAGCCTTAAAAGTAAGCTCTCACATTCGATTTTTGTTTCTCCAGTAGTGACTGTGCCAGTCATGTCTGTCGATTTTAACCATGGCCTCTTAGCCCTGGAGGTGGGCACGAAACCTATGCAGGATTTTGACCTTTTTACAGTCTAGGCAATGTGGGGGAAATACCAAGGGTTTGTAATTTGTATCATCATTCGACCTTTTTTAAGAAAACCCGACAATATCAGGCTTCACAAGTCCACTACAATTATTGGGATGGAAACCATTACAGGCACCAATTCCACCGTCCATCACGTAATTCATCTTCCATATACAGCAATAATAATCGCCTAAAAGGTCAAGAAACTCATCCAATGAGTGTAAATCTATCATCAACTACTTCGGAAATACAATATTCTCTTGAAATAAGACAAGAAATAGAGCCGAGATGTGAGAAAATCAATCTTCGGGGTTTCTGACCAGGTCACACACAAACAGGTCTGTACATCAGGCCACAGAAGCAGCTAGAATCTTGACATTTTGGACTGAAAGAAGAGGAATTGTACTTTCCATGTATAGCAAAAACAAAGGCGCAAATCAACTGTGCATGCAGTTACTGCACACAGGACAGCATGGCTGATCTGCTTCTTTGTCTTTACATAGACAGAAATCTGATTTTCTCACGATACGACTCATTTAGTGATGTTCAAGGTGCTGTCTGTTTTGTATTTTTGTCATTTGCGTACATGTATGTAAAATAAAGTGATGTCACAGGCAAATTTGACAATGAACGCTTTAGATTCTAAACATTTGAATACAGAATAAGAAAGTTGTCTCAATTTCTTGGTTGGTTTGGTTGGTTGGTTTGCAACTGGTTGGTTGGTTAATGTCCAGGTCAATAATTCTTTAGTAATGTAATATTGTAACAGTACATACCCTATGTTTGTCAATTCATTTCATGAGCGTCACCTGCAAGAAGAAGAAAAGTATATTAAAAACATTTTAAGTGAAAAGATGATGATGACTCTGCTGCTGCTGCTGATGATGATAACGATGATGATGATGATGATGATGATGATGATGATGATGATGATGATGATGATGATGATGATGATGATGATGACAACGACAACAAAGATGACAATGCTGATATTGATCACCATCATGATGATAGAGATGATGGCTGTTAGGTTGATATGGAGTTTAGCCTCCCACCAACAGCTATGGTCGAGCTGAGATGGGACCTCAATTTGAAGTCTCATCCTAAAGACTGGAGAACCCCAGGATCCAACCAGATGCTGCTGCTGCTGCTGCTGATGCTGATGATGCTGATGATGATGATGATGATATCATGATGATGTGGATGATGATTATAATAATGAGGATACTTGCTGATGATGATGCTGCTGATGCTGCTGATGGTAATGATGGTAATGATGATGATGATGATGATGATGATGATGATGATGATGATGATGATGATGATGATGATGATGGTAATGATGATGATGATGATGATGATGATGATGATGATGATGATGATGATGATGATGATGATGAAGATGATGATGATGATGATGATGATGATGATGATGATGATGATGATGATGATGATGATGGTGGACAAACTGCATCACTGATAGCCATTAAGTAGAAATATTAAAGCAACCACATCAATAAATCATCACACAATTTTACTCTGGAGATCAATCAGTTATAGACTTTTATTGTAAAGAAAACATTCAATCATAATTTTTACATGGCAACAGCCGTTGAAATTAACACTGTAAGCATTCACTACGCTCTTTATTTTGCAAAGAGCTTTAGCACTTTTGCGGACGTACACTATTTAATTAATAAACCCGCGGAGACTATTTTATATTCTTTTATGTGATAATGGCTTAAAACTGCTCCGAAATCAATATAAAGTTCCTTATTTTCTTTCCGCACACAAGCCTTTTAAAGCAAAGTGGTGCCAGATTTAATCAAAGTCTCGCCCTTTTTAAAATACAATCTCCTACGAAATGGCGTTTTGTAGAATTCATGACTCTAAAACCCCAGACAAAGCAAAAATGAGCTGCATCATGAGAAAACCAACAATATAGTTTCCGAACAGGCCCGACACAAACCGAGAAGACAGCTAGAGGATGAAAATTTGGGATTTAGAAAGTAGAAGAATGGTACTATGATACTATTATCCCTGTAGTGAAAACAAAGGCTCTGATCAGCTTCACTGTTACTGAGAAGATCATCTGCATCTTTGTTTTCGCCTATGCAAATTGTTGGTTTTTTCATGACACGACTCAAATAAAACATCAAGACCCCATTTAAACTTGCTTTCATCAGACTGTCAAAATAGGGGGAAAAGTGAGAAATGTTTTGGCTTATTGTGGTTTCACTTCTATCCCACAAACTAGCAAGATCTTTGAGTTCGCATCAGCAGTCAAAGCATAATTCAGTCCTGCCAGTGGAAATAAGAATCCTGCAGGAGTTTCAGTTACTCAAGCTCGATCATGCAACACATTCTGTCCTGTGGGTCAAGGTCTGGTATTGTAAGACCATGATGCAACCAAATGTCTTACAGTGCAGATTGATGCAAGATCACAAAACACGTGACAAAACGTGAGTGCTGTGATTGGAAGCCGGATTGATACGACTGCAATATACGGCAAAATACTGTAGATCCCTAAATATTCGCGAATTGGTTGCATCGTGAATTCAAAGTTCTCGCTAAAAAAGAGTCACAATAAACATTATAGAATACATGGACACTCACTTGCGAATTCAATAACTCGCTAATAGTTTGGAAATAGAAAATTCACGAAATGAAAGTCACATGAAAATTTCCGAATTTACAGTAATAAACTCAATTGCTGTAGGTTGTTGCCAAATGGATCAAGCTTCCAATCACAGCACTCCAATTTGTCATGCATCATGTGATGTTGTATCAATCTAATTAAGAAGATCTTTGAAAATGGTGGACGGAAATGGTGGCCATCCTTGAAAATGGTGGCCATCCTATCAGCTCACCTTCTGAGCCTAACAGCTCATGTGAGCTAAAAACGCAGTGCTGTGATTGGAATCCTGATTGATATGACAGCAACCTACGGGAAAATAATCAACTCAACTGCTGTAGGTTGTTGCCAAATCGATCAAACTTCCAATCACACCACTCCAGTTTGTCATGTATCCTAAAATCACAGGTATATAGGGTGGAGACTCTACAAGTAACCAGGGTTCGCGCTAGCGGTCGCCATCGTCGCCATTTGCGAAGATTTTTATTTTTTGGCTCCTAAAATTTGACTTTGGCGAAAATAAATGGCGAATATATAGAGCCACTTTGTCCAGCCAAAAAGCCATTGTTTTCCACTGAAAACCATCATTTGATTACCTGTATATTCGCACCTAAAACAGAGATAATCCTATTCTTTATCGGTGTTTATTCAAGTGTTGCAGTGTGTTGCTAAAGCTGTCATTTCTGACCTTGTGTATTCAGGCGTGTACTGCATAACAGTGTACTGCATAACACACTTGGCACTCGTGGTCCGGTAACGATGTAGACTGTCACCAGTGTGTTAGTGTTGAAATGATGTTTGAGTGCAGATGAGGGGGAAATGTCAATATATACCATTTAAAAATGAAACAGATTCTTTTTAAGAATCAGCAACTCAACTTTACACATGCATTTATTTTATAGCTCTTGATTTTGTAGAGTGTCATTTATTTATTTTTTTTTTTCTATTAAAGTATATGAATTTTAATATTTCAATCTGTCTACTAAATCTTAGAAGTTTGTTTCTTGATTTTGTACAAGCATAAACTAATAATTTTAGTAGTTGTTCCCCTTGTTTACAAATACAAGAACAAGCTTTATAAAATATATTTTCCCAAACTATATTTATAGGGATCTCAGTCTACACCTGCCCTTCAAATCAGTTGGAAATTCATAATTACATTACCTGGATCTACTGTTGAAATATATTGTTGTACATGTAGCATGTATGGGACTTGGGTGAGAAGGGCAATATGTATTTTTAGGGAACTGGAGAGACCAAGTTAAAAAGGGCAAACAAAATATTTGGGGGATTAAGTGAGCAAGGAGCTGAGTGAGATGTGTCCTCTTGGCGAAAAAATGGCCAAGATTTGGCTCAAACTTCAAGAAAATGGCGAAAAAAAATCTCAAATGGCGAAAGTGATGGCGAAAGAAAAATATATCCTAGCGCGAACCCTGAAGTAACCAAATAACCAATGATATTAAGCTTTGACCCCTTTAGGGACAATTGAAGAATTAACTGTCTGTTTGTAACTTATAAGGATGGATTTACATAGGGGATGCTTTCACCTGGTAATAAGCCTACAGCCTAGGAGAGCAAAAACCAGAAACTTTTTTTTAATCATAGTTTAACAGCTGCCATAAAAATTAAAAAGTATTGATCTAAATAAAATTATGTATATGTAGTTATGTGCTACGCCCCTTGTAAATCTGTCTTCAAGGGTTGAAAAATGCCTTCATTTTGGCTATACAGATCTATAAAACACAGATCTCTATTTTCTAAATCCTAAATTTTTTAACGTCAGTGGCTGAACATTTCTGTTTGTGTCAAACTTGGTGAGAAATGCTTCAAAGGACTATTTTCCGTCCGAAGTGGCCCATCTGATGTCAGATTTTACCAAGCTGTTACAGAGCTATAGAAACAAATTCAAGAACAAAATTGTCCACAAACTACCAAGCAAATTGAAGAATTTAGAATAATCTTGCTCATTATAAATGAGCTGCATTATAAGAAAAAATTTGCCTTGCATGCAGGCACAAACAACAACACTATACATGTATTTGTGAAAGAAATATGCTAGATAAAAGAATACTTCACGAATCTGACACACTACTGACTATTCTATCACTTCAAAATTTAGGACCTAATGCACCAGTCATTTGTCCAGCACTGCCCCAACCTCCACCCCCCGGGGAAGGGTGGAGAATAGCCGGGCTGAAGTGCAGGGCAATTACTTTTCGAGTGTCCTCTAAGTGCAGAGGAAATGACAGGGTTTTGACAATAGGATCCTTACCCCAGGAAGATTATCTATTGCAAAGGGCGGGGCAAAGAGCAAAGTTTTGACCTCCAGTTTGCCCCCTGGGGGTGGGTCTCTTAGCAGGGCACTGAAAGCTGAAAAGTCAAAATCCCCGCCCTTCCCCGTATGTGGGGGAGCAGTGGTTACAAATGACTGGTGCATAAGTAACTATTTCTAGCGTCCTGAAATGTTTCAGCCTTATGGTAATCCTCAGCAACAGGTGTGCTTTATGTTTTTTTCTTTTTTGATGTTCTACAGCACTGTTTAACCCATATTTGACGAATGGATTCTCCCATCATTATCATTTGGGTGAGTCCACTTTCATTTTTAGGGGAGTCAGGAGTGATTTTCAAATTTTATTCAATTTTTCGATGAAAATTCTCTAAGCAAACAGAATAGCCCCAGATGGGACCCCGCATTCTGCGGCGTCACATCTGGGGCTATTCTGTTTGCCAAGGGACGCCAGGCATAAATGAGTTAATTCCTGAATTATCTTTGTGCCAACAGCTCAAACAGATTCCAAAATCTTGGATTCATTAAATTATACTTGCTTTTGCCATATCTATGTTGGTGACTAGAATTTTTGTTTCTTGTGTGGTCAATGTACCAGTGAACACTATTTTAGTCATGTGGAGACAAGGCCACTCACGTGGCTTCCTGGGTATTAACCAGTATTATTTAATGTGTCTCACTTAAAGGACATAACCCATTATTTAATAGTGGGGTTCGAACCCTGACTACTCTGACATAATAACCATTATGCCACTACACTATCCTATGTAAACTGTATTGCGTTTTGTTGTTTCATGTTGTGCACCATTCATTTGTATCCACGGCCCCCCTAGGGCCAGGGAATAGCAGGGCATTTAACTTTTCATTTTTAAAATCCCCGCTTATCTGGCACTGAGGGGTCAGATTTGTGGTAAAGTCCTTGCTAAAAATCCCTGCTAAAAGTACCCGGAGACAACTGACAACAATGTGGAACAACAGCTGAGAGTTGTTTTAATGAAAAAATATGAGAGAGGCTTGTAAATGTACAGATACTTTTGCAAATTAAATAAGGACAATAAAAGTAACAGAAATATACAGCCCAAATAAATTGAAATTTCAGGTTGAGATCACCAAAGCCTGCAACTTATCCTCCTAATAAATGTTAAAATGCCAACAATTGCTGCCATTTTAACATTTATGAGCAGGATAAATTTTAGTCTCAGCTGAGCTGAGCATGAGAAAAATTTAATACCTCAAGCCCAGTTGCTATTCACAAAGAAAGAATGCATGCAATAGCCAGCACATCAAGCATAACTAAGGAATCCAAACTGCAACCAGGCTCACCTCTATGTATGTGTGGGTTGGTGGGGGCCTGTTACAAATGACCGATGCACTACTAATTACCCATCTTATATAAAGATTCTGACGTCGACATTACTATAGACGAAAAAACAAAGGCGCTCGTCAGCTGTGCAGTAACTGCACAGCTGATCAGCGACTTTGTTATAGCATGGCAAAAAAATCCTGTTTTCTCATGGTGTGGCTCATCAATATCACACCAGTTATCCAGAGACAACCAACGCGACTGAGAGCCACCACCCTGCTGTCGCTTTGTTAGTTGTTCTCATGGTTGTCTCTCATAACCAATGTGAATATAACCAGGGTTAGAAATAAGACATTAATGACCCAAGTATAGATATCAGATTGCCTAATATGGTATACAAGAAAAGAAAACTTCCCGATGCAAACAAGGACGAAAACGAGGTTAAGCAAATGTCCGCAGGTCCTACGGATAAGTGGAATTCTGCCGATAGTTTACACATGAATAATCTCATTAGCAAAGTAACTGAAGAGAAGAGCACATCTTCCAGACGCTTTTTCTTTTTCATTAGATGAGCTGTGATGTAAGAAAACCGGACTTTGGGTTTCTAACCAGGTCTGACATAAAGCGGCCTGAAAAGTCACATAATCGAGAAGCTTGAAATTTTGTGAGTCAGAAAAAGAGGTGTTGAACTTTCTGAGAAGCAAGAACAAAGGCGCTGATCACAGCTGATCTGCGCCTTTGTTTTCGCAGATGCAAAAATTGTGTTTTTTCGTTAGATCGGCAATCGACATTGGGCAAACTGATTATACAGAGGCTACAGCACATCCATCAGAATTCTGACCAACAGCGTACGTAACTGATGTAAATTTTTGGACGTACAGTCTCTTTAGTGACAACTATGAGTATGCATAAAACTTGGTGCAATAACTATAGGAATTCATATTGAACTTGAGAATTTTCATAGCTTAAAAAATTGATGGGTGACCATATAAAGCAGTAGAAATCTGTCAACATTATGCACAATTCATTTGTAGCCACGCCCTCTCCCATATCCAACACATAGGATAGTTTCATATCCTGAGGGGGGGACATATCGACAAATCGAAAGTAATATCCCCCTAACTTTCATGGCAATACCCTGCCCTCACCCAGGACTTGGAGGCCGCGGTTACAAATGACATGACTAAGTTTTATAAGGTACATATTCTGTAAACTACCAAGCCATGTCCCTGACCATTCTTTGGTACTGTGTGTGACCTGTAGAACTTACGCTCTGGGGTCACCTAAATAGCTTTTAAAACAGCCACCAGCAACAGGACAGTATCCATTGCTGCAGGGATTATTTTCTAGGGAGATTGTGAGACATTCAGGGGCAGATCCAGTATTTCTGAAAGTGGGGTTCATATCCACATAGGGGATTCGTTTTCCACATTTTTGCGTCAACTTTTCATAAATTTCCCCATGAAACTGAAATAATTTGGTCAAAAAAAAAAGGGGGGGGGGGGGCTCCTCTGAACCCCCTCTAAATCTGCCACTGACATTGTCTCTTTTTTTTTTTTTCTTTTTTTTCAAAAATCTCATCAAAGTTGACTAAATGAGGAAAATCTCACCAATTTTGCTTGAATAAGTGTTTTTCTCTCATCTCATGATATTTCTAGCCCGAATAACCCCTGCTGATGCCATCCAGATCTACCAGTATGTACATGACATACATCATTAACCTAATCTAACCTTTTCAAGGACACTCTAGCACAATATCTGAGCAGCATCATGAAAAAAACAGTTTGCATATGCGAAAACAAAGACGCAGATCAGCTTTGCCGTAACCGCGAAGTTGTGAAAATTGCTCACAAAAAGTATCATACCAAGGTGCCACTGTCCAGTTAACATTTAATTTGATGGTGAGTGAAAGCAGTTTATAATTTGATTATCTGATATAAATTGCCATGATATGCCCATCTTTTTACCTGCTATCTGGAAAAATTCCAAGAGCAAAAAAACAATTATGCACACATCTATATAATAATCCTCACAACTTCAGCACACTACAAACAGAACAACAGAAAATGAGTTTGAAAACACAATTATGAAATAATAACGAAGATCCTATGAGTTATATCTGTATATCTATATCCCATATACTTAGTAATTTTGAACACTGAGAACTCATTAACAGGAGAGGAAGATGCATCTATACTGCACCAATCAGCTATTTCTCCTGATGAATTTACCTGTCAGGTGGAGAAAGATCACCAAAACTGCTCCAAAACTTGGGATACCAACCACAATGGTGAACTCAACTTGTATGCGAAAGTTGTAATGTCATCAATATGTAAATGGTTGGCTATTCGCAGTTCTTAAAATGAGTGTTATATAAATGGTTGGCTATTGGCAGTTCTTAACATGAGTATTATATAAATGGTTGGCTATTGGCAGTTCTTAACATGAGTATTATATAAATGGTTGGCTATTGGCAGTTCTTAACATGAGTATTATATAAATGGTTGGCTATTGGCAGTTCTTAACATGAGTATTATATAAATGGTTGGCTAGTGGCAGTTATTAACATGAGTATTATATAAAAGGTTGGCTATTGCAGTTCTTAACATGAGTATTTCATTCTGTTGCAAAACAAAACTTGGTGATACAACAAGGAATCGTAAACTGACATAAGGCCTCGTTTCCACAGACAGTTTTTCCTGACAAAGTAGGTTTGTCACAGAAAAATATGCTCATGTAAATTCAAATCTGTGGCAAAGTTTCATTGTCAAATATCTGTGACAAAGGTGAGTAAGCTAAGTAATACAAGTGATCTTTGTTGTGTGTGAACGCAAACTCATTGCCAAAGTTTCTGTGACAAATAATCTTTGTCAAAGAAAAAAATGTCCGTGGAAACTAGGCCTAAGGATACAGCCACCCACTTTCTGGGTATTACCCAGGACTTTGAGTGCCATGCACCCGTAATTTTTATACATGCCCACCCCCCCACCCCCACCCCCTCATCCCACCCAAGACCAAGAGGAGGGTTGGGGATAGCCATGGAAATTTGTGGGGGATCTACGTACCTTTGTACATTGTATTGTCCCCACAGTGTGGGAGAACTACCCATGGTTTTCACAACATAAACTGGGGGTGGGGGTGGGGGTTAGCAGGGGTTAAACCAAATGACTATCCCTATAGTGTGGTCTGCAGAGTTTATAGCAGGGGTTTCCTGGATAAAAAGTCAAAGACCCCAATATCCCCTGACCTTTAATTGGGCTGTGGTTACAATCGGCTAGTGCATTACTCTCGAAAAATTCAGGGTCAAATGGATTTGAACCCCCAACCTCGTGAACTGCACTCCTATGCTCAACCACTATGTGTGATAGTTAGCTTTAAAAATATTGTATTGAGAAATATTGTATTGTCATTCTCACTAATGCGATGGTATTAACGATTTAATATTGCTGTTTTACTCTACCTTGACACAGTCATAGTCATTAGATGTGATGGAATGATACTAGCCATGTCATGAGAAAACTAACAGTGTGGTTTCCGAACAGGTCCGACACAAACTGGTCTATACAGTAACAGAAGAATGCAAGTTGCTTGAAATTTTGGTTATAAGTAGAAGCGGCACTGTACGATCCGTGTAGAGAAAACAAAGGCGCTGATCAGCTTCGCCGTTACCGCGAAGCTGGTCTGCGTCTTTGTTTTCGCATATTATGCAGATTGTTGGTTTTCTGATGCGGTGGCTCATACAATAATTAGGAATGCAATACTCTTTTTCAATGACATCAGTACAGCTGTACTGAAACTGACAAGCATAAATTATTAGTTTACAGCACACTAGGGCTGCGTATTGCCACCTAGGAGGCGATACAATACAGTTCGCGATACAGGTACAGCAATACGCAATACGGTTTGCAATACGGTGAACTTTTGTAATTACCCGTAAATTAGCACTTACAAAAAATAATCCTTATACGCATCAGTTCATATGATTATCACCAGCTGAAACGGCTGCATTATGCAGCTAAGTTTCACCTTTGACATTGTTTATTGAGGCGTGTAATATGTCAGTACACAAATATGCACACCAAATTTCCCGCACTTTTTGTCCAGTGCCTACTTATGAATATTAATGAGCTGTGCGCACACAATTGCGCATAAAAACAATTGGCGTCCAAGGTTTTCGGGACCGATTTGGTCGGATTTTCATTATTTTCGGTTTGTATTCCGTACAGTATAGCACTCGCTATATCGGAAAAAAAATAAATCAGCCAATAAAGCATGCTTCTTTGGCGTGCTAATCCCAAGGTCGCGTCAGCTTGTCTGGTTTCCAGCTCCTCGTGATTTTACAGTGCACCGTTCAGCTGAGTAGGAATGCATACAGTTGGATTTTCCGACATATATTTATTATTAGAATGGCTTCCTAGAAACATTGCGTAAATAATAGGACAATTATAGATGCAATTCTGCTCAAAACATGTCAGTTTTCTTAAAAAAAAGGAGAGTTTTCTTCATGAAATCTTTTCTAAGGAGGTTCGCGAACCTTGTGTAAAAGCAGGTGGCGATACGATACGCTGGTTCGTCGGCCGTCGTACCGCAAATACTCGAGTGTTCGATATATCGCTGCAGCCCTACAGCACACTTACATGATAAATTTCAGCAGAAATTGAATTCATGCACCAGTCATTTGTAACCACTGCTCCCCCACCTAAGGGGAAGGGCGGGGATTTTGACTTTTCAGCTTTCAGTGCCCTGCTATGAGCCCCACCCCCACAGGGCAAACTGCTCTTTGCCCCGCCCTTCGCAATAGAAAATCTCCCTGGGGTAAGGATCCTAATGTCAAAACCCTGTCATTTCCCCTGCACTAGCAGATTAGTACCACTGAATACTTCTGATACCAACCATGCACAGTAGTTCAACTGGCAGCATGTCTGATTCCTAAAGAAGTAACCTATAATCCATCCTCACCTCCTCACATATGAGCCGCGACGTGAGAAAACCGATCTCAGGGTTTCCAATCAGGTCCGACATAAATCGGTCTAAGGAGTCACAGAAGAAGGCTAGATGATTGAAATTTTGTATGCAAGTAAAAGAAGAACTGTACTATCTGTGAAGCGAAAACAAAGGCATTGATCAGCAGCTGCTGTTACTGCACAGCTGATCTGCACCTTTCTTTTCACATTATGCAGAATTCCAGTTTTCTCATAATGCCGCTATCATATTTCTTTCATGTAGATTTGGTCAAATAAAATATTTCTATGTCCATTGTTCCACTTCTGATGACTGTCCTGACATGACATTTGCTGTTGAAGCATTACCTTCTGAGCCACGTCATGAGAATACAAGGTTTTGGCCTATGCGAAAACAAAGACGCAGATCAGCTGTGCAGTAACTGCACAGCTGATCAGGGCCTTTGTCTCTTGCTACACACAGAGTACAATCCCTCTTCTTGTTAAATCCGAAATTTCAAGCTTCTATAATAGCCTGCTTCTGTGACTGTACAGGCCGATTTGTGTCGCACCTGGTCGGAAACCCTGAAGACCCATTTTCTCGCGTCGCGGCTCTTCTGATTCAAGCATTTAGTGGTGGAACACCGGTAAAAAATATCACTCCGCCGTACCCCACGAAAATAGTGCATTTAAAAATTTTTAATAAACACATGTTTGATGCTGAATAGTGAGAAAATTTCCTACATTCTGTGTAAGATCTCGCATTTACTACAAAGTATCGCCATAATACGACATGTTAGTGCACAAACCCCCATGCCAAAACGGACTATATCTCATCGGAGGCTTCTGTTTGTACACTACCCCCTCTAAAATGCGGACCATTCTAGAGTGTAAAATCCACCCATAGGTATATTGCAAAATGGAATACCGGAAAATCGAGATGGTCAGCCCCCCTCGGTAGTGGCACCTTTGGATAGGGGTGTGGCTGGGATATCAAGTTAGAGAAGACCTTTTGGTCGTGCAATGTTGAGTACTAGCTGGGAGTGTCACAAAGTGAGGGAATTTGCATTGCGGCCTATGGGAGATTTTTTACTGGTGTTGGACCTAGTGGATTCTGAAGTACATAACCTACATACCAATATTTGCAGCAGCTTCGGCCAGAGAATAGCATACCTGTAGGTGTATCTGTACAAAACATATACAAAATGATAGAATGAATGATGGCTACTTAATAACTCTGGTGTGATTGGGATCAAACTAGCTGGAACAGGCTACTTTACTGGTAATTCTGCCTTTTTAGTCATCAATTAACAGGTCATGTGCCTTTAAATACCTGAAAAAATTTTGCCATGCATTAAAAAATTAGTCACTCTTAGACCTTGACCTTAAAGACCAAGGTCATAAAAAATTATCTCTATAATCAAGAGTGTTTCTAGTTCTATATGAGCCTGTGCGTGAGAAAACCAACAATTTTGGTTCCGACCAGGTCCGACACAAACAGGGCTGTACAGTCACAGAAGATGGTTAGAGGCTGGAACTTTTGGATTTAGAATGTAGAGGAATTGTACTATCCGTGAAGCCAAAACAAAAGCGCTAATCAGCTTCGCAGTTGCTGCGAAGCTGATCTGCGCCTTTGTTTTCGCCTAGAGGCAGATTGTTGATTTTCCCATGCGGCGGCTCCTATACAATTAACATTTTCTAGGACAAAAATTCTTCTAGATCTATGCTAAAACTCATGATATTTAAAAATCTGTAAAACTTATGCATCTGTCATTTGTAAGTTTGCCCCTCCCCCCTCCCCCACCACAATGTTGCAGCTTTCATGCAAATAAAAATACTATTAATGCAAAGAGAATTGCATGCCCTTTGCCCAATGGAACAATTTTTTGTAAGTAAATTTGTTTGTAAACTATCATTCGTAACAGAATCATTTTTGCTGTGCCTGAGGAAAATGTACCAATTCTGACATCTGATGCCAGGTGAGCTAAGGCCAGTGTTATTTATTTTTTCAGATTTCCGATCCGCCGACCCGAGTTTTCCATAAAATGAAAAAAAAAAAAAAATCATATATTTTTTTTTTCCCTGAATGTTCCGACTATGTGGTTTTGTCCCATGTTTTCGTTTGTTACAACAATTAAGTCCGCCGTTTAATTTCCGATGCCCTGAAACGAGCGCATTAAAATGCTTCTGTACAGATATATATTTTGTTTTGAATATGTGCGTATTAAAAGGCCCAAGCTTCACTAGCATGTTCGTTTATAAACCATAGTTGCTATAGTATGGCAAAACAGACCACCCTCAATCTGGTCCGACAACAGTACCGCAGTTCTCTTCCCGATGTCCTGACGATGCCTTCCACGAACAAACATGGTATAAATGGTGTTGAAACTTGATAAAACGACCGTCAAGGTGCGCTGCCATTCAGCGATACCGATATACACAATTCTTGCTACTTGGGGCGAGCCTAAGCAGGTGGGACGTGCTACTTTCTATGGTAATAATCGAAATTGGTCTTCAGCTTTGCTTTTCAATATGGCGGAGGTAGAAAGGTTTCTGTGGTTTGGACTTCATTTAAACCAGTTTTCCTCCGTCGCCAGTAGTGAATAAATTCATTACGGCCGAGAAGAAACAGACACTTGGCGACATTGCTGTCTCGGCAGACCATACAAATCACCATGACAACTGCACAGTCGCCATAAAAGCAAGTAAAAGTCTGTTTCCTTTTTTTTTTTTTTTCTTTTTTCCTCCTCCGACCCAATTTTTTTTTCTAAAAAAATCGGAAATCCAAAAAAAAACAAAACAAAATGGCCTAACATGACTAAAATACTGTAAAATTGATTTATTTTTTCAAGGGGTTTATTTTTCGGCAGAAAGATGAATTTACAAAAATAATTCACCATGAAAATGTTAATTTTGATAAAATGTGTATCAGCACTGCAAACCAGGGAATAAAAAATAAAATATGTTGTGAAATAAAAACGCTTGAAAATAAGTTGGGTTACAGTTTAAGTTCTTACTAAAATTTTGACATGTAAGAGGTCCAACAGCCCTGTCGATGCTCACCTGACATCAAACCTTTATAAGTCAAACTCAACACTAGCCCAGGCACCAGAAGGTACAATGTTAGCTCACCTTGTGATCTCATGGCTCAGGTGAGCTAAACAAGACTTATAGTATGTGAATCGTGTGTTTATGGCTTAAAGTCCCAGTCAACATTTCTCTGTCATGTCAGGACAGAGCCAATACTGCTTCTTGGGT
This sequence comes from Rugalucina vietnamica, assembly GCA_964017185.1. NCBI lineage: Eukaryota > Metazoa > Mollusca > Bivalvia > Lucinida > Lucinidae > Rugalucina > Rugalucina vietnamica. The sequence goes on from OZ024875.1 coordinate 46,957,514, forward strand.
ATTAACCAGTACTGTGGGAAGCTGAAAGTGTCTTGCTCAAGAATACTACACAGCAGAGGCAGACCCAGGACCTCTCCCTATGTCATATCAGGTTGGAGCTGCTGCGTTCAGTCAGTATAAATCTATTGCAAGCAAGGGATTCCTCTTTTACGATAAATAATATATTACATTAAAAGTTCCACAGCAGATCAAATACACAAATCTTATAGCTTCTATGGTAATCACAGAACCTTGCTATAGAGTGCCAGCTCTTGATCAATGTGAAAATTACGGATATTGACTGAAGCTAAAGCTCATTAATGCCGTACTCACATTATCAGGAATCCTATATAAAATCTTCCGATATGATTTTCTCCAATTTTTCACAAATAAATTCTTAAACCACTGTTCGTATTTATTTTCTTTAAATCCATCTAACCACATAAGAACAGGAAAGGTATGTATGATATGAAAATATTCCCAATTTCTCCATAAAATCAAGCTTTCTATGTACTTATCAGAAAAGGCCTCAATGGCTGCCCATAGCTTATGTTTTTATGGAGAAATGACAATTTATCCATGAAATATCGTCACAGTGTCACCTCACCTGTTCTTTGCCGAAGCATATGTCACCGTTTTCTACGCCTGAACATGTGAACGTTTACAGCCATTTTAAGATTCAGCTTCTCTAGAGAGTAGTCTGATCAATACGGTATAGGAGCCGCATCGCTATTAACTCTGCCCACTAAATTTCAGCCAATAACTGACACGAACCAGGCTGTGCATCTTCAGGGGACAGCTTGAGGCTTGCAATTACAAAATTTTGAGGACAATGAAGTGTGACATACTTGACAAAATCTAAAGACACAGATCAGCTACCAATTTATTGCTCCGTTGAGTGATGCTGATTTCACACTAGGCAGAAAGCAGACTTTCTCACTCCGTAAATCGTATATTGAAATAACACAGCTATAGTCTCGATATAGCCAACGCCATCACAATCTAGTTACACAGTTAGCGCAGTGATGTCATATTGAATAGATTCTCCTATCAAATGAGGTTCAGCCAAGGGAAATCTGTTGTCACTAAATAAGAGACAGGTATTTTTAATTAAAACTAATGGTTGTGTAGCAGAAGTGCAAAATGTACCAAGTTTTCGATATAAAAATACATACTTCCTTAAAGATGTACAATTTAAAATTGAGCCGTGTCATGAGGAAACTGGAAAATTGCCTATGCAAAGGCGCAGATAAGCTGTGCAGTACAGACTGGTTTATGTTGGACCTGGTCGGAAACCCTGAAAACTGGTTTTCTCGTGTTGCGTCTCAATTTCAAATGATGGGGAGCACAGTCTCTCAGGCCTCATGGTAGGTTATAATACAGTACACGTAATGCACCGGTCATTTGTAACCACTGCTCTCCCACCTACAGGGAAGGGCGAGGATTATGACTTTTCAGCTTTCAGTGCCCTGCCATAAGATCTACCCCAGGGGGCAAACTGGAGGTCAAAACTTTGCTCTTTGCCCAGCCCTTCACAATAGAAAATCTCCATGGGATAAGGATTCTAATGTCAAAACCTTGTCATAATAAAATTCTCCTGCACTGCGGGGACACTCAAAAAGTAATTGTCCGGCTATCCCCCACCATTCCCCATAGATGGGGGGCAGTGGTTACAAATGACTGGTGCATTAAGTGTATAGTAACCTACCATGAGGCCTGAGTGACTGTGCTCCCCATCATTTGTCTTCTACAGTTTATAATAACTCTTTGTAAGCGAGAACTTTGAATTCTGAGGCAGCCAATTCGTGAATATTAGCAAAAAATTTCCAACCAAAATAAAAATGATTGCCCTCATGAATAAAAAATTCTGAATCAAGCTGAATCGGTCTGAATTTTTCTGAAACTTGTCTGAATCAGTCTGAATGAATATTACTCCATCTGAATCTGACTGAATCAGTTTAACTGGTCTCTGAATCCATGCTGAATCCATCTGAATCTTTATGAATTGATTCAGAAGAATTCAGATGATCTGAATCTGTCTGAATCTATTCTGAATATTATTTGAGATCTGAATCGGTCTGAAACCATTTCTGAATGATTCAGACTGATATAAATGTTAAATTACTTGAAGTAATTAGTTATCTGAAGTCTGAATCTGTCTGAATCAACAATCCTGATTGATTCAGATTAATAATGGGCCTTACTGTAAATAACGTTTGTTTGTTTGTTTGTTTGTGTTGAGGCTTAACGTCCCAGCCAATAATTTTTCAGTCATGTCGGGACAGAGCAAATGCTTCCTGGGTTTAACCAGTACTATAGGGAGTAAATGTGTCTTGTTCAAGGACACAACATGGTGACGCCTGTGGGAATAGAACCCAGGACCTCTCAATTCGGAGTCTGACGCTCCACCACTACGGCACCACGCTCCCTTATATAAATAATGTAACATTAATTTTAAGGTATCTTAGGTCTGAATCTTTATGAATCCTCTCAAAATTATTCAGTTTATGCATTGGGTATGAATGTGTGTTACCAGCCCCCCCCCCCCCCCCCTCCCCCCCTACAAACACACACCCAGACCTGGGATACCAGGGAGTTTGACTTTTCATCCAGCAAGCTTTTCACTGGGGGGGGGGGGGGGGACAGTCATTTAATGATGACGGGTAAAAACCTTGCTAATTCCCCCCTAGTCTGTTAAGTTTTCATTACACTGCCAAATTTATATAGGCTCAAACCCTTTGGTAGGATGTCATAAAACCTCTAATCAGTTTAAAGTAAAAATGCTTTATGATATACATGTAAGTTGTTGTCAAAGTGTGGGTAAAAGGAAATTATACAGCAGTAAAACATTTTTGACAACTGTATTCTATATTTTAAACTCTAGCCCCACCCAAGCCAAGGACACAAGGACCACATGACCACAATAGCTCTTTGCAGTGCAGTCGAGCTTATTTACACTTCTCTCTTATTTTCTGAATAGCTTCTGGATTCTGTCTGAATATTTCTGAATCTGTCTGAATCATCTGAATATGTCTGAATCATCTGAATCTGTCTGAATCATTCTGAATGATTCAGAAGGAAGTCATGTGACTTTAAGGCATGCTGGGACTTGTCCTTTTCTAAATGTCTTCTGCAGAAGAGAGGTCAAACTCAACAGAAATCTCTATTTAGTAGGCTTTTACTTAATCTTAAGATCTGACTGATGAGGGAAACTAACAGAAACATGTCAAGAACATGTTTAAGAATTAAATGGCTGCTTGAACATACCTATTATGCATGCATTGCTCTGAAATTCATTTTTGTACCTAAATATCCTTACCCCACCCACATCAAATACATGTTATATGCTTGAATATCAGATATCTTTTGAACCAGTAGTTGGATTTTTACCAAACTTTCACAAATACATGATTGAGAGAGGGGAAAGAGTTGATTAGATTTTGATGACCTTGACCTAATTTTCAAGGTCACCAGCTCATGAAAAGTATTTGAATCAGCTTTTCTGAGCGGATATCTTCAGAATAAATGGATGGATTATGACCAAACTTGCAGAGAAACATTTTTTGAGAAGACTAGAGTAGATTAGATTAGGTAGACCTTGACCTAATTTCCAAGGTCACCAGCCCATTGAAAATAATATGCTGATGAGGGTCAGACGTCTGAATCTTGTCTGAATCTTTCTGAATTTTTCCCAATTTCAGCAAAGATTCAGATAAGCAATGATTTGATGATTCAGACAAATTCAGAATGGATTCAGACAGATTCAGAAGAAGATTCAGACAGATTCAGATGTCTGAATCTGTCTGAATCTGTCTGAATATGTCCCAATTTCAGCAAAGATTCAGACATGCAGTAATTTGATGATTCAGACAAATTCAGAATGGATTCAGACAGATTCAGAAGAAGATTCAGACAAGATTCAGACAGATTCAGATGTCTGAATCTGTCTGAATCTGTCTGAATCTGTCCCAATTTCAGCAAAGATTCAGACATGGATTCAGACTGATTCAGAAGATGATTCAGACTGATTCAGAAGATGATTCAGACAGATTCAGACATGATTTTTCCATAAGGGTGTGGAAGGTTTTGAATAGGGGGCAGGTAACCAAAATAAAAATGATTGTGGAAGGTTTTGAATAGGGGTGGGTGGGGATAAGAATCTAAAAAACAAAATTCTCTGGCCTAATAATGATTTTATCAGACTGGGCCATCCTTAAATGATTCTTTGTTTGCTGTGCTCCTACCCATCAATTTTAGTGTGGGTAGGTAGGTAGATTTTTTTTTTTTTTTTTTTTTGAACTAGAAAAATATCTTTATAATTTGCTATATTAGTAGATGTATATGGTTCAAAATAGGATATATTGAAGTTAAAACAGTATAATAAAACATTGTCAGAACATAAAAAAGGTTTTGGAAAGAATAATTTTGTGAAAATGAATCCTTGTTTTAGATTTTTGAAAAAAAAAATATATATATATATTTTCCTCAAAATGGCCATAAAATTTTTTTGGTAGGGCCAATTTTGGCGGGTAGGTAGGAGCATAGCAGCAGCTAGCATACCAACAATTTTTTATGAACGGCCCTGTGCTGGTTGTTCTCAGTCGCGTTGATTGTCTCTGCATAACCGTTGTGATCCAAACAATTATCGAACAGTCAAGACAAAATGACATGGTAATTCGAAAGACATCATACAATGTCCAAATATTAATCAAATGTCACAGCAACAAACGCTAAGGCAAGTCAGATTTCTGCAAAACATCCCCAATTCTCTGACAACATTGTGAGAAATTAATTGAGCCTCATCATGTGAAAACAAAGACGCAGATCAGCTTCGCGGTAACTGATCAGTGCCTTTGTTTTCGCTATACGGATAGTACAATGACTTTACTTTCTAAATCTAAATTTTCAAGATTCTAGCCATCTTCTCTACTTATAAGCGGCTTGGTTTGTGTCGGACCTGTTCGGAAACCACATTGTTGGTTTTCTCATGATGTGGCTCAAAGTTCTGATCAAAAGCGTGGAATGGTCAGGTTCAGCTACTGGCCTTGTATTGTAAACAATGGGTCACAGATTTGGTCATGCATTGATTCCCTTGTATTGTAAACAATGGGTCACAGATTTGGTCATGCATTGATTCCCTTGTATTGTAAACAATGGGTCACGGATTTGGTCATGCATTGATTCCCTTGTATTGTAAACAATGGGTCACGGATTTGGTCATGCATTGATTCCCTTGTATTGTAAACAATGGGTCACAGATTTGGTCATGCATTGATTCCCTTGTATTGTAAACAATGGGTCACAGATTTGGTCATGCATTGATTCCCTTGTATTGTAAACAATGGGTCACAGATTTGGTCATGCATTGATTCCCTTGTATTGTAAACAATGGGTCACAGATTTGGTCATGCATTGATTCCCTTGTATTGTAAACAATGGGTCACAGATTTGGTCATGCATTGATTCAGGGCTTCTCCAGTCTTTCAGATGATACTTAAAATTAAACCAAGGTCCTGTCTCCATATGACCATCACTGTTTAGTGGGACAAAAAACATAAAATCAACAATGTTTGTTATGTTAAAACAAAGGCTCTGTTTAGTCATTTGTACAGTTTTGATACCAAATAGCTGAACTTTTGCTTGGTTGCTTGATTTAGTGCTAAGTTCACATCCACTGTCAATAGTTAGGGTCACATTAGAATGGTCACTTATCCTGGAAGCCTTCCAAGAGCAGGTTACCCATATTTGGTGCACATTTCTTTCACCAACAGCATAGCTAAAGTGCACCTCTGTTGTTATTGCTTTGTTTTGTTTTTTTCACTGAGATTATTCACTGATGAGCTCATCTTTTAACATGGCTGTGTCATGATATGTAGTTATTTTGTGTCTGCAATTTCCGCAATTTTAGATACACCTTTTACAATACAACAACATTTTTGAGAGTAACACCAAAGCTAAACCTTGCCAAGACTGGCAATAAAAACAACTAAATCCAGACAATTCAGTTCTTATTAATAACAGCTCACAAAAAGTTGTTGGTTGGATAATTTTTTGCTTTATGACCCACTCGAAAGACAAGGTCATATGGAGACAGGGCGTCTGTTCTATAAAGTCTGTTCTATAAAGTCACCTGTAATGGGCATCATACATAGTATTTGCCGCCACTCAGATCTAAAATTTGTTTCTGCAGGGCAGTTTATCAGTACTGTATATGCACAGTCCTTCACTGCAAAGTGCTATTCTTGCATTCGCATTAAAAGAGGATTAGAAAAGGTGAAATTACATTTGAGCCACATCATGAGAAAACCAGATTTTTGCCTACGCAAAAACAAAGACGCAGATCAGCTGTGCAGTAACTGCACAGCTGATCAGTGTCATTGTTTACGCTTCACAGATAATATGATCTCGTTTCAGGGCTCAACTAATATTTGCAAGAAGTTCCCCAAAATCTCAGCCATTACGCTCTTCTTTTTTTGAGTCTGGGCTATCAATGCACTTCTGGTATGGCATTGGGTACTTGCTCAACTAAATTCGAAGCTAAATACCATGACCCAGTTGTTCAAAGCATCGTTAGCTTAACAATAACGTTAAGACATAAATTTGTTAAGCAAATATCAGCTAAAGTAACAAATACACTGTTATTTTTTGTTGAAAAAATGTGAGAATCCTTTGCATTGATTGCAAAGAATTCTCACATTTTTTCAACAAAAAATAACAGTGTATTTGTAACATTGCCATTTGAAATTTTAACGAATCGTTAACTAACGACATCGTTAATTTTGAACAACTGGCTCCAGAAGACTTCAAACTACACCTCAACCTCTTTATAACACTATTGCTGGGGTTCAAGCCAATTTCCGTGTTAGCTATCCAAACCGTGTTATAACGAGAGTAAAATGTATAGACATGTAGCCAGAATAGTCCAATTGGGGTCCAACAGCGATCAGTGTTATATCCAAAACCGTGTTGTAATGAACCGTGTTATAAAGAGGTCCAGGTGTATTAACAAGACACAACTTCATACTAAGTGTATTAATAACAATCAGAGACAAAACTTCATACCATTAACAATCAGACAGCAGCAGTCAAATTACACAATATCAATATAAGCTAATTAATGATTCAATTTTTTCCATTTATAAAAGATGCTTTTAGATATTGTTTATACAAATAATAGCATGTAAACATAGACTTTTCCATCATTCCTCTAAATCAGTTTAGATCCAGACTTCTCCTGGAGATGTAGCCTACCGAAATGCGATATTGGTCGCCACACTCCCCATAGTTTGTTAGTGTGTGTGACTGTGTGCCTCTTTGGATGACACACATTCAGACAATGGTAGAGATGCCATGTCAACTATTAACTTCAATACAACCTGTTTTTCCTCGTACAAGCTTTATTTTAAAGATTTTTTCAGTTACAGTCGTTAATGTACGGTCAATTCCAGGAATCCGAGGCCGGCACCAAGACAGGGGTCATTTTTCATAAAATTCAATTTACTCTGTAGATCTTGCTTTGTGAGTAATGATCACAGACCGACAAACTGTCTTCCGACGTTTGTAAATGTTCGTAATTTTTGTACAAAGTAAATAGTCATTAATATTATATAGAACCTCTTTTGTATACTTGCAGGTATCCGTCATCCTTTAGAGATCTGAATAAAGATAGATAGGAAAATAGCTGAATTCTATTTATGACGGATACCTTTCCTATCAACCAAATATTCTTGAAAATAAACTAATCAAAAATTGCGCGAAAAAGTATTACATCGGTGATAGCGCAAATAGCTGAATTCTATTTATGACGGATATTTTGGACTACTAACTCAATATGCCAACAGTAGAGTGCCCGGTCGATGGATGTGATTGGGAGTCCCAAGATTTAGGCGTAGAATTCGCAGCCGCTCTAGCTGCCGCCTTACAAATCCACGATAAGGCAGCCCATCCTGCAGTCCATCAAGCACCGCCGAAGTTGAAATTAGAATCACCGTCCATAGCAGCTGGTTGTGATCCTGATCAATGGTCTGCTTTTACCAGGCAATGGAACATGTATAAAGCAGGGATGTCCATAGCTGACAATGTCATTCCTACGGCTTTATTTTATTGTTGCGACGCCGACCTCCGAACAAATCTTATGCGGGACATTCAGGGTGATGTCGCTCAGATGGCTGAAGCCGATTTACTTGGTGCGATTAAACGCTTGGCTGTCAAAGATGAAAGCACACTGGTCCATCGAATAAAACTGAATAGAATGACTCAATCGCCAGGACTAAGTATTAGGACTTTCCTCGCTAATCTCAGAGGCCAAGCAGCTCTGTGCCAGTATCAGGCTACATGTAAAGTACCATTGTGTACCCATGTGTTCGATTATAGTGACGAAATAATTATGGACAATTTGATTAGGGGCATCGCAGATCCAGAGATTTTGTCGGACTTGCTTGGTGACCCACAGACTGATCGAACATTAGAAGAAACTGTATCATTCATCGCTCAGAAAGAGCAAAGCAAAGTTACCAGAAGTGCTGTAGGAGCTGATTCCGTTGGTGTGGTTAGTGCTACCCCTGCCCGCCCGAAGTCCAATTCTACATCTGGATCTAAGTGCTGGGCATGTGGCGGCCCAGTGCACGCAAACAGAAATGATCGTAAAGCGAGGGCCAGACTTTGCGACGCTTGGACATTCACATGTACAAAATGCCATGTCAAGGGACATTTCTCATCATTTTGCAGCAAATGTACCAGTTGTGGAACTTGGGGTCACCGTGATGCTACATCTAGAAACTGTCCACAGCATACAAGTCGGAAACCAAGTGACCACAATTCTCGCTCCTCAGATAAGCGTATGGACATTAACAGTACGGGTTATGTCTACGATCAATTATGCTCAGCCTCGGAAGATAATCTGAATGCTAACATTGTTAACCATACGCTTGGGACAAAGGTCGATCATCATGTGTTTGACGGCAGATGGATTGCTAAACCCTCTAAACCTCACCCTATGTTAACTGTGACAGTCACCCCATTACATGAAGACCATAAGTTGTTAGGGCATCCTATACAGGACACATCTCGTCTGAAGTCTATTGACATTGCTATGGTAGCAGACACCGGATGCCAGAGCAGCATCATGCCGTTACAGACAGTCTTAGGTCTTGGAATTACTAGACAAGACCTTCTGCCAGTCAAATTAGTAATGCGTGGTGCAATACAAGAAGATCTTAATGTAATTGGCGCGGTTATTGTTAGTGTTGAGACCCAAGGTTCTGGGCCACAGAAAAAGTCAACAAAACTCATGTGTTATGTCTCTGATGTTATGAGCAAAGCTTTCTTGTGCCGAGAAGCTCTAGAGTCTCTTGGAATTGTACATCCTGCATTTCCGGACTGTAATGTTGAATCGGAATTGTCTATTACTGCACCTATCGTAGACTCCATGGAGGCACAGTGTTCATGTCCGAGGCGTGTGAAAGAGCCTCCCAAGCTTCCGGCTTCTTTACCACCTGGTCTATCTGGTACAGAGGAAAATGTGGATCGCTTGAGAGAATGGTTACTTGACTACTATGGTGCAACTGCGTTCAGTGTTTGCGAGCACCAGCAGTTACCCCTCATGACTGGTGAACCGCTCCAACTCCACATTGATCCTGACGCTACTCCTGTTGCCATCCATAGTCCAGCTTTGGTACCAATCCATTGGCAAGAGAAGGTACATGCAGACCTTGAGAGAGACGTTCGAATAGGGGTTCTGGAAAAAGTCCCCCCAAACACACCTACCACTTGGTGTTCTCGGATGGTTGTCACAAGCAAAGCTGACGGCACTCCTAGACGTACTGTAGATTTACAACCACTCAATAAGTGCTCTGTCCGCCAAACCCATCATGTCCCGAGTCCATTTCATCTTGCAGATCAAGTTCCACAGAATACCAAAAAGACTGTAACTGATGCATGGAATGGTTATCACTCAGTGCCTCTACGCGAAGAAGACAGACACTTTACTACATTCATCACCCCCTGGGGGCGTTACAGGTATAAGGTGGCCCCACAGGGATTTCTTGCCAGTGGTGATGCTTATAATCACCGGTTCGACGCAATCATATCTGACTTTGCCAATAAAGTGAAGTGTGTAGATGACACTTGTATGTGGGAAAAATCCGTTGAAGCTGCATTCATCCAGACATGCCAATGGCTCGACCTGTGTGCACGTAATGGTATAACATTGAATCCTCAGAAGTTCCAGTTCGCTCAGGACACCGTCGACTTTGCAGGGCTGACCATTACACCTACAAACATTTGCCCTAGTGCTAAATTCCTTGACGCCATTCGCGATTTTCCAGTTCCCACTGATATAACTGGTGCCAGAGCCTGGTTTGGACTTATAAATCAAGGGGCATATGCCTTTGCTATGGCTAAACAGATGAAGCCTTTCAGAGCCCTCTTGAAGCCGTCAACCAAGTTCACCTGGAATGATGATCTCACCCACACATTCGAGAAATCCAAAGAGATCATAATACAGGAAATGAGAGACGGTGTGCGTCTGTTTGACCCCGATCGCTTAACATGTTTGTCAACAGATTGGTCAGTTGAGGGCATCGGATTTTTTCTGATGCAGAAGTATTGTGACTGTCTTTTGAGAACGCCAGCATGTTGCCCTGATGGTTGGAAGTTGTGCCTTGTTGGCAGCAGATTCACACATCCTGCTGAGAGTCGTTATGCTCCGATAGAAGGCGAGGCTTTAGCGGTGGCTTATGCTCTCCATCAAACTCGCTACTACGTGCTTGGTTGTAAGGATCTACTTGTTGCTACAGACCACAAGCCCCTTCTCCAAATACTCAATAACCGCTCGCTCACTGAGATTGACAACAGAAGGTTACTAAACCTAAAGGAACAAACGCTGGGTTACCGATTCTCAATTATTCATGTCGCTGGTAAGAAGAACCTTGGACCTGACGCTGTATCGAGATACCCAGCCGGAAGCCCAGATCGTTTAACCCTGCCTGGGGAACCATCAGAAATTGACTCTCTGGATGTTACAGCTGTGTCCTGTCGAGAGACACTGGCCAGTTTATGCCTTAGTGACACTCAGAGGATGAGGACATCGCCAATGATACAGCGATGGTGATGGAAGCTTCACAAACCTTGTATGCTGTTTCCAATGTTGTCACATGGGACATGGTTCGTGAATCAACTGCCTCAGATCCAACGCTTGTCGAGCTTATGAATCACATCATTTCTGGGTTCCCAACCGACTGTAGGGAATTAGCGGTGGAGCACCGTCCTTATTATCGATATGCGGCCAGTCTTTGTGTCGTGGATGGTGTAGTCCTTTTGGGACAAAGAATCGTCATACCACCTGCACTGCGTGGACCTATCCTAGATGCCTTACATTCAGCCCACCAAGGTGTCAGTATTATGCGTGCAAGAGCGCATGACACGGTTTATTGGCCGGACATAAATGTTGACATAGCTAGAGTAAGAGATCAGTGTATGTCGTGCCACCAGATGGCGAAATCCAATCCCATGCAACCGCCCTCGGACATTAAAACTCCTGAATATCCATTTCAGATGATATGCGCTGACTATTTCACATTTAACAACACAGATTATGTGGTGGTCGTAGACAGGTACTCCAACTGGCCAATGGTTTTCAAATCTGAATCTGGTGCAGATGGGCTGATACGGAGACTCCGCGAAACATTTGTGACCTTTGGAATACCAGAAGAGTTAACTTCAGATGGAGGGCCTCAATTCACGGCTGGTAAAACACAAGAATTCCTTAGGTCTTGGGGTGTCAATCACAGACTTACATCGGTTGCCAACCCTCATGCTAACTGCAGGGCCGAACTGGCTGTAAAGACCGTTAAACGGCTGTTAATGGACAACACAACATCTACTGGGTCACTGGATATCGACAAGTTCCAGAGAGCGATGCTAACATACAGGAATTCGATTGACCCAGAAACTACAGCGTCTCCGGCTTTAATTCTGTTTGGTCGTCCGATACGAGATGCGATTCCTATATTGATGGGTAGATATTCACCACATGAAACATGGAAGGAATTGATGTCACATCGTGAATTGGCGCTTGCAAAAAGACACTCGCGTGAACATGAGAAGTGGAGTGAGCACACCAGAAAATTACCTCCCTTGCGGGTTGGAGATCATGTCTTTCTACAAAATCTTACCGGAAATCACCCGCGTAGATGGGACCGCACTGGAACAGTGGTTGAAGTCAAACAGTTTCATCAGTATGTAGTGCGAGTGGATGGAACCGGTCGTGTAACGCTCCGTAATCGACAACATCTCCGCAAGTTCATACCATATAACAAGCGAGTTGATCCACTGCAGGGTCTTGATCATCATCCCTCTGCATCAACACGGGTTGATCCAGCAACAGTTACGAGAAATCCTGTTGACCATCAGAGCAACCACACCAAGGTAGCAATGCCACCCACTTCACCAACTCGGGGACCACCAATTGATTTACCGGTTACACGTCAGGACAGCCAAACCCAGATTGCAACCCCACCTACCTCACCAATTCGGGGTCCACCACCAAGTTTACCAGTATCTAACAATAATCTGGATTCGCCAGTTGACATGCCTACTCCTGCGGAAAGTGATCCACCGAATAGCCCGGTTGAAATTCATACACCAACCATACGCCTACCGCGAGCACTCCAGAGATTACAACCGTACAATAAACCGGGGACCAAGGAATTGTCACCTCCAGCTCGTGCCATGCGAAGACCAAATATTGAACACTAAATTTGAATACTATTCAGTATATGTGAACATATTGAAAATTTCAAACATTAAGTTATGACTTTCAATGACTATGTCTTAGTTGCGTTCAGTTGTAATGTGTGGTCACAGTGATTTGATTTATGCCATCATTCTGGACAGTCATTCTTATTTTACATGGTGTTGATCGTTTAAGTTTTATCGTACCCTCAAAAACTTTTCCCCAAGGAGGGAGATAAATAGTCATTAATATTATATAGAACCTCTTTTGTATACTTGCAGGTATCCGTCATCCTTTTCCATATTCATGCATAACGTTACACATTCAACTTTTCAAGCATAGGGGGGATGAGTAATATTGCACTATCATGGAAGTATTGTTTAGTACTTTATCTGCTTTTAAGCTAAATTGCTTATTGTTTTGTATTGTTATGTCATTCATGATGGAAAAGTATTTCATCCTTTAGAGATCTGAATAAAGATAGATAGGAAAATAGCTGAATTCTATTTACAAAGGTCTGTAAATTTAAACAAAAAGATCTTTCAAGAGATTAATTTGTTAAAATTTCACAGGTGCACAAAAAAGAAATGAGACCCTGATCAGACTGCATTTTGAAAAGTATTAGATATAAATGTTCTGCAGGGTTTGTGAAAGTTTGTCTGTCTTGAAACATTAGAGCATTATAATTATCAGGAAGCATACCAGAAGAATTCACTCTGTTGAAAAAATGGGAAAATCTTGCAAAAATGCAGACTTTGATCAAGCTGCATTGTTTGTCATGGCCTTCTTTAGCAGTAATCATATGGCCCTTTAAATTTCTTTTAATCTGAGAATGCTGAATTTGACATTCTGGGTGTGCAAAAATTATCAACATTACGGTACATGAAAATATATGACAAATATGACAATAGATGATTAAACTGAAAAGAGATCAATGTTTAATATAAGTGCTGAATAATTTCTAGTCCCATCAGACCTTTTGATTTATCTGTACCAGGAAAATCCTAAAAACAGGGGCTTGCATAAAAAATTAGTTATATCATGGACTCATATTTACAAACAAAACAAAATTTGAGCCGACGCAGCAGCTAGAAAACAAACAATCTACATATGCGAAAACAAAGGCGCAGATCAGCTGTGCAGTAACTGTACAGCTGATAACCACCTTTGTTTGTGCTACACACATAGTGCAATCCATTTTCTACTTAAATCCAAAATTTCAAGCTTTCAGCCTTCTGTGACTGTAAAGGTCAGTTTGTGTTGGAATTGTTCGGAAACAAAATTGTTGGTTATCTCATGCGAAGGCTCATTTGTATATATTGATCTGTGCAGCCTGATTAGCACTTAAATAATTTGAAATCCTTCCCTTCTAGTTCCATTCAATGTTTGACAGTCATGGTAAACAGCAGGTGCCAGTTGTTCAAAACTTCCTTAACTTAACATCATCGTTAAGACATCAACTCATTAAGTAAATGCTGACTTCATAAGCAAATACACTGTTATTTTTGGTTGATAAAATGTGAGAATCCTTCCCCAGAGAAAATGTAACTGAAATTTCAGTGAAATTTTAATGAATTTCAGTAAAATTTCACTGAAATCCTTATATTTTGGTAAATTTCACCAAAATGATCAAAATTTGAAAAAACTTGAGTGAAATTTTATTGAGATTTCAATAAATTTTAATGTCACAGGAATTTCAATGAAATTTTCAATGAAATTTCATTGAGATTTCAATGTCATAGAAATTATAAATTTCAATGAAATTTCAACAGAATTTCAGTCTAGAGATTTCACTGAAATTTCAGTATAGAAATTTTATAGAAATTTTCAGCAAATAGATCTCAGTGAAATTTCAAAAAAAAAAATTGATGTCAGCAGAAAAAATTCAGCAGAAAAATAAAATAGTTTTTTTTTCAGCTAAAAATTAATGACATTTTACATAACACATGGTACATGATAATAATAACAGTAACTGGTGATTATATAATGTACTTTTTACTATCAACAAGCATGAAAAGTAAGCATTTCTGTACAGTACACAACCATAATTGCTATGACTTTAGTCTCATTTATCAGCATATTTCAGTGCTCATATCTGTATAGTTCAGCTATGCTCTACAAGATTTGGTGGTTCAGAAACGTAGGTTCTGTTTTTATTTAGGTGCATATAAACACACTTTGTTACCATTTTGTCCACAGAGATCATTTGGTATTGTTTTGATGACTTCACTGAAATTTCAGTGTAATATCAGCTTGTAAACTTTCACCAAAATTTCACCGAAATTTCACTGCACCGAAATTTCACTGAAAAAAATCCTGAGCATGCTCATAGCAGCTCTATGACATCACTTCCTGTCTAAAATGGAGGGAAAGAAAACAGACACAATATATGTTTTTTTTTAAGTTTAAAGAGAAGGTGCTCAATAATAAGAAGTTAATTTCATTCAAGATTGATGCAGTAAGTGACATGTACAATGTTTACATGTATTTTAACTGTATATATCTTTTCCTTCAGATCATGTGACTTGTATTGATGCTTTTTCTGTTAAATTGCATCATTCCAATTCCCCACCCACACAAATCATTGTGTGAGAGTGTAGAACCATATTTTGATTCAAGAGTCATTTGGACAATCTTTACTGTCAAACCCAGTGCCTAGGTAGTTTGATTGTTTGAATTATGGCTTAACATCCCAGTCAACAGCGAAGGTCATATTGGGACATTGTCTCCTTTTTTATATGGGACATCCACCCAAAATTGGGATGATGTGACATTCCAAAGTGCAGCAATAAAGCACCATACACTACTGTATTCATTTGTCATTAAAAAGGCATTAATTTGCCATTAAAATGTCATTAAAGTGACTAAACCCATTAATTTTTGCCATTAATCCTTGTTTAATTATTTTTAATGGGATTTTGCTACACCATTAAAATAGCATGACATTAATGTGCAGATGCCATTAAACTAACGAACAAAACTGTCCCCCAGCAATGTTGAAACTTTCATGGCCATTAAAAGTCAGTTAATTCTTGTATAGAACTGTTTTAATGGCACATTAAAGGGGGTTAATTTAATGGTGAGTACCATTAAAGTAATTGACAATACTATCCCAGACGATATTTAAACTTTCATGGCCATGAAAAACTAGTTAATACTTAAAGAAAGTTGATTTCATGGCAAATTTACGGGGATTAATTTAATGTTGAAAAAAATAATGGCATTTAAAATAATGGCCCATTTGATGCTCAAACTTTCATGGCCATAAAAATCTAGTTAATTATTGTAGAAAGCTGTTTTCATGGCAAATTAAAGGGAATTAATTTAATGGTGAAAAAAATTAATGACGTTTAAAATAATGGCCCAGCTGATGTTCAACTTTCATGGCCATAAAAATCTAGTTAATTGTTGTAGAAAGTTGTTTTCATGGCAAATTAAAGGGATATAATTAAATGGTGAAAACAATTAACAACATTTAAAAATAATGGCCCAGTTTATGTTCAAACTTTCATGGCAATAAAAACTAATTCATTCTTGTAGAAAGTTATTCTCATGTCTGTTTCAGTAATGCCATTTCATTATGTATGTACAGCTGTGCACATAACAATTGGTTTGGTTAAGGTAGCTGAGTCTGTATCTTTAGAGAAATAGCTCCTCCCTCAGTTCACCACGTGTTCTAAGTGTACCTTGACTATTTGTTAGTTTAGTTATTTCCCCGTTTGGGTTTCAGGGATGAATGTTTGTTTATGATTGGGATCAGTTCCTCGTCATTGTTCTCATTTTGTTTACTTTTATGTGAATTTTGTTGAGATATAAATTCAGTCAATTGATAAACATGATAAACAGCAGAAATAATCATGGAAATTGTGGAAATTAAAGACAACAAAACTGATTCACGTTTCACCTCTTTTACAAACTTGTATTGGATTCAGTGTTGATCCGGACGCAAATCACCCTAAATTATCACTGGGTTAGGTTAAATTACACTACCGGTGCTGTCAACCAAGTTAGTCATATCCCATACATGCAAAATATACTGTCAATTATATTATTGACTGCTGTATTGTGTATCGGTTGACAGCCAAATTGCTAGTATCATTTACTATACTGTTGTCAATGTATGCTGTCGACAGCAGGTTTTGCTTGTTTGGTGTACAACTGGCTAAGGGTCACTACAGATGAGGGTTCAGTACCTGAAATTGCGCAATTTGGCCCACACTCATACTTTTGAATGTTTTAACTGCTTCCAAAGGACATAACTTTTTATAGGCGGCCCCCGTGGCCGAGCGGTTAAGAGCGCTGTTTCTTAATCACTGGTAACAACTTTTATATTTTATTTGTCAGCAGCACAGGTAGTACTATTCGATTCAGCCCTTTGCTTACCAAAAAATCACTATTTGGGAAGAATATTATGTGATATAAAAATTAGCCACTGAAACAGAAAAACGACGATTTGTTTATGTAAAAACATAAACATTGATCAGCTGCGCAATAATTGCACAGCTTATCAGCGCCTTTCTTTTCAATCCATAGACAGTACAATTTCTCCTCGTTTTAAATCCGAAATATATATCAACCCTCTAACAATTTTTTGTGGCTGCACATACAGTTCGGTTTGTGTCAGAAACACAGATTGTTAGTTTTCTCGCGCGAAGTCTCAAATATATATTTGATGCTTTATGTCCCGGTCAACAATTTTTCAATTATATTGGGAAGGAGCCACCGCTTCCTGGTTAGTTGACCTGAACTTTGGGAGCATAAATTGACTTGCTCAAGGACAATACATGGCGTTAGGGGGTTAGACCCCAGGACTCTTCTCCAGACTCTTATGCTCTAGCACTGAGCCTCAGCGCTCCCTAATACAAAACAAAAAGAAAAAAGATCAAAAATAACTGACACAGCTGTGAAGTTTCAAATTAGAATGTATACATGTACGTGTCTTTGTACAGAACACATTCAATGTAATTCCTTTGATCATAACAAACATGTAGAAGTTCTTGATCATAGTTACATGTTACGATTAAATGGGACTTCCCCACTGTTTAGAAACCAAATTTGATTATCCCCTGGTGAACAAAATTGATATTCCCATCCGACTTTGTCTGTTGTAAAAATTTGGACCAACTGCCTGCTATTGTAGTCAACAACTATACCATTTGCTGAATGTGTGCTGTTGTCTTATGATCGATCTGTTTATTTTTGCATTATCCGCTGGTTCCCAGCTTTAAAAAAAATCAATATTGGAAATACAGGTAACCAGAACCCCCCTGAGGGGGGTTCTGGTTACCTGTTTTTCCAATATTGATTGTTTGTCAGCAGGTAACCAGCCGACAATGCAAAAATGGTGAATACTCTACAGCTCCATGTGGTGCACCTTTGCAGGAGGAAACTAAACTTTTAAGTGTCGAAATGACAAGAAACCATTACCTGTCAAACACCAAACAAGTGCAAAAATTTTAAAATAAAGTAAATAAGAATGGATTCGCCCTTTTCAGAATTAAGCCAGTGATGTTTGTCATGTGGAAACCGTGGCTAGTTCTTTAGTTGAACAAGTAAGTGTTGGAGATATACATTATATGGTTACTGTTCAAAGGGAGATGTAGGTTTGCTCTTGCAGTATAAATATCCTTAAAATTTGAAAATGTGTTTCGGCCCAATAGAGTTTTGCCCCTTATCAGTTCGGCCTAACACTCTAAAATCTTAGTAAACATTTTTGTTGATATTGTAAGGAGAGTAGATGAGGCATGGCAAAGAGCTGGGTTTTGACCAGGCGTTCCCCATGGGGCAGGGCTTTTAGCAGCGCTTTGATAGATAAAAGTATGCCCAGCTATGCCCCGTAGGTGGGGGTGGGGGCAGTGGTCAAAAATGACTGGAGGATAATGTAGGTGCATCAAGTGAGCCATTACTGGACCACTGTGCTGGTTTCATATGCTGTAAATATTTTGAGCGGA
Source organism: Rugalucina vietnamica (assembly GCA_964017185.1). Lineage (NCBI taxonomy): Eukaryota > Metazoa > Mollusca > Bivalvia > Lucinida > Lucinidae > Rugalucina > Rugalucina vietnamica. The sequence goes on from OZ024875.1 coordinate 46,976,177, forward strand.
ATCCTTAAAGTTTTTGGTTGTTTACTTCTTAAATTTATGTCCATACGATCAACGTCATGAGAAAACCAATGTTGTGGTTTCAGACCAGGTCTGACTCAATACAGACTGTGCAGCGACATAACATGGCTAGAAACCGGAAATTTTGGATTTAGTTCATAGAAGAATTTATTATACCTGTAGTGAAAACAAAAGCGCTGATCTGCGAAGCTGATATGTACCTTTGTTTTTAGCTCGGCTGTACGAAAGTACAGGAACAGTTATTGCTCTCACCCGGCGTTGGCGCCCGCATTGCTCAAATGCTAAAGTTTTTGGTTAAAGTTTTGAGAAGTCTGCATCTCTCGAACATGTGGATGGACTTTGTTTATAATTTGCCTATTGTTAGTCTTGATATTGGTCTGAAGTTTTATACTGCACCATCCTGACCTTGCGGTCAAGGCCACAGACTTAGAAATTTTATGTTCAAGTTTTTGGTTAAAGTTTTTAGAATAGAAGTCTATATCTCTTGAACTTGTGGATGGATCTATACGATGTCTGTGTAACATTTTGGTTTGAAATTTTATGCTGTACCATCCCGACCCACCTCAGTAACCTTGAGGACAAGGCCACGGACACTATTCCTGTATTCTGTAACATTTCTACGGGCGCTGTACGGGCATCGTAAGCTAATCGCAAGCCAAATGTAACCTAAGCATAAGTCTTACTCGGCCATTCATGCAAAAGTCAATGGGTACCATTTGCTGTTGAATTGATGGTAAACAAAAAATGTTACTCAGTTAATATAAGAAGTCAAATAACACCATTAAAACTGAACGAAGCCATTAACTTGTTAATGGTATAGTTCAACATTCAGTTAATAGGCGCTGTTTGCTGTCAAATCAAGGGCATACCAAATCACCATTAACAAAATGAGCCAGCAATTAAATAACCATTAAGTTAAAAGGCTTGATTACCTGTTAAGTTAATGGATACAAAATAAATGTTTACCATTTAAGTAAAAATGGTATTGTTCATCAAAAATTTATGGGATCTTTGTGCCATCAAATTAATGGCATACAGAAATCAAGTTCTACCATTAACTTAAGGTGGTCATTTACCATTAAAGTATAAATGGTGTTGCTCATTGAAAATTAATGGGCGCTTATGCTGTCAAATTAATGGGCGCTTATGCTGTCAAATTAATGGCATACAAAATCAAGTTCTACCATTAACTTAAGGTGGCCATTAAATACAGTGTCTTTAAAATATCATTAAAAGGCTCTTAATGTATAGCATTTTAATGGGGGCCATTAAAATATTAAGGGTTAATTAATGGTCTTTAAATTAACAAATTAACAGCATTTCAATTGTAATGAAAATACCTTTAAAATGTGTCTCCTGAAAAAGTAACAGCACCATTAAATTGGCATAAATTTTAATGGATGATATTTAATGGATATTTAAGGCTCATTATTTTGTCATTAAAATATGAGTTTAAGTGTGTTTAATTTGCTTTTAAAATGACCTGTGAAAAATTAACGGCCCCATTAAAATGCTATACATTAAGAGTCTTTTAAGAAGTTTTTAATGCTGATGGCTACCATTAAATATTTTAAAGGTGCCTTTACTTTAATTGGAGTGATTTTTAAGGCATGAATTTAACAGATTTTAATGGTCATAAAAGTAATGGCAATTTAACAATGCTGTTAACCTAATGGCATTTTGATGCTATTTTAATGACTCTTAATGTATAGCATTTTAATGGGGTATTTTAATGCTCTTTTAACAAGATTTTCATGGGGAGAATCTTTGAAAATGCTGTTAAATTTAATGGGTTTTTTAATGCCTTTTTAAGTGACTTTTAATGGGGATGTGTGCAGTAGTGATAGTGCATCCAAGTAAAAAAAGGCTTATATGCATGGATGGTTTTACTTTCAACACTTCTCCTGGGCAGGCTTTAAAAGTCCTTCTAATTAAGCAGGTGACCATATTGGATATTCTCCAATTGTCAGTGAAAATTTCATTATTATTTCAATGAAATAACAGTGAAATTTCAGTGAAAGAATTGGTCAAAATAACACTGAAATTCAGCGAAATTTCACTCATTATTTCAATGAAGTAACACTGAAATCTCAGTGAAAGAAATGGTCAAAATAACACTGAAATTCAGTAAAATCTCGTTGAGATTTCGCTGAATTTCAGCATTATTTTGACCAATTCTTTCGCTGAGATTTCAGTGTTATTTCATTGAAATAATAACAAAATTTCAACAAAATTTCTTTGAAAATCTTAATGTTATTTCAGTGTTATTTTGACCAATTCTTTCACTGAGATTTCACTGTTATTTCATTGAAATAACACTGAAATCTCAGTGAAATTTCAGTTGCATTTTCACTGGGGTTTGCATTGCAATGCAAAGGATTCTCACATTTTATCAACAAAAAATAAGTGTATTTGTAATATTCATGTACGAAGTTTTAACAAATCGTGTTAACTTTGAACAACTGGCCCCAGGGGTCATATCAAAGGGTTTTGAAGTTGTTTGGGTATGCAGTCCGGTAACAATGCGCACCTAAGGTACTTCATTACAGGCCTGACATAACATATATATAAACCCTGATTAAAAACACTTAAGTCCAATTCGCATGCGCCAAAAATACACACGTGTAAATATACTCCGGTGTGCAAATTTTACTCGGGGTAAGTAAATGGCGCATGCGAACGCAAATACACACCGGAGTATATTTACATATGGGTAAATTTACTCCTGGGTCTGACCAGATGCAAATTTTATTTTTACAAATACACACGTGTAAATTTACTATTATGTCCCATGCGAACGCAAAGTAAAATTTACCCATGAGTATTTTTATTTCAAGTCAATATTCTGCTTTTAGATAACGAATTTTCATTTTTTTTGTTCCTAACTGATTATATGACAGTTGCTGAAACTGTGGACATTGTTGCTAAATAAGAGTTTATTGCCATTCATCACATTTTAGATCATATGGAGTGCAAACAGCCACACTATTTCTTCATCATTCTTGGTTAGGATTCTTGGGGCATTTTAGCAGTAATTCCTTGTAAAAGGATGAAAAAAGGGAACTGTATAACTGCTAAGGTTATGCCTGACCATTACATGATTCCCCTCTGCTGCCAAAGTCTACATGAACACCTTGAAGCAGCCTCTTCTTGTTTTGCAAATACAGAAAACTTAAATGAACAGGTTTTAATCCAGAAATGATAAATTTACCTACAAAAATACTCCTGGCGATAAAAACCATGCGAACGCAATTTAAATTTACTCTCAGGTTGATTTGCACACCGGAGTATAAATACACACCGGAGTATATTTACACGCGTGTATTTTTGGCGCATGCGAATTGGACTTTTAGTCCAATTCGCATGCGCAAAAAATACACGCGTGTAAATATACTCCAGTGTGTATTTATACTCCGGTGTGCAAATCAACCTGAGAGTAAATTTAAATTGCGTTCGCATGGGTTTTATCGCCAGGAGTATTTTTGTATGTAAATTTATCATTTCTGGATTAAAACCTGTTCATTTAAGTTTTCTGTATTTGCAAAACAAGAAGAGGCTGCTTCAAGGTGTTCTTGTAGACTTTGGCAGCAGAAGAGAATCATGAAATGGTCAGGCATAACCTTAGCAGTTATACAGTTCCCTTATTTCATCCTTTTACAAGGAATTACTGTTAAAATGCCCCAAGAATCCTAACCAAGAATGAGTGTGTATTTGCAAAAATAAAATTTGCATCTGGTCAGACCCAGGAGTAAATTTACCCATATGTAAATATACTCCGGTGTGTATTTGCGTTCGCATGCGCCATTTACTTACCCCGAGTAAAATTTGCACAACGGAGTATATTTACACGTGTGTATTTTTGGCGCATGCGAATTGGACTTTACAATAAGAAGTCTAAAGTCCAATTCGCAAGCGGTATAACTGCTAAAGTTTATTATGCCTGACCATTACATGATTCTCCTCTGCTGCCAAAGTCTACATGAACACCTTGAAGCAGCCTCTTCTTGTTTTGAAAATACAGAAAACTTAAATGAACAGGTTTTATTCCAGAAATGATAAATTTACCTACAAAAATACTCCTGGAGATAAAACCCAGGCCAACATTAGGAATACTTTTGTTTCCCCTTACCCGACCTTGTTTCTCAGGTGTGGGTCGGTCGGTCGGTAAATTATTTTTTTTTTTAGTTTCTCAGATTTTATACAGATTAAACTTTAAATTGTATTAAAGTTATAAATTGTTCTAATATATAACTTATACTTGATTGCATATATAATGTTAACCTAGAAGATATATTTTATTTATGGAAACATTCTTCTAAAACATAAAATTTTACCTTAGAAATTCTGTGTGACAAAAAAAAATAAAAAATTTTACATGAAAAATTGAAATAAAATTTTTTGGGTCGGGGCAATTTTTTAGGGTCGGTCGGGAAAGGGGAAACAAATAAATTTTTATTTTTGGCCCCATGCGAACGCAATTTAAATTTACTCTCAGGTTGATTTGCACACCGGAGTATATAAATACACACCGGAGTATATTTACACGCGTGTATTTTTTGCGCATGCGAATTGGACTTAAGTGACTCAATATTTTTAAAGATCATAATATGAAATGATTCAATTTTATTCAGCTATAGAAATATTGTGGCTGAAACTTAAGAACCCCAGTGAAAAATATCGAAGACAATTTATCCCCTAATATGGGAAAATTCAAAATAGTCACATTAAAATTTGAAATCAGGCTGACATGTGGTATGCGCAATGTTGGGGGCCACCCAATGTTAGGGGGCACTTCTGTAATAGTATTGAGCGTACAACTTGCCAAGTTGAGAAAGATTTAAAACCCCAGTGTCTGAGTGTTTGTACCATTATGCCACAAAAAGTTATTGAGAAGTTTAGCATGAATAATAAAAATGTCTCTTGGTAAATCTATGGTGCAATTTGCAACAATCAGACAAACTGGCAATCGTTAATATTTTGGTCAGCCTTTTCAGGACTAAGTGCAAGGAAGTAAAAGAAATATAAGCCAATCAGACATTATCAGGTCCTATAAGGTTAAATTCCTTGATGTAACAAATCAAAGAACACCTGATATTGAATAAACATCACCCTGTTGCCTTTTTCCAGATTGCCCTTTTACTTACAATTTGCATTGTCCCTTTAATTATGAAAATTGGACAAAAATTAAGAAAGTTAACAGACTTTTTAAGTTTGGGGCTGGGGTAACCAAAGGTGCAGCTCTAGTCGCAGTGTGATTACTGCATGGTTGCCTGGTAACCAGTCAGCAATTTTTCAGTCATGTGAAGATAATCCAGGAGCCGCTACCTCTTGGGTACCAGTACTATGGGGGGCTAAAGTGTCTTCTCTTGCTCAAGATACCATGAATCTATCATGTCGGAGGACGTCCCCAATGCATTCCTTAAGTTATGGGTTTGCAATGTTAACGGCTGGAATCACTACAGAAGCTGGAATCCATCTTAGAAAAACATTCCAGATCCATACATACCTTGTGGAAAAGGCGCAATGAACATCATGAAAACTACGTAATCTCTTGCTCCAAATTCATGATACTTTTAGAATCACACAAAAAAAATCCATGATACATGTAATACCCATTCAAGTAATATTTGAAAGAAATGCTTAAAATGTAAAATGAATAGGTTTAACTCTGAGCAATTCTGTGGAAATTGATCCAACTTTCTCTCCTGGGTCCAACCATCATCAGATGAACCACATCATGAGAAAACCCATCTTTAGGGATTGAAACAACACAACATAAAATATGCTGTAGTATGCTGTAACATAGAACCACTAACGATAGCTCAAGAGATTTAGGTAGCGAAGTAGAAAACATAGGCTTTGATACATGTAATCTGTAATCCAATGTAATCGATTCCACACATACAACAAGAGGACCAATGGTCCTGTAAACGCTCACCTGAGATCTGCTGCATATACCAATAAACATGTTTGAATATTATGGTATTTAACCCCAGTGCAGGGGCAGATGAAGCCCTTGGGCCATTTTCTTCTTCTTTTTTTTTCAGAATAATCAATATTCTGTCCATTTGCCAATTTCCTGCTGCTGGCTTTTCCCTTCAAATGACATTTTAACAATTTTCCCCATTTAAATGCATGGTCAACCCATGTTGACCTTGCCATAAACTGGGTCAAGGTCATCACAGGGTCATGATTTATGTATACATTGTACTTAAGCCATAGATGCTTCACACCAAGTTTCTTTGAAATAGGCCCACCGGTTCCGGAGAAGATTTTTGAAGGGTTTTTACTATATATGGGCATGGCGGCCATCTTCGTCATGTGACCTTAACAATTTATATATACATTGATTCCCCCATTCTATAGATGCTTCACATGAAATTTGGCTTTGATTGGCCAAGCGGTTTCAGAGAAGATGTTTGACTGGTATGGTAATATACATGTATAATGCCCCGGGGTTGGGGCAAATATGCCCCTGGGGTCCAATTTATTTCAGAATCATTAAAAGTCAGTCCTACTGTCCATTTTCTGCAAGACTTTCACTTTAAATGACATTTTAAAGGTTTTCTCCATTCAAATGCATTGGCGACCTATGTTGACCTTGCCGTAAAATAGGTCAAGGTCATCCAAAGGTCATAATTTATAAATACATTGTAGTACTTCAGTCCCCAATGCTTCATGCCAAGTTTCGTTGAAATCGGTCCATTGGTTCAGGAGAAGAAGATTTTTGAAGGGTTTTTACCATATATGGGCATGGTGGCCATCTTGATCATGTGACCTGGATTATTTATAAACACATTGATTCCCCCTTCCCATAGATGCTTCCTATAAAATTTGGCTTTGATTGGCCAAGTGGTTTCAGAGAAGAAGATCTTTGAATATTTTTGTAATATACATGTATATTGCCCCGGGGTGGGGGCAGACAAACCCCTGTGGTCCAATTTTTTTTTCAGAATTACCTACCTTCAGTCCATTTGCCCATTTCCTGCAAGTTTTGCCTTTCAAATAACATTTTAACAATTTTCCCCATTCAAATGCATGGGCGACCTATGTTGACCTTGCCGTAAAATAGGTCAAGGTCATCCAAAGGTCATAATTTATAAATACATTGTAGTACTCCAGTCCCCAATGCTTCATGCCAAGTTTCGTTGAAATCGGTCCAGTGGTTCCGGAGAAGAAGAATTTTGAAGGGTTTTTACCATATATGGGCATGGCGGCCATCTTGGTCATGTGACCTGGATTATTTATAAACACATTGGTTCCCCCTTCTCATAGATGCTTCATATAAAATTTGGCTTTAATTGGCCAAGCGGTTTCAGAGAAGAAGATCTTTGAAAATGGTGGACGACGATGGATGGACGACGACGACGGACGGCGGATCATGGCCATCCTATAAGCTCACCTTGTGAGCCTAACGGCTCAGGTGAGCTAATAATTCACTGTTCATTGTTGTAATTTATTTATGAAGGATCAAAATGCAAGTGTCATATACAGCCATGAAGAACTTTCAAAATGAGCTTCTGGAAACCAAATTTGCTATTTGAATTTTACACCAAGCAACAAACAAGTAGCATGTGATTATGTACAGCTATGCATTAATTCTGTAGGTCCGCTTCACCACAGTCCACTGCTGATAAATGAGCCACGACGTGTGAATACTGGTCTTCAGGGTTTCTGACCAGGTCCGACACAAACCAGCCAGTACAGTTATAGAATTTGGCTAGATGCTTGAGATTTTGGATTTAGGAAGAAGAGGGATTGCACTATCCATGTAGCGAAAACAAAGGCGCAGATCCGCTGTGCAGTTGCACTCTCAACGCAGCTCAAATAATAGTAATTAAAAATAAGTCTCCATGACACGGTGGTTATAAGCCACTCACATTGTAAACGAGGGTCGTGTGCTTAATCCTAGACTTCTACAGTCTTTCGGATAACACTTTAAACCAAGGTCCAGTCTCCATATGATCTAAGCTACTGAGTTGGACATAAAACAAAAAATCAACCAATCAACTTCTTTGAATACTCACATTACAAAAACTTGCCCAAAAGTTTTTTTGTAAAAAATTTAAAATTTTGTTTTCATATTTTTCTTATTTTTGCTCAAAACATGGATTGTGGGAATACGTTAGAACCGCTGCCGAGGCGGTTCTAACTAGTATTCACAACCTATGTTTTGGAGGAAAGATAAGCATACCCCGAATACCCCAGTTCTGCTATATAAAAACGGGGTTCAAGGGGGTATATATTACACAGACATGTTTTCATGATGAATCCATCTGATTTTCAAGAAGCTTTTTCTGCTGCCCCAGACTACTTGATAGACAAATTATCAAAGAAATTTTCTCCTGCAATGTTTCAAGTTTAGCTTTCTCCTCTCATGCACAAATGTCTGTGCTTAGAATAGTGATTTACCATATGAAATCTAATATTGCCCCAGAGGGCCCTGCAATCAATTCATTAGACCTTTAAAATATCTGCCTCCACCCATCAGGGCTTGGAGAAATTGATAAAGACAGAAACCAGAGGACCAATGGACCTGTAAATGCTCACCTGAGATATGCTAAATACACCAATAAACATGTTTGAATATTATTGAAAATAGCCTCAGTAAAGGGGCAGATGAAGCCCTGGGGCCATTTTTTTCTTCAGAATGATCAATATCCTGTCCATTTGCCCATTTCCTGCAAGTTTTTCCCTTCAAAAGACATTTTAACAGTTTTACCCATTCAAATGAATAGGTGCTTCATGATGACATTGCCCTAAAATAGGTCAAGGTCATCACAGGATCATGATTTATATATACATTGTAGTACTTGAGTAATTGATGCGTCATGCCAAGTTTCGTTAAAATCGGTAAACCAGTTCCGGAGAAGATTTTTGAAGGGTTTCTACCATATATGGGCATGGTGGCCATCTTGGTCATGTGACCTGGATTATTTATAAACACAATGGTTCCTATAGATTCTTCATATAAAAATTGGCTTTGATTGGCCAAGCGGTTTCAGAGAAGAAGATCTTTGAAAATGGTGGACACGGACGACGGACGGACGGGGGACAGGTGCCTGCCTATCCTATAAGCTCACCTGCTCAGGTGAGCTAAAAATGAGTACTACTGTTTGCTTAGGTTTGGTCATGGCTTAACATCCCAGTCAACCTTTTTTCAGTCATGTCATACAGAGCCATTGATACCAGAGTATTAACAGGGAGTACTGTGGTGTTTTCCGCCTTTGGGTATCGCCATGGGCTATACATGGTCAAACAATGAAAATAGCAGTGAGAGATTGTAAGCTTTTTTGAAAAGCTTCATCTTGTAGAACCGAATCTTCAAGCCACATCAGCTAAAATCATAAACAGGGTGTTTACCTAGACAAGTGATTTTTTTTTTCTCTAAATTATTACTACACATCTACAATCAACCTAATCTTGACTTACTTTGTCTGCATCATATTGCAAACCAAGAAGTCAATTTCAGAGGGTTAAGAAGAAAATTGAAAGTCTGATGGAAATTAGCAATTCAAATATTTCTAAACTTGATATTAATCCATCAAGCATACAATATGCCACATTTGAGCCTGTGCGTGAGAAAACCAACAATCTGCCTATGCGAAAACAAAGACGCAGATCAGCTTCGCGGTAACCGCGAAGCTGATCAGCGCCTTTGTTTTCGCTACACGGATAGTACAGTCCCTCTTCTTCTTAAATCCAAAATTTCAAGCCTCTAGCCGTCTTCTGTGCTTGTACAGCCCGGTTTGTGTTGGACCTGGTCAGAAACCCAAATTGTTGGTTTTCTCACGCACAGGCTCATTTCAATTGGAATTTTCTTGAAGTTTCATTGCAGTATTGTGATAGAAACTTTGCACACCGATTCTTGCAATAGACTGTACAATAAAAGAGCCTGTGCACGAGAAAACCAACAATTTGGGTTGCCGACCAGGTCCGACAGAAACCAGGCTGTACAGTCACAGCATAAAGCTAGAAACTTGAAACTTTGGATATAAGTAGAAGAGGAATAGTACTATCAGTGTGGCCAAAACAAAGGCTCTGATCAGCTGTGCAGTTACTGCACAGCTGATCTGCATCTTTGTTTTCTCTACGATGGTTTTCTCATGCTAAGGCTCAAATGTATGTTTCATGAAGTCATTATTATAATTTAGAATTACATTATACAATCTATTAAAGTTTTGTATGTTGTTTTGGCTAAATGTCCCAATCAACAATTTTTCAGTTGTATCGGAATGGAGAACACTTCCTGGGTATTACCAATACTTTAGTGAGTTAAATTTGTCTTTTGATGTGCACTGAACAAGACACAGTTCGGTGGGGTAGGTTTCATACCTAGGACCTCCTATTTCATCACAAATTTTCTCCAGCAGGGTTCCCCCCCCCCCATTTACCCCAAAAATTTGTCATGTACCCCCAAAATTTGCAAACCTTCTTATACAGGCCTATGCATTGAGGGTATGAAACTAAAAAAATTAATCCAGTATACCCTCAATTTCAAAATTCAGTTGGAACCCTGTCCAGTCTTGTAAAATTTGTATCTATTTTTTTTTTTATTTTCTCCAGTCATGTAAAATTTGTATCTCAACACTCCATATGGCACATTTGCACACCATATTGCCGTTTTTGAGCACCAAAATATGCAAGGATGATGTGTTTCACACTTTTCTGAATGATATGCGCCTCCTCGCTTTGAAATTATGTTGAAATACCCTGCGGAAACAATTTTACGGCCATCATATTGGATCTGAGACAGTCCGAATGTAACAGTCCCACCTACGTAGCGATAAAAAACGGGATCGCAGTACCATGTTGATCATTCATATCCGTGGGAGTCAATAAAAAGTTTAACAGCACTAATTTTGATGGGTCGGTTGGGAAATCAGAAACATGACATTTTTTAGGCCTTATTTGGATTTATCAGTATACTTGTGTGGATGATTCTTAATTTAACGCTATATCATCCAACATGTCTGCTACCATCATGCGAGCCGCTACGCGAGAAAACCGGTCTTCGGGGTTTCCGACCAGGTGCGACACAAATCGGCCTGTACAGTCACAGAAGCATGTTAGAAGCTTGAAATTTCGGATTTAAGAGGAAGAGAAATTGTACTTTCCGTGTAGCGAAAACAAAGGCGCTGCTCAGCTTGGCAGTTACTGCGAAGCTGATCTGGACCTTTGTTTTCGCATAGGCAAAAATCCCGTTCTCACGCGATGCGGCTCATTCCAAACATAACCTACACGTTTGTAACACAGACACTTGACAACATTTTCCTCTAACAAATTGTTTGTTGATTATTCTTAAAGTTTGTTATTACATTAAAACAATATTCCCTAAAATAGAAAACTAGAAATCCATTGAGGGAACCTATTTTTACAAAGAGACAAATTGGTTTCACTATTGCAATCTTTTCATTGCTTGCACATTGTAATTTGGTCATCCAGTAAAGGGAAAAAAGTCAAGGATTTTCATCCTTTATGTAGACTATTTTTAAAACGTCCTTTACGTAGACTATTTAAACTTTAACTTTCTTTCCTGAATTCTCAAAAACCCAGGGAAAATTTCATTTGAATGAATCTGGAATTTGCCTGGCAAAACAATATTTTAAAAGCTTTTTACTTTTTGAGCCCTTTGGGATTCTGCAAATCTGATCTATTTACCAAATTTGAGAGAAGTATTATGGTATTTTTTGTTGTTTTTGATCAATAGGGCGATATGATATTGCTCCAAGTCTTAATAACATTTGAGCCGTGACATGAGAAAACCAACATTGTGGTTTCCGACCACGTCCGACTCAAATCAGGCTGTGCAGGTACAGGAAATGGCTAGAGGCTGAAATTTTTTATAAAGAAAGTAGAGAAATTGTACTATCCGTGTAGTGAAAACAAATGGCGCTGATCAGCTTCTGGGCTACCGCCAAGCTGATCCGCACCTTTGTTTTCACATACACAAAACATAGCTTTTCTCAAGACGTGGCTCATTTGCTCTACAAACGTGTCTACCAACTGACAAATTGACTTGATTTTCATCTCCAAGAATAACAAATTCAACAGAATAACAATCAGGATTCCTTAGCCTCGTCAGCAAAAAATCAAAATTGCCGGTGCCCTCAATTAACTTGATGAAAAACCATCGGGACATTTATGGCAAAATAACAAACTACCAAAGGAATGGTAGTGATCTTACCCTATCGGCTTCGAAAAGACATATGCAAAAGTCTTAATGGAGAGATTTTTCAATGTTCTAATTTGGAAGTAACAAACACTGCGCAAAGAATTGAACATGTATATACAGTACGTTAAGAGCTTAGAAAGTGGATGACGCATGCGAGAAAACAAGTCTTCGGGGGCTGGACCTACCAGGTCCAACACAAACCAGCCTGTGAGGTCACAGAAGAAGGCTAGAAGCTTGAAATTTTGGATTCAAGAAGATATCCAAGAAGCAAAAACAAAGGCCCTGGCTGATTGCCTGTGCAGCTATTCTGCGTCTTTGGTTTCACATATTATACATGAAAAGGACAATGCAGCTCACATACATGTGAACATATGAGCCGTGTCATGAGAAAACAGAGTAACTGCACAGCTGATCAGCACCTTTGTTTTTCGACACTCGGATAGTACAATTTCTCTTCTTCCCAAATCCGAAATTTCAAGCTTCTAACCATCTTCTGAGACTGTACAGGCCGGTTTGTGTCGGACCTGGTCGGAAACCCCGAAGACCAGTTTTCTCATGTCGCGGCTCATATGTAACAGTTGTGGGTACTCATAAGCAAGACTTGCAGGTATTAAAGAATATACTAAAAGCATCCTAAATATGCTGCTAACATGCTAAGCAGTCAAGGTTCTTGGCTTCAACACATAAGGCATAAGATTACTTCAATTATTTCCATGCCCTTGGGTCCAAACTCATAAAACATCAATCTTCTCAATCTTGGTCATAATCTATAGTGAAGCCCTAGATCTGTGTTGAGGTGTCTGACAAGGTGAGACCTGAACCAGACTGCTCAGCTAGACTGACCAGCTAGCAATTTGGACTTTGAGAGATAGAAACTTTAACCTGGGTAGCAAACAACAAGATTGCTGAATACATGGCTAAGAACTGCAGGCCCATAAATGCATCTTCACTGTTCAAATCATGCTCAAGACAGTCTTTTTCAGACAGGGCCCATGCACAAAATTGAACACTCAAAGGATTTGTATGTTTTTTCTCTTCAATTAAGAAGCTGATTATAGATGTCAGACTGATCAGTCTTCGGTTGTTTCTGACTACTGTTTGAACAGACAGTTCCATCACGATCAACAATCAGCCAGTCAGCACGTCGTTCAAAACTCAAAGTATCGATCTATGTATACGAGGAGCGAAAACAAAGGCGCTGATCAGCTGTGCAGTTACTACACAGCTGGTCTGCGCATTTGTTTTCGCATATGCAAAAATCCTCATGATGTGGCTCATATATAATCTGTTTATTTCTCCATAGCAGCTTAAGTTTTGAGTACTCAAAAATGGGACAGGCACAGAATTTAGGGCATCAATTTATTCAGAAAATTCAGATTATAGGCTTAATGGCTTATAGCATTCTGCATAGGACAGTATCAATTCATTTACCACAACAAGTGGCAGGTCAGACTCATAAATGGAAATCTTCAATCAGAGAAACTGTATGAAAAAAATAGTCTCGAAAATGACCATCAAAGTATCTAGACTGTGTTGCACCCCATGAAAATAAGAAAATGTTTGAGAGAAGCTAATAAAGGGAGACAATTATTTCTTCTTTACTACGTTTCTTTCAGATTACATTCCCTCACTTGTACATCTTCCATGAAGGTGTGGATTAACAAATTTCTCTGCTATCAATTTTTTATTTTTTTTTTAATTCAGTTTTACATCCCTTTCAAGATTATTTCAGATCATATGAGACAGGCCAATCAGTAGGTGGGCGAAAACGGGAGAACCCTGAGAAAAACCACCTGGCACACCCGCAAGCAAAAGTTGGCCCGTCTCACATGTCGCCAGTGCGGGGCTCGAACCCACACCAGACACAGCCTCTCTGCTATCAAGCACTGTGTTGTGGCTCTGCAGTAAAGTGTCTAACTCAGGAACGAGACATTGGTGATTGCAAATCTAATATTCATTTATCTCTCAAAAATGAGAAAAAAAAACTGCAACCTACCTATTTCCCCATGTGTTAACTTGTGTCATTGTCTCATCGAGCAAGACACTTTAAGCTCAAAACAAGACCCAGGGAATGGAAATCTGTCTCAATATGACTAAAAAGCTATTGACTGGGACCTTAAGTATCAAATCAAGCAGATGAACCATTTCTTCCATGAAATAGACAATATCAGCCGCGTCGTAAGAAACCGGATTTTCGCCTCAGTAACTGCACAGTGAATCAGTGCCTTTGTTTTTCACTACTCTGATAGCACAATTCCTCTTCCTAAATCCAAAATTTCAAGCTTCTAGCCATCTTCTGTAGATGCACAGGCCGGTTTGTGTTAGCGTTTTCACTACTTGGATAGTACAATTCCTCCTCTTCCTAAATCCAAAATTTTAAGCTTCTAGCCATCTTCTGTAGATGCACAGGTCGGTTTGTGTCAGACCCAGTCTTCACGAAAAGTGTCGGTCTCTCAGTCATTTCCGACAAATTTTGAAACTGACCGGCGATTTCTGTCATGTTCCCGGTCGATCTGTCCGACGAGAAAAAGGCCAGTTCATAATATAAAATTGTCATCTCGCCTTTTCAGCGACGAATGATAAAATAAATCAACTTTGTTCCGATTGTTTTCTGCAGTTTGTTGAGATGCGTGAGGGCGACCATGTTGGTTTCATGTTTACAATTTTGATTGGTCAGCCAAGAATTTCAGCCAATCGAATACATTCGTACAGAAATATTCGGTCAGGTATGAAACCTTCGACCGCACTGCGCCTGCCATGTTGGGTATGCCGAACCTAGAATGACCATTTAAAGTGTGAAAATAATACAGGGTTACAATATAACTAACGAGGTTTATACGAGTCTATTATTTTGAAATATTGTTACACACGGAATAATGTAAAAGCGTTTTATTTCGTGAAAATACACATGAATAGCTGGTTCGGAAGAGCAGGCACTGCGTGGTCATGGCTTTCATACCTGACCCGAAGAGAGGGGAAATAACTCTTAAAGCACTGGCCTTGACCTTCCTCCGATCGAAGTCGCGTAATTTTGTTGTGAAATTCTTGAATAATTTGAGCGCTGTCGTAATTTCTCTAAAGGTAATTCGAATGCCCTAAAAGAGGTTCAAACAATATTGTTCAAAGAGTAGTAAACAGGAAAACGAATAATTCTTTTGCTCATTCATGGAAAACAACGAGCTTAAGAAGCTCTATTTTTTTTTTCAAGTTTTTTTTTTTTTTGTCATTTTTTTCTGTCCGACAATTTTTTTTTCTGACCAGCAAAAATTTTCAGTCTGTCAGACAGCTGTCCAGTAGCTGTTTTTGCGAAGACTGCAGACCTGGTCTGAAACCCCAAGGATTGGTTTTCTCGCATCGGGGCTCATATCTATTCCAACTTGCCTACACTTTCAGAAAGTAACTAAGAAATTAATAAAACAAGGGTATACATTTTTTATTTAGGCCAGAAAAGAAATGATTGTTTCCGGTTACTAACTGTGTCTAATTTTTCACCCCCAACCCAAACTTTTTTGGCAGTTTATTACTTTTATTTATATTCTTGTAGTTAATTTCACAAGGATCTCGGAAGAAAGTCTATGTTTCCCGCCTAAATTTTGAGTGTTTCTGGCGGCTTCTGTGTTATTTGTATAGAATATCAGTTGCATTCTCAGTAAAATATAACATTTGATAAATGCAACAACATGGTGGAAACCACTTGATGTTACATACCGGCAACATAAATCTGTGTCAAAGATGGAGGGGGTCAGATTTTTTGCAAAAAATATTTTGTCAGAAAAAAAATTTTTTGCCATAGATTATCAAGAAAATACAGCAATATGCTTATTGCAACCTAAAGTTTTGGGTAGAAATGATTAATGCAGGAAAAACATGTACATATTAATGCAGGAAAAACATGTACATAATCTTTATTAGATTGATAACTGTAAATAATACTGTCCATTACTTATGCAAATACCTGTACCTTTAATAAACTGTGCAAAATATATTAATCAACTTTTACTTTTGAACATTGACTCCATATGTTTTTAGACATATGGCAAGTTTTTCTGACAATATCTTGCATGCACCTTATTAGGGTAAAATCATTCATTGTGTGGTGCTGAAGTGACATTAGATATTAAGTCCACTGTGGCATATCTCAAATAAAACATAAAGCGTCAGAAATTGATAAACATATTCTGCGCAGTATATATATGCATCATAGTGTGTACACTTAAAATAGGACAGGTAGTCTGTTCATTCAGGTAGAACATACATATACAGTATATTTCCATAGCCTTGGTACATTACAAATAATTGTGCTGAGCCCATTTATGGGTTTTGTGGCTTTTTGACAGCCTTCCCCCCCTTGCCCAAACATGGCATTTTGATATGATATGTCAATTACAAAAATACAGTTACATTCAAAATATTTTGATTGGGCAAGGGGGGGAACATGGTCTTATAAAACGTTTCCTAATTCCTTTATGAATCTATGTTAAATTGAAAGATTTTGTCCATTTTTCATAGAAGTCACTGCTTGACTCACACACAACATTACATGTCTAAATACAACAGAAACTTATTTTTCGACTGCAATAAACTTCATTTCAGTGCCTGGAACTTGAGATTTTGAAAATTTCTTGGGCAACCTCACAATAGAATTCTTCCGAGATCCTTTGTAAACTTTCTGCCATATTTTGATATTTCCTAATTTTTAGATGCCTAGAGACACCTTAGTTAATATCTTTTTTTAGCACAATCAACATCACATGACCAAAATGCACCGTTTTTTCTACTTTCGTAAAAATGTTTCTCTAATTTAACGATCCTGAAGAAGGTCTTTAAAAAGACCGAAACGCGTCGATAGAATAAACCACAAATTAAAACTCACCGCTGTTGGTTGTTCGTTCTACTTTCACCCCCTCGGAGTTCTTTGGCAGTTTTAGAGGATTTCAAAGGGATTTTCCCAGTCAGCCATTTTGTTGTTCTATCTCCTTCATGTACAAAAAAAGTCATCAAAAAAAAAAAGTTTTCCTACCTACCAACCCTATTTTAAAATTTCAGGCAACTTGAAACACCCAAATTATTAGTCTTTAGGCCTTAGTCATTCTTTCAATGAAAAAAATAATACCTTTGGCATATATTTTCTTGGTCCTGTCTCTCTGTCAACTGTGCAGAAAATACCAGTACTCCAATAGGATAACAGATAAAATCACCAAGAGATTAGTGCATCATCTGAAAGAAATAGGAACATTGTCATAAAGGCCGTATATCAAAAGTGCAAAAATCATACCATGACATTGTATGAAAATCAAATGCGCGAGAAAATCGGGTATCAAAAGCGTGAGAGGCCTTTAGAGCAAACATCTGTCAATCTGATAAATGCCATTTCTTGGTTACATATTAAACGCCCTCATTTTAATCACATGTTGAA
Source organism: Rugalucina vietnamica (assembly GCA_964017185.1). NCBI lineage: Eukaryota > Metazoa > Mollusca > Bivalvia > Lucinida > Lucinidae > Rugalucina > Rugalucina vietnamica. Next base: position 46,993,786 of record OZ024875.1, read on the forward strand.
CATTTGAAACGGTTCAAGATACCTACTTGCAAAGGCACTCTTTTATAATGAAATGTTTTTATTGTGTCATATATGAGCCTGTGCATGAGAAAACCAACAATTTGGGTTCCAACCAGGTCTCACACAAACTGGGAAGATGGTTAGATGCTGGAAATTTTGAATTTAGAAAGTAGAGAAATTGTACTATCCATGTAGCGACAACAAAGGCGCTGATCAGCTTCGCAGTTACTGTGAAGCTGATCTGCGCCTTCGTTTTCGCCTATGCAGATTGCTGGTTTTCTATGCGGCAGCTCATATGTATATTAACCTTAAATTGAGGAAGTTTGTTTTACTAAGAACTGGGTTTTGCATAGGTAAACTCAATGATGACAATGATGACAATCAACAATGATGTTTATATGACAGTGATATCATGGGCTATGATTCAAGGACAAAAATGCAAAGTTCTTTTTCCTATACTCCCAGTACTCGAGGGTCTTTATGGGACACTAGATCCAGATGTGTAATGACCATTCTTTATTGAAAAGGCTGTGAAGAGAAGTGGCATGTAGAACCATTTAACACTTCAGACAGTAAAGGAAATAAGAATCATGGATATCATTCTAGTATCATATACAGAAAGTCTACTTTGCGAAAGGAACATTAGACAAACCTGGCAAAATTTCATTCTATCCACAGTATCCAGCATAAGAAATGTTAAGACAAGATGATACTACATGTAGTTAACAATAAGAAACTTAAGTTCTAAGCTTATGCCCTCAAAAGAGGTACCCAGGGATCTCACTAGGATTTTGAAAACAGGAGTCCGGGACTCCTCCAAAAGAAAAAGTAGGAGTCCCAGACAAAATTTAGGAGTCCCACTATAGAAACTCAATTACAATCCTTTTTTTTTTTTTTTTTCGACCAAAAAAAAATCATAATTATTTTACCTCTTTATAAACAGGGTTTGGGGCTTCTATTTCTTAAGACAATAATGTTGGCCATGGCACTTGTCAAAACCTTACACTCACCTGATGGTATAAAATGGCATGCTTTCAATTGTAGAATTGGTTGAACTAAACATTCTTAGTAGTGTGGTTACACTGGTTAGGTACGTGTATATGGGGGGGGGGGGGGTCTACTCTACTAGGTAAGACCAAGAAATATGTGTAATGCACTTCAAAATTAGCTCCTTTTGTAGACAAAGCCTTTCTGTGACATCTGTCTATCATATAATGTTAGGTGTACATCATTTACTTTCGCCTGTTCAGTAATGAGTTTGGGGTCAATGAGGGGTGACCCCTTAAAGGCTGGATTTCCTACTGTCAATTTGGTAAGAATGATAAGATTGGCTTGCATTCTTCATTACTAAAATATAGACACTAAACCTCTTTTGAACACTTAATACAAAGTTTTACCAACAAAATATGATTAAGAGGCAACAAGAACAAACAAATAATCACGATTCTTCCATTAATTCTAAAGTCGCGAAAACTAATGACATTTCAAAAATCGGCCCAAAAGTATAATTTTTTTTCTCTTTTTCAATTGTTTATGTAATTCAGTTGATATTTAAATGAAAATCGCTAGGTTTTCGCATGCGCACGTTCGTGACGCTTCCTGTTTTCAGGAACCTATTTTGGCTTTTTTCTCTGCATTTGGGCTGAGTCATTGGACTATTTATTACTTATCCTTCTTTTCAATGTTAACCCTCTCCAACTTTAGTATCTGTCCCAATTTTTTGTTGTTTATTTAGAAGTTTCTAATTTTTATTGTCCCGGATAAATTACACCGGATAATTTAGGCCCATTCACCGGTTTCAACACTTCCGGAAGGATTGAACCTGAACACAAACATTGAAAAAACCAAATAAATGTAGGTAACCTCCCAAATTAGGATTGTACTCATTGTTGATTTAGTAAGATAGGAGAATTTCCCAGTAATCTACACCAGTCAATTGCCCCTCATATCGCAAGAGGTCACAAATAGCAAGAAGATGAAGCACTTCTTATTTGACATGCTATTTTCTGTTGCTGGCTTGCTGTTGGCCATCAGATTGACACATTTTTGGAATACACAGGACAATGACATTGGGAGACTTCCAGTTAACTTGTTTCCAGTTTACTCCAGCATACACGGAACAGCAATTGACCAACAACTTATGGCTCACGTACCACACTTTTGCAGTGTTTCTATTCTAAGGGCTAGTCTCAGGTTTAAAGATCACCGCTCTGGTAAGCTCATTCATTTATACATTTTTACTCTTCTGATAAGTAACTCCTGGGACACCGAAACAAATCCTGGTCCAGAATCCCTTATTGACAACTCTCACTTTCCGTGTGGACTGTGTGATGTCAGTGTTGGATGGGATGACCGCGGGATTTGTTGCGACTCGTGCAACATCTGGTACCATATAGACTGTCAAGGCATGACTTCAACTATGTATGGGATTTACAATAAATCACTTAGCAAAAGTATAGCATGGGAATGCATACGTTGTGGAATGCCAAACTTTTCCACTTCGTTGTTTGACACTACAGCTTCTCTTGAGATATCCAACAGATTTGAGTCCCTTTCGTCCCTGTCCGAGCCTGACAGTCCGATACCAGACAATATTGGCCCCCCCAATGCAGCTTCTTCGCCTATTGTGCAAACAAAAGAAGCAAAACCCAGGACCAAAAGGGCGGTCCTGAACCATCCCTTGAGAATTTTGATCATGAATTGTCAGTCAATTAAAAATAAAAAGGCTGAAATTCACACTGTCATAGAATCGGCTAAACCTGACATCATATTGGGGAATGAGTCATGGTTAACCCCAGACATTAAAAACTCAGAGATTTTTCCAGATTCCTTTGATGCTATCCGGAAAGACAGAGCTAGTGATGCGCATGGTGGTGTTTTCATTGCTTTTAGGCGTGATCTTCTCTGTACTGAAGCTCCGGAATTGGACACCAAGTGCGAAATAATTTGGTGTAAGTTGAACATTATTGGATGTAGGACTTTGTACCTTGGATCATTCTATCGTCCCCCTAGGTTCCCAACTCAGGAGCTTGAACTGAAATATCTTGAGGATTTTAATACTTCACTTTCTCGGATTATGTCAAATAAAAATGCCCATGTTCTTGTAGGCGGTGACTTCAATTGTGGTGATATTGAGTGGAGCACAATGCAGGTACCCGAGGGGGTCAAAAAGAGGCCAGTTCAGACTAAACTTGTGGACATAATACAGGATCACTGCCTCTCCCAAATGGTAAATATACACACCCGAGAAGACAAGACCCTTGATTTACTCTTCACTAACTCGCCATCCCCAATTAACCGTGTTAAAGGGATGCCCCCGATCGGCAAAGCAGATCATGACATTGTCTATATTGAATATGACATAAAGGCTAAACGGATTCAGCAGGCCCCGCGTAAGATTTTCCTATATAAACGAGCGGATATGGACGGTCTCCATGACCATCTAGCGCGCTATAGGGATTCGTTCCTTTCAACTGACCATAGTCAGGTGTCAGTCAATGACATGTGGGTCAGTTTTAAGTCGGAGGTTCTCTCGGCTATTGAAAGGTTTATTCCATCAAAAATGACCAAGACAAAATATAGCTTACCATGGATCGATAGCTCGATCAAACGCTTGATAAGGAAACGTGATAAACTTTACTTTCGTGCTCGCAAGTCAAGCAGCCCTGACATTAAGAACCATTACAAACGGTTCAGAGCACATGTTCAAAAGAGCATTAGAGATGCATATTGGAAGCATATTACCAATATCTTCTCCTTTGAAAATGATAACCCTGATCCCGATTGTCCCCGAAAAAATGAAAAGGCAAAAAAGTTTTGGTCATTTGTCAAGTCCCTTAAGAAAGACGCGTCTGGGATCAATACTCTTAGAGAAAATGGTATCTTGAAGACTGACACTTTGGATAAGGCTAATATTTGTAATAGGCAGTTTCAGTCAGCCTTCACTCGCGAATCAGATGATGAAATCCCCTCCAAAGGCACAAGTCCTTTCACCGCTATGGGTGAAATTACAGTTGACCCCAATGGGGTCATTAAACTGTTGAATAATTTGAATATACATAAGGCGCCTGGGCCAGATGGCCTGAGTGCTAGGGTGTTGAAGGAATGTAGTTCTGAAATTGCTCCTGTACTGACCTATATCTTCAATGAGTCGCTTGCTCAGGGTGCTGTACCAGACGATTGGCGACAGGCAAATGTAGCCCCGGTATTTAAGAAAGGTGAGAAATACGATGCAGCTAATTATCGACCGGTGTCGCTTACTTGTATCTGTTGCAAAACTCTAGAGCATATAATAGTCAGCAACATAAACAAACACTTGGCTCTTGAAAACATTCTTGCTGACTGTCAGCATGGGTTCCGAAGTCAAAGGTCTTGCGAAACCCAGTTAGTTCAGTTTTATCATGATTTGGTTAGTAATCTGGACCGAGCAGTGGGTCGTGGCCACAGGCAGACGGATGTGATTGTCATGGATTTCGCTAAGGCCTTTGACAAGGTCCCACATAAAAGGTTATTATACAAACTTGACTTCTACGGGATTAGAGGATCTACACATAAGTGGATCGACTCGTGGCTCTCTGAGCGCTCTCAAAAAGTGGTATTAGATGGCCGTGCCTCAGACCCAGTCCCGGTTCTTTCTGGTGTCCCACAAGGATCGGTCTTAGGACCGGTCCTATTTCTTATTTTCATTAATGATCTTCCTGACAACATCAGGTCATCTGTTCGGCTATTTGCTGATGATTGTGTTTTATACAGAAATGTCAAGTCACCATTGGATTGTCAAATTTTACAAGATGACCTGAATAGCTTGGCCAAATGGGAAATGGATTGGCAAATGAAATTCAATGTTAGCAAATGTCATTCAATGAGGGTGACGCGGCTACATCCAAGCAGGCATATAGATTTCAATTACACACTGCATCAGCAAACATTAGAACAGGTTCAGTCCGCTAAATACCTCGGTTTAACTATCACAGATGATCTTGATTGGGGTCAACACATTTCTGAAATTACATGCAAGGCAACTAAGACTTTGGGTTTTCTTCGGCGCAATTTGGCACTGGCACCTAGGCATACTAAGGAAGTTGCATACAAAACATTGGTTCGGCCTCAACTTGAGTATGCAGCTCCTATTTGGCATCCCTATCATGAAACTCAGATTGAGATGGTGGAGAAGGTGCAGAGGACTGCTGCCCGGTGGACCTGCAGGCGATGGAGGAACACCAGTAGCGTCGGTGAAATGCTAGACGAACTTGAGTGGCCATCCCTGGAGTCTCGCAGGGAGCGGTCCTCCTTAACCTTCTTCTACAAGATACACTCCGGTACAGTGTCTCTTGATAAAGACAAATACCTGACCCCGGCACCCAATCTAAGGCATACTCGGGCATCACATGAATCACAATACACAAGACAATTTGCCTATAGTGATGCCCTGAAAAATTCCTTTTTCCCCAGAACTATTCCGGTTTGGAATAGTCTCCCTTCTTCAGTGGTCCTATCTAAGACCATTGAGGAATTTAAGGCTTCTATTTAAATCATTAGCCCAGAGGCATGCGTTTTAGTATGCCTCTCATCTATATCTTGTAAATAGTTTTAATGGTCCACCCCAAATGTTTTATTTTCCCTTGACTAAATTCTAAATTTAGCCACCCACCCCACACCTGAGGTGATGATCAGAAATTGATCGACTCAGTATCAGAAGATAGATAGATAGATTTTATGACTGTTTAATAAGTAAATTGTTTTATTGTAGCTGACCGATCAACCGTAACATGTTTAGACAAAGACACGTGTTATGAAAGCGACCGTCGCATTGATCAGACGCCGGAGGCGTGAAACTTTATAGCATGTCTAATTTGCATTGGGACAACACCCTTAATTTGAGTAATCCCTATCTTGATTGGAGATAATTGATTCTTGGAGCTAATTTACAACAAAGCCAAGGTAAAGATGGGAATTTTGGGACGTCTCACGGCGAAAAAATCTTGCGTCCCGGGAATCATCTCTTGGCAGAATTATGCGTCCGAGCACAAGTTTTCTCGTCCCGGGACGCCGAATCTGGCGTCCTCGAGATCTCTGGGTACCTAAACAGCAGAAAATTTCTTAATGTCCAAAAAATGTACAGCATCAACACAATAAATGACCAAGTCCTATCAAACAACTTTCTGTCCTGCAATCTGCCAGGCAATTGTCAGAGATGATGTTGAACAACATGCACATTCACCCCAACACATGGCTCATTATTCATGAAAAGGAAAACATTTCTTTGGAAATCTCTCCAAGCTTTCTGTTTCAAGAAACCAATACCCAATAACGATGTCTACCCTACAATAAGTCCTTGAAGCATTTGGCAATTGCTAGTGAGTCTTCTTCTTAAGTCACAGTGTGTCTGATATGGCTGAAGCCATCACACCACTTATATAAAAAAAAAACATGATCACATAGATAAACTTCAACTGACACCATTTACTTTCACTTTAAACATTTGATATATGACAACGGATTCAGATAACATCCTAAAAATACGCAAAATGGCTGTGCTGATACACTGCATTTAGGCACGACTGTCCGTGGATAGCCAGTGTCTAAACTGAAATAGCAGTTAGGGATTGCAAGCTTTTTTAAAAAGCTAAAACTTGATAATCAAATAATAATAATTTGTATTCCAAGATTTAATCAAATATCTTAAACATAGAAGACAAAATCAATCTGCCGTTTGGGAAAATATAAATCACTATTTCTCTAAGTGTTGTGTATTATGCACAAGTGTAAAACCGGCGTGTAATTCAAGACACCGCAAAATTCCATTGCCTGTTTTGGCAGTCAGTCGGCGGCCATCTTCCCAATGGTGTTTACGCTGTAAGAATTTCAAATAGGAAATCCTTGCTCTGTGTCAAGCAGTGTAAGTGCAAAACGATTTCAAAGAAATGGATAAATCTTTCATTTCTCACCTCTAATCATTGAAAATTGAAAACACACAATTTCGCAAAGTTTACACAAATTATTCACACCGACCTTGATTCATTCAGGGGTGAAGAAATTCCACAATTTTGATTGGTCGAGGATAAAGCTATAGAAACTTTGACGTCAATCCGATTTATTCATAGGCGCGAATTTTGTAATATTACATTATTATTTTGCAAATATTTTATTTTTAAATAAATGATAAAAAGCTTATTTGTTGAAATGAAATTCCAAGAGGCAAACATTACTGATGCTTAAATCCAGCCGTTAACGGCTCACCCCCACTCAGCCGGGAACCAGTCTAGTTGATGGACGCTGATTTTAATTGCTCCGATTTCGAAGAAGAAATAAATTTTTAGATTAAGTTCCAGTTGTGGTGACAGGGTTTTTTGTTGATAATTAGACGCATTTTGTGCTAGATATTTGTTTCTACGAAGGAATTGTGGAAAAACTTCCATTTTGTGGGAAATTGTCATTTTTAGGGGATGCCCTTTCATGGAAAATAAACATGGCTGCCGTGTAAAATTTAATGAGTGGGTGCCCAAAAAAATTGAAAAATACGGAAAGCAAGTTGTCATCGAGTGACAAATTTTTAAGAATCAAGACATTTAGATTCTAGTTTATTGATTTCTTGTAAATTTGTTTGGTTATTCGTTGAAATTACTTTGATGTTTGCGGATCAAAACTGGTAAATTTCTTTGAAAGATTTTTTGCATATCCGCTACGTTGCCCATGAATGAATCGAAAATTGACGAGTATTTGTTGGGCACTTCTGATTTAGATAAGGACCTTCCAAGAAGGCGTTCAGTGCCAATTATTTTTGCAGACAGCAAAGGGAAATATTTAGCAAATGAGGCTAAAAGGAGAGAAAGTAACAAAATTGAAAGAGGTATTGTTTGGAAAAATAAAGGAGGCCGTACTGCGTTAGAAGGCATTGACTGGCTAAAAAGTCAGGTAAACAATTATAAAAGGCGGTATGGTAATATTGAGCTTTTTGTATTTTTAGGCACGTGTGACTTCTGTGCAAAAGATGCAGATGGCATTCTTCACCTGCTTCCTAAAGAAGCCAAAATCCCAGAAAAACTGATTAACAAATTTCGCAGTTTTCTACATTATGCTAGCATTAAGGGAGTCCCAGTAACCTTTTTAGAAATACCATCTATTTGCATTCAAGAATGGAACAGAAATCATGGTCATGAACATCCTGAAATTTTTGCGGAGGATGACACGATAGTCAATCGAATGATTCAAGACATTAACAAAAAAATCAGGCAAATTAATCGTGAAAATGGCCGATGTTCCCCTAATTTCAATTCAGCCCTATTAAAGACTAGGAAAAATAAGAGCAAGAAAAAAAATAAATATAGGCCCACTTTCAGTTTATATGTGGATGGCATCCACAGTGGAAAAAAGCTGTCTCAATATTGGTTGAGAAAACTCTCTGAAATTGTGAAGAAGCAGTGCTACTGAGTGATCAGGGCTGGCTGGTCTCAGGCTGCAAGTTGATGTGAGCTTGTGTGAAGTTTAATTTGCCATGCTCAAACTGGAGCCCGTGACACATGTCAAGCAGTATCAGTTCATTAGCGAGCAGATTCACAGTTTCGAGCTTGATTCCACATAAGTTTGATTGGATTTGTTATTACAGTTTGGTGGAAATCACAATGTTGGCTACAAACAATACCAAAACATTATCAAATTTATGCAAGTCAATGGAATTTGTGTGAAGAAAATTTGCCATTTTCCATTATTTGATATTTAAAGGGCCATATTTATTGAATTAAATGTTTACATTGAGATATAGACTCAGCAAATAAAAATAAAAATAAAATAAAAAATGATTGTGCGAAATTAAATAATATAAAATCAATTATATAGTTCAGAGTGAAATACTGAATGGGAAAAGACCCAGTTTATATTGAATGAATAAACCAAATGATAATGGATGAAAATTGTGAGAATAAACTTAGTACTAGAATATTTAGTAGTTAAATTCTGACTTTAGCTGGGATCTGTGTGAAGTGGAATTTGCCTCATCCCAGTTTGCCTTTGACTTTGATTGTGAATGAGTATAAAATAACTAAATATTGTCAAAATGGTACAGCCTAAATAGAGATATTGACTCTAATGTATATATTGATCAATCATAGAATCTGTCAGATATACTGAACAATAAAATTCATTATAGAATTCACCAATCATGGCATCTTATCTTGATTCAAATGATAGTGCAATGAAAAAAAGAGCCAGACAGGACTCTAGTGACCCTGAAACCAGTTGCCAAAAGTGTGATTCCTTAATATCAGAGAAGATAATGTGCCAGGGGTGTAAACTGGACTATTGTCTAAAATGTGCCGGCATAAGCCATGAATTATTTGTCCATCTCACCAAGGGAGAAATGGAGGACTTCCTGTGGTCCTGCAAAAGCTGTAGGGCTACCTTTCCTTCCCTAGACAACATTACAAAATATCTGAAAGAATCTTTGAGCAAAAATGATGTAAGAATGACAAAGCTGGAAAGTAGAATGAAGAAACTGGAAACTAGTAATATATTAACCAATAAAACTGTCTCAGACATGAAGGTTGAAATATGTAACAGTGTTAAAGAGGATATAAACAAGCTGGTCGATGCAAGAAATAGTGAGTTGGAAGATAGGCGTAGAAGAGAGACTAACATTACACTGTTTAACTTGCGTGAACATAATTTCCCCACAGGCCAGGACAATAAGGCAGCTGATGCTGAAGATTTTGCACAACTATGTGCATGCTTAGGTCTTGAAACCCCAAGTATGATTACTTGGTTCCGTCTGGGGAAAAAGGCTCCAAATAAAACCAGACCCTTGAAAATTGTCCTAGAATCTAAGGTGCATAAGAAAAAACTCCTTGAAAATGCCAAGTATATTGCCGAAAAGGCGCCAGAGTATCTAAAAAGAGTCATTTTAAGTAAGGATTTAACCCCGATACAGAGGCAGGAGAGGAAAAAACGCAGACAAGGAAACCAACGTAACCAGACTGATCAACAAAACAGAGAAACATCGCCATTAAGGCAATCAAGTCAAGGGGGCGAAATTAGTCGTGACCAGTCACCATTAGCAATGAATACCTCTCACGAAATTAGCCCAATCAGGGACATGCCACATCTTAATGTATCCACATATTCAAATACAAGTAGGTCACTGGATGCATACAATAACACAACAATAGCTATGGATGAAACAGTTATAGGGGGGTTAGATTCCCAACATGGACTGGCCAATGACAGTATTGGCCTAATACCATCTGTGGGGGATGAGACTTTATAACAAGCAAGTTTTAATGATGTAAATAGTGCCACCCATAACAAAATAAATGGTGGAAATTTTAAGGTTTTTAACAAGAGTTTTAATCAGTTGAAAATTTTATATACAAATGCTGATTGTTTCACTGTTACAAAACAAACTGAACTTAAATGTTACATTGAAGACAAATCTCCAGACATAATAGCAATAACTGAAATTTTGCCGAAAAACACGAACTTCGATATAGATAGTTCGCACTATGAAATCGAAGGTTATTCTATGTTTACTTCAGATCTAACAACTGGACGTGGATGTGCATTATATGTCAAATCTGAAATTCCTGTAACACTTACAAAACTTAACAATGATTTCCAAGAATGTATATGGTGCAATATAAAATTGACTGGTTCTGATAACCTTATGATAGGGTGTGTATATAGGAGTCCCAGTAGCAATTCAGATAACAATCAGAAACTCTTAGAAATGTTTTTAAATGTCAAGGACTTAAACCCCAGCCACTTGTTGATAATGGGTGATTTTAACCTGAAAGAAATTGACTGGAACATAAATAATTCAAGATCTACTGAAGTACATATTGCATCCCAGTTCCTGGAGTGTGTCAGGGATTGTTTTTTATATCAACATGTCAAGAACTATACCAGGTACAGATCTGGGTTTGAACCATCATTACTAGACTTAGTATTCACTAACGAGGAAAACATGATTGAATCCATAAACCACATGTCAGGGCTTGGTAAAAGTGACCATCTTCAACTTGAGTTTATATTTAACTGTTATACTGAAATTACACAAACATTGGTTACAAAATTAAATTTTTTCAAAGGAAATTATACCAGCTTGTCTGGAGAACTTGCCCGTTTGAATTGGCTCCAAGAATTCAATGGATGTGACTTATCTGCCTCATGGGAAAAACTTACAGAGAAATTATCCAATTTAATAGAATCCCACATACCAGTGAGTAAGGTTTCCTCTGGGTCGGCTAAGAAGTCTCCATATATAACCCAAAGATGCCATGAAGCTATCCGAAAAAAGCATACCAAATGGGAAAAGTATCTCCACTGTAAAACAAATCAAAATTATGAAATTTATAAAGAATCTAGAAACATTGTAAAAGCTGAAATGCGAAGATCTAAATATGAGTATGAAAAAGACCTGACCACCAAGATAAAAACTGATTCGAAATTGTTTTGGAGTTATGTAAGATCTAAACAGAAAACCAAGGGGAAACTAGGGCAGTTAGAAACAGAAAATGGTACCCTGACCAACGATAGTCTAGTTAAAGCAGAGGTGCTGAACAGTTATTTTGCAAGTGTTTTTGAAACAGAAGATCCAGGAGCTCTCCCTGAATTTATTGATAGAGATTTTGATGAAGTTTTAAGTCATATTGAAATAACAGAAACATTAGTTGAAAAAACAATAGATCGTCTAAAACCTTCAAAATCACAAGGTCCAGACAATATTCATCCAAAATTAGTGAAAGAGTGTAAAAAATCAATAATAACACCATTAACTATGATCTTTAAAAAGTCATTACAAGAATCTGTTTTACCCAGTATTTGGAAGCAAGCAAACGTGACTGCAATTTACAAAAAGGGACTTAGAACAAAACCACAAAACTACCGCCCCATCAGTTTAACATCGGTTCCATGCAAACTTATGGAGAGAATTATAAGAGACCACATAGTTGAACATATGACAAGAAATGATTTTTTTAGTCCCTTTCAACATGGTTTCGTATCTGGTAAATCTTGTGTAACCCAATTATTAGAATTTCTTGACAACCTAACAGAGGCACTAGATCAAGGTGATGACGTTGACATTATTTACTTAGATTTTTCCAAGGCCTTCGATAAATTACAACATAGAAGATTAATGAAAAAGTTATGGGGATATGGAATTCGTGGAAAAGTATACAAATGGATCAAAGAATTTTTGGCAAACAGAACCCAGCAAGTCGTCGTGGATGGACAATCATCCAGTACTAAGCCAGTCACATCTGGAGTGCCTCAAGGCAGTGTCTTGGGACCCATTCTCTTTGTCATTTACATAAATGACCTTCCAGATGTCATACAGTGCTGCATACGACTTTTTGCTGATGATTCAAAGATTTATTGGAGAGTATCAAGAATAGAACACGTTGAAATTCTGCAATCATGCTTAAACAAGGCTGTAACATGGGCCGATATCTGGGAAATGTTTTTTAACCTTCTGAAATGCCATCACCTTCATGTAGGGAAAAATTCTATGGGACAAATTTACACAATGCAGTCACCAGATGGAGAAGTCAGGTTAGAAACGGTTGAATCAGAGAAAGACTTAGGTGTAATCATTGACAGTGCTTTATCATTTGGAGAACACATTGGTAGTAAGATCTCAATTGCCAATAGAAACCTGGGACTAATTTTTAAAACATTCACATTTATGGATAAAGATATGTTTCTAAATCTTTTCAAATCATTGGTGAGACCACACCTGGAGTATGCCTCCACTGTGTGGTCACCACAACACAAAAAGGATATGATTGCAATTGAAAATGTTCAACGAAGAGCAACTCGAATGTTATCATGCTTGAGAGGTAAAACATACCCAGAAAGATTGAAAATTCTAGGCTTGCCATCATTAGAATACAGAAGGGAAAGGGCTGATATGGTTCAGGTTTATAAAATCATGAATGACATTGATATGGTAAACAAAGAGAAACTGTTCACAATGTCGCAGTATACAGGAACACGAGGTCACTCTTTCAAAATCTACAAGAAAAGGTTTAGACTGAATATCAGAGGAAATTACTTTAGCAACAGAGTTGTAGAGCAGTGGAATGAGCTCCCAGAACATACTGTTATGGCACCCACTCTCAATAGTTTTAAGAGTAGACTTAATAAGTGTTGGCATGGGCATCCCCATAAGTTCAACCCCTGGTGCTATATTCCCGGCGAAAGGACAAGACACTGGCAAAGACATCCAAACACATCAACAGAGGTTGCAGAGCCTAATTAGATGTTGACGTCGTAAGAATCGTAAGAAAAAACGTGGCTTCAGCCATATCAGACACACTGTGACTTAATTGCGAAATTGTGTGTTTTCAATTTTCAATGAATTGTGGAATTTCAATGAATTATGCTCGGATCCAAATTTATTGAATCCGAGGTTTATGGATCCGGTAACTTGAATCTTGAATCTTGAGTAGAAATTCTGCCAATCCTGGCACACCTCCACACGCTGGAGTAGCGAATAAAAGGATCACTTCTAAAATGGTATTCCACCACCCTATTTACAGTTTATATATGTCTCTATTTTCAGGTTATAATCAGTTCATATATGATTTCTAAAAGTTCTGGATAAAAAAACGTATAAACCCGCTAAGTTGTGTCCTGGATAACCTCCATACCCCTAACCACAAGTCTTTTTCTTTCTGATTCGCTGGGGGACTAAGGCAAGTCTCTTATAGCGTTCACAATGTAACGTATAACAGAGTCTTCTACTGTGAAATTCTATTGTCTCTATTATATGATGGTTACGTTTCGGGGTAGACAAGTATAGAGCACTACAATCTAGCACTATCTGAAGCAAGTCTCTAGGGTGGTTAGCAAGCTGAGGATCATGCAGGCTACTATATAAGCCGTTAATAATGTCCAATATAGACTGTCTAGCACTATGCAAAGCCGGACAACACAACAGAAAATGTTCAGTATTTTCGATGTCAGTCTTACACAATAGACATGTTGGTTCTATCTCGTTCTGGTTGAATGCTGATCTGTTACATTGCAGAATGTAAGTGCCTGTCACTAGTTTCAGCTTGGTAGTTATCCGTGGAATCTCTCGAGCGTTACCAATCGTACGTATAACAGGATGTCTTCTACCATAGCGAAATTCACCAGCATGTAGATGACGCAGACTAGTATACATCTCCACACTACGACCGATTCTAGTCGTCCAGTAACTGTTGACTTGCTTATTGACTGTTCGTTAGCCGCCCTTGGGTAGACTTAATAAATTTTCGTTTCTTTATACCTTGCATGCCGCACTTTTGAAGTGGTGTAAGTCCTTGTCCTTCAAGCTTGAATGGGCTTGTCAACTTCTTCTTTCAAATCTACTTGGAGTTTGTTCGCTTCTGGTCGGCATTCACATCTTAAATTATAATTCCACATTGAAAAAAAAAAAAAAAAAAAAAAAAAAAAAAAAAAAAACTTGCAAGAGTAAAGTCATTCTTCAGAAATAACTATCCGCAACTTGAAGAGTTCTAACAGAAAAACATGTTATCATGAAGTTCTTTATCTAAACAATCGCTAGAGTGTACTTCAATTTGCATCCGTTAATGATGAGCTAGGTCAAAACACAACTCCCATGTAATGCATGACATGGGCAAAAATGTGACCATTGAAAACAAAATGCCTTTACCTTTTCGTAATATGCAAAAAAATGATAGGAAGCGGTGCCCTTGTATTGTACTGTCTTCGAAAACAACACCCCTATACCTCTTCATGACCATTGTCGTAATTGTCATTGGAAAGAACATGTTATGACCACGGCGACTTTCACGGTGGTATGCAGGCAATACTCTAACCACTCCGATGAGTAACGTAGCACTGAGCCTAAACTGTGATACCAATATCTATATAGATTTTAATACACATTATTCACCCGCCCACCCCCTTCACCCCGACCAGTTTAGACTAGTTTTACAGGCGTCTAACCTCAGTTTGAAACTTTTGTCCATTTTGCTGTTCGTCTATTTAAGTTCATATTCTACTATATCATCAATGAATTTGGTATAGAAATCAGACTCCAATCGTCAATGCAACAATAATGAATTATCAATAAGCATTAACTGTTGTTTATGTATGAATAAACTAGTCATTGAATATCTAACCCATCAATGATACTGTCATTGTCACAAATCATCTTAGATTTATAATTTCAGTTCAGCACTTGCGAGAGCAAGGTCATTCTTCAGAAAAAAAAAAATAAGAAAAAAACTATCCGTAACTTGAAGAGCTCTTTCTTCAAGACATGGCATTCTGTAAACAGAAGAACAACATGATATCATGGATGTCTGTATAAACAAAAGCTAGAGTGGTACTTGTATAATATTTTTTTAGTTGATAGCGAAAAATGAAATAGTCACCGCCTGATTCAGATTCAGATTCAAAGATGCCCAAAACATGAAGGATTATAACAGACATGAAATAAAAACATAAATACAACGACATCACTAAAGAACATGTATATGTACTAGTGTATCCAACCACTCAACTTCACAACACTGTCATCATGCCATACCAATTCACAACCCTGCTTTATAATCTATGTTATACATATATGCATCCAAGGAGCACATTCAGATGCTGGACAATGTTGGTCACAGTCGGAATCAGATTGTGATTGCCTTCTCGTGGGTGGGGGTGATGGGCGGCCGAAAAAATTGTCATTAAAAATATAGATTGGTATCACATTTTAGGTGTCAGTGCCACGTTACTCACCGTAGTGGTTAGAACATTGGCTGCATACCACCGTGAAAGTTGCCGTGGTCAGTGACAATTACGACAATGGCAATTATTTTCTAATGACAATTACGACAATGGTCATGAAGAGATGTAGATTTTTTTTTTTTTTTTTTTTTTTTTTTTTTTTTTTTTTTTTTTTTTTTACAGTATAAGACAAATTAACTCCATGAAGCTGATGCTAAACAGTGTAAACAATAATGTAATGTCTGTTGTTGCTACATGCATTTGTCATCCTTTCAGGTCTATCTTACCAAAATGTGAATGTTTAATATGCACAGTGGAAACATACATGCCTATATAATTGAATCAGAAGTTTTGCGTCCAGCATACTTACTTCACGACTTTAAATGCGTAGATACATGTATACGTATTGTTGTAAATAGAAAAGTGTGTCAGATTTAACTATCTATGAGTAAGTATGAAAAATATGACTTTTTTGTGTTATGACGTATGCGCGTTCTTGAGTTAATTGCAAAGCCTGTGCGTTTCCATGGAATTAAATCCACAATATCTTAATTTTAATGTGAATATTTCTGGACTATTTTCTCTACTAGTGACAAACCCAAGTTATATCAAAATGGTTTCATAACGGCTTGTATACAGTTTCTCAAAATTTGTCTGGCACTTTAACGACTATCAATTCTGTGGGTGTTTCACCAAAAAACGAGAGTAATTGTAAAGCATTCAACACGCACGTTTTTTTTTTTTTTTTTTTTTTTTTTTTTTTTTTTTTTCATTCATAAATTGCAGATTGTCTAATGTTCTATTTGAAGATCACACTGCAAACAGTCACGTAAATCGCAGGGGGATTCCACCGTTTTATCATATTAAATAATACATATATATCATAACTACAAATTGTCGTCAACTGAGACCACAACACCGTAATTGTTTTAAGGAAGATAAGAACCTTTAACCAATATTGTGTTTCACAATCATCTACTTATAAACCACAAAGGAGGTCTATATCTCTATTTTGAATCTAAATATATAAAGTTCAGCCTATAAAAAGACAAGTGTTGTCTATTTCAGTCGTCAATGATCTCGTGACGTATGAGTCATTTGTTGACAAAGTTTTAAACGGCTACAACTACGTCATAGTATTTATCAAATATCGTAACAATGGGCGACCTTGAACGAGTCGCTGAGAAAAAAAAAATCACTTTTTGGGATCACTTTCAGCTGCAGTGGTCTGTTTTATTTTATTTCATTTTATTTTATTTTTTAATCGAAGTTTTGTTTAAATTACTTGTTTGTTTTAAACGGTTAAAACCACTTCATAGTATCGAATATCGAATATCGTAACAAGGGGCGACCTGGAACGAGACGTTGAGACATTCAAAAAAAAAAAAAAAAAAAAAAAAAAAAAAAAAAAAAAAAAAACCTTTGAAAAAAGCTCACTTTTAGCTGCCGCCGAGTGTTTTAAATTACTTGTATACATGTGCGCATGGTACTTTCTGTATATCTATAGCATCTACAAGGCTTGCCCCTGAAAAGCATGATGATAAATGATAATAAATTGACCACCTCGACGTGATCTTTTGCTGCTGACCATGTACAAAATCAACAATAATTATAATATAAACAAACCAACAAAATGATTTCATTCGCCCCCAGAAATGTTCTTACTCGCCTTGTCTCACCGTGTGTTTAGCTCGAACATACATGTAAACGATTCGTTTTATATTTACATAGCTTAATAAAATGACGTGTTTGGACAGTGTTCTCGCGATAAACGCCCGATGAGGTCTCATCAACTGTATGAAGGAAAAAGAATCTGCGAATCTGAAAGAAACCACAGAGAACGCAAAGCCAATTGCAAGACCAATGGGCCCCAACAGATTCCATGACATTGACTTGCTCTACTTGCAACTTCTCGCATCTTGCCAGATTACTACAACATTCCTATGAGTATTAGCTAGTTTCCATAACTATCTTGGTGATGTCGTGTAGAACTCGTAGGACATGTTATTATAACTCGTAATAACTCATGCGCCAAGCTACGAGTCATGATATGCACTCGTAGTTTCAACTCCTGAGTATGTGACAGCTTCTTAACTTTTAGTGATCAAAGTGGCGAGGTCTCATCAACTCAATGAAGTAAAAAGAATCTGCGAAGCTGAAAGAAACCACAGAGAACGCAAAGCCAAGCCCAATGGGCCTCCAACAGATTCCATGACAATGACTTGCTCTACTTGCAACCGACAGTTTAGAGCTAGAATTGGCCTAGTCAGCCATCAACGAACTCATCTACACACACGAACCTTATTAATGAAATAATGATGATCTTTCTCATTAGTGAGAGACGAACGACCACCTTAAAACAAAGATGAATCCATAACAATGCTAAATCTCAGAAGAGAAATGAACTCAATAATCTGACATTTCAGCAGAGGAAACATGAGAAATAGGGAGACATTTCCATCCGTGTTATTCTTAAAAAAAATGTTATATACATGTAACTATGCACTCGGATCCAATAAATCCGAGCTATGCATTAAATTTTACAAGTACCAGCTGAGGGTATCTGTGATCAAATAGTGTACGTATTTTGCGATAACATCATCTCTTAGAATTCTGGCTTTCCTTTTCTTTTGAAAGCTATGCATGTCTTTTTCCGTCACCACCCGAGATTCTCACGCGCAGAGCGTTAGAATAGAGATTACCCGGAACCGAGCACACGATGTTTGTGTTAGTAGTCAAAATTTCTGCAAGCGCCCAAGTGACTCGGTTTAATTGTCATTGGATTTCGCGTCTTTCCAAATAAAAAGGCGAGGAGCTACAAAACTTCAACTTAAAAGTCTTTAAAATTATCTTTTTGGTCAAATACTTAGAGGTAACAAATGCATAATATTTAGATTTAGCCCTTACATATACATTGAAGCCCAACAAATATCCTTGAACCCCCATAAGTCGATACCATAAGAAGTTATTGCTTAGAAATAAACATGAAAATCAAATGATAAAACAACTAAACCACTCTCATCAAAGTGGATCAATGCCTTGGCAATTATTTTCCATCAAAAAACTTGAAATAACCCCATAAGACACCACAAGGTAAGCTTTTTTCTGGATGACCCCAAATTCAAAATGGCGACTTGCTATACCCCTAAAGTCGATACCTCGGTATGTCACTCATTCTCTAGGAGCCAAGGAAAATATGTTTCGTTTAAAGTGTTTAGGTGATACTTAAAAGGCACTATATTACAATATAACAAATAAAAACTGTGTCAAGAATGAATGTGGGCAATTATTTATGCAAAAGTAGCAGACCTTTGTTAAATTTGCCTAAAATTATGTATGTTCCTCTTGAGAGTGAGCACAGTTAATAAAAAAAGCTGCAAGAGGCGTGTTATCAAGCTATAAACACGAAGTCACTTCTCTAAGTTACGAGAACAATGCAATTTATTTGGTTGCATTTAGCATTCTATTATGGGATGGATTAAAATGTGTGGAAATTGACTTTTCTATATCCAAAATTCTTCCCCATAGCATTAAGCAGCACAAGACTGATAAATACATGTTTTTCGTCAAATGCCTAATTTGTTTGACATGTTATGCTAGACTGTTATGACTGAAATGTAAACAAAAGCAGACGTACAGAGATCAAAATCTTTCTTTTGTTTATTACTGAAAAATTAAATGCTTAGCCTGGGACAAAAAAGGTAATAGTACAAATGCTGAATATAGGCATAGGAATAAGTTTTTGGTGTAGAACTTGCCTGTGTGAAGCAGGTTTTCTTTCATTTGGAGTTGTAAGTGAAAATACTATGACAGTAAAAAGATTCCCACAGCCACGTAACGAAAGGTGACGTTCAAACATGACATGGAACAAAACAAATATGGTATCGACTTTAGGGGTGTATCGACTTTAAGGGGTTGAACGCTATGTTAACAGGCCACCGTCAAAAAATGGGGGTCGCATGAAAATGTGTTTGGCCTTTGGGCCAATCATTTTCCTGGCATAAATGGCTTGCCTGATGGAATCATGCCTTTTTGCAGATGACACAGCTCTATATCTCACAACTAAGGGCGAGGAAGACAGCCCCACACTTCAAAAACACCTCAATGTCAGTGTGGGAGTTGAAGTGGGGATATGCAAATGCCAGGTGGTACAGGTGACACGTTTAATCAAAATACATTCTTCAGGGTCAGGGAAACAGTTATCAGTACCAGATACCTTGGAGTCTATATTAGAAGCCATATCTTATGGAACCCCACATTGATCAAGTTGTTGGACATTGATCGTTTAGGCAGTTGGGCTAGGAAATGGGGAATGAGATTTCAACCCGTCAAATGCAACATGATGCACCTGACAAATAAACGGTCTAGTAAGATACAGGCTTACACCCTTGAGGGCACTGTACTGGAAAGCGTTGAAAGCATAAAATACCAGGGTGTAACTATCACAAATGATTTGCAATGGAATACTCATATTTCCAATGTTTGTACAAAGGCAAACAGAACTTTCTGATTCTTGAGGAGAAATTTGTATTCTTGTCCCCCCAGATGTGAAAGAAGCAGCTTATAAAGGACTGGTGCGGCCGGTCTTGGAGGAATATGGAAGCTCAGTTTGGGACCCTCACGCTCTTGGCCTCCAGAAAGAACGGGAAAAGGTCCAAAATCGTGCGGCAAGGTTTGTGACGGGAAATTATGTTTTTGAAACTGGGAGCATGACTGGCATTTTAGGTCAACTGAAATGGGAATCTCTTTTAAGAAAAGGAGGAAGGATCGTAGACTTGTATTGCTATCCAAAGGTCTAAAGGGTAAAGCCAGAATACCCACAGATGACCTTATCCCAAAGAATAGGCGTTGTAGAAATCAACACTCTTTGGCTTTTCAGATACCTTCAGCTAGCAAAGAAGCGTACAAAAGTAGTTTCTTTCCACTGACTATCAGGGACTGGAATGACCTCCCTGATTCTCTTATCTCCTCTGCCGGAATGTCTGATGACTGTTTGTCCCAAGTTCGCATCTCTTGTGAGAGCCAGGGACTAATTTCCCTCCTGGCGAGGTATTGTCAATTTGGCGTGTCACCAGTAAACCATTCAGATTCAGATGCAAACCGGTCTGTAGAATACATTCGCCACATCATTATAAGTACTTTATTACAGCAGGGTTTCCACTGATTTTTTAAATTGAGGTTACACTGGCTTAATTTTCTTAATTTTATACCCCCTAGAGGGTTTGCAAATTTTTGGGATACATGTACATGTATGACAAATTTTTGGTATAAAAAAACAAAACCATGGTACAGGTTAAAATCAAAGTCAGGGCATCAGCCTATAACACCCTCGTCAGGCCCCAGTTGTAGGCTCTCTGTGGCATGGGACCTGCATACCAAAGAGCATATCTCCAAAATGGAAATGGTCCAGCAAAAGGCTGCTCCCTGGACGTCTATCAACTTTGATAGCAGGGCATCTGTAAAGTTCTGTGATGTTAGACAAACTTGGCTGGAGAACATTTAAATCAAGATGAGTAGAGGCCGGTATTTATCTTTTTTTTTATAAGATTGTGTATGGGCTGATAGCAGTCTCTCTCTCAGATTATGTGCAGTATAACAACAGATACTGCCATTCTATGACCTTCAGGCTGGTGTCCGCATCAACAGATATTTCAAGTATTCTTTCCCCTTGCCATAGTTCAATGGAATGCCATCTTACAATCTATTGTTTGCTTACAGAGCTTGGATGCCTTCAGAGGTGCATCTGTAAGCTGCAACACTCTCGACCATAATCACCTAAAGGCTTGTTTTTAATCTGAATTTAGCTACTATAATCTACTTTAACCCATCATCTGTTTTTATCCTACACTATCACACTTCTTTCTTGGCTAAAGTTTCATCCTTTTAAACTGTCTGGTACTAACAGACTATGCGCAACCCTGCCTAGAATGTCCACGAGGGCGTATGACAGTATATATTAATATAGATAGATAATCAGCATGAGACAGGGGTTTTCCTGTTTTGTGTGTCAATTTGTGTGCTTCAGGCAGAACTAGTATTTTGAACACATTTCTTTTCGAGAGTGCAGTGGCCTAATTGTTGAGGTCCAGACATCCAAATTAAGATTTCCTGGGTTAGATTCCCCAAGGGGGCCCCCATGACAGTGTATTTGAGCAATAGGCATTAACTCTGAAATGTGTTAATTAATACCTACAAAAATGTGGCTCATTGACTTAAAAATTGTTTTTTTAAATATTTCTTTGCCATGTTTCAGATTAAATGTCAACTGCTCTTGATCAGCATTTATCTTTTTGATCAAATACTTAGTGGTAACAAATACTAAATATTTAAACAATACCCATACAATGTCAGTAGTGACTTTTCTTATTTGTTTCATACCAAAATGCAATATTTTATAAGGAGCGGTCCAGTCCAGGGGATACTCTTAAGTGATACCAGATACTCATAGGAAGAGTAGTCAGAGAAATTAGTGACGAATGGATTCGCCCATCATTATCATTTGGATGAGACCAATTTCATTTTAGGGGCGTTAGGAGTGATTTTGAATTTTCATTCATTTTTTTGATGAAAATCAATTTAGCCTACAGAATGCCGCTTTCTGTGGCGTCCCATCAGGGCCTATACTATTTGCCTATGTCCATAAAAGGACGCCAGACGTATGAGCCTCGACGCGAGAAAACCGGTCTTCGGGGTTTCCGACCAGGTCCGACACAAACCGGCCTGTACAAGCTCAGAAAAGAGCTAGAAGCTTGAAATTTCGGATTTAAGTAGAAGAGGAATTGTACTATCCGAGTAGCGAAAACAAAGGCGCTGATCAGCTTCGCGGTTACCGCGAAGCTGATCTGCGCCTTTGTTTTCGCCTAGGCAAAAATCCGGTTTTCTCATGACGCGGCTCATATTATATACGAGTTATTTCTGTACTTCATCCAAGTTTATTCTATCATCATACTTTCTTCTTTTAATTTCAGATGGCGAAAAGTATCCGCAGCAAACGCAAGAGAAAGATGCGTAACATCAAGCGAGAGAAGTATGGCAAGAGGGAAGTAGAGAGACTCAAGGGGATTATAGAGGCTGCTAAAAACCAAGATCAGGAAATGACAGAACTGTACACAGGTAATTAGGTTTATCACATATAACATCACTTTTTTTTTCCAGTTCACAACCTTGTGTAATAAAAAGTGTTATTACCACATGTGAATTAGCTTTTGCGGGAATACATGTCACTGACGACGTCCGTAACAACATTGCAAATTTTCATTTAAAATGTGTCCACTTTGAAGGCGATAAAGTCATATTTTAAAGGTCATATGGTCAAACGAATCTTACGCTCTTGGTCATTTGATATTAAATTTAAGACCCTTAAGAACTCCATTTGTACATGGAGAAATGGGGTCTATATCTCCATCTGTTGAAAATTGTTGTTGTATCGTTGATAGCAATGTTACATAAAAAATTGAGTTTCTTTTAGAGCAGTGATAATATCATATGAGCCACCACAAGGGAAAGCCAACAATCTGCATAGGCGAAAACAAAGGCGCAGATCAGTAACTGCGAAGCTGATCAGCACTTTTGTTTTCACTGCACGTATAGTACAATTCCTCTACTTTTTAAATCCAAAATTTCCAGCCTCTAACCATCTTCTGTGACTGTATAGCCCGGTTTGTGTTGGACCTGGTCGGAACCCAAAGTGTTGGTTTTCTCACGCACAGACTCATATTTTGTTAATCAATGAGACAGACTTGGGGGACATGCAACAGTAACTGTAATTTTGAAAAGGCTGTCAAAATTCTTACGCACCATTATATACAATATTGAGCTGCATCATAAGAAAACCAACGATGTGGTTTTTGACCAGGTCCGACACAAACACAAAAGTAGAGACTTTGCACTATGCGTGTAGCGAAAACAAAGGTGCTAATCAGCTTCGCATTTACTAACAAGCTGATCTGCGCCATTGTTTTTGCATATGCAAAATGTTATTTTTCTCATGAGTCCGATGACATGGCTCATATGTCACCATTGGCTTTGTTTCATTTAGATCTACATAGTTTTGTTATTTGATTTATTACAACAGTTATTACATGTCATGGGAACTCAAAATGCTAAATTGTTTATATAAATGAGCCGTTGCATGAGAAAACCAACAATTTTCACATGAGAAAACAAAGGTGCAGACCAGCTCCGTGGTAACCGCGAAGCTGAATAGCACCTTTGTTTTCACCACACAGATAGTACAATTCCTCTAGTTTCTAAATCCAAAATTTCTAGCCTCTAATCCTCTTCTGTGATTGTACAGTCCGTTTTGTGTTGGATCTGGTTGGAACCCAAATTGTTGATTTTCTCACGCACGGGCTCAAAAGTACAATGTATTTAGATTGAACTTTCTTTTTCAACGCATTTCAGTGAAAACAGCTCAAGACATAAAGCAATCTAAAGAAGATAAAACACAAGAAGGTATGTACTGAAGCAAATTTCAACCAGCGGCCCCCATGGCCGAGCGGTTAAGAGTGCTGTTTCGTAATCACTCAATCATCTCACCACTGTGTCTGGTGTGGGTTTGAGCCCTGCACTGTTAAAGATTTTGGTTAAAGTTTGTATAGTCATAGTCATCGATTTTAATAGATTTAGTGGCAAAGCACAAGTCAGGTGAGCTACACTGTCCTGCGACAGCTCTTATTTGATATTGAGTTCTCCAGCTGAATTTGATATATGAGCCACCTCATGGGAAAACCAACAATGTGGTTTCCGAACAGGTCTGACACAAACGACCTGTACAAGCACAGAAGCAGGCTAGAAGCTTGAAATTTTGGATTTATAAAGTAGAGGAATTGTACTATCCGAGAAGCGAAAACAAAGGTGCTGATCAGCTTCGCAGTTACTGCGAAGCTGATAACTGCGAAGCTGATCTGCGCCTTTGTTTTGGCCGAGGCAGATTGTTGGTTTTCCCATGTGGCGGCTCATATCCAAAATTAACATTTCATTTGAAGTAGTGGTATAGTGCTTATCTCAACGTTTTTACAGGAAAAAATATTATATATTTTTGTGGTTATACAGCCTAGGTTATGTCAGGACTAAAACTAAACCTGTAGCTTTTCTCAACATGAATAAATCTTTTGCAGGAGGTTCTATGGAGGTAGACAAGAAAATTCAAAATATCAACCCAAAGACATTGAAAAATGAACATGGAAATTACCCTGTGTGGATGAGTCAGCGGAAAGTTCGACGAATCAAGAAACAGGACAAGCGAAAAGCTAAACAAAAGGCTAAGGGAAAGAAAAAATAAAATTTAATCTCACAATTAGTGATTTATTCTTTTATTTTTTACCGTTGATACAATTCAGAGCATACGAAAAGCCAAGGTGGCAATTGGCCTCAACAATAACAGCATTATGCTCAGAGATGTCACTTTATTGTTCTTTCTAACCATTTGAGCAGTGTCATGCAAAAACCAACAATGTGGTTTAAGAGCAGGTCCCACATTAACCCAACTGTACTAACACAGAAGATGGCTAGAGGCTGGAAATTCTGGATTTAGAAATTAGGGGAATTTTACAGGGTGTCCCCAAAAACACAACCGATACTAAACAAAGCATAACTTTTTGGTTTAGTTGGGTGGTTATTCTTGAAGCACTTTTTGGTTGTCATGACATCCTAATTTTGGGTAAAAGTCCCATAAAATGGCGGCAACATACAGACATGACTGGGACGTGAAGCATCAATTGAAACAAGCAAACAAATCAATCTCACTAGTCATGAGCAAAGACTTGACAAAACTGATCTTCAGGGTTTCAAACCAGGTCTGACTCAACCGGTCTGTGCGGTCACGAAAGAGGGCCAGTAACTTGAAATTTTGGATGCGACAAGAAGAGGGATTGTATTATTGGAGTAGCGAAAGAAAGGCACTGATCAGCTTGCAGTTACTGAAAAGCTGATCTGTGCCTTTGTTTTCGCATAGGCAAAAATCTGTCTTTCTCATGACTCAGCTCAAATGGTGTTTGCTCCTCACCATTTAAACACGCTCTCTATGCTCACAATTCAAATGGTGCTCTCTCCCAAAACATTAATTCTTTTTGTCCAATGTTCTGTTAGTGGTATCTGCACGATAGAACTAAAGTGAGTAAGTAGTGAGCATGTTCTTGATTTTCACCAGAGCCTTGATCGCTGTTCAAACGCACTCTCGATGCTCACCATTCAAATGGGGCTCTCTCCCGCAACATTCTAACGTCAAACTGCTTCCACTCTTTCTGTTTTATCCACAGTTCTTGTGTAGTATCCAGGCATGCTAGAATTGAGGCACCCTTCCAGCAAACAATTTGTGGATCCATATCCTGAAAAGACATTGTAAATGTTAGTTAATTTTATGTTCCTGTATTTATGCTGTAATTGCCCCCTAAGTTAAACATTTCACATATGAGCCATTTCAGCCGTGTCATGAAAAATCTGGATTTTTGCAGAAGCGAAAACAAAAGCACAGATCAGCTGTGCAGTAACTTTCTGATAATATCATAAATCAGAATATCCTTCCTGATCTCAAAAGTCCAAAATGAAATTATAATCTGTACCATGGGTGATGCATGTGGGAGACTTTTTATGGCTGCCACACTGCACAGCACCAGCTGCATAATTGCAAATCATAAAAAATTAAAACAGATTCTTTAAGAGATGTGAGCATATTAATGAGAAAGGGGATGGGCCGTAGCACAGTTTTGGCTACTCAAGCCTCGTCAACGAGAGCAGTAATGAAATCAGAGACCTTAACTACATGACCCTGGTGGTTGCCTGGTGGTTGCCGACAAATATTTGAGCCACCGCATAAGAAAATCAACAATTTGCTTATGGAAAACAAGGCGCAGATCATCTGTGCAGTAACTGCACAGCTGATCAGCACCTTTGTTTTCGCTACATGAATAGTACAATTCCTCTTCTTCCTAAATTTGAAGCATCTAGCCCTCTTCTGTAGCTGCACAGACCGGTTTGTGTCGGACCTGGTCAGAAACCCTAAAGACCGGTTTTATCGTGTCGCGGCTCATTTGATATCTGTATCTGGTACCTTTGGTCTAGTGATAACATCCATGGTTTCCAGCATGAGCCTGTACTGATGCTGCATGCCAACCCATATCCTATACTGTAACCAGGGCTGGGCCCCCTCGAAGTTCATCCCCCCACCCACCACTATGATACAGCTGTACATTTTCTTCTTTATCTCATCTGAACCTGTAAACAGAGGAATGAACTTTCTCAAAACAAACTTAGGAAGATGAACTCAATAAGCTATTACAGCTTCCATTCAAATCCTATTTGTGTTGTTTTGCTTGTTTGAATTGATGCTTTACGTCCCAGTCAACAGCAAAAGTCATGCCAGGATGTTGCCTCCATTTTATGGGACTTTTACCCAACATTAGGATGTCATGACACTCAAAATTTGCTTCTTTTAATATAACCACCCAACTAAGCCAAAAAGGCTTATATGTATGGATGGTTTGACTAGACCACTTTTCCTGGGCAGGCTCAGACTTAACCAGTAATCAGATGGCCGGTCAGTAGCTTCGAAGCTTTGCCTGGAGACACAAGCAGCCCATCTATTTCTCCTAGGCCCCAATGGGCGGGGGCCCATTATTTGTGTTGTGTATTTATATCTGTAAACATGTATTCTTATTAATAATAGATCAAATATATATTATACCAAACCTGTTTTTGCCCATGTGAAAACAAAGCAGTAACTCCTAAGCGGATTAGCCTCAGATTTTGCTGCATAGATAGTTAAATTCTGATTCTTAGAAAAATTCAATGTCATTATGACATTGTGTTTGTGCTTCTTGAGATTATCTTGACTAGTTGAACATATCTGTAAGAGACTGGTTTCATTGCAGCTCAGTTGAGTTAAAATATCAGGAAGTTGATTAAATGAAGTTGAGCAAAAAAAAAAAAAAAAAAAAAAAAAAAAAAAATTCGAAAACTGTTTTACACTTTGAAAAGTTTTCTCAAAAATAATCAGAATCAGACTTGGATCAAATTCACTTTTTCTTGGTCAGAATAAGACAAGGGTAGTAGAGATAGTTACTTCCAGTCAGAATAAGACAAAGGATTTTTCTGATCAGAATCAAGCTTAGGAAGGACATCTATGCCTTAGATGTAAAAAGTCCCTAAATCTCAGATTTGGGAGGACGAAATTTTCATGTTATGACTATGGGGCTGAATTTAGCATTTGTAGGAGAAGAAATATATACACTTTCGTTTACAAAACAGTTTGACTGATTTAACAGAATCCAGACAATTCAACTTAATATTTTCACAACCCACCCCATATTTGGCAAAAATGAACCATTACACTTTGAACTGATTTGTATTTGTTTGTCAACACACTTTTCAAGCAAACAAATATGGGCTTGTTTGTCATATGAATGCTGAACAATATCCACACATTGATTGTTTATCGTTTTGTAATTTTAAGTTTATTTTGAAAGAAATGTTAGCTTTATAGTGCATAAGGTCTTTAATATACAATCTTATAGTTTATTTCTAGGTTTGTTCCACCCCGGGACCCAGCATGCCCTTTCGTCAGTTTGTGTGTTTTTCACATTAACACATCATATCAAAGTGGCATCCTGGGTCTTGGGGGGGGGGGGGGGGGGAACAGGGTCAGCAAGGCGAAAATGTATAATTTCCTGAAATTTTTCCATGAACTAAAATAAGCACAGTTGTTATGGACAATTTTAAAGACATCAACTGTAGAATTGTAAACATTCATGGTCGTATTTCTTGTCAAACCGGTGTCAGGGTGAGTATATTTAGGTTATGTAGATGTATTTATAGAGATACAGTACAGGTTCAAAAGTAAAATTGCTTTCAATCTATCGTATTGCATAAATGCTTAGAAATGTGAATTCCCAAACTAATGTTAAAATTTACATAAATTATGTCATTGACAATCAAAATATGCAAGAACACAATAATAATAAAGAACTAGGCATTTTTGTCTATGAAAGCGACATATTTGTCAATTAGGGAGTATCCCAATCTAAGGCATAGATCTCCTTTTCCCTATCAGGATCAAACTTAACCCATATTTGACGAATGGATTTGCCCATCATTATCATTTGGGTGAGTCCACTTTTTTCTCATTTTTCGATGATTTTCTCTATGCAAACAGAATAGCCCCAAATGGGACACCGCAGAATGTGGCGTCACATCTGGGACTATGCTGTTTGCCTATGTCCCACAAAAAGGATGCCAGCTTATATGAGTTAATGTAATGTTTAAAACAGTAGAAACCTACCACATCTATCAATACTGTAGAGTATGGCCTTGTCGAGTCCCATCAACTCCGGAAGAGGTTCTTCTCCCTCTTCCTCTTCTTCTTCCTCCACTTCCTGTCGCCGACCAACTTTGCCACTGTCTGTCATGGGCAGGTTTTCTGGCATGTCGTTGGAATCTTCATCTTGAAGTGGATTCAGTGTCGAGTCATCCATGGCAAAGTCCGGTCCATCCCGAGTGCTGTCTTGGTTGTCTTTCTTCTTTGATATTTTTGTCTGAATGAAAATGGATAAGGAAAGAAAGGGTTTACGTTTTGAATCAGTATGTGTAGAAGATTGATTCTGACAGAAACTGTTTTATGACGAAATCTTCATGACGGGAACAGATTGGTGTGATTCATTCAATATGGGCGATAAATGGGTAAAATCTCAATAAAACTCATGTGGTCTTATTTCACTTTTTTTTATTTCTGAATTCTTGAATTTGTGACATGCATACCATGGACATCTAGAATAAATACCAAAAAGAAGTAACTCAAAAACAACTTTGAATTTGCAAAGCATCAAATGAGATTATTAGCAAAATATAGTTCTGGCAAGCGTTCCCAAATTTACAATATATAAAAGTCAATAATGTATGGTCTAAATCTACGTCATGAGCAAAATTAGAAAGACAATATTGTATAGCAATTTGTCATCTGATGTTGCAAATTTCTACTACAGTGAAAACAATTTTTTGCATAAATGAAAAAACAAAGATTCAGTAACTACATAGCTGACTTCACTACACAGATACTACAATCCCTCTTCTTCTCAAATCTAAATTTCTGAGACTCTACATGCCAGATGTGACAGACATGGTTATGAAACTCTTTACACTAGTTTTCTTGTGTCATGGCTATATAAAGAAATGTAAACATAATAACTTACAGGGTCCTGTGTTCTCTGCACCTGGCGTAGGTAGAAGTCATCATGTGGATCTGCTGGGTCCCCGTCGGACCGCTGCTGGACCCGCGTCAAGCCGGGACCCGTCAGTCCGAACATGTCGGGGAAGAATAGGCTTAGAGGAGCCAGGACCAGCTCATCTCCCATCCGTACGCCATATTTTACAATATACTGGTTGGGCTGACGGATTTGTATGGACTCTTCAAGATAGCCATATCTGTTCTGTAACGTAATAATTGGCATGTTGAAATAACTCCTGGTCCCGAGGTTATAAAACTTTTTTCATGCTCAGCTCAGCTAAGACCAATATTCAGATTGCTCATAAATGCCAAAATAGCGAAAATAAATTGAAATTTCAGGTTTAGATCACCAAAGCCTGTAATTTATCCTGCTTATAAATGTTAAAATGCCAACAATTGTTGGCATTTTAACATTTATGAGCAAGATAAATTTTAGTCTCAGCTGAGCTGAGCACGAAAAATGTTTTATAACCTCTGGACCAGATATTAGTTTAACTGGTATATCTGTTCTAACTAGAAAGAGTTTTCAGAGGAAAACATATGTCCCCCCTCTCTGCTCCAACCCACTTTTAATTTTGTAAATATATACCAACAGACATTTTAAATTAAAACCAATATATACCGACAGACATTTTAAAATATCACATGTTTCAGCTTTCCATATTTATAAAGTTTGAAGTTTCACGAAATTTACCAATCTACAATCCCAAACCAATCCTTGCTGGTTTTAACTAATATGCAAAGTTTGAAGAAAATCGGTAAAAAAACTACTCAAGTTAGAGAGCGGAAACGAAAAAAATGCAATTTTTAACCTCAATCAAGGGCCATAACTTTAAGGTCATTTGACAAAATTTACCCATCTACAATCCCAAACCACTCCTTGCCGGTATCAACTCATATGCAAAGTTTGAAGAAAATCGGTCAAAAACTACTCAAGTTAGAGAGCGGAAACGAACAAAATGCAATTTTTAACCTCAATCAAGGGCCATAACTCTAAGGTCATTTGACGAAATTTACCCATCTACAATCCCAAACCACTCCTTGCCGGTATCAACTCATATGCAAAGTTTGAAGAAAATCAGTCAAAAACTACTCAAGTTAGAGAGCGGAAACGAACAAAATGCAATTTTTAACATCAATCAAGGGCCATAACTCTAAAGTCGTTTGACGAAATTTACCCATCTACAATCCCAAACCACTCCTTGTCGGTATCAACTCATATGCAAAGTTTGAAGAAAATCAGTCAAAAACTACTCAAGTTAGAGAGCGGAAACGAAAAAAATGCAATTTTTAACCTCAATCAAGGGCCATAACTCTAAGGTCATTTGACGAAATTTACCCATCTACAATCCCAAACCACTCCTTGTTGGTATCAACTCATATGCAAAGTTTGAAGAAAATCGGTCAAAAACTACTCAAGTTAGAGAGCGGAAACGAATGAAGACACCTGGATTTTCAAACAGTTAATTGACCTTTGTGACCTTCAAAATTAGGTCAAGGTCACCGAAATCTAATCACTCCATTCGGCTGCCCCAATGAAGTTTCTGTGCCAGTTTGGTCTAAATCCACCCAGTGGTTCAGGAGATATAGTGCAGACAAAAAGCTACGCCGACGCCGACGCTGACGCCGACGGGATCCACACCAAAAACAATATGTCCCCCACCCCTTCGGAGGGGGGACATAATTACTTGAGCTGCGAACTCAAACACAACGTGCCCCAAACCAGCTTCAGTCTAACTCAAATGAGTACCATGTGCTCAATAAGAATGTTTCAATCATTGTTTGCCTTGTTTCAATCATTGTTTGCCTAACATGATTGTTAAATTAGGAAGACATTTTTAGCGAAACAGGTGTCAGATTAAGAATCCATTATAATAGAACTACTATTGTGTTTAATATCTTACTTATATCTGTATTATTAAAAACGTTATGCACCGTTAAGCAGTGGCTGCGTTTTTTTGGACACCCTGTACATTTGTTTCATAAACTGATCTTAGTATGCCCTGTATGCCCAGATCCTTTTGAAAGAATAGTAGGACCAATACAAGAAAACCTATGATTGTGTTTTCTATCCATGGCCAACACAAACTGGAACAGATGTGATTTCACTTTGTCTGTTTTGTCGCCATCTTTGTTGTGGTTCATGGTAGCAGGATGACAACTTTGCAGGGAAAGAGCTAGTCACCTTGCTCTGCATATGAGGTGTTTAAATTTATGTGGTCACTTTAGTCACCATTTTTTTCTGACCTGGTGTCTGGGTTGGAATTCCTAGTCTTACAATCCATACTTTTTAACCACTATTCAAATAATCAGCTTCACTGTTTTTGCATATAGACTGCTGGCTGAAAAAGGTCCTGCTCCCCCCCCCCCCCCCCCCCCAGGGAATTTTGCAGACATAGTCTATCTTAAAGAGCAGTCTTTTCTGATTCAAATGAGAGATGTTTGCACTTTGTACGCCGGGGCATAACAGCTATTTAAAAATAACAACTGTTACCTGCTTATTATATTTGCAGTATTCTTTGATTGGGAATGAATAATAGGTTGTTTTACCATAATTCTACCATTTGTCTGCAAGATTCTTCGAGGAAAATATGTGGGATGCATAATTTTATCATGTTGACATATATGGGTCTCTATCTGTATAACGTATGTAACGTATACATGTAACAAAGATATGCGAATTTACATTTATAAACCAATAAGGTTTTCAGTAATAGTTTCTGTGGAGTACAAATCTGCAAACACCAATGTGCAAGGTAAGAATGTCATGTTTGTGTTATTTGCATTCAAATGAGAGATGTTTGCACTTTGTACGCCGGGGCGTAAGGGTGTAACGGCCATTTAAAAATAACAACTGTTACCAGCTTATTATATTTGCAGTATTCTTTGATTGGGATTGAACAATAGGTTGTTTACCATAATTCTACCATTTGTCTACAAGATTCTTCAAGGACAATATGTGATAGATAATTTTATCAGGTTGACATAAATGGTTCTCAATTTGTGTAACGTATGTAACAAAAATATGTGAATTAACATTTATAAACAAATAAGGGTTTCTGTAATAGTTTCTGTGAATTTCAAAGCTGCAAACACCAATGTGCAAGGTAAGAATGACATGCTTGTGTTATTTTCATTTGCTAGATGTGCCTCAGTTGTAACGGTGTAACGTCAAGTTGTTTATATTTAGATTTCATGTAATGTTACAGTGCTACCAATACCGCATGGGGTTAATTTGGCCTACAAAACTGATCATAAATACGTTATGACTTATCGTAGACCACTGAACTTTATTTCATTTTACAGCTTCTACACTATAGCCATTTCATCTTAAGGTAAGTTATGCATATCATCTTATTTGCATATTTGTGAATTTTAATTTAAACATTAAAATGGCCAAAAAATCATTAAAAACCCATAAAAAACGTCTTTCAGACCCAAGCTATCATCGTTGCACATAGTTTATACACCAGTGATACCATTTGACAATTTTACAGATGTTTTGGGTCTATTTGAAAATTATCTCATTTGCATATTTATCAATATTGATATAAAAAAAAGATTGGAAAATCACGGAAAAATAGCATTTATACTTACATATTACTAGTGTCTGGCATGTCAATAGGCCTAGAATGATAAAAGTGGTAGCAGCTTGATGCTTTGTGCTATGCAATTTGTCTTCTAGTCTGATAAATGAATAAACTTATTTTAAAATTAATTAATACCTCTATTAATGAAATTTTTACAGACTGGAGAAGAATCACGGAAAATAAGAGGGTATACCTTACAAAATGGCTTGTGTCTAGGTTACTAATAGCACTACTGTGCTGAATCTGGTATCAAATGATTGCTATGACAATGAATAATAACACTGTAACCTGATATATAAACCTTCTTATCTGATAAAGGTCACTAATATTAGAATTAAACTTCATAAATAAGAGAAAATAAGAGAAAAATGAAGAGATAAACCAACAAAATCACTTATATCCCGGCTGCTCATTGCCTTAGAGGGTTTAATTGGTATCAGATATTTGCTTGGACAATGCACCATTTCCCAGAGCTCTTATATACAAATCATATCAGATTTACTTTCATGGGTATTCATAAAACGTTGATAAAAATGGTCCAGCAACAGGGACGCGTGTATCTTTGCTTTAGCCTCATATGTTTTGTGGTATGTATACATGACAACATGACGATTCATATATTTTGTGAAAACATGACAACAATTCATTATTGAAGTGACCAAATAGTAACATTTGATGTCATTTTGACTACTCAACAGCTATTGATAGTGGAGATATAAGTGATTTAGTTGGTATACCCCTTCGCGTTTCTGCAAATTTTCTCTATTTCTGAAGTTCTTGTTGCAATTCATGAAACAAACATTCATATGATTTATTCATAACATCATATGGTTAAAGAACATTGTCTTAGCAACCGGTCGATACCAATTTCAGCTGTCTAGGACTTCCAGTAGCCAAGATTCATATGGTATAATGGGCATCCCGCCTCATTTCTTCGGCGGTTAATCGCCAACATCTAATTTATCCATTATATTTATTACTGCTCATCAAATGACATTTTATTATAGAAGGATGATAGAAAATTGCCCTTGCCATTTTCAGCACATTCAGACTTTAGCTTGCTGAAAAACCATAATCATTTTGGTAGTAATACTCTAATTTTTTCTGCATTTTTAAGAGATTTCTAAACGTTTAAAAATAGTATTTATGGGGTCCAAAGACATGATTATCAGAACTGAATTAGATTTCTAGTTTTGTTTTAAACCAAAATTTAAATTATTCATAGGGAAACGTGAAGTGTTGACTCTATTTTTGAAATAGCATCATATATATCTATTGTAGACCACGTCATTCTTTATTCATACATATATGTTACATACGTTACATTCCCCATTAAGATGTCTGAGCCTAGATACTTGGTGACACCCACTCAGAACTATAGTTCTCCATAGGCATGAAATATAAGCAAATAATTATCAACACTAGATACAGCCATTAGAAACGATTACATGTTTTACGTAATTAGCAATACAATTTGGCTTATGAAACTGCGGGTAGGGTTGCTAAATAACCCATTTAGTATAATATATACAGTATAGGATTTTTCCGTCTCCTCCATTGAACATGGTAATGTAAAAAATCACATATATTTGAAAAAAAGCTGGAATGTGTAACTAAAAAAACATACGATGTCACTCACAATGCTAATTTTGAAAGGGTTATTTTAATATATGTTACAGACATTACACTGTACAGTAGGTGTCATATTATTGCTCAAGAAACTTTAGTGTTGAGAATGGACATGTTTCTTAAAGACAATATGAATTTAGTGAATGGAATAATAAAAATCTTATTTTTCTGACGCTAAAATTGCCATATCATTATTTTCAAAACATATTATGGTAACATATGTAACATACTGTAACAGACACATGCTCCAATGTACATAAAGCAAACATCTCTTATTGGAGCAAACTTGAATTGTCATTTAAGATATATATTTGCAAAATATCTAATGGAATAGAGAATTAGACTGATCTGTACTGGCATTCCTGCTATGTACAATGCCCTTCGTTATTCATTACATGTATGTTACATATATTACATTCTGGATCAAAATCTTTGATCCAAGATACTTAGTTACAGATCCTCAGAGCCATGGTTCATGGTAAAATAAGCAAGAAACTATGATATATATCCAACAGTTTTAAGTATTTTACATACTTCACATTCGTTGCAATAGAATATTTCGCATTTGAAACTGGGGGTAGGGCTACTAAATACTTCATTAAAGGCAATATATACATGATAGGAAAACAAACCTTGGTTTTTCTATCTGCCAAATGAACATGCTGATGGAAATAATTCTCATATCTTTGGAAAAATGAATAGTGCAACAGTATAAGTAAATGATATCACTCAAAAGTGGTATTTTTAAAGGGTATCTTAAATTACGTTACGTATGTTACAGTAAGTGTGGGTCAAATTTTTGTCCAAACGATTTTAATATGTAGTATAGACATACAGCAAGCAGACAGTATGAAAAAGTTGAGTAAAATGATAAATTATTGTCATTTTTCTGTAGCTGAAAACACCATATCATAATTTCTTAATTTTGTTTAGGTAACATATGTAACAGGCTGTTACAGGATAACGCCCCAACGCTCAGGGTGCAAACATCTCTTATTCTACTCAGCTTGAATTGTTCTTTAAGATAGGGTATGTCTGCAAAATTCCCTAGGGGGGGGGGGGGGGGGGGAGCAATCGACCCTCTGGCTAGCAGCCTAATATCTTTAAAGTATGTTTCGCATGACATCTTACATGGTCTAAATGGCAGAGATTTTCTTTGAGTTCCTGGAACAGTATGGCATCAGTGTAAGTGGAGAGATTCACACCTCTTGGAGAGAACCCTACCCTCTGTAACAATCCTTGAAATGTCCGTGACACATCACACCCGCCATATTCCATGGTTAACCTTCAAAATATAAAGTAAAATTACAATAAATTTTCTCTCTGTTAGATATATATGTACTTGAAAAAAATTGAATGTGGCATCTGTGTAAGCGGAGAGATTCACACCTCTTGGAGAAAACCCTACCCTGTGTAACAGTCCTTGAAATGTCCGAGACACGTCACACCCTCCATGGGTAACCTAGAAACAGTAAAAATGATAATTTATACTTATTTTTTATTATTCTTTCAGACACATTTCAGACACATCAAAACCTTGCTATCACTAACATATGAATTCAATTGTGAAAGATAAAAAAAAATTGCTGGTAGGCTGTCATTTTGTTTGTATTGTTTCTTCTTACCTTGTGTGTTTGTGTGAGATACCATCTTCTACACAGCATATGCTGGTTTTCTGATCTCCAACATCTACAACACAGGCACTGCCTACACCCTGACCAAACACAGCGCATATAGACTCCTGTAATAGATAACACAGTACATATAAATGTGTGAGATACCATCTTCTACACAGCATATGTTAGTTTTCTAATCTCCAACATCTACAACACAGGTACTGCCTACACCCTGACCAAACACAGCGCATATAGACTCCTGTAATAGATAACACAGTACATAGTAATGTGTGAGATACCATCTTCTACACAGCATATGTCGGTTTTCTAATCTCCAACATCTACAACACAGGAACTGCCTACACCCTGACCAAACACAGCGCATATAGACTCCTGTAATAGATAACACAGTACATATAAATGTGTGAGATACCATCTTCAACACAGCATATGCTGTTTTTCTGATCACCAACATCTACAACACAGGCACTGCCTACACCCTGACCAAACACAGCGCATTATAGACTCCTGTAATAGATAACACAGTACATATAAATGTGTGAAATACCATCTTCAACACAGCATATGCTGGTTTTCTGATCACCAACATCTACAACACAGGCACTGCCTACACCCTGACCAAACACAGCGCATATAGACTCCTTTAATAGATAACACAGTACATATAAATGTGTGAAATACCATCTTCAACACAGCATATGCTGTTTTTCTGATCACCAACATCTACAACACAGGCACTGCCTACACCCTGACCAAACACAGCCCATATAGTCTCCTGAAGAACTAGAAAATGTGTTTATGAAACACTATGCCCCCAACTGGTAAGCCATTTTCTATATGTAAAAATGTCCAAAAAATGACTAAGTTAAAATTGTAAAAAAGTGACAAAAATTAATCTGAGGAGTATATCCCAACCACATGCATATCTTCAAAGCATGGTCACAATGTCTGCAAAGTTTCAAAAGTATCGGTATTAAATTGTAGGAGGAGTTGCGCACACAAGGTACCCTCTATCCATCCACTAAAATTCCCGAAAAAATGACTAAGTTCAAATTGTGAAAAAAATGACAAAAAATAATCCAAGGATTATATCCAAACCACATGCATATCTTCAGACCATGCCCATAATACATGTAAAGTTTTAAATGAATTGGCACGAAACTGTAGGAGGAGTTGCGCACACAAGGTATCCATATCTATTCACTTCATCAAGCATTAAAAAGGGAAATAACTCTCACAGAATTGGCCCCTAGCCCCTTGAATTTACCTGAAAGAAAAAATATGGGTCCTCTTAATTTTCATATACAAACTACATACCAAATTTCAAGATCCTAGCTCTAACGGTTCCTGACCGAGTGCTCACGCATCACAGACTGACTGACTGACAGACTGACTGCACGGACAGACCCAAACCAATATGCCCCCTCAACTTCTTCGAAGTTGGGGCATAATAACATGAAGATTATCCACACCAAACCAGATGGAGAGGTATAGATAGACCATAACGCAAAGTGCTTTAATGTCAAAAGACGAGATCAAAAACCAACCATTATTGATGAATGGACTTTCCCATCCTTATTACTGGGATGAGTCCACTTTCATTTTAGGGTCATCAGGAGAGATTTTCAATTTTTACTCCAAGTGTCAATGAAATTCCATTGAGTAAAGAGATAGCGGCATTCTGTTATGTACAATAAAAAAGATGCCTCACTTATACAAGTTCAAATACGTATAGAAATGACGATTTAACAATTTGCCATTTAAAATTTTAGATTCATGTCATCAAACACCCACAGAATTTGTTTACATTTACCGGTACTCAATTATTTTAATAGATTATTACAATACTGAACCAACCTGGTGAACAAGGGCGGCACCAAAACCCAGTCTATCCAAGAGCAGGTTCATCATCTCCCTGACATGTTTGTGGTTATATACATCAGGTATCAATAGAACTGCTTTGTAATGCTGCAAAACAATGCGAAATTTGTTTGTTTAAAGTCCCAGTCAACAATTTTTTAGTCATGTTGGGCCTGAGCCATTGCTTCCTAGGTATTTTGCAGTACTATGGGGAATATGTACCTTTCTACATTACACAACCTGGCTTTATGTACCAGCCATTTGTAACCACTGCCCCCCACCTATAGGGAAGGGTGGGGGATACCCGGGCTAAAGTGTGGGGCAATTACTTTTGGAGTGTCCCCGCAGTGCATGGGAAATGACGGGGTTTTGATATTAGGATACTTACCCCAGGGAGATTTTCTATTGCTACGAGCGGGGCAAAGTTATGACCTCCAGTTAGCCCCCTGGGGGTGGGGCTTATAGCAGGGCACTGAAAGCCGAAAAGTCATAATCCCCACCCTTTCCTGTAGGTGGGGGAGCTGTGGTTACAAATGACTGGTGCATTAGTGTGGATGAAAAACCAAAACTCTTGATCCGGAGTCTGAAATGCTCACCAATAGGATGCCAGACCCCTCAATGTCAAACTTGTTATCATTGATGTTTAAAGCTGAAAATATATACAACTTACAAGTTTGAAAGTCAGATTGCTTATTTCTGGTATGAATGACACTTGTTCCAAAGCACTGTAATATAATGTCAAGTATGTAAAGGCCAAACACAGAAATGACCAAGAGGTACATGTAAGTGTTGAATCATATCCAAAATATAAATATAATAATGTCAAAACTTCACCCTTGAATAAGCATTTACACGGGCCCTAACTTGATAAATGTAGCACATTTGTTGCTCAGACATGACAGAGGATTTGTTAGAATATAAGAATCTTATATGGGGTTCTGTTCTAGATGGAAGTTTCCAACCCAAGGGATGACCGTGCTGAGCGGAACCGAGGCTCCGCCGAGGTTCCGCTCAGCACGGTCATCCCGAGGGTTGGAAACTTCCATCTAGAAAAGAACACCATATTAGATTCTTTTTCTTGCACAACAACTCCCCAAATCTGGTTTATTTCAAGGTTTTGCGTAATTTTTTTTGGCGCACTTAGCCTGGGTGAGAACACCTGGGTGAGATGCAATTTTATCACCCAGGCAAAAAGTGTGGCAATTTCTGTCTGGTGTGCAAGAATAAAGACTCTGTTCAGTAAAATTGATTTGAGTTTTAGCATCATAGTCAACACTGAACCATGCTTCCTGAGTATTACCAGTACTATAGGGACTAAATATGTCTTACTCAAGACAAAACCATGAAGAGGTAGGGTTTAGACCCTGGACCTTTCGATTCTGAGTCAATTACTAGGCCAATGTGTTTCCCAATATAGAATTACATGTAGTAATTCATTTTTTAAATGATTTCTATCTTTTTTTTTTTAAATGAACCCCCGAATGAGAAAACCAACAATCTGTATATGCGAAAACAAAGGCGCAGACCAGCTTCGCGGTTACCATGAAGCGGATCAGCGCCTTTGTTTTCGCTACACGGATAGTACAATCCCTCTTCTTTTTCAATCCAAAATCGAAAGCTTCTAGCCTGCTTTTGTGACTGTACAGGCTGATTTGTGTCAGACCTGGTCGGAAACCCAAATTGTTGGTTTTCTCAGACAAAGGCTCAAATAATGGCAGATTTACCTTCAGGTCTTTGAGTGGTATGTCAAGCATGTTCTGTATAGCATATCCCCAGATAAGTTCTAGATCAGACAGCACAGAGGTCAGAGTACCACATGGTCCCTCATGTACATTGAGACGGCCTCGCCTGATTGGCCAATGAACATTGTATTCTTTGTTGGGCTCGACCAGTAATGCCTGAAAGTTTAACAATGTAACATACCCTTTGGTTTAGTTTTAATTTTATGTTCAAAATGTTCCCCAAAGTAGCATTTTTCAAGGGCATGATAGTTAAAACAAGAAATAAAACTGTGGCTCAATCTATAGTTGCTATCATTCTAATGCTTCACAGATGGAAATATAAAGAATTATCGCTTTCATTTTAAATTTCATCCATTTAAATATGGTTGGTTGGTTGATTTGGGGTTTAACGTCCCACCAACTGCTAAGGTCATATGGAGACGGAACATCGCTTTATAGTCTCATCCTACAGACTGGAGAAGCCAGGATCAAACCTGAGACCCCTGGTTTACAAGGCGAGTGACATTATCACTGGGCCACGGAGGCTTCTCTTTTAAATGAGCCGCCTCGTGGGAAAACCAACAATGTGGTTTCCGAACAGGTCCGACACAAACTGACCTGGTTACTGCGAAGCTGATCTGCGTCTTTGGTTTCGCCTATGCAGATTGTTGGTTTTCCCATGAGGCTTCTCTTTTAAATATGGACACATGAAAGAAACACTTCAAGCATTCGATAAAATGATACCCTATATCCAAAGGTACATAGATTTGAGAAAACAGTTGGCCATAAGACCCCTATTTCAGATATACAATGAGCATTAGTTTATTCATCAGGAAAACATATCCGTGAAATGTATACCCCCTTAAACCCCACTTTTATATAGAAAAACTGGGGTTAGCAGGGGTGTACCTAATTTTCTAACTTTTGATCCAAAACATACATTGTGGGTACTCATTAGAACCGCCTCAGCCAGGTGGTTCTAACGTGTACCCACAATGTATGTTTTGAACAAAAATATTAGAATAATCTTTTTTTTTCTAATGAAATTTTCAATTTTTGCTTTTGAAATAAAACTCTATTATTTAAAAGGGCAAGTTTTCATAATGTTACCTCTTTTCCTACTATGTAAGGAGGTTTTCTGTCTGTGTTAGTATACTTTTGTGGGCAGATAACATCTGTTCTCTCCCCTTTCATTCTTCTGTTAAATGCATACAGCTGGAAAGATTGTTACGGCACTTTCAAGAATTATCTACAAGGTTAATAAACTGTCTGTGCAATTGAAATCTTTCTTGAATGCATTTGAAAAGCTGAAAGGTCTAAGACCTATAGTCAAATGGCTAATAGTTAGCACCTTCTTATTAGGCAAACCAAGCAAAGTAAAGCCACTAAGAATCTGAGGGTGAGGTTGACATGTGGATTATGGCGTAAAATTAGTTGAAGCCCCCAAAATTCAGTGATATCAATTTCCTATATATGGAATATGTGATATCTCCCTATTTAAAATTTCAGAATACATTTATTACACCTCCCCATTCAGAATTTCAGATCTCCCTACCAAAATAGTTAATTGGCTTCTTTGTTTACTCATTCTCCTAATTTGGAGAGGGAAATCTCCCAATTTAGCTTCCCATTTGTATCACATTTGAGCTGCCGTATCAGAAAACCAACAATTTGAATATGCAAAAACAAAGGCACAGACCAGCTTTGCGGTTACCGCAAAGCTGATCAGCACCTTTGTTTTCGCTACTCAGATAATACATCTCTTTGCTACTTAAATCCAAAATTTCAAGCTTTTAGCCTGATTCTGTGACTGCACAAGCTGGTTTGTATCGGACCTGGTCAGAAACCCAAGTTGCTGGTATTTTCATGCAGCGGCTAATTTATAATATACGTTCATTTTATATTCTAGTCAGTGAAGGTAGCTAAATGGCAAACTTTTTGAAAACAGCTGTTCCTTTGGTTTACCAAGTGTTCAGCTTCTTACTGTATCTTGTATTTGTTTTACTAGTTATTTCCTATTTGTGTTTCAATAATGGGTGTTTTGATTTACAATGATTAAATCATTTACTGGTAATTACTACTTACTCACTTTTTCACTTGAGCTGCGTCATGAGATAACCAGATTTTTTGCTTATGCGAAACCAAAGGCGCAGATAACTGCAAAGCTGAACAGCCCCTTCGTTTTGGCTACACAGATAGTACAAATCGTCCTCTACTTAAATCTAAAATTTCAAGCTTCTAGCCTGATTGTATGACTGTACAGGTCGGTTTGTGTCGCACCTGGATCGAAACACTGAAGACCCCGAAGTCTGGTTTTCTCGCGCCGCGGCTCATTTGTAATCTTTACCTCTTCAGTGATGGAGCATGGCCTAGACTCACCAGAGTCCATAGGTTTGGTTTCCAGTGCCTGGAGACCACTGTTGATCCCAGATTCTTTCTGTTTCTTGTAATCACCATGCTGAAATTTTTTCTATACATTAAATTCATTTAGAAACAAAGTTTATTACTTGTTCAAAATGAGCATCTTCAGTCTTCAGCAAAAAGAGTTACAGAAAGTCTAAAACTGCTACAAACATGGAAATCTAACCATTACGAAAACACGCCCATGCAATATACAGAGATTTTTTAAGTTGTAAAAACTGAAAAATTTCAGTAGAAAATATTTGATACTTTTCTTATTTTTGCTCATAACATAGATTGTGGGTACACGTTAGAACCGCCTCGGCGAGGCAGTTCTAACGAGTACCCACAATCTATGTTTTGGAGCAAAAATAAGAAAAATAGGTATACCCCTGCAAACCCCAGTTTTGCTATATAAAAAGTGGGGTTCAAGGGGGTAAACATTACACGGACATGTTCTCCTGATGAATATACATGTAATTTTGATAAAAGTTTGTTTGTGTAGGTTATAAAGTACAGGTAATGTATTAAACTAAAATCAAACATCCTAAGTCTTAGATTAGAAATATGATACAAGAGATTAATAATTCTAGTTCTTTCACAAGTACATGTATGCAAGTGTAACTATTCAATCTTAAATAGACAGACACAGATCTTTAATTCTGTATGAAAGTCAATATTGAATATCTACTATGAATACTACATTTATATGTACAATGTATTACTATTATGAAAAGTTTGTTTCTGTAGGATCTTTAACATTCAGCTAAAATTCTGAAATGACTGAGGTGTCACTCAATGACAACCTACATTGCTCTCAGGTCTAATCATCCACGGTGTTGTTAGGTCTGGTGCTGACACGTCTTTCTTTCTTCTTGCCACACAGTGAGGAATAGTGACAGGAAATGTGTCAGAGGCCCGGCCAACACGCAGATTCAGAGAGCCAGGATGTATCACAACGACGGTAGCAACTTGAATAGGCTGTAATTAAATGAGCCGCATCGTGAGAAAACCGGTCTTCGGGGTTTCCGACCAGGTGCGACACAAATTGGTCTGTACAGTCACAGGAGCAGGTTAGATACTTGAAATTTTGGCTATGAGTAGAAGAGGAATTATACTATCCGAGTAGCGAAAACAAAGGCGCTGATCAGCTTCGCGGTTACCGCGAAGCTGATCTGCGCCTTTGTTTTCGCCTAGGCAAAAATCCGGTTTTCTCACGATGCGGCTCAAATAAAAGTAATTTGTCTAATAAATGTTAGCATACAATTAGTGACAAAAAAAGAGATCTTAGACAATGATTCATTTAAAAGCATGACAATGACTGCTAGGCTCTTCTGATTATACCTGCAAAATACACTTGAAACCAATAAACTGAAAACACAACTGTTATTTCTATCATTTAGGATGACCTGGTACACCAAGTGTATGAGTAAATAGGCTTGTGTATCATCTGAGTTCCATTAGGCTCTACAGGTTGAATTTTTGTTGAACATGGCATTTCATCTTCTTGGATTTGATCCACATGCAGCTTTAAATTAGTATTTATTTTATTTCTATGCATGTAGAACTATCTATCTATCTATCTTATCTTCCACTACTTCTTAACCTCATCAGAGGACTTCAGAAG
Source organism: Rugalucina vietnamica (assembly GCA_964017185.1). Lineage (NCBI taxonomy): Eukaryota > Metazoa > Mollusca > Bivalvia > Lucinida > Lucinidae > Rugalucina > Rugalucina vietnamica. The sequence continues at coordinate 47,038,191 of OZ024875.1, forward strand.
GAATTCCGGTATACCAAGTGCTAAAGGGGGTTAGCTGAAATAAAAGAAAAGTGAAGTGGGTGAAATGAGTTTGTACAGTGAAAGAAGAGTGTTAGTATAGTTTAAAAGATAAAAAAAACAGAATCTGGTGACTAGGGAGACACATGCACCACCTGGCAAACAGCATGACTGAACTGTGCCACGGTGGGGAGCATGACAATACTGATGGGTAAAGCGTTCCAATGTACTGCAGTTCTTGGAAAAAAGCTATACTTGCAGTAATTGGTAGAAGTGCTAATTTGTCTGTATGCCAGCGGGTGGATGAATTTGGACTGCCTGCGATTTGGTGTGAGGTAGTCAGTTAGAGGGATTGCTACAAGATCATATGTGATCTTGTACAGCATGATCAGTCGGGTATCTATTCGCCTTTGGTCTAATGGACGCCAGGAAAGTTTATTGAGCATTTCAGTAACACTGGAGGTGGACCTGTAGTCATGGGTAGCCCACCTGGCCGATCTACGTTGAACAGATTCTATCTTTTTTATGTCAGTGTCGGTGTGGGGAGACCATACAGAGGAGGCGTATTCCAGCTGTGGTCTGACAAGTGTTTTGTAGGCTGTGGATTTGAGGTCTTGGTTATGGACTTTGATATTGCGTTTGAGAAAGCCCAGCGTTTGATTTGCTTTTTTAGTGATGTTATTTATGTGTTTTCCCCAGCTGAGGTCTTCTGATATTGTGACCCCAAGGTACTTGGCAGCGGGTACACTTTCAAGTTCAGTGTTGTGTAGAAAGTATTTGGATGGAATGGGAGTCTTGAATCTGGTCACATGTAGGACCTGACATTTTGCTGGGTTAAAGTTCATATCCCAATCTTCTTCCCATTTCTCGAGTTTCAGGAGGTCTTCTTGAAGGATGTTTGCTTCTGAGAGTGAACTGATGCATAGATACATTGCTGTGTCGTCTGCGAAAAGTCTGACTCTTGACCTTACCTGTTCTGGAAGGTCATTAATGTAGGCTAAAAATAGGATTGGTCCGAGAACAGAGCCCTGCGGGACACCAGAGGAGACAGGGATGGGGCTGGAGCTGATACCGTTGGTTACTACAGATTGTTTCCTATTGTCTAAAAAGTCTTTTATCCATTTTAGAGTGTCACCCCGAATGCCATAGGCATGAAGTTTTTGGAGCAATTTTTCATAGAACAACCAGAATCCTGTGTAGAACAACTCAGATACCTTCAGGTAGCAAAAAAGCTTATACTTATGAAAATTACATAGTACTTTCTTTCCACAGACTATCAGGGACTGGAATGACCTCCTTTTTCTGGTTTCCGATTGTGAGAATACTCAAGTACTGTGAGAATGCTCAAGTACTGAGGGACACAAGGGCAGGTATCATCATCCTTAAAAAACGATGCTACAGGCCCCTGAGTTGAGGCAGGCAATGATGATCTCGCCAGCTAAAATGTCTGATGACTGTGTGTCCAAATTCTTATCTCTTGTGAGAGCCAGGGTATCCTCCTGGTGAAATATTGTCAATTTGGTGTGTCACACATGGATTCAGACTCTGGCCCAGGCACAAGAAAAAGGTGTGCAACTAAAAATCTTCTCAAGCAAAAATGAATAAATTTACTATTATAACTAACATTTTTTTTCCAAAAATAATATTATTATGGGTGTGTAAATTGAACTTTTGAGAAGCAATAAATCTTAATCATCAAAAGCGAAGTCGCGAAAACTAATGCCTAATGTCTCAAACACAATTAATAGAACCTTTATGTGGTAACAAACCTCGTTTATACAATCTGAAGCAGATTGTGTGTAAAGACGTTTTGAGGCTGACACTGGCATTGTGCAAAATAAGGCGCAAAAATAAAATATTAATGGTTGTAATAATTTTCTTCTACAGCTCGGATGTGAAATACGTCATCAATTTTTGTGTTCTACTATTGATATGATTATCGTGTACCTGCTATCCGCTAATCAAGGCCTCTATGACACGAAAATCTCTTCTGTATGTAAATTGACTCTAATGTACGTCTTCTTTGTCTCAAATGAATTTTTACAGGATGGTAGAATAGGGTCACGGATTCAGGGTGGGTGGCGCTTGGACAGGAGTAAATCGTCCTGTAGTTTCTATGAATTCGCTCCCTTTTGATGGTCTCCCTATATCCTAGTATATTTTTGTCGCCATTGGGTTCACTGAGCAGTTCCTGCATGTCCAGGTGGTGTAGTCCTAGTTTCTGTCCTGGGTTCCTCGCCAAGATATTCCATGGTTCTGCTTGGAATGTTCACTCTAATAAAATTCCCTTCTCGCACTCCACTGGTGATAATCCTCACATTTTTTTTTTTTTTTTTTTTTTGTTGTTTTTTTTTTCTTGTTACTCCCATCAATCAGTTTCTGATTATTCTTGGGAGGTGTACATTGTACACTCCGGTGTGATTTGCAGGATGAGCCTACATGCATGAGGATAGAACCTGTGTAGGGATCTTTAACCGGCACAGGGGGCGACTGTCCCTGCACAGAGGGCCTCCAGTTAACATCCCGATCCGAAGGACGGCGCACTGTATCATGTCATTCCTGCAAATGACACGAAGGGAAGCGTGTTCGGACCAACAAGTTTTCCTCGCCGCCGGCGGGGATCGAACCTGGGACCTCTAGCACAAGAAGCCAGTGCGCTAACCACCGGCTACCTCGCAACAATTGAGGGGCATGCCAGTATAACGGAAAAAGCAAAACGTGTTCGGTGCTTTCTTCTTTGCCACACTGGCAGTGGTTGCTCCCAGATTGTCCTAGCTTGGCCCTGTACTGGTTGAGGATGCTGTATCCAGTCTGTAGTTGTAGTATTCTGTTATAGGTCTGTTTTGTCGGTTGGTCAAATTGTTGCTGTGTTGTAACGGCGGGTGAGTATCTGTATAATTTCCGTCCAACATCAGATGTCCCAACGACGTTGCCATAGTGTCATAATATATATCAGCCATAGATGTTGAAATACTCCCTTCTTGTCCTTCTTGGAAGTTACTGGCTTCTAGTGCAGCTTCTTTGGCTAGCATATCCGCCTCCTCATTTCCAGCGATGGAGCTACATGTATACATGTCCAGGTCCCCAGTTGATATCCACTGTTGTTCCAGCATCATGTAGTTTGCTAATGGCAGTCCTGATATTTTTGGTGATGGACCTGTAGCTACTGTCCTTTCAGTTCAGGGTAAGGATATCAATGGCTAATTGGAAGTCGCTGAAATTTTTCAGGAGCCTGCACTTTATGGTCGTGATCTGCTGAACCATGAATTCCAGGGTAATCAGTGTGGTAACCAGTTCCCCCAACAGGATGGGGCCTCTTCTGCACACCGGTCTTTTTTAGGCCTACTGGATGGTGGTGATCTTGATGATCTTGGTAGATAACAGTTACTGGCCTGCCCCGCATGGGCTAGGATTTGTTAGACAGCTACCGTCCGTGAAGGCGAATGATGTTCCTTCTGGAGATTCCATCATCATATCCAGTATCAGTTCTCTCTCTCTTGCTCTTGTTGGTCGACTGTGCGAGACTTTGATGAGCACAATCTACTCCAATACGGTGGAGCACTGACTGACATTCTTGTACTATCCTGCTCATACTCTGGTACCTGATATTAGAGATATGTCGTTCCTACATTTAGACAGCAGACAAAAATACCACTTAAATTCAGTTTTGACAAATTTGCACTCACTTGGAGAAAAAATATTTATAGAAAAACACGAGCATAAATCGGAACATTTAAATGGACAGAGCAATGCATTGGTGTATTTAATACAGTTCTCTCTGATTTATAGTTTGCAATGCTTCTTACAGTTTTACAGTTTGTTCGTGTGAAATTTGTATTTCATTCATTTTTCAAAGGATGCTAAGTCCAAGAAAATGCCTAAGTCCACACATTGCACAATGTTTAATGCAAGAACATACATAAGTCCAAAGAACATGTTACTATCTGCTGGTGTAAAAGTAATTTGTTCTGATATGGTTTTATGAGGTCAAAACATCCACATACAGGCAAATGAGCAAGGACATCGCTTTAAAATGAAGTATTTCAACCATATGTTCCAGCCAAAACCGGATATATGCGAAAAATGGGGGTTTGGACTTAGACACATTCTTGCATTAACACATTTCATAAAAATTTGAATTTCTAAAATTTCTCCCGTATCTTTCAACGAAATTTCATGACATTTTAGCATTTTACTCTATTTGATAAGACCAATAATTTGGTACTATTTCCAAATGGTTGCCAAACCTTTGTCAAAATTTTATGTTTTTCGCGTTTTTCTAGAAACTTACAAAAATGGACTTAGACATGTTCTTGCACTAACCCCTTCAATTCTATACCCCTGAATACCCCTGTTAAACATGGGTTTAAGGGGGTTCACATTCCATGACTTCCATGGGTATGTTTTCCTGATGTAAGACTTTGTGTGGTGGCTGTGTTTAGTATCCGGAACCTAAAAAATTTCCATATTAAGGACTTATAGCCGGTCACTGTATATACATAATTGAAGATTTACCTGTATAAAAAGCATTGTTTATTTTGTCAACAATGCTACATTCTTTAGCATGCTTTATCATGGGACTATTGAATATATTGCAAATACATGGATTTGTGTATACATGATTGTGGAATGAGTGGTCAGCTCAGAGCAAGTGAGTCTTTTTCAGTTACTTCCGGGTTGAAATCGTCGGACCCATTTTTCTTAGCTTTTTGAAAACAATAAGACAGATTTTTCGATGTAGTCATTGTCATTGACTTCAATCATATAAGAACCTGAAACAAAAGGCATGTCATCTTTCACCAAACAGTAAGCGCACACGATCCGCCCCAAGCTACCCACTTTCAGAATTTTCCAGAAAAACATGTTTACGCTAACTTTTCCCAGAGAAATACATTTCCATGACCCCAAAATAACTTTTAATTTGTCAGATTATGTATCCTAGACATTTAAGCTTTGCGTAATTTTTATTCAAATGCATTCCATTTTCCAGGAAATGGGTCCCACGAAAACCAAATACATTTCCAATTTTACACCAAGCTATTTAAAATTTTAAAATAATAACTATATTGACTCATTCCTAGTATCAGTGATGTCTATTAGCAATAAATACACATCATCATTTGATCAAAAGATTCAAGAAAACAGAAGATTTCTGTTTTACATACCCCACCCACTCATGTCAATATTGATAAATCCTTAAACTTATAACTGAAGTTACGTCTACACTGGGCCACGTTCTCACCACGTCCTTACTAAGTCCTAAGAATTCAAGAGCGTAACAAAATGAAACAGTTTCTGGTTTGTAAGTTCACACAACGTCCTTACTACGTCCGCACCACGTCCTTACTACGTCCGCAACACGTCCTTACTACGTCCTTCACGTTTCCACTAGGTCCTCACTACGCGCTCACCAAGCTCATCCCGTTTACTCTACGCCCTTAAAACGTCCTCACGAAGACCAAGCAGTTCACGTCACGCGCTTACTACATTTTCAGCACGTTCTAACTGTTTATGTATTATTATAATAATTGTGCTCAGTTGAAGAACGAGTACTGAAACTCCATCATCAAAGCTGCAAATCTGCTGTAACGTCCATCATCATCTCCATTTTCATAGCTAATATCTACGCGCGCACCCAGCAACTGGGATCTCATCATATACTGCGAGTGCACCGAGTAAGTTTTGGTGTTATTGAAGCTAGGAGAGCGAATTGCAAGAATACTTCTCGGTTCATTTTTCTTTTATTTCAACACAACTCAACTCATTTTTATTTGCAAATCATATAACATTTCGAAATGATTGACGCGCAAGCTATTGCTTGAGGGAAAGTGTCAATTAAAACAAAATTAATAAAACTGGAAGGACGTGAGAAAAACCTGGCGTCAACGTGGTAAGAACCTACAGAGGATGTGTTGGGAACCGCACGGACGTGATTAAGAACGTAGTGAAGTCTTCTAGGACGTGGTGCGGACGTACGAGAGGCGTGGTAGGGTCTTATCGAGAACCTGATGGACGCAGCGCGGACGTAGTGAAAACGTAGTGTGGCATTGATGGTCTGCAACATGTTCGTATACCACGTCCATGAAGACCTTACTACGTTTGCACTACGTTCTTACTAAATTCAAATTCACATTCAAATACTTTATTGTTTCACCTCAATAATGAGACATTCACAATAATAAATACATACAGTGTATATGTATCAATCAAAATACATGTAACGCATAAACATGACAAGAAAATCGCACACAGACACACGTACATTCTCAAGTCAGATGATGTAACATGAGAAAATGATGAAGTAACAAAAATGTCAACTTATGTATTTTGTACTAAATGACAAAATTTTGCGACTGCTCTTACAATAGGGCCACTGGAATTCATTAGGTAGTTGAACTGTTCCTTACTATGTAACTTCTCAAAGTTACTACAGTTACTTTTTATGACCTCAAATAAATCAGTCATAGGGACATCATGCTTCAAGCATGTTAATAAAACATGGATTTCATCTTCTACTTGTAATATCTGATGCTTTTTTTTGCAAAATTCACAATATCTTTCGTTGCGAGGGATTTTATAATGCCTCCCTCTTTCAATTGCTAGCCTATGATTACTTATCCTTATTTTTGTGTAACTTGCCCTATGAGCCCTATTTGTAATATCATTAAAATAATGTTCCTGTATAAAGTTGCTTTTGAAAGATCTATATGAATCCATCTTACTAAAACTATCAATTCCATATATCCAATATTTAATATAAGATCACGTCCTACAAGTTCCTCACTACGTCCTTACCACGTCCTTACTACGTCCTTACTGAGTTCTAATTCCACCCCGTCCTCGCCACGTTTCTTTTGAGCATGTTCAAAATTTGACCAAGACCTTCACGTCCATCAAGACCTCGCTACGTCCTTACTACGTCCCTTTCACGTCCTACAAGACCGTACTACGTCCTTACGGCGTTCTTAATTTTTTAGGACGTAGTAAGGACGTGATGAGAACATGGTCCAGTGTAGACGTAACATGAGTGACAGATAATTTGTCACAATAATTTTTCACTTTCTCCACTTCAACACAAATGAATTTCGATTACTTGACGTCTCTAAATATTTCTGAGACGTCGTTTAATTGTTTTTCTAATACTATCGCGTGACTAAAATCAATAATTTGGTACTAGTTTTCGGAGCAAATTGAAGATGTTCTTTTTAATACTTTACGCAGTTTCATGGGTTAATAAATCCCGCATCTGTCATACACCAGTTACCTGTAGTTAATGTTATATGTACTAGACTTTAATAGATTATTCTGAGCAGCTAGATTAAGTTTTAATTTTGAAAATCATAGCCATGGGGGTAAACTATTAAACTCGAGTGCGCTTTAAACTGTGATTTATCCTTACGAAAATGAAACATCTCTCCCATTTAACCAAGTTTGTCCAGGCATACAAATTGCAACATACAATGTGTGGCAAAAGTTTTGATTCCTTTAAAGTAGATCTAATTAAAGGGGTTAGTGCAAGAACATGTCTAAGTCCATTTTTGTCAAAAATTGAGTTTTTGGTGTAACTACGTTCTACATCCAAAAAGCAACATTCTGATATATAGTTTGTGATACCTTTTACATTTTGTTCGTTTGAAATTTGTATTCAATATTTTGAAAGGGTGCTAAGTCCATTTTCAGTGCAAGAACATGCTTAAGTCAACACATTGCACTGTGTTTAATGCAAGAACATACCCAAGTCCAGAGAAATGTTACCATCTGCTCAGGTGTAAAACTAATATATTCTGATATGGTTTTTGGAGCTCAAAACATCCACATGAGGCAAATGAGCAATTGTATCACTGTAAAAACGATCTAGTTTAACAAAATTCTAGCCAAAACTGGTATGAGAAAATAGGGGTTTGGACTTAGACACATTCTTAATTTTCTCCCGTATCTTAACATTTATAATCGCATAACAATATTCATTTGAGAGTTTCTTGTAATGTAATATTATTTTGGTATCGACTCCAAAAACCTCGTTCCCACAGACTCGATTCCTTGCCAATGCTTATCTGGCGAGGTTTATGCTGAGACACTTGTGTTGTGACACTCGATGTGCTTAAAGTTTTTGAATCGATTCATGTTCGTCCGTCACTCAGAAATGAGAACGGCATTAGTCATTTCTTGAATAATTATGGTGCATGATGGTGAGATTTTTGATGGGTGACTATGATAATTTTAGCTCGAAACTTTCGACTGCAAGTAGAACAAGTCAATGTCGGACATTCTGATGACGACACATTGATACTGGTTTTGCGGTTTCTGCGTTTTCTTTCAGCTCCATAGATTCTCTTTTTCTTCACCAGGAACTGCTCCTTTGTTGCCGAGAAAGCGATAAATTTATCAGTCACGAACATCTTTGTTCCTAGACCGTTGATGTGTAGAAAACATTCTATGAGGTTTTAGGGTGTATTTGTTGCGTAACTTCTCGTTATCCTGGCAGCGCTTTCAAGTTGTATTTGTAAATGTCTAATAGTTCCCCATTTTTCTCCTATCTAGATCTAATTGTTCCTGTTTGTACTTACGGTTTTGTTTGTTTGTAAGTGTTGGTATCTCTAAACAAAGTTTTGCATATACGTCTTCACAGACTCTGGTAGAGCCAGATTTGTGTCGGACCTGTTCGGAAAACACTTTGTTGGTTTTCTCAAGAAGCAGCGCAAATGTTTTAAATACGATATCGAGGATCGAGTAGCTTCCATCATTTTGTTTTTACTTAATTTATAGACGACTTGGCTGAACGTCGTGTATCTCTATTACAAACAACAAGCTTTGGTAGTGTACATGCAAATGAAAACCATGTCTTGTGTTTCCCCAGAGGACTTGGGGCCTTGTCATGCTGATTAAATGCAGCGATATTGTAGGGCGAGTCAGATAATTTCAATACCTCAGAGGCCATGCTGGAAGAAAAGAGAACATCTATATTTGCTTTATGGTAGAAAAGAGGGCGGAAAACAACTCGTGGTTGATAGAAAGAAAAAAAAGGGAAAAAGCTAAATGGCTGATTTTTATTCAGTTTAAAACGACCATTTCAAGATTACTTCAGCTCATATGAGACGGGCCAATCAGTAGGTGGGGCGAAAACGGGAGAAACTCGAGAAAAACCACCTGACAAACCCATATGCAGAACTTGGCTTGTCGTACATGTGCCCCGTGTCAGAATACTTTTAATATTTTCCTCACTAAGTTTGTGCACAAAACATAGATTGTAGATTGTAGGTACCCGCGTTGGAACCGCCTCGGGTCTATCTTTAGGATCAAGACTAGGGAAATATGTATACCCGTGTATACCCCTGTACACCCCAGTTTTAGTATATAAAATTGTAGTTTAAGCGGTTTACATTACAAGACCATTATTATCCTGATGACTACAGGTCTAACTTGACGAACGCATCAGGATAACATTTCCGTGTAATATATACCCCAAATACCCCACTTTTATACAGCAAAACTGGGGTATACATGGGTATGAATATTCTACTTATTTTTGTTCCAAAACGTAGATTGTGGCAGTTCTAACGTGTGCCCACAATCTATGTTTTGAGCAATGATAAGAAAAATATAAAAAAAATTGTCCTGAAATTTTTCAATTTTTGCCTCTCTAAAATATTTTCGTATGTTGCATGGGCAAGTTTTCGTGATGCGAACGAAAGACCATTGCGTAGCATAGTACAAAAGATATAACTCATCCAATTAGGGTTCCACCGATAATTTAAAGAAAGATGAGCGTAATCATGAATAGCATCATGTACCATTTAAGCCTTCGCATGAGGAAACAATTTGGATTTCCGACCATGTCCGACATGTCCGTGTAGTGTCACAGAAGCAGGCTAGAAGCTTGAAATTTTGGATATAAGTAGAAAAGGAATTGCATTATCTGTGTAGCGAAAACAAAGGCGCTGATCAGCTGTGCATTTACTGCACAGTTCATCTGCGCCTTTGTTTTCGCATATGCAGATTTTTGGTTTTTTGATGCGGTGACTCATTTAAGAAAAAGTTCGATGTAATATCATATAAAATGTAGCTAATTTTGTTACAATGATATGAATATGACAGTAACGAGGGGCTCCAGATTTATGTTGGGCATGTTTCTGATATAAAGAATGATTACAATAGAAGCCAAATATGATTACAGTGGGTTGTAAATATCAATAAAACATTTGAAGACAAACTTCTTCAATAAGATACTAACCAAACCATAGACCTATGATTTGACGGAATGATATTATTAAATAGAAAAGATCAAGCCACTGAGACAAGGAAGGACCGAGTGGTTGTGATTCCGTCAAAGCCTGCTCCTGTTCGCACTTTGTGTCAATGCGTTTAAGCAGCAAGACTGGTTGAATTTCCTTGAACAGCTGGAGATATAAAATAGCAGGTTGGTTGGGGACGACGATTCTTGTCTGTTGCTTGGCTCACCGGGTTTAATTGGTGTTTTTCTTTTCTCCAGATTTTCATGATGTTGTTTGGCACCAGGACCCTCTATCACCGGGCAGCTTATTGTATTTGTGAGTACACGGTTTTGATTAATCATGGTGGTTATCATGATTTGTTTGTTTGTTCTTGATGATTCATTGACGAGTTAGAGATTCATCTCGAGGACCGAACAACCACGTAACTAAATGTTGTGAACCACTGCAGAAGCTGAGGGCGAGGTAGGAATGATATTTCTTGTCAGTTTAGAAAAAATGTTATACGTTACAAACGTATATGAAATAACAAAAGTGTTGTGCGACAGTCTGAATGCTTAGTTTTTAACCCAGTCAGGGTTGATAACTTTGCTGGCTTCTTTAATTGCACGCCGGTGGGTCGGGCGTCGGACTATGATGGACCAGACTTAAATCTGTTCATTTTAGTTGGTTGGGACCGGACCTTGTCTGTTAAATGACTCACCGGGGCTCAGCTCAACTGGTGTGTTTCTTTTGCTCCAGATTTTCATGATGTTGTTTGGCACCAGGGCTCTCCATCGCCGGGTAGCTTAATGTATCGATGAGTACACGTTTTTGATTCATCACAGTGGTTATCATGATTTGTTTGTTTGTCCTTGATGATTCATTGACGAGTTATTGATTCACCTCGAGGACCGAACAACTAACTAAATGTTGTGAACCACTGCAGAAGCTGAGGGCGAGGCTAGGCCTATAAATCTAGTTTAATCCGGCCAGTAATAATATTACTGATCGTTCCAAGGCGATACTTCTGTGGTGGTTCTTATTGTTTTATGTTTTGGTGTTGAATTTTTGGGCTGTTTGCATCGTATGTACGTTTTCATATTTGTAGTTAAGGTTGGGTATCTGAGTGGCCGCCCATTGGGAAAATAGTTGCTCACTCGGGTTGCGATATTATTTCTTAGTATAAGTACCTTTAAATTAAATTATTGTTAATTTAGATTTTTTCCCTACTCGGTTTTTTTGGAGTTGAATTTCTTAGTGATTGCGCCATTTCTTGATCATTGCCTACTTTTACCTTTAAGTAAGAGAAAATGTTATGTACAACACGGATGTAGAACAAACTGACTAGCTCTATCCCAAAAGGTATATAGCATCGTTGGATCATATTTGTAACAAATCATATATGTAACACATTTGTTACGTACATGATCACATTCGTAACAGATAAAGTGTGTTACAAATGTGTTTGTCCGAAATGGTGGTTGACATGAGAAGCATTTATGTAACAGGTTTAGTTGTCTATTTGTATTCAAACAATTAACAGCAATACCAACATCATTACATGTATATTCTTTACACTATTGATTTTATTCTCGATTGCAAAACAATAGTTAGCACATTAAGCTAATCGCTCTCGAGACTCACTCCAACTTGAATCAACCTCTGAGAGAGAGAGAGAGAGAGAGAGAGAGAGAGAGAGAGAGAGAGGACGCGCGGAATAATTATTTTTTGCCCAAGGTACCAGTGCATCTCGAGCGCGCACGTGAGTGTGTCCAGCAACATCCAAACAGCAAGAAAATTGATCTGCAGATTGGAACTCAAGGCAAAACACACACCATACAGTTTAACTTCCAACAATCTGCACCTCGTACTGACTGTCGATCAATTGTTGAATAAAAGATAACAAAACAGATTTTTTATCTCAGTCGGCGTTCAACATCATTTGATGACAGGAAATCCTGGGTCTTGGTGCCATATATATTCCGTAACTGTGGTGTGATTCCGTTCACTATGCGCCACATGTTGTTCTGGGTGTAACAGTCTTAAACAGCAGTCACACTGTAGCGTATAACCCAAACGCGCGCCGGGCGTATGGAAACTTTCAATTGGACGTATAAAAATCAGTATCATCTGGTGAATAAAAACCTGCTACAAATGTGTTTCAGATGTAAATATGCATTTTTTGTACCGTTTTTAAATCAAAATTGACCTGTGACATATGTGATTGCATGTCACATCAAAAACTGGCATCGATCATATTCGTCACAAAATATGTTACATTTATGCTTGATTTCCGAGTCATATATGTAACACATGTTACATATGTGATCATATATGTAACAGGTGTTACATATATAATTTGTTACAAATATGATCCAACATAGCATCAACCAAATACAAAAGGGACGAATATATAGAATAAAAAGAAAACCTGAGCATTAGGAGGATTGAAAAAAAAAAGAGAGCATTAAATGCGTGTACGGGGAGGATTTTTTTTTTTAAAAAAAAAAAGCTAATTACTTCAACTTATGGTATATTTTACTCTTGTACCCGGGATGAAATATTCTAGCAGGTGGGTAAACTCCCTGAGTGATCAAATGGTGATCAGCTTTATCTGCAACAAATAACTTAACTGCCCGAATCGTGAAGGCGCACTGGTCTAATCTGTGCGTGTTATAACGAAATAGCACTTAGCAACAGTGCTGATTTATTTCTATAATATGCAGAAAGCCTATCGAAGAAATCAAATGTTGTCATTTGCTTTCAAATACAAATTTTCGAGATGCTGGTTGCGATCTGAAATAGCTAGACATGTCAATGATGTAAATGAAAAATGCTGAATGAATCGCGTCAAGTAACTTCTATTTTGAAAATGCGATCGAAAACAAAGGGGCTGGTTAAATGCACGGTTACGGAGCAACTGATCAGTGCCTTAGTTTTCGCAAGATAGCCTTGTTCTACTTTGCAATTCCCAAATTTATCTCTATATATATATTTTATTATTTTATTTATTCTTTTTTGCGACGGTCTTTGGTTGAGCAGCCAGGTTTTCCTAACCATGGAGTAATCCACGAAGAATAATGCTAAATATATATATGCTACAACGCGCTTGGAATTTAAGGAGATCACTAATGGAATTGGATTTTAGACTGACCACCGGCGTCACCTGTCAAACACTTGAGCCGCCTTGTGGGAAAATCAACAATGTGGTTTCCGAACAGGTCCGACACAAACCGGCCTGTACAAGCACAGAAGCAGGCTAGAAGCTTGAAATTTCGGATTTAAGTAGAAGAGGAATTGTACTATCCGAGTAGCGAAAACAAAGGCGCTGATCAGCTTCGCGGTTACCGCGAAGCTGATCTGCGTCTTTGTTTTCGCCTATGCAGATTGTTGGTTTTCCCATGAGGCGGCTCACTTGTCCACAACCCAGAAAGTGCCAAGAGTAGACGAGATGAAAATGACGATTGCCAATTTTAGAAACAAAGACATGTCAGTCTAAAGTGTAGGACTGAAACAAGCACTGAGCCCATAAACTAAAATTTACGAAAACCTATAATGACACATGGGGCCAGTTGTTCGAAACTTCGTTAGCTTAACGTCATCGTTAAGACCTCAACTCGATAAGTAAATACCAACTATATACATACACAAATACGTACATGCTTGGCAAATGATTCTCATATTTAATCAACAAAAAATAACAGTGTATTAGTAGTATTCATGTTTGAAATTTTAACGAATCGTTAACTAACGATGTCGTTAATTTTGAACAACTAGGCCAAGGTGTTCGTGGACGATTCTATAGGTTTGATGTGACCCGAGTCCCATCCTGATCCGCTGCGTCTGACTATAAAGAGATCAAATATCATACGATACATAGGACGTAACGATTTTCCTTTTTACAATTATTTTCACGTCTATATAAGCCCACTATCTGGACATATATAAATTGTTCTTAGCGTCAATATTTGGCAATTATTTAATAGAAAACTGTAATCAGTCCTCTGATCCGACAATGAGACTCAATATCTAACGATAAAGTCAAGAACCAATCAAATTCTTGGCGTGAATTAAGTGGATCTGTTCAGTCTGTCACCGATAGTTATAAATTGTAAGACAAATGAGTCGCTTACAGATCATCAAAACCATCTTGATTTTCTCAGAATTTATGTTCTACGATATATCATGAAGCTGATTAGATTGTAGAAATGTTTTTGTCCAGCAAGGTCTAGAAGCAGAATAGAGAAGCCCAAGCAACATGACTATGAGACAATGTGCATGCAGAGTAGCAAGAGGTAAAATACATAAAGTACATGTTCATACTGAATAAAATATAAATTGAATACACTCAAAACTCTTCTATTTCAGTATTACACTTTTGCTTTCCCGGCAATATATTGATGCATTGGAACTTTGTTTTTTCTAACTTCGTACAAATGATGTATTAATATTTTATTGTCAACCTGCCTTTTAAATGATCTGATTTTTAAGAACCCTGGCAAAATAGAACTACACCATATGTCGTACATGTGTATGTTCATACATCTAGCAAAGGAAATGGCTAAAAATACGATATATTGTTATCAATTTACTGACCACCTTTCTGAGGATATAAGAAATCTTGACAGGGTCAGTCATTTAATTAAAAGATGACAACACTTCAATCTTACATTTTTGATGAAGTAGTATTCCCCCCGTTATAAATCTGTGCAGAAGTTGAAATGCATGGTCGTAATTTCTTTGTCGTTCTATTTATTGTCTATTTAATGTTTTTCTTTTATTTTTGGCTGCAAGTCTACAATAAAGGTTATGATGGCAATGAAAATAGAAATACTGATGTTGGTGATAGTTTTTAACAATCTTATAATAAATTGTCAAGACAGTACTCTTTCATAATAATAAATAAAACAGGAAAATAGATTTTGGTATTCTGAATTTGCTAAATTCAAGTGAGTATTTTGTGATTATTATTTTGAAAAAGGCTATATATAGTGTACACCAGAAGCACCCATCTGAGCTGTTCAGATGAACTTATAACATACAATAATGTCATAATGTATTCCTAGGTAAGTTGCCTATAAAATAACAAATATGACCCTGCAATAAATGCACATTAATCCTTCTGATGCTAGCAAAGGCCAGAGGTTGTATTTTCTTCTCTCCGACCAATAATATTACTGGCTATCGATAATCTGAAGAGCTTTAAATCTGAGGTACTTTATGGAATCGGTTATTGCGGAATGAGACAAAAAACTGTCTGGTGATTGTTTGGACAATCTTTCTCAAGGTAAGTTTCTCTTACAGTATTTATTCATTTATTTATTTATAATTTATTTGTACCCAACTCAACTCCAATTTTGCACTTTTGAAATGCATATTTGTGGATGTTCATAAAATAATTCATAAGTCAAATCCTAAATAATAATGATAAATTATTAACTATTTGTAGTTCAGCTTTACAGGGTCTTTACCACACAATCTATAAAATCGGCATCTTAACAATATTTTTTCTGTTCTCCTAACAGACACGTAATAAATAACATGAACTATACAGTCAGACATAAGTTAAGCATCACCTGAAGATATTATGTCATAACTTTATTAATAGGTGACATTTATTCACCATGTATGTTTTGAAACCGAGCGTGATTATTTAGGAGTAAAGAGGTTTTTAGCATGTAAACATTTGTAGTACTGACCGGATGCATAACCCTACCCTCCATGATTTCAAAACACAAGTTTGGTACATGTACTGTACCTTGCGTTTTATGGACCCGCAATACACAATGCAGAGTGTTTTATGAACTAAATTCAAATTCGAGACCTCTGGGAATATGTTCCAGAACTAACTAGACAAACTATTCGATTTGTGGCATTTATGTCATTTGATAAAGTCAATGATAATTGACAACAAATTTTGATACACTTTAAGGTAATTTCCTACGTAAACATACCCTGAAATTGCCCAGAAGTTTAAAATGTTCAAATCGCCAAAAAAGTGTAAAATGTTAATGTCATTTTGTAACAATGTCAAATCCATCCTAACCACCATGAAAATGCGAACTGATATCTCTGATATCGAAAGTTATGAAAGGTTCAGGAATGGCATGTTACATAGTGAAAACTTAATGCTTACAGAACAAGCGAAAAAGTTTGGATAGCTATTCCTTTAACTTCCATAAAACATTTAGTATAACAAAATGCCTATTGGATCATGTCTATTTTTAACTCTAGTTTACTTATTCAGATCGAAAAGTTATTGATGAATTATACAAGTACTAAGGGCATATCCCCAAAATAGGGGTAAGTGTATAAATGGCCCCATAGAACCGAAGCGATTGGGGCTAATGCCATTCTGACAGTCCTAACAGATCAGGAAAAGACACTGGTAAAATGTCGTCACAGAATAATTGTTGTTAGAAAGTAATTGTGACCTCAAAATTGTCTCCAGAATAATGTTAGGGTGCTGCTTAACTTATGTCTGACTGTATATTTTATGTAAGCTATTTGCTTCAAATTTTGTTTCTGTTGAATCTTTATTTCCCCTACCCACTATCAAAACCCTCGCAGTTTTTCTGTTCATAAATCAATTGTTTTCATCTTTATGAAACATTATATACAGTCAGACATAAGTTAAGCATCACCCTTATGTTTTTTTCTAAAGGTGCTTTTCAAGTAAAAGTTTTACAAAAACAACATTCAATTTGTAAGGGTCTTTAATTCGCGTATATCCCTGATTTGTTAGGCCTTGTCGCTCAAGTTCCATGGTGCCCTGAATATGCCTACCCCTATGTTTTATGGGGGGGGGGGGCGTATGCCATTAAAAGCTGTTTAACCTATCCCCATATGTTTGCCACTGAGTTGCTATAGGCATGGAAGGAAACTAGGGTTATATCGTAAAAATGTGTCAGAAAAGATTTCTTCTACTCAATGTTTAATGGCAGTTAAAGGCAGATACAGGGAAAGTTATTTGCTTGTTTATCAAACACGACGTTTTCACTATGTAACATGCCATTCTTTAAACTTCAATGACCTTTCATGTGTTCGAGATATCTGTCTGAAATTTTCAGATTGATTATTGTGTTGGAATTGTCAAAACATGAAATTATCATTTTACACTGTTTGGCGACGAATTTCCGGCGGCCATCTTGGATTTATGCAAATTGCATGAGTTGCCAAAGTTTGGTAGAGTTGCATTCAAGCCAGATTAGTTCTATAACTCCTGTAAAGGACAACGAAACAAAAAAGTTCAGAGTAAAAACCATTTCTAGGTTTAACTTAAGGGCACAAGGTAGCGTGAAATTAATAATAAAACAGTGAATTCGGACTATGTAGGGGTATGCCTGCATAAACAAAGCCTCGTTGTTTACCTTAAGGTTAATTTAATCAGGGCTTGTTTTAAATTATCACCCATACATCAAATATCACAAATATCAAAGAAAATATTTCTGTTCTGAAAGGTGTACCGTTTGTTCCCGGAAGATATTCAAGTGATGCTAAACTTATGTCTGACTGTATATGTTCTGAACTATCTTAAAAGCATTTATTCTGTTGATGGTGGTGTTCAGGGCAGTGACTATCATTTAAATATTTTATGTACCTTGATTTTGTATTCCGAATGTTTTAATATACCACCCCTTTTTACAGAACATCTCGTACAGAAAGCGACAAGCTGTGACACAAAGTCTTAGGAATTGTCACGAATAGTTACCAGACAACAAAAAGTTGTAGATGTTATATTATACTATGTTAAATGATCAATATCAAAATTAATTTCAATTGTGTAGACTTTTGAGATTTGATGAGAATTTATTTTTGAAGTTATAAGGAATATTGTAATGTCTTCGAACTTTCTTAACACCTTGTACATATTTAAAGTTTCTTTGAAATGTGCTTTCAAAAGTACATATTAAAATGATTCTCTTACCTGTATGTTATTGTAGTTAAATAATACTTATTTTGACTACAATAGAAAATGAGATTTGATTGACACTTTCATATGACAGGCATACAACTAGAACATTTTCGTGACCTTTGCCAAAGGTCAGTTACATATTAAATGTAATACTTAATTTTCTCTGAAACCGCTTGACTATTTTAAGCCAAGTTTTATATATAGTATCTTCTTGTCTGTTGCTTGGTCCTAAGGGGTTCAACTTGTGTTTTTTCTTTTGCTCCTCGTTTTTATCATGGTGGTTATCATAATTTACTTGTTTATTGACCAGAGTTTCACCACGAGGACCGAACAACTAACTTAATGTTGTGAACCACTGCAGAAAATGAGGGTGATGTTAGGGCCCTCTTAAATCGATCTAAGACCCCAAGTAATTTTATCTTACTGATATTTCCAAGGCGATACTTCTGTTGTGGTTCTATTTGTTTTATGTTTTGGAGTGGACTTTTGTGCTGTTTGAACCTTTGCGTTTTCGGTATGTAGCGTCGAGGACTACTGCCCATCATGTTTTGTATAAATCATGATATGGGGTTGTCCTTGACCTATTTTACCACATAGTCAATTTTTGTCACATAGGCTTTTCAATGGCAAAAAGGTGAAAACATTGTATTTTCAGTAAGTTTTGTTGCCTGTGACCTGAAAAAAGGTACAAGTAGGCAACGATCAGGAAAAGGCGCAATCAGAAAAAGATTCCCACTCCAAAAACCGAGGCGGGAAAAAACCAAACTAACAATAAGGTACTAAGACCATGAATGCATTAAGTAAGCCGAATGAGCAGCTACTTCCCAATAGGTGGCCACTCAGTTACCTAAACTTATCTAAAACATGATCCCTGGGCGCCCAATAACTTACTAACTCCGGAGCAAAAGAAAACCACCAGTTGAACCCCAGTGAGCCAAGCAACAGACAAGAAGCTCCGGCCCCAACCAACTAAAATGAATAGCTTTATGTCGGGGCCATCATAGAGTCTGATGCCCGACCCACCGGCGTGCAATTAAAGAAGGCAGCATAGTTATCAACCGTGATTGGGTAAAAAACTAAGCAAGCAGTCTGTCGCATATCATTTGAGTTATATCCTATACGTCTGTAACGCGAAATGATTTTTCTGAATTACTCAAAGTTGAGTGAAAGTTGTTAGATACAGACTTATTGAGTTTATGAAGTAATGTGGGTATTCAAGGCCAAGGTCATTTCTTGTCCTTGGCCAAAGGTTATTTACATATTAAATGGAAAACCGCTTGACCAATCAAAGTCAAGTTTTATATGTAGTGTCGTTAGGAAGGGTGAACCAAATTTTGTACAAATGGTCCAGGTCATATCCAGAGCTATTCACCATTTTTGCATTATCGGCTAGTTTCTAGCTTACAAGAAATCAATATTGGAAATACAGGTAACCAAAACCACCCTGACCTTCGGCTAGTTTCCAGCTTACAAGAAATCAATATTGGAACAAGAAATCAATATTGGAAATACAGGTAACCAAAACCACCCTGACCTTGAGGTCAGAGTGGTTTTGGTTACCTGTATTTCCAATATTGATTTTTCCAGCTTACAAGAAATCAATATTGGAAATACAGGTAACCAAAACCACCCTGACCTTGAGGTCAGGGTGGTTTTGGCTACCTGTATTTCCAATATTGATTTCTTGTAAGCTGGAAACCAGCCGATAATGCAAAAATGGGAAATAGCAAACACCTTAAAAACTTCTCTGAAACGAATAAACCGATTTCAATGAAACTTATGTGGTTTGGGAACTCCTGTCCATCATAGTTTGTATAAATCGCGCCCTTGGTTTGACCTTGACATATTTTACCGTAAGGACAATTTTGGTCACAATGTAAAATGTGAAAACATTGTATTTTTCAGGAAGTTTCTTTGCTTGTGAACTGAAAGTTGGTAGATATACAGACAGTTTACAGTGTCAATAAAAATTATACGAGTATTTGTGGTCAAGTTTTCTTTTGACCTTAGCCAAAATGACCTTAGTCAAAGGTCGTTTATCAAAGACCAAAACTCAGGTGAGCGATATCAATATTATTGGTCCTCTGGTTGTCCCGTGACATGGCAAAAATATATAGCTAATAGGATAAAGCTTAGTTACCGTGAACAATAACATTATACGGGAGTCTGCTCAAAAACATTTTATACATTTCGTCGTTATGCTACTTCATCTCTCTTGCTGTGTCACATACACTACTTTTGTTGGATTGGGAATGCATTTGACAGTAACCGTTCTGACATGAACTCTGATTAGAACAGGGACATGTTAGCGACTTGGTATTTCAATTTTACATCAGAAAAACATGTCCCTTAAACCCCACTTTTAAATGGCGTTTGCAGGGGTATACCTATTTTTTTTATTTGTGATCCAAAACATACGTTGTGGGTACTCGTTAGAACCGCCTTACTGAGGCAGTTCTAAAGTGTACCCACGATGTATGTTTTGAGCGAAAATATTAAAACAACCAAATTTTTTCCAAAGACATTTTCATTTAAATCACCTTCTGAAAAAAAAACAACTTCTGTATATTATATTGCATGGGCAACCAAATTTTTTACGGCACAGATTGATGCAACATTTCACGAAGGTAGGGCGGATTGGAGAGCGGTACGTTGACGATCATGTCAATTTTATAGGCATTAATTCGAGGATGTCTGGGGCATGACTTTGTGGGAAAACAAAGTAAGGATGCCTTCAGATTTTGCCATAAGTAGTTTGTAACAAAAGCTTACCTTATGTCAAAAATTTTAAATTTCATTGAAGGAATATGCCACCAGAAACACGAAAATTGATTACGTTTGCTAATTATTCGAATCCTGCATCATCGTTTGTAAATATCAAAGTTTCGGTATATACCGGAATCATTCCTTGTTTCATAACCACCAAAAGACAGTCCTGAACTCAAGCAAACTTTTGCACAATATGGTGTTAACACACCTAGGTTGGGTCGTTTGGGAAGCAACGTACGTCAAAGAGTTCATTGCCTTGATGCAACGTACGTCCAATGTGTTCTTGTTAAAAATGATGCTATCTACGGCGGATCTTTGGGCCAAAAATGATATTTCTTACGGCGGACACTTTTGCAGAATGGAAAATCCTATGACCGTTAACAGCTTGAGTGAGCGGGGCTATGTGATTTTTGCATATTTTTTTCTGGCAGTATTTCTTGTATACGTCTTCCACTAGCTTCCAAAACTTTTTGTTTCGTTTTGCAATTACTTCAAACGTCCCAATCAACATTTTTAGTCATGTCGGACAGAGCCAACGCTTCCTAGTTGTTTATCGGCACTGTGGGGACTTGCGTGTTTTCTCAAGCAAACTACACGGTGAAGGTATATAGGTATCAAATCCAGGACCTCTCGCACTGGTGCCCTATTCTACCATTACGCCATCGCGCTCCCGGGCCACTCGACAAATGTGACGTATTGTTGTGTGCAATGATACATGTGTGGTACTGTCGGCATCAGCATCTGGACAACTGGGCGTTTAGTGTGTGTGTGTGTGTGTGTGTGTGTGTGTGTGTGTACTCGCTTGTCAAAACTGTCTGTTTCCATACAATAGGGTTGTGTATTTGTTTCGTGTTTAATTCTAATAGTAAGTTTAAGCGGCTAAATCTTGCTGAAAAAGGCACTTGTTCTAAATTTCGTACCAGACCCTCGGGTGCCAGGAGAGGGAGTGTCAGTGAGGGTCCCATGCACAGATTCAGAAATATTTTTCACTCGGTACTCATTAAAATTTTTCGTTGCGCATTTTTCTTGATAGCACAGGTAAAAATGTACGTCTGAAATAGGTTTACGTATTTTGTTCTTGCTCACAGTGAACTAGCGCACTATGTTAAAACTACAGTAGGTCCCTCCAGGTGGACTCCCTGCACCTGAAAGTAATGGGTTGACTCCCCCGGCCATTGCTTACCCCATCTCCCTAGAAAGTATTTGGACATGCTAAAAACCCCCACCCCCACATATAAAGTGCTTGCTCTGTAACTCCCGACAAAATATCACGATCGAATGCACTCTAGCTCATGAACTAGCCATTATCCCCCCTTTCCCCAAATGCCTGGTAGGTAGTCAACTATGTTTGTTGCAGTATTGCTACATATAGCATAGATCATATTTTTCTGAAACGGGAGGGGAGTAACAAACTACTGTATGCAGGACCACTAGCATCTGTCATATTCCAGAAAAGATTTCCAGATCAAAAGCAAGGTGAAATTGAAATATTCACATTGTGCAATCTGTTACGACCTAGCGTAACTAGACAGGTACAGCGAAAAACAACCAAGTAATTTAAACTTAACAATATTTAATCAAACAAATAAATGCTGCAAATACATAAAAACAAACAAACAGATAAGTAAATAAATAAATAAATAACTTACAAAGTTAATGTCAAATAAGTCCTTGTCCCTCAAATGTAAGTCCAGAATCCAGTAACCAGAATATGAGCACATGTATATTTTAATCCACACAAAACACTAGTGAAACAACCAAAATTATATACTTTAAATCACTTCAAATTTCTGAATACCTACGACTGAATTGGGACCTATATTTATACATCTAAGGAAATTCTCCAGGTTTCTAGAGAATGATATAATAAACTTTTCTCTAGAAAAGAAACGAACTAAACGAAAGTTCTTTTAAATTCTCCAAAGAGAATTTAGAATTCTCCAGAGAGAATTCAAGGCCGCAACGACCATCAAGACTAAACGAGAGTCCACTAGACCCTTCGAGATCTCAGTATACATAGTCCAAATATATTTTTAACTTATGGTAAAAAAAAAAAAAACACTCACTCCATTTTCATCTGGAATTATCCACAAAGTGCTCATAGAATTTTCTATACTTCTAAATTATATAACAGTGATAAAAATAATCAATGACATTCTTCTACAAAGTTCTAGATAATAAATTGTAGAAACATAAAAAGAAATATATATTAATTAATTGGGTTACTCCCCTTTGATTATATATATATAAATTATAAGTAATAGCTTTTAAAAGAATCAATATTATTGAATCAATTATATATAACACTTCCCCTCTTCAACGAAAAGAAAGTTTTGTGAAATAAAACTTTCTTTTGCAATACTCATATGCAAACATACAAGGCAAGACTGTCAAGCTCTTGAAAGGGTGTCTGGAATTATATTATCTCTACCTTTTATGTGTCTAATGTCAAGATTGTGCTCTTGCAACATGAGACTAATGCTCTAGCTAATACTCAGATGGAGTCTCATTTTATTTTTTTATTTGCAGTGCTAATAGAGCTGACACACATTTAAGTATGGCCCAAATCGAACAAAACTCCGACAAGCCTTATTCCAAACATACCTGACCTTCTTATCATAAAGTAAGTTTGTCAAAGGCTCAGCTAAAACTGAAACATTATTACAGAACTCCCTGTAATATCCAGCCATACCCAAAAAGCGCATCAGTTGCCGTTTTCCTGTAGGAACAGGAAAATCTGATATAGCCTCAATTTTGGCTTCTACAGGTCTGACCTGACCTTGTCCAACAATATGTCCTAGAAATGTCAAATTAGCATGGCAAAATTCACTTTTCAGTAAGTTTATTGTCAGTTTAGCATCACTGAGTCTTTTGAAGAATTCTCTGATGATCTCCAGGTGTTGTTTCCACTCTTCACTGTAGATGATGGCATCGTCGATGTAAGCTTTACACCCATCCAGACCGAAAATCAAACTATTAACCAAGCGAACCAAGCAACATTTCAGCGCTTTCAGTTTATTTCGAAATTGTCTTTCTGTAGTAACAAATTCTAAAATCTCCTTTGGACTGTCTATAAATGGAATCTGCCAAAACCTTTTCAATAGATGGAATTTTGTCACATATTTGGCGTGACCAATGTTGTTGATGCAGTCATCAATTCTTGGTATGGGAAATGTGTCAGTTTTTGTGACAGAATTTACCTTCTATAGTCTGTGCACATTCGAAATGTCCCATCAGATTTTGGCACAAGTATACAAGGAGAACTCCATTCACTTTGACTAGGTTCTATAAAGTCATTGTCCAGCAAATACTTAACTTCTTTCCTGAGATATTGTTGTCTTTCAGGATGAAGTCTATACGGATGTTGTTTCACCGGTTTTGCTCCTTCAATAATGTCTACATCATGGTAGATTTTATCGGTTCTGGATGGAATGTCCGGAAATAAGTGCTCATATTCAAGAATTAATTGTTTTAGTTCATGTTTCTTGTCCGGATCTAGATGTGACAGTTTCTGATCGAGGTCATGCAGAATGTCAGAATTCTGGAGTTTTGAGGATAATGGTTCACAGTTCACAGAGTTCATTTCTTCAAAGTCTGTCTGATTTTGTTCATGAGGGACAGAATTAACTATGCTTACTGAGGAAATAACTGAACTATCATTATCACTATCCCTATCAATGTACTTTTTAAGCATGTTAATATGACATGATTGTTTTTGTTTGCGCCTCCCAGGAGTGTTAACAATGTAATTTACATCACTTAACCTTTTCTCAACAGTATATGGACCATAGTATCTAGCTTGTAATGGCCTGCCAGGAATGGGCAAAAGAGCAATCACCTTGTCTCCAGGGTCAAAATTTCTGTTCTGAGCATTTTCATCAAAATGCAACTTCATTTTGTTCTGAGCTGACTTAAGATTGGACCGAGCAACTTCCCAAGCTTTTGTCAATCTAGTTTTGAAGTCAGACACATACTGAAGTAAGTTCAAAGGACTGTCATTACTTGAAAGAAACTTCTCTTTCATAAGTTTTAAAGGTCCACGAACAGTGTGTCCGAAAACAAGTTCAAACGGACTGAACCCAAGAGACTCTTGTACTGACTCTCTGACAGCAAATAATAGCAAATGTATGCCTTCATCCCAATCTTTTTCGGTGTCAAAACAGTAAGATCTGATCATGTTCTTTAAAGTTTGATGGAATCTTTCCAAAGCACCTTGACTTTCAGGATGATAAGCTGATGACTTGTATTGTTTAATGCCAAGTTCATGCATTACTTGCTGAAATGTTCCTGACATAAAATTGGAACCCTGATCTGATTGGACTGATTTTGGAAGACCTACAAGTGTGAAAAACTTTACAAGGGCCTTAACTATTGTTTTCGTCTTGATATTCCTGAGTGGAATTGCTTCAGGAAAACGTGTTAAAGCACACATTATAGTCAAGAGATACTGACAACCTGATTTAGTCTTGGGTAACGGACCTACACAGTCAATGATAATCCTACTAAATGGTTCATCAAATGCAGGAATAGGCTGTAAATTAGCTTTTGGAATAGTCTGATTAGGTTTTCCTACCATTTGACAAGTGTGACAGGATTTGCAATGTTGGGAAACATCAGATTTTAATCCTGGCCAGTAGAAATGCTTGAGAATTTTGTAGTAAGTCTTATTTATCCCTACAGTGAAGTCTGAACTAAAGTATACACCCTTGTGCACATCATGTGCTCGCCATGTGCACTTCGCGTGAGCTTAATCTGAGACATAAGTTGCACCTGATGTTCAATTCAAGTGCACTCCAAGTTCTGGCACCTCTATACTCATACCTGTACCTGTATTTCATTTTGGCTGGTGTTTGATGATACCTCATACCTGTATTTGCTGTATCAGCAGTATAATGAAATGGTTTTGATAGAAAGAAAAAAAAAACAGTTTGTCTTATTTTAAGCTTGTCTTATTTTTATTTTTCCAGTATTATATTATGTCATCTCTAATTTATTGTTCCTTTGGGGGGAAATAAGCTATTAATAAATAACATATATTTTTTTCCTTTTTTTATATTTCTGTTTCTAGTTCTTTTTTTTTTTCTTTTTTTTTTTTTTTTTTTTTTTTTTTTTTTTTTATTTAATCTCATCTTTTGTGTTCTTTATTATTTTCTTTCTTTTTAAGCTTCTTTTTTCTTTCTTTGCAAAAATGTGTCAATATAATCCTATTCCGCAAGGTTTTAAAAAAGGAATGCATGCAAATGTTTATATATCCTAAAATTTAGGATATTGTTTTCAGAAAATAAACCAATATTTATTTATTTATTTATTTATTTATTTATTTATTTATTTATTTATTCATTTATTTATTTATTTGTTTCAATTGAAATAAGAGCACTGCACTTGAGGTCTAAAGACAACAGTCAACGGTTTTCAAGCGAACAAAATCATGAATCATTAATTTAATTGAAAAAAAAAAATTAAAGAAGCTTAAACTTCGAGGTTTATGGTCCTTTAATCAATTTTATCACCTGTCATAAAATATGAGCAATAACCAATTATGAAGCGTGCCTGATATTAACAAGGTGAGATAAGACGTGTTAATCATGAAGAAAAATTCATTTGTTCTTACCTGGGACTGGTTCAGTAACTAATTGAATGGTTCTCAGGAAAATGTTGACTGGTTATTAAGACAGGTAACTAAACGATTTTCATGCCGGTAACAGGTGAAGAAAAATTGACAAAAATAAGACACTGGGCAACATTCATTCATTCATTCAAAAGATAAAATTTAAAAATAAAATAAAGTTTTTAATTATATTTAGTATCTATTGTTTTAGGAAAACATAAAATAATTTATACAAGTTATTATCATTTAACAGCATTCGAGTATTCTATACAATATGCGTATCTCAGAAACCAAACATTCTTTTATTAAAACCAAACCGATTAATTTGTCAGTTGAAACCAATTATGAAGTGTGTCTGATATTAACAAGGTGAAATAAGTATAATTCATTCATTCATTCATTCATTTAAAAGATAAAAGTTGAAAATAAAATATATATTTTTTATTACATTTATTATTTATTGTTTAGGAAAATGCAAAATATTTTATATCAAGTTAATATCAGTTAATAGTATTTGAGCATACTATGCAATATGTGTATCTCAGGTAAAAAGAAACCAAACATACTCTAATTATAACCAAACCGATTAATTTGAAACCAATTATGAAGTGTGTCTGATATTAACAAGGTGAGATAAGTATAATTCATTCATTCATTCATTCAAAAGATAAAAGTTGAAAATAAAATAAATTTTTGTATTATATTTATTATTTATTGTTTAGGAAGATGCAAAATAATTTATATCAAGTTAATATCAGTAAATAGCATTCGAGCATTCAATATGCGTATCTCAGGTAAAAAGAAACCAAACAGTCTCTTATCATAATCAAACAGATTAATTTGTCTATTGAAACCAATTATGAAGTGTGCCTGATATTAACAAGGTGAGATAAGACATGTTAATCATTCTGTTAGTCACTGAGCACTTGAGTGGCAAACAAACAGACAGTATGGTACAGGTATACCTGTCTGACATTATATACTCCTGTACTGTCTTGAAATGCCCTTTAAGTACAATGGCATTTATTTATTTATTTATTTATTTATTTATTTATTTATTTATTTATTTATTTATTTATTTATTTATTTATTTATGCTAAGTTTGAGTGCATGAATCAGAAAGGAAAACGATAAAATAACCTGTATAAAAACTTATTTTAAGGAAGCCCCATTCAAACCATCTTATACAACATTTGAGAGAGAGAGAGAGAGAGAGAGAGAGAGAGAGAGAGAGAGAGAGGGAGGGAGGGAGAGAGAGAGAGAATGAGAGAGAGAGAGATTTTTTAATTTCCGTTAACCCTATTTCGATCAAGAATCCTCAATATTTTACCCAGGACAAATTTGTTCATTATGCTCAATAAAATTAAAGAAGCTTAAACTTCGAGGTTTATTGTCCTTTAATCCACTGTGACTTTATCACCTGTCATAAAAGCAATAACTCATCTATAATCATTTTCTAGTGGATGCATATCTATTGTAAAATACAAATACAAGAGCTTTTGTTTTTACCTGGGACTGGTTCAGTAAATATTCGAATTGTTCTCCGGTTAATGTTGACTGGTTATCTAGACAGGTAAATGTGAGAAATTCAGAGATATCATATTTGAAAATGCACTACAACTATGGCAAAAAACACATGTAGCTTGCTTACAAGGCAACTTGTGCGCTCATTTATTGTGTATAACTGTGTGACATTATATACTCCTGTCTAGCCTGGGTTCCAGCCTGATCATTTACTCTCTTTTTTATTTTTTCGTTTCTTGGTCAAAAATGTCAATATCTACGGAAATCAATAACGGCTACCGATACCTTAATTTGATGTGTAATTTTTATAACGTACGCATTGTCGAAAAAAAAAATAAAAGAAAAATAATTATATTGGCGACTGGACCCAGGCTAACTCCTGTCATGTCTTGAAACACGATGCCGTGGTGTTTATAAATTAATTAATGAAATGTTTTAGTTTATAAAGTTGCTAAGTATGAGCGCATGAATAAGAAAGGAATGATAAAGTATCCCGTATAAAACCTGAAGCAAGCCTCATTCAAACCATGTAGTACAATATTGTAGCAGGAGAGAGAGAGAGAGAGAGAGAGAGAGAGAGAGAGAGAGAGAGAGAGAGAGAGAGAGAGAGAGAGATGATCTATGTTAATTTCCGGTAGTCTTCTTCTGAACAAAATTATAATCGATCAGGAATCCTCAATATTTAACCAGGACAAATTTGTTCATTTTGTTCAATAAAATTAAAGAACTTCATGGTTTATGGTCCTTTAATCCAATTATCACCTGTCATAAAATATGAGCAATAACTCATTTGCAATCATTAACCAGTGGGCGTGTGTCTCATGTACAATAGTACAATTAAAGAGAGCTTTTGGTTTAACTTGGGACTGGTTCAGTAAATATTCGAATGGTTCTCAGGTAAATGTTGACTGGTTATCTAGACAGGTAACTGTGTGAAATTCAGATATATCATATGATTTTAAAAAATCACTAAAACTATGTTGAAACACATGTAGCTTGCTTACAGTGCAACTTGTCGCTCATTTATTTTGTGCAGTTTGCTCATGACACCACTCAAACGGTATTAAAGGCAAATTCCCGCATCGCTCATGGAATATGTTGCTTTCACACAGTCTGCTCAGGGACTATTGTTTTATATAGTGACATTGTTTCTCATAAACATAAAACAAATCAGTAGTATTTTGTTCAATTAAATCATTTCATTTTCCAATTATATGCATTGGTTTGATTGTCACTCAAATGCATCCTATAATAGTTACATGTAAAATTGAAATGACACCTGAGCTAACAGCAAGTGCACTTTCGGCTCAGATAGGAATCGTGCACCTGGAGTTCTAGGTAAGTGCACTTGACTCTCAGAGCTCGTGCAAAGTGATGTGCACCTGAAGTTCAGAGAATGTGCTCACCATGTGCACTTTCTGTATACTTTAGTTCAGACCTTACTGTAAATGACCTGACATGGGAGTTTCATGGGCCAAGTTTAAGATTTCAGGACGATAAGCCTTAGGAACCACAATTTGGTGATTTATGGTCCATTCGTCTTCCGCTGAAACATCAGGAGGACGCCATTTTCTCATTAAGATGTCATTTTTGACATAAAAACAAACAGGAACCTGAGAAATTTCATTTTCATCAAAAGCCCGTTCAAATAAAGGCGAGATTTCAGGATCACTGTGCTGTTCTTGACAAAGTTGTGACCTTGACATTTGGTCGTGACCTTGGTCAAAAATTGAAGGTGAAAGGTCATTGTCTGACCTTTGATTGTTGAAGTCAGTTTGACTTGAAGAAAGAGATTTTGAAATCTCATCATGAAAAGACTGACCTATAAAAGTGTCAGTTAAGTCAATATCCTGTATCCCATCATTCAATTTGACTTTTTTTGCCATAGCCCTTGTAACGGCACATGAAGGGTAAAGATCAGGAATTTCCTGCTCAATGGGATCAGGCAATTGATCCTCACAAGGTGTATTGGTCAAAAGTGGGTTTACCACAACCTTATCTCCGGCTAAGTCATTGCCTAATAGCAAGTGAACACCTTTAAAAGGTAAAGAAGGCCTAATACCTACAGCCACAGGACCAGAAACTAAGTCTGAAGACAAATAAATGTTATGGAGCGGTACATTAACAAATCCACACTCTACTCCCTGAATAAGGACACTTGTCCCAGTTGAAGTCTTCTCGGAAAAAGGCAGGGTATCTGCTAAAATAAGAGACTGAGAAGCTCCGGTATCTCGTAAGATTTTAATAGGGGTAGACTGGGCAGAATCACTAGTAAGTGACACAAAACCTTCTGATAAGAATGGTTCATAAATCTCCATAATACAATCAGTCGCAGACGTTTTGGCCAAAATAGGATTTTCATCCTGAATAATCGACTGTGGTTTTGACCTTAAAGAAGTAAGACCTGTTGGTCTAGAATTATTTTGATTTTGTCTCTCTTTTCTTCTTTTCAAAGTTTCACATTCAGAAATGACGTGACCGTCACCTTTACAATAATTGCAAAACAGCCGGGGTGAGTATGAGGATCTTTGACCTTTGTTTTCACTAGTATCTTTATTTTTAGGATTATGTGAAGGACTGGAACTATCAGCTGTTAGTCCAGCTTGTGGTTGTGGATTAGGTTGAGGAGAATTATTTCTCTGTTGAGGGTTAAATGGTTTTGACTGAGGTGTATTAGGTTTAAATTGAGGGTTAAAAGGTTTCTTGTAAGGAGGTTTTCTATAATATGGCTTCTTGTAATGTGGTTTGTAAATAAGCCTTTTGTCAATAAAAGAACCCTTATGAGTCAAAGCATAATCATCAGCTAATCGTGCTGCTACATCTAAAGTTTCTACTTCCCTTTCATCAAGAAAAGATTTGACATCAGAGTGTATGCATCGTTTGAACTCTTCAACAAGCATGAGCTGTCTTAATTTTGCATGATCAGACTTTACATCCTTTGAAGAACACCACCTATCAAATAATTGCTCCTTAGTTCTAGCAAATTCTACATGGGTTTGGTCATGTTCTTTCCTACAATTTCTGAATTTCTGCCTATAAGCTTCAGGTACTAACTCATAGGCCTTAAGAATCAGATTTTTGACTGTGTCATAATCTGAACTTTGATCAAGTGGAAGCTGAGTGTAAATTTCTCGAGCTTTACCAATAACAACACTCTGTAGAAGCAAGGTCCAATGCTCTTTTGGCCATTTCAAATTTTCTGCTACTTTCTCAAAATGTAAAAAGTACTTATCTACTTCTTTTTCTTGAAATGGAGGAACGAGCCTGATATGCTTTGTAACATCAAATACTTTACTAGGATCAAAAGACACAAGAGGCATTAATTTACTGCTTAATTCAAGCTCTTTCATTTTTAAACTATATTGCAGTTTTTCTTTTTCAACCTCAATTCTTTCTTCTTGCTCTAATTTTTCTTTTGCAAGCCTTTCTTCTAACTCTCTTTGTTTTTCTAATCTTTCTTTTTCAAGTCGTTCTTCCATTTCTCTTTGTTTATCTTTCTGTCTTTCTTCCATTGCTAACTTTTGTTTTTCAAGCTCTAACTTTTCTTTTTGCATTCTTTCTTCCCTTTCTTCCTTATCTGCCCTTCTTTTTTCTTCAAATTCTAATCTTAATTTTTCCAGTTCAAGATGCCTTTTTAATTCTAACTCTTTCAACTGTATGTCGGTTTGTGAGACCATAATTAGAGATGTAGCTGAGGGTTCAAAAAATTCCTCATCAACAAGAAACTGAATGATAACATTCTTAATTTCACGTTTTAACATAGATGTTTTGACATCAGGTATGCTATAATGACTAGCAATGTCTAAAAGATCACTCTTTTTGGCCCAGTTTAACAGCTCTTGAGAAGGCGCAGCAATGAAATCTTCAAGTTTGAATAACATGGTTGCTTTTTGCTGGTATGACAAACAATAAATATCTTTTCAAATTCAGAATAAAATAGGTGCACAAAATGTTCAATCCCGGCTCAGAGCCCCCAAAATCTGTTACGACCTAGCGTAACTAGACAGGTACAGCGAAAAACAACCAAGTAATTTAAACTTAACAATATTTAATCAAACAAATAAATGCTGCAAATACATAAAAACAAACAAACAGATAAGTAAATAAATAAATAAATAACTTACAAAGTTAATGTCAAATAAGTCCTTGTCCCTCAAATGTAAGTCCAGAATCCAGTAACCAGAATATGAGCACATGTATATTTTAATCCACACAAAACACTAGTGAAACAACCAAAATTATATACTTTAAATCACTTCAAATTTCTGAATACCTACGACTGAATTGGGACCTATATTTATACATCTAAGGAAATTCTCCAGGTTTCTAGAGAATGATATAATAAACTTTTCTCTAGAAAAGAAACGAACTAAACGAAAGTTCTTTTAAATTCTCCAAAGAGAATTTAGAATTCTCCAGAGAGAATTCAAGGCCGCAACGACCATCAAGACTAAACGAGAGTCCACTAGACCCTTCGAGATCTCAGTATACATAGTCCAAATATATTTTTAACTTATGGTAAAAAAAAAACAACACTCACTCCATTTTCATCTGGAATTATCCACAAAGTGCTCATAGAATTTTCTATACTTCTAAATTATATAACAGTGATAAAAATAATCAATGACATTCTTCTACAAAGTTCTAGATAATAAATTGTAGAAACGTAAAAAGAAATATATATTAATTAATTGGGTTACTCCCCTTTGATTATATATATATAAATTATAAGTAATAGCTTTTAAAAGAATCAATATTATTGAATCAATTATATATAACAAATAAATCGCCCAATATCGGGAGCTTTACTTGCTGCATTATGGAGAACATGTATAGGGTTATACACTTTGCAACATATTTGCATACACATGTAGATTGATTAAAAAAATCAAATATTTTATTCAAATTGATACAAAAGCTTCAAATCACAGCACAAAATGTTAAAAATTAAGCATCATTTTCATTCTGCGAAAGTGTCCGCCGTAAGAAAAATCAGTTTTGGCATAAAGATCCGCCGTAGTTAGCATCATTTTTCAAAAACACCTCTTGTACGTAGGTAGTATCCAGGCAATGAACTCATTGACGTACGTTGCTTCCCAAACGATCCAACCTAGGTGTGTTAACATCATATGGTGCAAAAGTCGGCTCGAATACATGATTGTTGTTTGGTGGTATGAAACAAGGAATGATTCCGGTTTATATTGAAACTTTGATAATGACAAACGATGATGAAGGATTTGAGTAATTAGCAAACATAATCAATTTTCGTGTATCTGGTGGCATATTTCTTCAATGAAATGTATAATTTCTGACAAAAGGTAAGGTTTTTTTTAACAAACTACTTATGGCAAAAACTGAAGGAATCCTTACTTTGTTTTCCCACAAAGGCACGGCCCAGACATCCTAACATTCATGCCTGCAAAATTGAATTAATGGTGATCTTACCGTTCTCCATTTCCCCCTACCTTCGTGAAATGGTGCATCAATCTGTGCCGTAACAAATTTGGTTGCATCAACGGTATACAAGGTGGTAATGATAAATCAAGTATTAAGCTGTGTTTTAGTTTTCTTTTTAGATAATATACTAAAGGACTTTGAAAACGCCTCACCAAAATTGGCCGCAATGATGATTATTTCCTTTACAATACAGGTTATTTCGGCAAAAATGTTTTTGATTAGAAACGTACAATCCGTCTGCTTAAATTTCATACCAAAACCAAAACGTCAACGCCAGTGATTTACGTCATACAGTATGATTTCAAACGTTACCAAAATTTCAGCAAACTGAAACTATGAGGATGAAAAATATTCATCAGGTCCAACATGATTTCTGGAAAGAAACACCGAAAGCAAAAACGCTAGCTCCTTAATTTCAAACTCCAAGCCGCGGTGTTCCACTTCCGGACGAAAGTCTTCTCAATATCGGAGAGCAACGGAGGTGTTGTCACTGCTGTGGAGTTTGCCTTAATTTAGCAATTATTTTTTTTTATGAATAAATATTGTTTATCATGTTTAAGATACACACTTTTATGTGTGTTTTATACATCAGGTTAATTTTGACCAATTTTAAGCAAAATGATAACCGATGTATAGTGAGGTGTTTTCAAAGTTTCTAGAATATATATTCAGCGTAGGCTATAATGTCATATGAAACAATATGGTTATTTACAACACTCATAAAATGAATAAATTAGATTCAGAGAAGATTGACGATTCGTTTCCAGACGACAGTATTAGTTTCTATTTCAATTTACAGGATTTATTCAGAAAATAAATATGTTATCTTTCTAAAATTTATCTCTTTGTCTAAAATATATCATAATGTTTTCTGAAACATATTTTCTAGTCTAGTGGTATTAAATGATTGTTTGAGTTGAGTGATTGGTCGCAGTTACTGTGCTGTTTGAACCTTGTGTACGTTTTCATAGTTTTAGTTAAGTTCGGGTAACTGTGTGGCCGCCTATTGGGAAATAGCTGCTCGACACGATATGCTTTCTTAGGATAAGTACTTAATTTTCCCACCTCGGTTTTTGGGCCGGGTATTTCCTTCTGACTGCGCCTTTTCCTGACCATTGCCTTCTTGTACGTTTTTATAAACACGGTTGATAGTGCAATAATATATAAATGCAGCATTGCTGAGAGGGTGATAATAAGAATTTTCACCCTGAGGAAATGATTATCGACTGAGGCGAATTTGATCATACCGAAATTGATTAAAAAAATCATTCGATTTGAATGGGTAATACATGTACCAATTTTGGTGCGACGTTGTGTATTTACGTAACGTCACCACAACAATCGATCGCCATTCAGATTCACGCATTTCAACGTCAATTTAGCCCATTTTAAGTTACCAAAATATTTATATATGTTTGTTTTACTTAATTTTGTCAAAATGCTATTACAATTATGTATTTTGAAGGTACCGTCATTTAGAAAAACTAACTGTACGCGCATATTTTATGCGCATGTGTGAAAGTAAGAATTTTCACCCTCTGGTCTATGGAAATAGAAATAAAACTGAGATCCTTTAAGAGCAGAAAACATATTAATGAGAAAGGGGGTGGGCCATACCACGGTTTCGGCCACTAAAGCCTCTTCAGTGACACGATAGTTTTGGCAGCGTGGAGCCAAAGCGAATTACTGTAATTTTGCATCTTTCAACAGGGTAGTCAATACAAAGACTAGTAAAGTCAAATTTGGGACCAAATATGTTAAAACGTTGGAAGTCTTACACGAGAAACTTATATGAGGTATGATAACATGCGATACCACACGCAGTGTTAGAAATACATCGGCATGACAAGATTAGTTTCTATTAGTTTTTACAAGTGGCCTCCTAATGGGAAATAGCTGATCACTCGGCTCAATTTACGTTCTCATTGTGTTAGTACCTGGTTGCCACTTAGGTTTTTTTTCTCACTTTCGTTTTGGAGTTGGAATTTCCTTCTGATTGCACCAATTCACTATCTTTTTACCCCCCCCCCCCTTCCTTTTTTTACACGACGCATGCTCAGAATTTGATAAGACAGTCGGAAGTACAGCTCCTACTGACTTTTATTTTGAAAAGTAGTGCTCTCCCAATTGCCAGCACTTTTATATATAATAATAATTTGGATTTCAGGTAAAGTACCAGTACATTGCACTTAGTCTAGCAGGTAGAATATCTGTTCGAAAACTGAATTGAAAATGACATGAATGATAAACAATAAAACCTTTTCAGACCGTCGCCTCTCATTTTGTTCTTCTTGTAAATTTTCTGATGGTGATTCTAAAACAATACGTCTTTTCCATAAGTATATGTGCTATCCGAGCATAGACAAATAGTTTTCCGCACCGATATTTGTCAATTGTTTAATAGAAACTAGTAATCAGATTCATCACACCAGAATGAGACTCAATATAGAGACCGGCGTCAAGTTGGATGAAAATTTCATCCGGTGAAAATTTCATCTAGCAGAAGAAAAAAAAAGTTGGATGAAAATTTCATCTGGACCTGCCCAGTAAAAGTGGTTCATGTCAAAACAACTCCTGCTCCCGTACTAGCTCTTGTTTAGGCAAGCAGCTTATACTGCAATATAGTTACATGTTGTATGAAGGTTTGTGGTAAGTCTCAGTAGTCAGGGCGCCAAAAGTCAGAGGTGGGGGGGGGTCAAAAATGCTTCTTTCCATATTTCTCGAGATTCTGTTCCGAATCCAGCTCTTGTGCCAGCAAGCCGCTTATACTGCGATATAGATAAATGTTCTATGAAGGTTTGTGGCAAGTTTCATCAGGATTGAAAGAGGATCCGAAGGGTAGTCAGGGCGCCAAAAGTCAGAGGGGGTGTCTAAAATGCGGTTTTTTTTATATTCCTCGGTCTCCTGCTCCCAAACCAGCTCTTGTGCCAGCAAGCCGCTTATGCTTGAATATAGATATATGTCCTATGAAATTTTGTGTCAAGTCTCATCAGGATTGAAAGAGGATGAGATGGGTAGCCAGGGCCCCAAATGTCATGGGGGGTGTCAAAAAATTCCATTTTCGACAGTTTTTAGTCTACTGCTCCCAAACTAGCTCTTGTGCCAGGAAGCCGATAGTACTACGACATAGATGCATAGTATATACAAGTATGTGGCAAGTCTCATCAGGATTGAAAGAGGATGAGATGGGTAGCCAGGGCCCCCAATGTCATGGGGGGTGTCAAAAAATTCCATTTTCGATAGTTTTCCGTCTCCTGCTCCCAAACTAGCTCTTGTGCCAGAAAGCCGCTAGTACTACGACATAGATGTATAGTATATACAAGTATGTGGCAAGTCTCATCAGGATTGAAAGAGGATGAGATGGGTAGCCAGGGCCCCCAATGTCATGGGGGGTGTCAAAAATTCCATTTTCGAGAGTTTTCGGTTGCCTGCTCCCAAACTAGCTCTTGTGCCAGGAAGCCGCTAGTACTACGACATAGATGCATAGTATATACAAGTATGTGGCAAGTCTCATCAGGATTGAAAGAGGATGAGATGGGTAGCCAGGGCCCCCAATGTCATGGGGGGTGTCAAAAATTCCATTTTCGAGAGTTTTCGGTTTCCTGCTCCCAAACTAGCTCTTGTGCCAGGAAGCCGCTAGTACTACGACATAGATGTATAGTATATACAAGTATGTGGCAAGTCTCATCAGGATTGAAAGAGGATGAGATGGGTAGCCAGACCCCCTACTATGTCAGAGGGGGGTGCAAAAAAATATTTTCGATATTTCTCGGTATCTTGCTCCCAAACTAGCTCTTGTGGCAGAAAGCCGCTTATACTGAAATAAAGGTATATGATATATGCATGTATATGTCAAGTCTCATTAGGATTGAAAGAGGATGAGGAGGGTAGCCAGGCCCCCGCAACGGCTCTAGGGTCATATTTTCCTGTACAGAATTGGCTATTTTCGACACTTCTAGGTCTACTACTCCGAAACTAGCTCTTGTGCCAGGAAGCCGCTAGTACTGTGATAAATGTATAAGTTCTATACAAGTATGTGGCAAGTCTCATAAGGATTGAAAGAGGATGAGATGGGTAGCCAGGGCCCCCAATGTCATTGGGGGTGTCAAAAATTCCATTTTCGAGAGTTTTTGGTTACCTGCTCCTAAACTAGCTCTTGTGCCAGGAAGCCGCTAGTACTACGACATATATGTATAGTATATACAAGTATGTGGCAAGTCTCATCAGGATTGAAAGAGGATGAGATGGGTAGCCAGGGCCCCAAATGTCATGGGGGTGTCAAAAAATTCCATTTTCGATAGTTTTCGGTCTCCTGCTCCCAAACTAGCTCTTGTGCCAGGAAGCCGCTAGTACTACGACATAGATGTATAGTATATACAAGTATGTGGCAAGTCTCATTAGGATTGAAAGAGGATGAGATGGGTAGCCAGGGCCCCCAATGTCATGGGTGGTGTCAAAAATTCCATTTTCGAGAGTTTTCGGTTTCCTGCTCCCAAACTAGCTCTTGTGCCAGGAATCCGCTAGTACTACGACATAGATGTATAGTAGATACAAGTATGTGGCAAGTCTCATCAGGATTGAAAGAGGATGAGATGGGTAGCCAGGGCCCCCAATGTCATGGGGGTGTCAAAAAATTCCATTTTCGATAGTTTTCGGTCTCCTGCTCCCAAACTAGCTCTTGTGCCAGGAAGCAGCTAGTACTACGACATAGATGTATAGTATATATAAGTATGTGGCAAGTCTCATTAGGATTGAAAGAGGATGAGATGGGTAGCCAGGGCCCCCAATGTCATGGGTGGTGTCAAAAATTCCATTTTCGAGAGTTTTCGGTTTCCTGCTCCCAAACTAGCTCTTGTGCCAGGAATCCGCTAGTACTACGACATAGATGTATAGTAGATACAAGTATGTGGCAAGTCTCATCAGGATTGAAAGAGGATGAGATGGGTAGCCAGGGCCCCCAATGTCATGGGGGTGTCAAAAAAAATCCATTTTCGATAGTTTTCGGTCTCCTGCTCCCAAACTAGCTCTTGTGCCAGGAAGCAGCTAGTACTACGACATAGATGTATAGTATATATAAGTATGTGGCAAGTCTCATCAGGATTGAAAGAGGATGAGATGGGTAGCCAGGGCCCCCAATGTCATGGTGGGTGTCAAAAATTCCATTTTCGAGAGTTTTCGGTTTCCTGCTCCCAAACTAGCTCTTGTGCCAGGAAGCCGCTAGTACTACGACATAGATGTATAGTATATACAAGTATGTGGCAAGTCTCATCAGGATTAAAAGAGGATGAGATGGGTAGCCAGACCCCCTACTATGTCAGAGGGGGTGCAAAAAAATATTTTCGATATTTCTCGGTATCTTGCTCCCAAACTAGCTCTTGTGGCAGAAAGCCGCTTATACTGAAATAAAGGTATATGATATATGAATGTATATGTCAAGTCTTATTAGGATTGAAAGAGGATGAGGAGGGTAGCCAGGCCCCCGCAACGGCTCTAGGGTCATATTTTCCTGTACAGAATTGGCTATTTTCGACACTTCTAGGTCTACTACTCCGAAACTAGCTCTTGTGCCAGGAAGCCGCTAGTACTGTGATAAATGTATAAGGTCTATACAAGTATGTGGCAAGTCTCATAAGGATTGAAAGAGGATGAGATGGGTAGCCAGGGCCCCCAATGTCATTGGGGGTGTCAAAAATTCCATTTTCGAGAGTTTTGGTTACCTGCTCCTAAACTAGCTCTTGTGCCAGGAAGCCGCTAGTACTACGACATAGATGTATAGTATATACAAGTATGTGGCAAGTCTCATCAGGATTGAAAGAGGATGAGATGGGTAGCCAGGGCCCCAAATGTCATGGGGGTGTCAAAAAATTCCATTTTCGATAGTTTTCGGTCTCCTGCTCCCAAACTAGCTCTTGTGCCAGGAAGCCGCTAGTACTACGACATAGATGTATAGTATATACAAGTATGTGGCAAGTCTCATTAGGATTGAAAGAGGATGAGATGGGTAGCCAGGGCCCCCAATGTCATGGGTGGTGTCAAAAATTCCATTTTCGAGAGTTTTCGGTTTCCTGCTCCCAAACTAGCTCTTGTGCCAGGAAGCCGCTAGTACTACGACATAGATGTAAAGTAGATACAAGTATGTGGCAAGTCTCATCAGGATTGAAAGAGGATGAGATGGGTAGCCAGGGCCCCCAATGTCATGGGGGTGTCAAAAAAATTCCATTTTCGATAGTTTTCGGTCTCCTGCTCCCAAACTAGCTCTTGTGCCAGGAAGCAGCTAGTACTACGACATAGATGTATAGTATATATAAGTATGTGGCAAGTCTCATCAGGATTGAAAGAGGATGAGATGGGTAGCCAGGGCCCCCAATGTCATGGGGGTGTCAAAAATTCCATTTTCGAGAGTTTTCGGTTTCCTGCTCCCAAACTAGCTCTTGTGCCAGGAAGCCGCTAGTACTACGACATAGATGTATAGTATATACAAGTATGTGGCAAGTCTCATCAGGATTGAAAGAGGATGAGATGGGTAGCCAGGGCCCCCAATGTCATGGGGGATGTAAAAAATTCCATTTTCGATAGTTTTCGGTCTCCTGCTCCCAAACTAGCTATTGTGCCAGGAAGCAGCTAGTACTACGACATAGATGTATAGTATATACAAGTATGTGGCAAGTCTCATCAGGATTGAAAGAGGATGAGATGGGTAGCCAGGGCCCCCAATGTCATGGGGGTGTCAAAAATTCCATTTTCGAGAGTTTTCGGTTTCCTGCTCCCAAACTAGCTCTTGTGCCAGGAAGCCGCTAGTACTATGACATAGATGTATAGTATATACAAGTATGTGGCAAGTCTCATCAGGATTGAAAGAGGATGAGATGGGTAGCCAGACCCCCTACTATGTCAGAGAGGGGTATAAAAAAAATATTTTCGATATTTCTCGGTATCTTGCTCCCAAACTAGCTCTTGTGCCAGAAAGCCGCTGATACTGAAATAAAGGTATATGATATATGAATGTATATGTCAAGTCTCATTAGGATTGAAAGAGGATGAGGAGGGTAGCCAGGCCCCCGCAACGGCTCTAGGGTCATATTTTCCTGTACAGAATTGGCTATTTTCGTAGGTCTACTACTCCGAAACTAGCTCTTGTGCCAGGAAGCCGCTAGTACTGTGATAAATGTATATGTTCTATACAAGTATGTGGCAAGTCTCATAAGGATTGAAAGAGGATGAGATGGGTAGCCAGGGCCCCCAATGTCATTGGGGGTGTCAAAAATTCCATTTTCGAGAGTTTTTGGTTACCTGCTCCTAAACTAGCTCTTGTGCCAGGAAGCCGCTAGTACTACGACATAGATGTATAGTATATACAAGTATGTGGCAAGTCTCATCAGGATTGAAAGAGGATGAGATGGGTAGCCAGGGCCCCAAATGTCATGGGGGTGTCAAAAAATTCCATTTTCGATAGTTTTCGGTCTCCTGCTCCCAAACTAGCTCTTGTGCCAGGAAGCCGCTAGTACTACGACATAGATGTATAGTATATACAAGTATGTGGCAAGTCTCATTAGGATTGAAAGAGGATGAGATGGGTAGCCAGGGCCCCCAATGTCATGGGTGGTGTCAAAAATTCCATTTTCGAGAGTTTTCGGTTTCCTGCTCCCAAACTAGCTCTTGTGCCAGGAAGCCGCTAGTACCACGACATAGATGTATAGTATATACAAGTATGTGGCAAGTCTCATCAGGATTGAAAGAGGATGAGATGGGTAGCCAGGGCCCCCAATGTCATGGGGGGTGTCAAAAAAATTCCATTTTCGATAGTTTTCGGTCTCCTGCTCCCAAACTAGCTCTTGTGCCAGGAAGCAGCTAGTACTACGACATAGATGTATAGTATATATAAGTATGTGGCAAGTCTCATCAGGATTGAAAGAGGATGAGATGGGTAGCCAGGGCCCCCAATGTCATGGAGGGTGTCAAAAAAATTCCATTTTCGATAGTTTTCGGTCTCCTGCTCCCAAACTAGCTCTTGTGCCAGGAAGCAGCTAGTACTACGACATAGATGTATAGTATATATAAGTATGTGGCAAGTCTCATCAGGATTGAAAGAGGATGAGATGGGTAGCCAGGGCCCCCAATGTCATGGGTGGTGTCAAAAATTCCATTTTCGAGAGTTTTCGGTTTCCTGCTCCCAAACTAGCTCTTGTGCCAGGAAGCCGCTAGTACTACGACATAGATGTATAGTATATACAAGTATGTGGCAAGTCTCATCAGGATTGAAAGAGGATGAGATGGGTAGCCAGGGCCCCAAATGTCATGGGGGTGTCAAAAAATTCCATTTTCGATAGTTTTCGGTCTCCTGCTCCCAAACTAGCTCTTGTGCCAGGAAGCCGCTAGTACTACGACATAGATGTATAGTATATACAAGTATGTGGCAAGTCTTATTAGGATTGAAAGAGGATGAGATGGGTAGCCAGGGCCCCCAATGTCATGGGGGTGTCAAAAAATTCCATTTTCGATAGTTTTCGGTCTCCTGCTCCCAAACTAGCTCTTGTGCCAGGAAGCCGCTAGTACTACGACATAGATGTATAGTATATACAAGTATGTGGCAAGTCTCATCAGGATTGAAAGAGGATGAGATGGGTAGCCAGGGCCCCCAATGTCATGGGGGTGTCAAAAATTCCATTATCGAGAGTTTTCGGTTTCCTGCTCCCAAACTAGCTCTTGTGCCAGGAAGCCGCTAGTACTACGACATAGATGTATAGTATATACAAGTATGTGGCAAGTCTTATCAGGATTGAAAGAGGATGAGATGGGTAGCCAGGGCCCCCAATGTCATGGGGGGGTAAAAAAACTCCATTTTCGATAGTTTTCGGTCTCCTGCTCCCAAACTAGCTCTTGTGCCAGGAAGCAGCTAGTACTACGACATAGATGTATAGTATATACAAGAATGTGGCAAGTCTCATCAGGATTGAAAGAGGATGAGATGGGAAGCCAGGGCCCCCAATGTCATGGGGGTGTCAAAAATTCCATTTTCGAGAGTTTTCGGTTTCCTGCTCCCAAACTAGCTCTTGTGCCAGGAAGCCGCTAGTACTACGACATAGATGTATAGTATATACAAGTATGTGGCAAGTCTCATCAGGATTGAAAGAGGATGAGATGGGTAGCCAGACCCCCCACTATGTCAGAGGGGGGTGCAAAAAAATATTTTCGATATTTCTCGGTATCTTGCTCCCAAACTAGCTCTTATGCCAGAAAGCCGCTTAAACTACAATTTGGGTATATGATATATGAATGTATGTGTCAAGTCTCATTAGAATTGAAAGAGGATGAGGAGGGTAGCCAGGCCCCCCAACGGCTATAGGGTCATATTTTCCTGTACAGAATTGGCTATTTTCGACACTTCTAGGTCTACTGCTCCGAAACTAGCTCTTGTGCCAGGAAGCCGGTAGTACTGTGATAAATGTATATGTTATATACAAGTATGTGGCAAGTCTCATCAGGATTGAAAGAGGATGAGATTGGTAGCCCGGGCCCAAATGTCATGGGGGTGTCAAAAATTCCATTTTCGAGAGTTTTTGGTTTCCTGCTCCCAAACTAGCTCTTGTGTCAGGAAGCCGCTAGTACTACGACATAGATGTATAGTATATACAAGTATGTGGCTAGTCTCATCAGGATTGAAAGAGGATGAGATGGGTAGCCAGGGCCCCAAATGTCATGGGGGGTGTCAAAAAATTCCATTTTCGATAGTTTTCGGTCTCCTGCTCCCAAACTAGCTCTTGTGCCAGGAAGCCGCTAGTACTACGACATAGATGTATAGTATTTACAAGTATGTGGCAAGTCTCATCAGGATTGAAAGAGGATGAGATGGGTAGCCAGGGCCCCCAATGTCATGGGGTGTCAAAATACCATTTTCGAGAGTTTTCGGTTTCCTGCTCCCAAACTAGCTCTTGTGCCAGAAAGCCGCTAGTACTACGACATAGATGTATAGTATATACAAGTATGTGGCAATTCTCATCAGGATTGAAAGAGGATGAGATGGGTAGCCAGACCCCCCACTATGTCAGACGGGGGTGCAAAAAAATTATTTTCGATATTTCTCGGTATCTTGCTCCCAAACTAGCTCTTGTGCCAGAAAGCCGCTTATACTGCAATAAAGGTATATGATATATGAATGTATGTGTCAAGTCTCATTAGGATTGAAAGAGGATGAGGAGGGTAGCCAGGCCCCCCAACGGCTCTAGGGTCATATTTTCCTGTACAGAATTGGCTATTTTCTACACTTCTAGGTCTACTGCTCCGAAACTAGCTCTTGTGCCAGGAAGCCGCTAGTACTGTGATAAATGTATATGTTATATACAAGTATGTGTCAAGTCTCATCAGGATTGAAAGAGGATGAGATGGGTAGCCCGGGCTCCCAATGTCATGGGGGATGTCAAAAATTCCATTTTCGATAGTTTTCGGTCTCCTGCTCCCAAACTAGCTCTTGTGCCAGGAAGCCGCTAGTACTACGACATAGATGTATAGTATATACAAGTATGTGGCAAGTCTCATCAGGATTGAAAGAGGATGAGATGGGTAGCCAGGGCCCCAAATGTCTTGGGGGGTGTCAAAAAATTCCATTTTCGATAGTTTTCGGTCTCCTGCTCCCAAACTAGCTCTTGTGCCAGAAAGCCGCTAGTACTACGACATAGATGTATAGTATATACAAGTATGTGGCAAGTCTCATCAGGATTGAAAGAGGATGAGATGGGTAGCCAGGGCCCCCAATGTCATGGGGGTGTCAAAAATTCCATTTTTGAGAGTTTTCGGTTCCCTGCTCCCAAACTAGCTCTTGTGCCAGGAAGCCGCTAGTACTACGACATAGATGTATAGTATATACAAGTATGTGGCAATTCTCATCAGGATTGAAAGAGGATGAGATGGGTAGCCAGACCCCCCACTATGTCAGACGGGGGTGCAAAAAATTGTTTTCGATATTTCTCGGTATCTTGCTCCCAAACTAGCTCTTGTGCCAGAAAGCCGCTTATACTGCAATAAAGGTATATGATATATGAATGTATGTGTCAAGTTTCATTAGGATTGAAAGAGGATGAGGAGGGTAGCCA
Organism: Rugalucina vietnamica; assembly: GCA_964017185.1. Lineage (NCBI taxonomy): Eukaryota > Metazoa > Mollusca > Bivalvia > Lucinida > Lucinidae > Rugalucina > Rugalucina vietnamica. Next base: position 47,082,759 of record OZ024875.1, read on the forward strand.
GGCCCCCCAACGGCTCTAGGGTCATATTTTCCTGTACAGAATTGGCTATATTCGACACTTCTAGGTCTACTGCTCCGAAACTAGCTCTTGTGCCAGGAAGCCGCTAGTACTGTGATAAATGTATATGTTATATACAAGTATGTGGCAAGTCTCATCAGGATTGAAAGAGGATGAGTTTGGTAGCCAGGGCCCCCAATGTCATGGGGGGTGTCAAAAATTCCATTTTCGAGAGTTTTCGGTTTCCTGCTCCCAAACTAGCTCTTGTACCAAGAAGCCGCTAGTACTACGACATAGCTGTATAGTATTTACAAGTATGTGGCAAGTCTCATCAGGATTGAAAGAGGATGAGATGGGTAGCCAGGGCCCCCAATGTCATGGGGGGTGTAAAAAAATTACATGTTCGATAGTTTTCGGTTTCCTGCTCCCAAACTAGCTCTTGTGCCAGGAAGCCGCTAGTACTACGACATAGATGTATAGTATATACAAGTATGTTGCAAGTCTCATCAGGATTGAAAGAGGATGAGATGGGTAGCCAGGGCCCCCAATGTCATTGGGGGGTGTCAAGAACTTCCATTTTCGATAGTTTTCGGTCTCCTGCTCCCAAACTAGCTCTTGTGCCAGGAAGCCGCTAGTACTACGACATAGATGTATAGTATATACAAGTATGTGGCAAGTCTCATCAGGATTGAAAGAGGATGAGATGGGTAGCCAGGGCCCCCAATGTCATGGGTGTCTCAAAAATTCCATTTTCGAGAGTTTTCGGTTTCCTGCTCCCAAACTAGCTCTTGTGCCAGGAAGCCGCTAGTACTACGACATAGATGTATAGTATATACAAGTATTGAAAGAGGATATACTGCAATAAAGGTATATGACATATGAATGTATGTGTCAAGTCTCATTAGGATTGAAAGAGGATGAGGAGGGTAGGCAGGCCCCCCAACGGCTCTAGGGTCATATTTTCCTGTACAGAATTTGCTATTTTCGACACTTCTAGGTCTACTGCTTCGAAACTTGTGCCAGGAAGCCGCTAGTACTGTGATAATTGTATATGTTATATACAAGTATGTGGCAAGTCTCATCAGCATTGAAAGAGGATGAGATGGGTAGCCCGGGCTCCCAATGTCATGGGGGTGTCAAAAATTCCATTTTCGAGAGTTTTTGGTTTCCTGCTCCCAAACTAGCTCTTGTGCCAGGAAGCCGCTAGTACTACGACATAGATGTATAGTATATACAAGTATGTGGCAAGTCTAATCAGGATTGAAAGAGGATGAGATGGGTAGCCAGGGCCCCAAATGTCATGGGGGGTGTCAAAAAATTCCATTTTCGATAATTTTCGGTCACCTGCTCCCAAACTAGCTCTTGTGCCAGGAAGCCGCTAGTACTACGACATAGATCTATAGTATATACAAGTATGTGGCAAGTCTCATTAGGATTGAAAGAGGATGAGATGGGTAGCCAGGGCCCCCAATGTCATGGGGGGTGTCAAAAAATTCCATTTTCGATAGTTTTCGGTCTCCTGCTCCCAAACCAGCTCTTGTGCCAGGAAGCAGCTAGTACTACGACATAGATGTATAGTATATACAATTATGTGGCAAGTCTCATCAGGATTGAAAGAGGATGAGATGGGTAGCCAGGGCCCCCAATGTCATGGTGGGTGTCAAAAAATTCAATTTTCGATAGTTTTCGGTCTCCTGCTCCCAAACTAGCTCTTGTGCCAGGAAGCAGCTAGTACTACGACATAGATGTATAGTATATACAAGTATGTGGCAAGCCTCATCAGGATTGAAAGAGGATGAGATGGGTAGCCAGGGCCCCCAATGTCATTGGGGGTGTCAAAAATTCCATTTTCGAGAGTTTTCGGTTTCCTGCTCCCAAACTAGCTCTTGTGCCAGGAAGCCGCTAGCACTACGACATAGATGTATAGTATATAAAAGTATGTGGCAAGTCTCGTCAGGATTGAAAGAGGATGAGATGGGTAGCCAGACCCCCCACTATGTCAGAGGGGGGTGCAAATAAATTATTTTCGATCTTTCTTGGTCTCTTGCTCCCAAACTAGATCTTGTGCCAGGAAGCCGCTTATACTGCAATAAAGGTATATGATATATGAATGTATGTGGCAAGTCTCATTAGGATTGAAAGAGGATGAGGAGGGTAGCCAGGCCCCCCAACGGCTCTAGGGTCATATTTTCCTGTACAGAATTGGCTATTTTCGACACTTCTAGGTCTAGCTCATGTGCCAGGAAGCCGCTAGTACTGTGGTAAATGTATATGTTACATAAAAGTATGTGACAAGTCTCATAAGGATTGAAAGAGGATGAGATGGGTAGCCAGGGCCCCCAATGTCATGGGGGTGTCAAAAATTCCATTTTCGATAGCTTTTGGTCTCCTACTCCCAAACTAGCTCTTGTGCCAGGAAGCCGCTAGTACTACGACATAGATATATAGTATATACAAGTATGTGGCAAGTCTCATCAGGATTGAAAGAGGATGAGATGGGTAGCCAGGGCCCCCAATGTCATGGGGGGTGTCAAAAAATTCCATTTTCGATAGTTTTCGGTCTCCTGCTCCCAAACAAGCTCTTGTGCCAGGAAGCCGCTAGTACTACGACATAGATGTATAGTATATACAAGTATGTGGCAAGTCTCGTCAGGATTGAAAGAGGATGAGATGGGTAGCCAGACCCCCCACTATGTCAGAGGGGGTGCAAAAAATTATTTTCGATCTTTCTTCATACATTTATATATTATATACCTTTTTTGCAGTATAAGCGGCTTCCTGGCACAAGAGCTAGTTTGGGAGAAAGAGACCAAGAAATATCGAAAATATTTTTTTGCACCACCCTCTGACATAGTGGGGGGGGGGGGTCTGGCTACCCCTCTCATCCTCTTTCAATCCTGACGAGACTTGCCACATACTTGTATATACTATACATCTATGTCGTAGTACTAGCGGCTTCCTGGCACAAGAGCTAGTTTGGGAGCAGGAGACCGAAAACTTTCGAAAATGGAATTTTTTAACACCACCCATGACATTGGGGGCCCTGGCTACCCATCTCATCCTCTTTCAATCCTGATGAGACTTGCCACATACTTTTATGTAACATAAACATTTATCACAGTACTAGCGGCTTCCTGGCACAAGAGCTAGTTTCCGAGCAGAAGACCTAGAAGTGTCGAAAATAGCCAATTCTGTACAGGAAAATATGACCCTAGAGCCGTTGGGGGGCCTGGCTACCCTCCTCATCCTCTTTCAATCCTAATGAGACTTGCCACATACATTCATACATCATATACCTTTATTGCAGTATAAGCGGCTTCCTGGCACAAGAGCTAGTTTGGGAGCAAGAGACCAAGAAATATCGAAAATAATTTTTTGCACCCCCCTCTGACATAGTGGGGGGTCTGGCTACCCATCTCATCCTCTTTCAATCCTGACGAGACTTGCCACATACTTGCATATACTATACATCTATGCCGTAGTACTAGCGGCTTCCTGGCACAAGAGCTAGTTTGGGAGCAGGAAACCGAAAACTCTCGAAAATGGAATTTTTGACACCCCCCATGACATTGGGGGCCCTGGCTACCCATCTCATCCTCTTTCAATCCTGATGAGACTTGCCACATACTTGTATACAGTATACTATACATCTATATCGTAGTACTAGCGGCTTCCTGGCACAAGAGCTAGTTTGGGAGCAGGAGACCGAAAACTATCGAAAATGGAATTTTTTGACACCCCCCATGACATTCGGGGCCCTGGCTACCTATCTCATCCTCTTTCAATCCTGATGAGACTTGCCACATACTTTTATGTAACATATACATTTATCACAGTACTAGCGGCTTCCTCGCACAAGAGCTAGTTTCCGAGCAGTAGACCTAGAAGTGTCGAAAATAGCCAATTCTGTACAGGAAAATATGACCCTAGAGCCGTTGGGGGGGGCCTGGCTACCCTCCTAATCCTCTTTCAATCCTAATGAGACTTGCCACATACATTCATATATCATATACCTTTATTGCAGTATAAGCGGCTTCCTGGCACAAGAGCTAGTTTGGGAGCAAGAGACCAAGAAAGATCGAAAATAATTTTTTGCACCCCCCTCTGACATAGTGGGGGGTCTGGCTACCCATCTCATCCTCTTTCAATCCTGACGAGACTTGCCACATACTTGTATATACTATTCATCTATGTCGTAGTACTAGCGGCTTCCTGGCACAAGAGCTAGTTTGGGAGCAGGAAACCGAAAACTCTCGAAAATGGAATTTTTGACACCCCCCATGACATTGGGGGCCCTGGCTACCCATCTCATCCTCTTTCAATCCTGATGAGACTTGCCACATACTTGTATATACTATACATCTATGTCGTAGTACTAGCGGCTTCCTGGCACAAGAGCTAGTTTGGGAGCAGGAGACCGAAAACTATCGAAAATGGAATTTTTTGACACCCCCTTGACATTGGGGGCCCTGGCTACCCATCTCATCCTCTTTCAATCCTGATGAGACTTGCCACATACTTGTATATACTATACATCTATGTCGTAGTACTAGCGGCTTCCTGGCACAAGAGCTAGTTTGGGAGCAGGAGACCGAAAACTATCGAAAATGGATTTTTTTGACACCCCCCATGACATTGGGGGCCCTGGCTACCCATCTCATCCTCTTTCAATCCTGATGAGACTTGCCACATACTTTTATGTAACATATACATTTATCACAGTACCAGCGGCTTCCTGGCACAAGAGCTAGTTTCCGAGCAGTAGACCTAGAAATGTCGAAAATAGCCAATTCTGTACAGGAAAATATGACCCTAGAGCCGTTGGGGGGCCTGGCTACCCTCCTCATCCTCTTTCAATCCTTATGAGACTTGCCACATACATTCATATATCATATACCTTTATTGCAGTATAAGCGGCTTCCTGGCACAAGAGCTAGTTTGGGAGCAAGAGACCAAGAAAGATCGAAAATAATTTTTTTGCACCCCCCTCTGACATAGTGGGGGGTCTGGCTACCCATCTCATCCTCTTTCAATCCTGACGAGACTTGCCACATACTTGTATATACTATTCATCTATGTCGTAGTACTAGCGGCTTCCTGGCACAAGAGCTAGTTTGGGAGCAGGAAACCGAAAACTCTCGAAAATGGAATTTTTGACACCCCCATGACATTGGGGGCCCTGGCTACCCATCTCATCCTCTTTCAATCCTGATGAGACTTGCCACATACTTGTATATACTATACATCTATGTCGTAGTACTAGCGGCTTCCTGGCACAAGAGCTAGTTTGGGAGCAGGAGACCGAAAACTATCGAAAATGGAATTTTTTGACACCCCCTTGACATTGGGGGCCCTGGCTACCCATCTCATCCTCTTTCAATCCTGATGAGACTTGCCACATACTTGTATATACTATACATCTATGTCGTAGTACTAGCGGCTTCCTGGCACAAGAGCTAGTTTGGGAGCAGGAGACCGAAAACTATCGAAAATGGATTTTTTTGACACCCCCCATGACATTGGGGGCCCTGGCTACCCATCTCATCCTCTTTCAATCCTGATGAGACTTGCCACATACTTTTATGTAACATATACATTTATCACAGTACCAGCGGCTTCCTGGCACAAGAGCTAGTTTCCGAGCAGTAGACCTAGAAGTGTCGAAAATAGCCAATTCTGTACAGGAAAATATGACCCTAGAGCCGTTGGGGGGCCTGGCTACCCTCCTCATCCTCTTTCAATCCTAATGAGACTTGCCACATACATTCATATATCATATACCTTTATTGCAGTATAAGCGGCTTCCTGGCACAAGAGCTAGTTTGGGAGCAAGAGACCAAGAAAGATCGAAAATAATTTTTTTGCACCCCCCTCTGACATAGTGGGGGGTCTGGCTACCCATCTCATCCTCTTTCAATCCTGACGAGACTTGCCACATACTTGTATATACTATTCATCTATGTCGTAGTACTAGCGGCTTCCTGGCACAAGAGCTAGTTTGGGAGCAGGAAACCGAAAACTCTCGAAAATGGAATTTTTGACACCCCCCATGACATTGGGGGCCCTGGCTACCCATCTCATCCTCTTTCAATCCTGATGAGACTTGCCACATACTTGTATATACTATACATCTATGTCGTAGTACTAGCGGCTTCCTGGCACAAGAGCTAGTTTGGGAGCAGGAGACCGAAAACTATCGAAAATGGAATTTTTTGACACCCCCTTGACATTGGGGGCCCTGGCTACCCATCTCATCCTCTTTCAATCCTGATGAGACTTGCCACATACTTGTATATACTATACATCTATGTCGTAGTACTAGCGGCTTCCTGGCACAAGAGCTAGTTTGGGAGCAGGAGACCGAAAACTATCGAAAATGGATTTTTTTGACACCCCCCATGACATTGGGGGCCCTGGCTACCCATCTCATCCTCTTTCAATCCTGATGAGACTTGCCACATACTTTTATGTAACATATACATTTATCACAGTACCAGCGGCTTCCTGGCACAAGAGCTAGTTTCCGAGCAGTAGACCTAGAAGTGTCGAAAATAGCCAATTCTGTACAGGAAAATATGACCCTAGAGCCGTTGGGGGGCCTGGCTACCCTCCTCATCCTCTTTCAATCCTAATGAGACTTGCCACATACATTCATATATCATATACCTTTATTGCAGTATAAGCGGCTTCCTGGCACAAGAGCTAGTTTGGGAGCAAGAGACCAAGAAAGATCGAAAATAATTTTTGTTGCACCCCCCTCTGACATAGTGGGGGGTCTGGCTACCCATCTCATCCTCTTTCAATCCTGACGAGACTTGCCACATACTTGTATATACTATTCATCTATGTCGTAGTACTAGCGGCTTCCTGGCACAAGAGCTAGTTTGGGAGCAGGAAACCGAAAACTCTCGAAAATGGAATTTTTGACACCCCCCATGACATTGGGGGCCCTGGCTACCCATCTCATCCTCTTTCAATCCTGATGAGACTTGCCACATACTTGTATATACTATACATCTATGTCGTAGTACTAGCGGCTTCCTGGCACAAGAGCTAGTTTGGGAGCAGGAGACCGAAAACTATCGAAAATGGAATTTTTTGACACCCCCTTGACATTGGGGGCCCTGGCTACCCATCTCATCCTCTTTCAATCCTGATGAGACTTGCCACATACTTGTATATACTATACATCTATGTCGTAGTACTAGCGGCTTCCTGGCACAAGAGCTAGTTTGGGAGCAGGAGACCGAAAACTATCGAAAATGGATTTTTTTGACACCCCCCATGACATTGGGGGCCCTGGCTACCCATCTCATCCTCTTTCAATCCTGATGAGACTTGCCACATACTTTTATGTAACATATACATTTATCACAGTACCAGCGGCTTCCTGGCACAAGAGCTAGTTTCCGAGCAGTAGACCTAGAAGTGTCGAAAATAGCCAATTCTGTACAGGAAAATATGACCCTAGAGCCGTTGGGGGGCCTGGCTACCCTCCTCATCCTCTTTCAATCCTAATGAGACTTGCCACATACATTCATATATCATATACCTTTATTGCAGTAAAAGCGGCTTCCTGGCACAAGAGCTAGTTTGGGAGCAAGAGACCAAGAAAGATCGAAAATAATTTTTTTGCACCCCCCTCTGACATAGTGGGGGGTCTGGCTACCCATCTCATCCTCTTTCAATCCTGACGAGACTTGCCACATACTTGTATATACTATTCATCTATGTCGTAGTACTAGCGGCTTCCTGGCACAAGAGCTAGTTTGGGAGCAGGAAACCGAAAACTCTCGAAAATGGAATTTTTGACACCCCCCATGACATTGGGGGCCCTGGCTACCCATCTCATCCTCTTTCAATCCTGATGAGACTTGCCACATACTTGTATATACTATACATCTATGTCGTAGTACTAGCGGCTTCCTGGCACAAGAGCTAGTTTGGGAGCAGGAGACCGAAAACTATCGAAAATGGAATTTTTTGACACCCCCTTGACATTGGGGGCCCTGGCTACCCATCTCATCCTCTTTCAATCCTGATGAGACTTGCCACATACTTGTATATACTATACATCTATGTCGTAGTACTAGCGGCTTCCTGGCACAAGAGCTAGTTTGGGAGCAGGAGACCGAAAACTATCGAAAATGGATTTTTTTGACACCCCCATGACATTGGGGGCCCTGGCTACCCATCTCATCCTCTTTCAATCCTGATGAGACTTGCCACATACTTTTATGTAACATAAACATTTATCACAGTACCAGCGGCTTCCTGGCACAAGAGCTAGTTTCCGAGCAGTAGACCTAGAAGTGTCGAAAATAGCCAATTCTGTACAGGAAAATATGACCCTAGAGCCGTTGGGGGGCCTGGCTACCCTCCTCATCCTCTTTCAATCCTAATGAGACTTGCCACATACATTCATATATCATATACCTTTATTGCAGTATAAGCGGCTTCCTGGCACAAGAGCTAGTTTGGGAGCAAGAGACCAAGAAAGATCGAAAATAATTTTTTTGCACCCCCCTCTGACATAGTGGGGGGTCTGGCTACCCATCTCATCCTCTTTCAATCCTGACGAGACTTGCCACATACTTGTATATACTATTCATCTATGTCGTAGTACTAGCGGCTTCCTGGCACAAGAGCTAGTTTGGGAGCAGGAAACCGAAAACTCTCGAAAATGGAATTTTTGACACCCCCCATGACATTGGGGGCCCTGGCTACCCATCTCATCCTCTTTCAATCCTGATGAGACTTGCCACATACTTGTATATACTATACATCTATGTCGTAGTACTAGCGGCTTCCTGGCACAAGAGCTAGTTTGGGAGCAGGAGACCGAAAACTATCGAAAATGGAATTTTTTGACACCCCCTTGACATTGGGGGCCCTGGCTACCCATCTCATCCTCTTTCAATCCTGATGAGACTTGCCACATACTTGTATATACTATACATCTATGTCGTAGTACTAGCGGCTTCCTGGCACAAGAGCTAGTTTGGGAGCAGGAGACCGAAAACTATCGAAAATGGATTTTTTTGACACCCCCCATGACATTGGGGGCCCTGGCTACCCATCTCATCCTCTTTCAATCCTGATGAGACTTGCCACATACTTTTATGTAACATATACATTTATCACAGTACCAGCGGCTTCCTGGCACAAGAGCTAGTTTCCGAGCAGTAGACCTAGAAGTGTCGAAAATAGCCAATTCTGTACAGGAAAATATGACCCTAGAGCCGTTGGGGGGCCTGGCTACCCTCCTCATCCTCTTTCAATCCTAATGAGACTTGCCACATACATTCATATATCATATACCTTTATTGCAGTATAAGCGGCTTCCTGGCACAAGAGCTAGTTTGGGAGCAAGAGACCAAGAAAGATCGAAAATAATTTTTTTGCACCCCCCTCTGACATAGTGGGGGGTCTGGCTACCCATCTCATCCTCTTTCAATCCTGACGAGACTTGCCACATACTTGTATATACTATTCATCTATGTCGTAGTACTAGCGGCTTCCTGGCACAAGAGCTAGTTTGGGAGCAGGAAACCGAAAACTCTCGAAAACGGAATTTTTGACACCCCCCATGACATTGGGGGCCCTGGCTACCCATCTCATCCTCTTTCAATCCTGATGAGACTTGCCACATACTTGTATATACTATACATCTATGTCGTAGTACTAGCGGCTTCCTGGCACAAGAGCTAGTTTGGGAGCAGGAGACCGAAAACTATCGAAAATGGAATTTTTTGACACCCCCCATGACATTGGGGGCCCTGGCTACCCATCTCATCCTCTTTCAATCCTGATGAGACTTGCCACATACTTGTATATACTATACATCTATGTCGTAGTACTAGCGGCTTCCTGGCACAAGAGCTAGTTTGGGAGCAGGAGACCGAAAACTATCGAAAATGGATTTTTTTGACACCCCCCATGACATTGGGGGCCCTGGCTACCCATCTCATCCTCTTTCAATCCTGATGAGACTTGCCACATACTTGTATATACTATACATCTATGTCGTAGTACTAGCGGCTTCCTGGCACAAGAGCTAGTTTGGGAGCAGGAGACCGAAAACTATCGAAAATGGAATTTTTTGACACCCCCTTGACATTGGGGGCCCTGGCTACCCATCTCATCCTCTTTCAATCCTGATGAGACTTGCCACATACTTGTATATACTATACATCTATGTCGTAGTACTAGCGGCTTCCTGGCACAAGAGCTAGTTTGGGAGCAGGAGACCGAAAACTATCGAAAATGGATTTTTTTGACACCCCCCATGACATTGGGGGCCCTGGCTACCCATCTCATCCTCTTTCAATCCTGATGAGACTTGCCACATACTTTTATGTAACATATACATTTATCACAGTACCAGCGGCTTCCTGGCACAAGAGCTAGTTTCCGAGCAGTAGACCTAGAAGTGTCGAAAATAGCCAATTCTGTACAGGAAAATATGACCCTAGAGCCGTTGGGGGGCCTGGCTACCCTCCTCATCCTCTTTCAATCCTAATGAGACTTGCCACATACATTCATATATCATATACCTTTATTGCAGTAAAAGCGGCTTCCTGGCACAAGAGCTAGTTTGGGAGCAAGAGACCAAGAAAGATCGAAAATAATTTTTTTGCACCCCCCTCTGACATAGTGGGGGGTCTGGCTACCCATCTCATCCTCTTTCAATCCTGACGAGACTTGCCACATACTTGTATATACTATTCATCTATGTCGTAGTACTAGCGGCTTCCTGGCACAAGAGCTAGTTTGGGAGCAGGAAACCGAAAACTCTCGAAAATGGAATTTTTGACACCCCCCATGACATTGGGGGCCCTGGCTACCCATCTCATCCTCTTTCAATCCTGATGAGACTTGCCACATACTTGTATATACTATACATCTATGTCGTAGTACTAGCGGCTTCCTGGCACAAGAGCTAGTTTGGGAGCAGGAGACCGAAAACTATCGAAAATGGAATTTTTTGACACCCCCTTGACATTGGGGGCCCTGGCTACCCATCTCATCCTCTTTCAATCCTGATGAGACTTGCCACATACTTGTATATACTATACATCTATGTCGTAGTACTAGCGGCTTCCTGGCACAAGAGCTAGTTTGGGAGCAGGAGACCGAAAACTATCGAAAATGGATTTTTTTGACACCCCCATGACATTGGGGGCCCTGGCTACCCATCTCATCCTCTTTCAATCCTGATGAGACTTGCCACATACTTTTATGTAACATATACATTTATCACAGTACCAGCGGCTTCCTGGCACAAGAGCTAGTTTCCGAGCAGTAGACCTAGAAGTGTCGAAAATAGCCAATTCTGTACAGGAAAATATGACCCTAGAGCCGTTGGGGGGCCTGGCTACCCTCCTCATCCTCTTTCAATCCTAATGAGACTTGCCACATACATTTATATATCATATACCTTTATTGCAGTATAAGCGGCTTCCTGGCACAAGAGCTAGTTTGGGAGCAAGAGACCAAGAAAGATCGAAAATAATTTTTTTGCACCCCCCTCTGACATAGTGGGGGGTCTGGCTACCCATCTCATCCTCTTTCAATCCTGACGAGACTTGCCACATACTTGTATATACTATTCATCTATGTCGTAGTACTAGCGGCTTCCTGGCACAAGAGCTAGTTTGGGAGCAGGAAACCGAAAACTCTCGAAAATGGAATTTTTGACACCCCCCATGACATTGGGGGCCCTGGCTACCCATCTCATCCTCTTTCAATCCTGATGAGACTTGCCACATACTTGTATATACTATACATCTATGTCGTAGTACTAGCGGCTTCCTGGCACAAGAGCTAGTTTGGGAGCAGGAGACCGAAAACTATCGAAAATGGAATTTTTTGACACCCCCTTGACATTGGGGGCCCTGGCTACCCATCTCATCCTCTTTCAATCCTGATGAGACTTGCCACATACTTGTATATACTATACATCTATGTCGTAGTACTAGCGGCTTCCTGGCACAAGAGCTAGTTTGGGAGCAGGAGACCGAAAACTATCGAAAATGGATTTTTTTGACACCCCCCATGACATTGGGGGCCCTGGCTACCCATCTCATCCTCTTTCAATCCTGATGAGACTTGCCACATACTTTTATGTAACATATACATTTATCACAGTACCAGCGGCTTCCTGGCACAAGAGCTAGTTTCCGAGCAGTAGACCTAGAAGTGTCGAAAATAGCCAATTCTGTACAGGAAAATATGACCCTAGAGCCGTTGGGGGGCCTGGCTACCCTCCTCATCCTCTTTCAATCCTAATGAGACTTGCCACATACATTCATATATCATATACCTTTATTGCAGTAAAAGCGGCTTCCTGGCACAAGAGCTAGTTTGGGAGCAAGAGACCAAGAAAGATCGAAAATAATTTTTTTGCACCCCCCTCTGACATAGTGGGGGGTCTGGCTACCCATCTCATCCTCTTTCAATCCTGACGAGACTTGCCACATACTTGTATATACTATTCATCTATGTCGTAGTACTAGCGGCTTCCTGGCACAAGAGCTAGTTTGGGAGCAGGAAACCGAAAACTCTCGAAAATGGAATTTTTGACACCCCCCATGACATTGGGGGCCCTGGCTACCCATCTCATCCTCTTTCAATCCTGATGAGACTTGCCACATACTTGTATATACTATACATCTATGTCGTAGTACTAGCGGCTTCCTGGCACAAGAGCTAGTTTGGGAGCAGGAGACCGAAAACTATCGAAAATGGAATTTTTTGACACCCCCTTGACATTGGGGGCCCTGGCTACCCATCTCATCCTCTTTCAATCCTGATGAGACTTGCCACATACTTGTATATACTATACATCTATGTCGTAGTACTAGCGGCTTCCTGGCACAAGAGCTAGTTTGGGAGCAGGAGACCGAAAACTATCGAAAATGGATTTTTTTGACACCCCCCATGACATTGGGGGCCCTGGCTACCCATCTCATCCTCTTTCAATCCTGATGAGACTTGCCACATACTTTTATGTAACATATACATTTATCACAGTACCAGCGGCTTCCTGGCACAAGAGCTAGTTTCCGAGCAGTAGACCTAGAAGTGTCGAAAATAGCCAATTCTGTACAGGAAAATATGACCCTAGAGCCGTTGGGGGGCCTGGCTACCCTCCTCATCCTCTTTCAATCCTAATGAGACTTGCCACATACATTCATATATCATATACCTTTATTGCAGTATAAGCGGCTTCCTGGCACAAGAGCTAGTTTGGGAGCAAGAGACCAAGAAAGATCGAAAATAATTTTTTTGCACCCCCCTCTGACATAGTGGGGGGTCTGGCTACCCATCTCATCCTCTTTCAATCCTGACGAGACTTGCCACATACTTGTATATACTATTCATCTATGTCGTAGTACTAGCGGCTTCCTGGCACAAGAGCTAGTTTGGGAGCAGGAAACCGAAAACTCTCGAAAATGGAATTTTTGACACCCCCCATGACATTGGGGGCCCTGGCTACCCATCTCATCCTCTTTCAATCCTGATGAGACTTGCCACATACTTGTATATACTATACATCTATGTCGTAGTACTAGCGGCTTCCTGGCACAAGAGCTAGTTTGGGAGCAGGAGACCGAAAACTATCGAAAATGGAATTTTTTGACACCCCCTTGACATTGGGGGCCCTGGCTACCCATCTCATCCTCTTTCAATCCTGATGAGACTTGCCACATACTTGTATATACTATACATCTATGTCGTAGTACTAGCGGCTTCCTGGCACAAGAGCTAGTTTGGGAGCAGGAGACCGAAAACTATCGAAAATGGATTTTTTTGACACCCCCCATGACATTGGGGGCCCTGGCTACCCATCTCATCCTCTTTCAATCCTGATGAGACTTGCCACATACTTTTATGTAACATATACATTTATCACAGTACCAGCGGCTTCCTGGCACAAGAGCTAGTTTCCGAGCAGTAGACCTAGAAGTGTCGAAAATAGCCAATTCTGTACAGGAAAATATGACCCTAGAGCCGTTGGGGGGCCTGGCTACCCTCCTCATCCTCTTTCAATCCTAATGAGACTTGCCACATACATTCATATATCATATACCTTTATTGCAGTATAAGCGGCTTCCTGGCACAAGAGCTAGTTTGGGAGCAAGAGACCAAGAAAGATCGAAAATAATTTTTTTGCACCCCCCTCTGACATAGTGGGGGGTCTGGCTACCCATCTCATCCTCTTTCAATCCTGACGAGACTTGCCACATACTTGTATATACTATTCATCTATGTCGTAGTACTAGCGGCTTCCTGGCACAAGAGCTAGTTTGGGAGCAGGAAACCGAAAACTCTCGAAAATGGAATTTTTGACACCCCCCATGACATTGGGGGCCCTGGCTACCCATCTCATCCTCTTTCAATCCTGATGAGACTTGCCACATACTTGTATATACTATACATCTATGTCGTAGTACTAGCGGCTTCCTGGCACAAGAGCTAGTTTGGGAGCAGGAGACCGAAAACTATCGAAAATGGAATTTTTTGACACCCCCTTGACATTGGGGGCCCTGGCTACCCATCTCATCCTCTTTCAATCCTGATGAGACTTGCCACATACTTGTATATACTATACATCTATGTCGTAGTACTAGCGGCTTCCTGGCACAAGAGCTAGTTTGGGAGCAGGAGACCGAAAACTATCGAAAATGGATTTTTTTGACACCCCCCATGACATTGGGGGCCCTGGCTACCCATCTCATCCTCTTTCAATCCTGATGAGACTTGCCACATACTTGTATATACTATACATCTATGTCGTAGTACTAGCGGCTTCCTGGCACAAGAGCTAGTTTGGGAGCAGGAGACCGAAAACTATCGAAAATGGAATTTTTTGACACCCCCTTGACATTGGGGGCCCTGGCTACCCATCTCATCCTCTTTCAATCCTGATGAGACTTGCCACATACTTGTATATACTATACATCTATGTCGTAGTACTAGCGGCTTCCTGGCACAAGAGCTAGTTTGGGAGCAGGAGACCGAAAACTATCGAAAATGGATTTTTTTGACACCCCCCATGACATTGGGGGCCCTGGCTACCCATCTCATCCTCTTTCAATCCTGATGAGACTTGCCACATACTTTTATGTAACATATACATTTATCACAGTACCAGCGGCTTCCTGGCACAAGAGCTAGTTTCCGAGCAGTAGACCTAGAAGTGTCGAAAATAGCCAATTCTGTACAGGAAAATATGACCCTAGAGCCGTTGGGGGGCCTGGCTACCCTCCTCATCCTCTTTCAATCCTAATGAGACTTGCCACATACATTCATATATCATATACCTTTATTGCAGTAAAAGCGGCTTCCTGGCACAAGAGCTAGTTTGGGAGCAAGAGACCAAGAAAGATCGAAAATAATTTTTTTGCACCCCCCTCTGACATAGTGGGGGGTCTGGCTACCCATCTCATCCTCTTTCAATCCTGACGAGACTTGCCACATACTTGTATATACTATTCATCTATGTCGTAGTACTAGCGGCTTCCTGGCACAAGAGCTAGTTTGGGAGCAGGAAACCGAAAACTCTCGAAAATGGAATTTTTGACACCCCCCATGACATTGGGGGCCCTGGCTACCCATCTCATCCTCTTTCAATCCTGATGAGACTTGCCACATACTTGTATATACTATACATCTATGTCGTAGTACTAGCGGCTTCCTGGCACAAGAGCTAGTTTGGGAGCAGGAGACCGAAAACTATCGAAAATGGAATTTTTTGACACCCCCTTGACATTGGGGGCCCTGGCTACCCATCTCATCCTCTTTCAATCCTGATGAGACTTGCCACATACTTGTATATACTATACATCTATGTCGTAGTACTAGCGGCTTCCTGGCACAAGAGCTAGTTTGGGAGCAGGAGACCGAAAACTATCGAAAATGGATTTTTTTGACACCCCCCATGACATTGGGGGCCCTGGCTACCCATCTCATCCTCTTTCAATCCTGATGAGACTTGCCACATACTTTTATGTAACATATACATTTATCACAGTACCAGCGGCTTCCTGGCACAAGAGCTAGTTTCCGAGCAGTAGACCTAGAAGTGTCGAAAATAGCCAATTCTGTACAGGAAAATATGACCCTAGAGCCGTTGGGGGGCCTGGCTACCCTCCTCATCCTCTTTCAATCCTAATGAGACTTGCCACATACATTCATATATCATATACCTTTATTGCAGTATAAGCGGCTTCCTGGCACAAGAGCTAGTTTGGGAGCAAGAGACCAAGAAAGATCGAAAATAATTTTTTTGCACCCCCCTCTGACATAGTGGGGGGTCTGGCTACCCATCTCATCCTCTTTCAATCCTGACGAGACTTGCCACATACTTGTATATACTATTCATCTATGTCGTAGTACTAGCGGCTTCCTGGCACAAGAGCTAGTTTGGGAGCAGGAAACCGAAAACTCTCGAAAACGGAATTTTTGACACCCCCCATGACATTGGGGGCCCTGGCTACCCATCTCATCCTCTTTCAATCCTGATGAGACTTGCCACATACTTGTATATACTATACATCTATGTCGTAGTACTAGCGGCTTCCTGGCACAAGAGCTAGTTTGGGAGCAGGAGACCGAAAACTATCGAAAATGGAATTTTTTGACACCCCCCATGACATTGGGGGCCCTGGCTACCCATCTCATCCTCTTTCAATCCTGATGAGACTTGCCACATACTTGTATATACTATACATCTATGTCGTAGTACTAGCGGCTTCCTGGCACAAGAGCTAGTTTGGGAGCAGGAGACCGAAAACTATCGAAAATGGATTTTTTTGACACCCCCCATGACATTGGGGGCCCTGGCTACCCATCTCATCCTCTTTCAATCCTGATGAGACTTGCCACATACTTGTATATACTATACATCTATGTCGTAGTACTAGCGGCTTCCTGGCACAAGAGCTAGTTTGGGAGCAGGAGACCGAAAACTATCGAAAATGGAATTTTTTGACACCCCCTTGACATTGGGGGCCCTGGCTACCCATCTCATCCTCTTTCAATCCTGATGAGACTTGCCACATACTTGTATATACTATACATCTATGTCGTAGTACTAGCGGCTTCCTGGCACAAGAGCTAGTTTGGGAGCAGGAGACCGAAAACTATCGAAAATGGATTTTTTTGACACCCCCCATGACATTGGGGGCCCTGGCTACCCATCTCATCCTCTTTCAATCCTGATGAGACTTGCCACATACTTTTATGTAACATATACATTTATCACAGTACCAGCGGCTTCCTGGCACAAGAGCTAGTTTCCGAGCAGTAGACCTAGAAGTGTCGAAAATAGCCAATTCTGTACAGGAAAATATGACCCTAGAGCCGTTGGGGGGCCTGGCTACCCTCCTCATCCTCTTTCAATCCTAATGAGACTTGCCACATACATTCATATATCATATACCTTTATTGCAGTAAAAGCGGCTTCCTGGCACAAGAGCTAGTTTGGGAGCAAGAGACCAAGAAAGATCGAAAATAATTTTTTTGCACCCCCCTCTGACATAGTGGGGGGTCTGGCTACCCATCTCATCCTCTTTCAATCCTGACGAGACTTGCCACATACTTGTATATACTATTCATCTATGTCGTAGTACTAGCGGCTTCCTGGCACAAGAGCTAGTTTGGGAGCAGGAAACCGAAAACTCTCGAAAATGGAATTTTTGACACCCCCCATGACATTGGGGGCCCTGGCTACCCATCTCATCCTCTTTCAATCCTGATGAGACTTGCCACATACTTGTATATACTATACATCTATGTCGTAGTACTAGCGGCTTCCTGGCACAAGAGCTAGTTTGGGAGCAGGAGACCGAAAACTATCGAAAATGGAATTTTTTGACACCCCCTTGACATTGGGGGCCCTGGCTACCCATCTCATCCTCTTTCAATCCTGATGAGACTTGCCACATACTTGTATATACTATACATCTATGTCGTAGTACTAGCGGCTTCCTGGCACAAGAGCTAGTTTGGGAGCAGGAGACCGAAAACTATCGAAAATGGATTTTTTTGACACCCCCATGACATTGGGGGCCCTGGCTACCCATCTCATCCTCTTTCAATCCTGATGAGACTTGCCACATACTTTTATGTAACATATACATTTATCACAGTACCAGCGGCTTCCTGGCACAAGAGCTAGTTTCCGAGCAGTAGACCTAGAAGTGTCGAAAATAGCCAATTCTGTACAGGAAAATATGACCCTAGAGCCGTTGGGGGGCCTGGCTACCCTCCTCATCCTCTTTCAATCCTAATGAGACTTGCCACATACATTCATATATCATATACCTTTATTGCAGTATAAGCGGCTTCCTGGCACAAGAGCTAGTTTGGGAGCAAGAGACCAAGAAAGATCGAAAATAATTTTTTTGCACCCCCCTCTGACATAGTGGGGGGTCTGGCTACCCATCTCATCCTCTTTCAATCCTGACGAGACTTGCCACATACTTGTATATACTATTCATCTATGTCGTAGTACTAGCGGCTTCCTGGCACAAGAGCTAGTTTGGGAGCAGGAAACCGAAAACTCTCGAAAATGGAATTTTTGACACCCCCCATGACATTGGGGGCCCTGGCTACCCATCTCATCCTCTTTCAATCCTGATGAGACTTGCCACATACTTGTATATACTATACATCTATGTCGTAGTACTAGCGGCTTCCTGGCACAAGAGCTAGTTTGGGAGCAGGAGACCGAAAACTATCGAAAATGGAATTTTTTGACACCCCCTTGACATTGGGGGCCCTGGCTACCCATCTCATCCTCTTTCAATCCTGATGAGACTTGCCACATACTTGTATATACTATACATCTATGTCGTAGTACTAGCGGCTTCCTGGCACAAGAGCTAGTTTGGGAGCAGGAGACCGAAAACTATCGAAAATGGATTTTTTTGACACCCCCCATGACATTGGGGGCCCTGGCTACCCATCTCATCCTCTTTCAATCCTGATGAGACTTGCCACATACTTTTATGTAACATATACATTTATCACAGTACCAGCGGCTTCCTGGCACAAGAGCTAGTTTCCGAGCAGTAGACCTAGAAGTGTCGAAAATAGCCAATTCTGTACAGGAAAATATGACCCTAGAGCCGTTGGGGGGCCTGGCTACCCTCCTCATCCTCTTTCAATCCTAATGAGACTTGCCACATACATTCATATATCATATACCTTTATTGCAGTAAAAGCGGCTTCCTGGCACAAGAGCTAGTTTGGGAGCAAGAGACCAAGAAAGATCGAAAATAATTTTTTTGCACCCCCCTCTGACATAGTGGGGGGTCTGGCTACCCATCTCATCCTCTTTCAATCCTGACGAGACTTGCCACATACTTGTATATACTATTCATCTATGTCGTAGTACTAGCGGCTTCCTGGCACAAGAGCTAGTTTGGGAGCAGGAAACCGAAAACTCTCGAAAATGGAATTTTTGACACCCCCCATGACATTGGGGGCCCTGGCTACCCATCTCATCCTCTTTCAATCCTGATGAGACTTGCCACATACTTGTATATACTATACATCTATGTCGTAGTACTAGCGGCTTCCTGGCACAAGAGCTAGTTTGGGAGCAGGAGACCGAAAACTATCGAAAATGGAATTTTTTGACACCCCCTTGACATTGGGGGCCCTGGCTACCCATCTCATCCTCTTTCAATCCTGATGAGACTTGCCACATACTTGTATATACTATACATCTATGTCGTAGTACTAGCGGCTTCCTGGCACAAGAGCTAGTTTGGGAGCAGGAGACCGAAAACTATCGAAAATGGATTTTTTTGACACCCCCCATGACATTGGGGGCCCTGGCTACCCATCTCATCCTCTTTCAATCCTGATGAGACTTGCCACATACTTTTATGTAACATATACATTTATCACAGTACCAGCGGCTTCCTGGCACAAGAGCTAGTTTCCGAGCAGTAGACCTAGAAGTGTCGAAAATAGCCAATTCTGTACAGGAAAATATGACCCTAGAGCCGTTGGGGGGCCTGGCTACCCTCCTCATCCTCTTTCAATCCTAATGAGACTTGCCACATACATTCATATATCATATACCTTTATTGCAGTATAAGCGGCTTCCTGGCACAAGAGCTAGTTTGGGAGCAAGAGACCAAGAAAGATCGAAAATAATTTTTTTGCACCCCCCTCTGACATAGTGGGGGGTCTGGCTACCCATCTCATCCTCTTTCAATCCTGACGAGACTTGCCACATACTTGTATATACTATTCATCTATGTCGTAGTACTAGCGGCTTCCTGGCACAAGAGCTAGTTTGGGAGCAGGAAACCGAAAACTCTCGAAAATGGAATTTTTGACACCCCCCATGACATTGGGGGCCCTGGCTACCCATCTCATCCTCTTTCAATCCTGATGAGACTTGCCACATACTTGTATATACTATACATCTATGTCGTAGTACTAGCGGCTTCCTGGCACAAGAGCTAGTTTGGGAGCAGGAGACCGAAAACTATCGAAAATGGAATTTTTTGACACCCCCTTGACATTGGGGGCCCTGGCTACCCATCTCATCCTCTTTCAATCCTGATGAGACTTGCCACATACTTGTATATACTATACATCTATGTCGTAGTACTAGCGGCTTCCTGGCACAAGAGCTAGTTTGGGAGCAGGAGACCGAAAACTATCGAAAATGGATTTTTTTGACACCCCCCATGACATTGGGGGCCCTGGCTACCCATCTCATCCTCTTTCAATCCTGATGAGACTTGCCACATACTTTTATGTAACATATACATTTATCACAGTACCAGCGGCTTCCTGGCACAAGAGCTAGTTTCCGAGCAGTAGACCTAGAAGTGTCGAAAATAGCCAATTCTGTACAGGAAAATATGACCCTAGAGCCGTTGGGGGGCCTGGCTACCCTCCTCATCCTCTTTCAATCCTAATGAGACTTGCCACATACATTCATATATCATATACCTTTATTGCAGTATAAGCGGCTTCCTGGCACAAGAGCTAGTTTGGGAGCAAGAGACCAAGAAAGATCGAAAATAATTTTTTTGCACCCCCCTCTGACATAGTGGGGGGTCTGGCTACCCATCTCATCCTCTTTCAATCCTGACGAGACTTGCCACATACTTGTATATACTATTCATCTATGTCGTAGTACTAGCGGCTTCCTGGCACAAGAGCTAGTTTGGGAGCAGGAAACCGAAAACTCTCGAAAATGGAATTTTTGACACCCCCCATGACATTGGGGGCCCTGGCTACCCATCTCATCCTCTTTCAATCCTGATGAGACTTGCCACATACTTGTATATACTATACATCTATGTCGTAGTACTAGCGGCTTCCTGGCACAAGAGCTAGTTTGGGAGCAGGAGACCGAAAACTATCGAAAATGGAATTTTTTGACACCCCCTTGACATTGGGGGCCCTGGCTACCCATCTCATCCTCTTTCAATCCTGATGAGACTTGCCACATACTTGTATATACTATACATCTATGTCGTAGTACTAGCGGCTTCCTGGCACAAGAGCTAGTTTGGGAGCAGGAGACCGAAAACTATCGAAAATGGATTTTTTTGACACCCCCCATGACATTGGGGGCCCTGGCTACCCATCTCATCCTCTTTCAATCCTGATGAGACTTGCCACATACTTGTATATACTATACATCTATGTCGTAGTACTAGCGGCTTCCTGGCACAAGAGCTAGTTTGGGAGCAGGAGACCGAAAACTATCGAAAATGGAATTTTTTGACACCCCCTTGACATTGGGGGCCCTGGCTACCCATCTCATCCTCTTTCAATCCTGATGAGACTTGCCACATACTTGTATATACTATACATCTATGTCGTAGTACTAGCGGCTTCCTGGCACAAGAGCTAGTTTGGGAGCAGGAGACCGAAAACTATCGAAAATGGATTTTTTTGACACCCCCCATGACATTGGGGGCCCTGGCTACCCATCTCATCCTCTTTCAATCCTGATGAGACTTGCCACATACTTTTATGTAACATATACATTTATCACAGTACCAGCGGCTTCCTGGCACAAGAGCTAGTTTCCGAGCAGTAGACCTAGAAGTGTCGAAAATAGCCAATTCTGTACAGGAAAATATGACCCTAGAGCCGTTGGGGGGCCTGGCTACCCTCCTCATCCTCTTTCAATCCTAATGAGACTTGCCACATACATTCATATATCATATACCTTTATTGCAGTAAAAGCGGCTTCCTGGCACAAGAGCTAGTTTGGGAGCAAGAGACCAAGAAAGATCGAAAATAATTTTTTTGCACCCCCCTCTGACATAGTGGGGGGTCTGGCTACCCATCTCATCCTCTTTCAATCCTGACGAGACTTGCCACATACTTGTATATACTATTCATCTATGTCGTAGTACTAGCGGCTTCCTGGCACAAGAGCTAGTTTGGGAGCAGGAAACCGAAAACTCTCGAAAATGGAATTTTTGACACCCCCCATGACATTGGGGGCCCTGGCTACCCATCTCATCCTCTTTCAATCCTGATGAGACTTGCCACATACTTGTATATACTATACATCTATGTCGTAGTACTAGCGGCTTCCTGGCACAAGAGCTAGTTTGGGAGCAGGAGACCGAAAACTATCGAAAATGGAATTTTTTGACACCCCCTTGACATTGGGGGCCCTGGCTACCCATCTCATCCTCTTTCAATCCTGATGAGACTTGCCACATACTTGTATATACTATACATCTATGTCGTAGTACTAGCGGCTTCCTGGCACAAGAGCTAGTTTGGGAGCAGGAGACCGAAAACTATCGAAAATGGATTTTTTTGACACCCCCATGACATTGGGGGCCCTGGCTACCCATCTCATCCTCTTTCAATCCTGATGAGACTTGCCACATACTTTTATGTAACATATACATTTATCACAGTACCAGCGGCTTCCTGGCACAAGAGCTAGTTTCCGAGCAGTAGACCTAGAAGTGTCGAAAATAGCCAATTCTGTACAGGAAAATATGACCCTAGAGCCGTTGGGGGGCCTGGCTACCCTCCTCATCCTCTTTCAATCCTAATGAGACTTGCCACATACATTCATATATCATATACCTTTATTGCAGTATAAGCGGCTTCCTGGCACAAGAGCTAGTTTGGGAGCAAGAGACCAAGAAAGATCGAAAATAATTTTTTTGCACCCCCCTCTGACATAGTGGGGGGTCTGGCTACCCATCTCATCCTCTTTCAATCCTGACGAGACTTGCCACATACTTGTATATACTATTCATCTATGTCGTAGTACTAGCGGCTTCCTGGCACAAGAGCTAGTTTGGGAGCAGGAAACCGAAAACTCTCGAAAATGGAATTTTTGACACCCCACATGACATTGGGGGCCCTGGCTACCCATCTCATCCTCTTTCAATCCTGATGAGACTTGCCACATACTTGTATATACTATACATCTATGTCGTAGTACTAGCGGCTTCCTGGCACAAGAGCTAGTTTGGGAGCAGGAGACCGAAAACTATCGAAAATGGATTTTTTTGACACCCCCCATGACATTGGGGGCCCTGGCTACCCATCTCATCCTCTTTCAATCCTGATGAGACTTGCCACATACTTTTATGTAACATATACATTTATCACAGTACCAGCGGCTTCCTGGCACAAGAGCTAGTTTCCGAGCAGTAGACCTAGAAGTGTCGAAAATAGCCAATTCTGTACAGGAAAATATGACCCTAGAGCCGTTGGGGGGCCTGGCTACCCTCCTCATCCTCTTTCAATCCTAATGAGACTTGCCACATACATTCATATATCATATACCTTTATTGCAGTATAAGCGGCTTCCTGGCACAAGAGCTAGTTTGGGAGCAAGAGACCAAGAAAGATCGAAAATAATTTTTTTGCACCCCCCTCTGACATAGTGGGGGGTCTGGCTACCCATCTCATCCTCTTTCAATCCTGACGAGACTTGCCACATACTTGTATATACTATTCATCTATGTCGTAGTACTAGCGGCTTCCTGGCACAAGAGCTAGTTTGGGAGCAGGAAACCGAAAACTCTCGAAAATGGAATTTTTGACACCCCCCATGACATTGGGGGCCCTGGCTACCCATCTCATCCTCTTTCAATCCTGATGAGACTTGCCACATACTTGTATATACTATACATCTATGTCGTAGTACTAGCGGCTTCCTGGCACAAGAGCTAGTTTGGGAGCAGGAGACCGAAAACTATCGAAAATGGAATTTTTTGACACCCCCTTGACATTGGGGGCCCTGGCTACCCATCTCATCCTCTTTCAATCCTGATGAGACTTGCCACATACTTGTATATACTATACATCTATGTCGTAGTACTAGCGGCTTCCTGGCACAAGAGCTAGTTTGGGAGCAGGAGACCGAAAACTATCGAAAATGGATTTTTTTGACACCCCCCATGACATTGGGGGCCCTGGCTACCCATCTCATCCTCTTTCAATCCTGATGAGACTTGCCACATACTTTTATGTAACATATACATTTATCACAGTACCAGCGGCTTCCTGGCACAAGAGCTAGTTTCCGAGCAGTAGACCTAGAAGTGTCGAAAATAGCCAATTCTGTACAGGAAAATATGACCCTAGAGCCGTTGGGGGGCCTGGCTACCCTCCTCATCCTCTTTCAATCCTAATGAGACTTGCCACATACATTCATATATCATATACCTTTATTGCAGTAAAAGCGGCTTCCTGGCACAAGAGCTAGTTTGGGAGCAAGAGACCAAGAAAGATCGAAAATAATTTTTTTGCACCCCCCTCTGACATAGTGGGGGGTCTGGCTACCCATCTCATCCTCTTTCAATCCTGACGAGACTTGCCACATACTTGTATATACTATTCATCTATGTCGTAGTACTAGCGGCTTCCTGGCACAAGAGCTAGTTTGGGAGCAGGAAACCGAAAACTCTCGAAAATGGAATTTTTGACACCCCCCATGACATTGGGGGCCCTGGCTACCCATCTCATCCTCTTTCAATCCTGATGAGACTTGCCACATACTTGTATATACTATACATCTATGTCGTAGTACTAGCGGCTTCCTGGCACAAGAGCTAGTTTGGGAGCAGGAGACCGAAAACTATCGAAAATGGAATTTTTTGACACCCCCTTGACATTGGGGGCCCTGGCTACCCATCTCATCCTCTTTCAATCCTGATGAGACTTGCCACATACTTGTATATACTATACATCTATGTCGTAGTACTAGCGGCTTCCTGGCACAAGAGCTAGTTTGGGAGCAGGAGACCGAAAACTATCGAAAATGGATTTTTTTGACACCCCCATGACATTGGGGGCCCTGGCTACCCATCTCATCCTCTTTCAATCCTGATGAGACTTGCCACATACTTTTATGTAACATATACATTTATCACAGTACCAGCGGCTTCCTGGCACAAGAGCTAGTTTCCGAGCAGTAGACCTAGAAGTGTCGAAAATAGCCAATTCTGTACAGGAAAATATGACCCTAGAGCCGTTGGGGGGGCCTGGCTACCCTCCTCATCCTCTTTCAATCCTAATGAGACTTGCCACATACATTCATATATCATATACCTTTATTGCAGTATAAGCGGCTTCCTGGCACAAGAGCTAGTTTGGGAGCAAGAGACCAAGAAAGATCGAAAATAATTTTTTTGCACCCCCCTCTGACATAGTGGGGGGTCTGGCTACCCATCTCATCCTCTTTCAATCCTGACGAGACTTGCCACATACTTGTATATACTATTCATCTATGTCGTAGTACTAGCGGCTTCCTGGCACAAGAGCTAGTTTGGGAGCAGGAAACCGAAAACTCTCGAAAATGGAATTTTTGACACCCCCCATGACATTGGGGGCCCTGGCTACCCATCTCATCCTCTTTCAATCCTGATGAGACTTGCCACATACTTGTATATACTATACATCTATGTCGTAGTACTAGCGGCTTCCTGGCACAAGAGCTAGTTTGGGAGCAGGAGACCGAAAACTATCGAAAATGGATTTTTTTGACACCCCCCATGACATTGGGGGCCCTGGCTACCCATCTCATCCTCTTTCAATCCTGATGAGACTTGCCACATACTTTTATGTAACATATACATTTATCACAGTACCAGCGGCTTCCTGGCACAAGAGCTAGTTTCCGAGCAGTAGACCTAGAAGTGTCGAAAATAGCCAATTCTGTACAGGAAAATATGACCCTAGAGCCGTTGGGGGGCCTGGCTACCCTCCTCATCCTCTTTCAATCCTAATGAGACTTGCCACATACATTCATATATCATATACCTTTATTGCAGTATAAGCGGCTTCCTGGCACAAGAGCTAGTTTGGGAGCAAGAGACCAAGAAAGATCGAAAATAATTTTTTTGCACCCCCTCTGACATAGTGGGGGGTCTGGCTACCCATCTCATCCTCTTTCAATCCTGACGAGACTTGCCACATACTTGTATATACTATTCATCTATGTCGTAGTACTAGCGGCTTCCTGGCACAAGAGCTAGTTTGGGAGCAGGAAACCGAAAACTCTCGAAAATGGAATTTTTGACACCCCCCATGACATTGGGGGCCCTGGCTACCCATCTCATCCTCTTTCAATCCTGATGAGACTTGCCACATACTTGTATATACTATACATCTATGTCGTAGTACTAGCGGCTTCCTGGCACAAGAGCTAGTTTGGGAGCAGGAGACCGAAAACTATCGAAAATGGAATTTTTTGACACCCCCTTGACATTGGGGGCCCTGGCTACCCATCTCATCCTCTTTCAATCCTGATGAGACTTGCCACATACTTGTATATACTATACATCTATGTCGTAGTACTAGCGGCTTCCTGGCACAAGAGCTAGTTTGGGAGCAGGAGACCGAAAACTATCGAAAATGGATTTTTTTGACACCCCCCATGACATTGGGGGCCCTGGCTACCCATCTCATCCTCTTTCAATCCTGATGAGACTTGCCACATACTTTTATGTAACATATACATTTATCACAGTACCAGCGGCTTCCTGGCACAAGAGCTAGTTTCCGAGCAGTAGACCTAGAAGTGTCGAAAATAGCCAATTCTGTACAGGAAAATATGACCCTAGAGCCGTTGGGGGGCCTGGCTACCCTCCTCATCCTCTTTCAATCCTAATGAGACTTGCCACATACATTCATATATCATATACCTTTATTGCAGTAAAAGCGGCTTCCTGGCACAAGAGCTAGTTTGGGAGCAAGAGACCAAGAAAGATCGAAAATAATTTTTTTGCACCCCCCTCTGACATAGTGGGGGGTCTGGCTACCCATCTCATCCTCTTTCAATCCTGACGAGACTTGCCACATACTTGTATATACTATTCATCTATGTCGTAGTACTAGCGGCTTCCTGGCACAAGAGCTAGTTTGGGAGCAGGAAACCGAAAACTCTCGAAAATGGAATTTTTGACACCCCCCATGACATTGGGGGCCCTGGCTACCCATCTCATCCTCTTTCAATCCTGATGAGACTTGCCACATACTTGTATATACTATACATCTATGTCGTAGTACTAGCGGCTTCCTGGCACAAGAGCTAGTTTGGGAGCAGGAGACCGAAAACTATCGAAAATGGAATTTTTTGACACCCCCTTGACATTGGGGGCCCTGGCTACCCATCTCATCCTCTTTCAATCCTGATGAGACTTGCCACATACTTGTATATACTATACATCTATGTCGTAGTACTAGCGGCTTCCTGGCACAAGAGCTAGTTTGGGAGCAGGAGACCGAAAACTATCGAAAATGGATTTTTTTGACACCCCCATGACATTGGGGGCCCTGGCTACCCATCTCATCCTCTTTCAATCCTGATGAGACTTGCCACATACTTTTATGTAACATATACATTTATCACAGTACCAGCGGCTTCCTGGCACAAGAGCTAGTTTCCGAGCAGTAGACCTAGAAGTGTCGAAAATAGCCAATTCTGTACAGGAAAATATGACCCTAGAGCCGTTGGGGGGCCTGGCTACCCTCCTCATCCTCTTTCAATCCTAATGAGACTTGCCACATACATTCATATATCATATACCTTTATTGCAGTATAAGCGGCTTCCTGGCACAAGAGCTAGTTTGGGAGCAAGAGACCAAGAAAGATCGAAAATAATTTTTTTGCACCCCCCTCTGACATAGTGGGGGGTCTGGCTACCCATCTCATCCTCTTTCAATCCTGACGAGACTTGCCACATACTTGTATATACTATTCATCTATGTCGTAGTACTAGCGGCTTCCTGGCACAAGAGCTAGTTTGGGAGCAGGAAACCGAAAACTCTCGAAAATGGAATTTTTGACACCCCCCATGACATTGGGGGCCCTGGCTACCCATCTCATCCTCTTTCAATCCTGATGAGACTTGCCACATACTTGTATATACTATACATCTATGTCGTAGTACTAGCGGCTTCCTGGCACAAGAGCTAGTTTGGGAGCAGGAGACCGAAAACTATCGAAAATGGATTTTTTGACACCCCCCATGACATTGGGGGCCCTGGCTACCCATCTCATCCTCTTTCAATCCTGATGAGACTTGCCACATACTTTTATGTAACATATACATTTATCACAGTACCAGCGGCTTCCTGGCACAAGAGCTAGTTTCCGAGCAGTAGACCTAGAAGTGTCGAAAATAGCCAATTCTGTACAGGAAAATATGACCCTAGAGCCGTTGGGGGGCCTGGCTACCCTCCTCATCCTCTTTCAATCCTAATGAGACTTGCCACATACATTCATATATCATATACCTTTATTGCAGTATAAGCGGCTTCCTGGCACAAGAGCTAGTTTGGGAGCAAGAGACCAAGAAAGATCGAAAATAATTTTTTTGCACCCCCCTCTGACATAGTGGGGGGTCTGGCTACCCATCTCATCCTCTTTCAATCCTGACGAGACTTGCCACATACTTGTATATACTATTCATCTATGTCGTAGTACTAGCGGCTTCCTGGCACAAGAGCTAGTTTGGGAGCAGGAAACCGAAAACTCTCGAAAATGGAATTTTTGACACCCCCCATGACATTGGGGGCCCTGGCTACCCATCTCATCCTCTTTCAATCCTGATGAGACTTGCCACATACTTGTATATACTATACATCTATGTCGTAGTACTAGCGGCTTCCTGGCACAAGAGCTAGTTTGGGAGCAGGAGACCGAAAACTATCGAAAATGGAATTTTTTGACACCCCCTTGACATTGGGGGCCCTGGCTACCCATCTCATCCTCTTTCAATCCTGATGAGACTTGCCACATACTTGTATATACTATACATCTATGTCGTAGTACTAGCGGCTTCCTGGCACAAGAGCTAGTTTGGGAGCAGGAGACCGAAAACTATCGAAAATGGATTTTTTTGACACCCCCCATGACATTGGGGGCCCTGGCTACCCATCTCATCCTCTTTCAATCCTGATGAGACTTGCCACATACTTTTATGTAACATATACATTTATCACAGTACCAGCGGCTTCCTGGCACAAGAGCTAGTTTCCGAGCAGTAGACCTAGAAGTGTCGAAAATAGCCAATTCTGTACAGGAAAATATGACCCTAGAGCCGTTGGGGGGCCTGGCTACCCTCCTCATCCTCTTTCAATCCTAATGAGACTTGCCACATACATTCATATATCATATACCTTTATTGCAGTATAAGCGGCTTCCTGGCACAAGAGCTAGTTTGGGAGCAAGAGACCAAGAAAGATCGAAAATAATTTTTTTGCACCCCCCTCTGACATAGTGGGGGGTCTGGCTACCCATCTCATCCTCTTTCAATCCTGACGAGACTTGCCACATACTTGTATATACTATTCATCTATGTCGTAGTACTAGCGGCTTCCTGGCACAAGAGCTAGTTTGGGAGCAAAAAACCGAAAACTCTCGAAAATGGAATTTTTGACACCCCCCATGACATTGGGGGCCCTGGCTACCCATCTCATCCTCTTTCAATCCTGATGAGACTTGCCACATACTTGTATATACTATACATCTATGTCGTAGTACTAGCGGCTTCCTGGCACAAGAGCTAGTTTGGGAGCAGGAGACCGAAAACTATCGAAAATGGATTTTTTTGACACCCCCCATGACATTGGGGGCCCTGGCTACCCATCTCATCCTCTTTCAATCCTGATGAGACTTGCCACATACTTTTATGTAACATATACATTTATCACAGTACCAGCGGCTTCCTGGCACAAGAGCTAGTTTCCGAGCAGTAGACCTAGAAGTGTCGAAAATAGCCAATTCTGTACAGGAAAATATGACCCTAGAGCCGTTGGGGGGCCTGGCTACCCTCCTCATCCTCTTTCAATCCTAATGAGACTTGCCACATACATTCATATATCATATACCTTTATTGCAGTATAAGCGGCTTCCTGGCACAAGAGCTAGTTTGGGAGCAAGAGACCAAGAAAGATCGAAAATAATTTTTTTGCACCCCCCTCTGACATAGTGGGGGGTCTGGCTACCCATCTCATCCTCTTTCAATCCTGACGAGACTTGCCACATACTTGTATATACTATTCATCTATGTCGTAGTACTAGCGGCTTCCTGGCACAAGAGCTAGTTTGGGAGCAGGAAACCGAAAACTCTCGAAAATGGAATTTTTGACACCCCCCATGACATTGGGGGCCCTGGCTACCCATCTCATCCTCTTTCAATCCTGATGAGACTTGCCACATACTTGTATATACTATACATCTATGTCGTAGTACTAGCGGCTTCCTGGCACAAGAGCTAGTTTGGGAGCAGGAGACCGAAAACTATCGAAAATGGAATTTTTTGACACCCCCTTGACATTGGGGGCCCTGGCTACCCATCTCATCCTCTTTCAATCCTGATGAGACTTGCCACATACTTGTATATACTATACATCTATGTCGTAGTACTAGCGGCTTCCTGGCACAAGAGCTAGTTTGGGAGCAGGAGACCGAAAACTATCGAAAATGGATTTTTTTGACACCCCCCATGACATTGGGGGCCCTGGCTACCCATCTCATCCTCTTTCAATCCTGATGAGACTTGCCACATACTTTTATGTAACATATACATTTATCACAGTACCAGCGGCTTCCTGGCACAAGAGCTAGTTTCCGAGCAGTAGACCTAGAAGTGTCGAAAATAGCCAATTCTGTACAGGAAAATATGACCCTAGAGCCGTTGGGGGGCCTGGCTACCCTCCTCATCCTCTTTCAATCCTAATGAGACTTGCCACATACATTCATATATCATATACCTTTATTGCAGTATAAGCGGCTTCCTGGCACAAGAGCTAGTTTGGGAGCAAGAGACCAAGAAAGATCGAAAATAATTTTTTTGCACCCCCCTCTGACATAGTGGGGGGTCTGGCTACCCATCTCATCCTCTTTCAATCCTGACGAGACTTGCCACATACTTGTATATACTATTCATCTATGTCGTAGTACTAGCGGCTTCCTGGCACAAGAGCTAGTTTGGGAGCAGGAAACCGAAAACTCTCGAAAATGGAATTTTTGACACCCCCCATGACATTGGGGGCCCTGGCTACCCATCTCATCCTCTTTCAATCCTGATGAGACTTGCCACATACTTGTATATACTATACATCTATGTCGTAGTACTAGCGGCTTTCTGGCACAAGAGCTAGTTTGGGAGCAGGAGACCGAAAACTATCAAAAATGGAATTTTTTGACACCCCCTTGACATTGGGGGCCCTGGCTACCCATCTCATCCTCTTTCAATCCTGATGAGACTTGCCACATACTTGTATATACTATACATCTATGTCGTAGTACTAGCGGCTTCCTGGCACAAGAGCTAGTTTGGGAGCAGGAGACCGAAAACTATCGAAAATGGATTTTTTTGACACCCCCCATGACATTGGGGGCCCTGGCTACCCATCTCATCCTCTTTCAATCCTGATGAGACTTGCCACATACTTTTATGTAACATATACATTTATCACAGTACCAGCGGCTTCCTGGCACAAGAGCTAGTTTCCGAGCAGTAGACCTAGAAGTGTCGAAAATAGCCAATTCTGTACAGGAAAATATGACCCTAGAGCCGTTGGGGGGCCTGGCTACCCTCCTCATCCTCTTTCAATCCTAATGAGACTTGCCACATACATTCATATATCATATACCTTTATTGCAGTATAAGCGGCTTCCTGGCACAAGAGCTAGTTTGGGAGCAAGAGACCAAGAAAGATCGAAAATAATTTTTTTGCACCCCCCTCTGACATAGTGGGGGGTCTGGCTACCCATCTCATCCTCTTTCAATCCTGACGAGACTTGCCACATACTTGTATATACTATTCATCTATGTCGTAGTACTAGCGGCTTCCTGGCACAAGAGCTAGTTTGGGAGCAGGAAACCGAAAACTCTCGAAAATGGAATTTTTGACACCCCCCATGACATTGGGGGCCCTGGCTACCCATCTCATCCTCTTTCAATCCTGATGAGACTTGCCACATACTTGTATATACTATACATCTATGTCGTAGTACTAGCGGCTTCCTGGCACAAGAGCTAGTTTGGGAGCAGGAGACCGAAAACTATCGAAAATGGAATTTTTTGACACCCCCTTGACATTGGGGGCCCTGGCTACCCATCTCATCCTCTTTCAATCCTGATGAGACTTGCCACATACTTGTATATACTATACATCTATGTCGTAGTACTAGCGGCTTCCTGGCACAAGAGCTAGTTTGGGAGCAGGAGACCGAAAACTATCGAAAATGGATTTTTTTGACACCCCCCATGACATTGGGGGCCCTGGCTACCCATCTCATCCTCTTTCAATCCTGATGAGACTTGCCACATACTTTTATGTAACATATACATTTATCACAGTACCAGCGGCTTCCTGGCACAAGAGCTAGTTTCCGAGCAGTAGACCTAGAAGTGTCGAAAATAGCCAATTCTGTACAGGAAAATATGACCCTAGAGCCGTTGGGGGGCCTGGCTACCCTCCTCATCCTCTTTCAATCCTAATGAGACTTGCCACATACATTCATATATCATATACCTTTATTGCAGTATAAGCGGCTTCCTGGCACAAGAGCTAGTTTGGGAGCAAGAGACCAAGAAAGATCGAAAATAATTTTTTTGCACCCCCCTCTGACATAGTGGGGGGTCTGGCTACCCATCTCATCCTCTTTCAATCCTGACGAGACTTGCCACATACTTGTATATACTATTCATCTATGTCGTAGTACTAGCGGCTTCCTGGCACAAGAGCTAGTTTGGGAGCAGGAAACCGAAAACTCTCGAAAATGGAATTTTTGACACCCCCCATGACATTGGGGGCCCTGGCTACCCATCTCATCCTCTTTCAATCCTGATGAGACTTGCCACATACTTGTATATACTATACATCTATGTCGTAGTACTAGCGGCTTCCTGGCACAAGAGCTAGTTTGGGAGCAGGAGACCGAAAACTATCGAAAATGGATTTTTTTGACACCCCCCATGACATTGGGGGCCCTGGCTACCCATCTCATCCTCTTTCAATCCTGATGAGACTTGCCACATACTTTTATGTAACATATACATTTATCACAGTACCAGCGGCTTCCTGGCACAAGAGCTAGTTTCCGAGCAGTAGACCTAGAAGTGTCGAAAATAGCCAATTCTGTACAGGAAAATATGACCCTAGAGCCGTTGGGGGGCCTGGCTACCCTCCTCATCCTCTTTCAATCCTAATGAGACTTGCCACATACATTCATATATCATATACCTTTATTGCAGTATAAGCGGCTTCCTGGCACAAGAGCTAGTTTGGGAGCAAGAGACCAAGAAAGATCGAAAATAATTTTTTTGCACCCCCCTCTGACATAGTGGGGGGTCTGGCTACCCATCTCATCCTCTTTCAATCCTGACGAGACTTGCCACATACTTGTATATACTATTCATCTATGTCGTAGTACTAGCGGCTTCCTGGCACAAGAGCTAGTTTGGGAGCAGGAAACCGAAAACTCTCGAAAATGGAATTTTTGACACCCCCCATGACATTGGGGGCCCTGGCTACCCATCTCATCCTCTTTCAATCCTGATGAGACTTGCCACATACTTGTATATACTATACATCTATGTCGTAGTACTAGCGGCTTCCTGGCACAAGAGCTAGTTTGGGAGCAGGAGACCGAAAACTATCGAAAATGGAATTTTTTGACACCCCCTTGACATTGGGGGCCCTGGCTACCCATCTCATCCTCTTTCAATCCTGATGAGACTTGCCACATACTTGTATATACTATACATCTATGTCGTAGTACTAGCGGCTTCCTGGCACAAGAGCTAGTTTGGGAGCAGGAGACCGAAAACTATCGAAAATGGATTTTTTTGACACCCCCCATGACATTGGGGGCCCTGGCTACCCATCTCATCCTCTTTCAATCCTGATGAGACTTGCCACATACTTTTATGTAACATATACATTTATCACAGTACCAGCGGCTTCCTGGCACAAGAGCTAGTTTCCGAGCAGTAGACCTAGAAGTGTCGAAAATAGCCAATTCTGTACAGGAAAATATGACCCTAGAGCCGTTGGGGGGCCTGGCTACCCTCCTCATCCTCTTTCAATCCTAATGAGACTTGCCACATACATTCATATATCATATACCTTTATTGCAGTATAAGCGGCTTCCTGGCACAAGAGCTAGTTTGGGAGCAAGAGACCAAGAAAGATCGAAAATAATTTTTTTGCACCCCCCTCTGACATAGTGGGGGGTCTGGCTACCCATCTCATCCTCTTTCAATCCTGACGAGACTTGCCACATACTTGTATATACTATTCATCTATGTCGTAGTACTAGCGGCTTCCTGGCACAAGAGCTAGTTTGGGAGCAGGAAACCGAAAACTCTCGAAAATGGAATTTTTGACACCCCCCATGACATTGGGGGCCCTGGCTACCCATCTCATCCTCTTTCAATCCTGATGAGACTTGCCACATACTTGTATATACTATACATCTATGTCGTAGTACTAGCGGCTTCCTGGCACAAGAGCTAGTTTGGGAGCAGGAGACCGAAAACTATCGAAAATGGAATTTTTTGACACCCCCTTGACATTGGGGGCCCTGGCTACCCATCTCATCCTCTTTCAATCCTGATGAGACTTGCCACATACTTGTATATACTATACATCTATGTCGTAGTACTAGCGGCTTCCTGGCACAAGAGCTAGTTTGGGAGCAGGAGACCGAAAACTATCGAAAATGGATTTTTTTGACACCCCCCATGACATTGGGGGCCCTGGCTACCCATCTCATCCTCTTTCAATCCTGATGAGACTTGCCACATACTTTTATGTAACATATACATTTATCACAGTACCAGCGGCTTCCTGGCACAAGAGCTAGTTTCCGAGCAGTAGACCTAGAAGTGTCGAAAATAGCCAATTCTGTACAGGAAAATATGACCCTAGAGCCGTTGGGGGGCCTGGCTACCCTCCTCATCCTCTTTCAATCCTAATGAGACTTGCCACATACATTCATATATCATATACCTTTATTGCAGTATAAGCGGCTTCCTGGCACAAGAGCTAGTTTGGGAGCAAGAGACCAAGAAAGATCGAAAATAATTTTTTTGCACCCCCCTCTGACATAGTGGGGGGTCTGGCTACCCATCTCATCCTCTTTCAATCCTGACGAGACTTGCCACATACTTGTATATACTATTCATCTATGTCGTAGTACTAGCGGCTTCCTGGCACAAGAGCTAGTTTGGGAGCAGGAAACCGAAAACTCTCGAAAATGGAATTTTTGACACCCCCCATGACATTGGGGGCCCTGGCTACCCATCTCATCCTCTTTCAATCCTGATGAGACTTGCCACATACTTGTATATACTATACATCTATGTCGTAGTACTAGCGGCTTCCTGGCACAAGAGCTAGTTTGGGAGCAGGAGACCGAAAACTATCGAAAATGGATTTTTTTGACACCCCCCATGACATTGGGGGCCCTGGCTACCCATCTCATCCTCTTTCAATCCTGATGAGACTTGCCACATACTTTTATGTAACATATACATTTATCACAGTACCAGCGGCTTCCTGGCACAAGAGCTAGTTTCCGAGCAGTAGACCTAGAAGTGTCGAAAATAGCCAATTCTGTACAGGAAAATATGACCCTAGAGCCGTTGGGGGGCCTGGCTACCCTCCTCATCCTCTTTCAATCCTAATGAGACTTGCCACATACATTCATATATCATATACCTTTATTGCAGTATAAGCGGCTTCCTGGCACAAGAGCTAGTTTGGGAGCAAGAGACCAAGAAAGATCGAAAATAATTTTTTTGCACCCCCCTCTGACATAGTGGGGGGTCTGGCTACCCATCTCATCCTCTTTCAATCCTGACGAGACTTGCCACATACTTGTATATACTATTCATCTATGTCGTAGTACTAGCGGCTTCCTGGCACAAGAGCTAGTTTGGGAGCAGGAAACCGAAAACTCTCGAAAATGGAATTTTTGACACCCCCCATGACATTGGGGGCCCTGGCTACCCATCTCATCCTCTTTCAATCCTGATGAGACTTGCCACATACTTGTATATACTATACATCTATGTCGTAGTACTAGCGGCTTCCTGGCACAAGAGCTAGTTTGGGAGCAGGAGACCGAAAACTATCGAAAATGGAATTTTTTGACACCCCCTTGACATTGGGGGCCCTGGCTACCCATCTCATCCTCTTTCAATCCTGATGAGACTTGCCACATACTTGTATATACTATACATCTATGTCGTAGTACTAGCGGCTTCCTGGCACAAGAGCTAGTTTGGGAGCAGGAGACCGAAAACTATCGAAAATGGATTTTTTTGACACCCCCCATGACATTGGGGGCCCTGGCTACCCATCTCATCCTCTTTCAATCCTGATGAGACTTGCCACATACTTTTATGTAACATATACATTTATCACAGTACCAGCGGCTTCCTGGCACAAGAGCTAGTTTCCGAGCAGTAGACCTAGAAGTGTCGAAAATAGCCAATTCTGTACAGGAAAATATGACCCTAGAGCCGTTGGGGGGCCTGGCTACCCTCCTCATCCTCTTTCAATCCTAATGAGACTTGCCACATACATTCATATATCATATACCTTTATTGCAGTATAAGCGGCTTCCTGGCACAAGAGCTAGTTTGGGAGCAAGAGACCAAGAAAGATCGAAAATAATTTTTTTGCACCCCCCTCTGACATAGTGGGGGGTCTGGCTACCCATCTCATCCTCTTTCAATCCTGACGAGACTTGCCACATACTTGTATATACTATTCATCTATGTCGTAGTACTAGCGGCTTCCTGGCACAAGAGCTAGTTTGGGAGCAGGAAACCGAAAACTCTCGAAAATGGAATTTTTGACACCCCCCATGACATTGGGGGCCCTGGCTACCCATCTCATCCTCTTTCAATCCTGATGAGACTTGCCACATACTTGTATATACTATACATCTATGTCGTAGTACTAGCGGCTTTCTGGCACAAGAGCTAGTTTGGGAGCAGGAGACCGAAAACTATCGAAAATGGAATTTTTTGACACCCCCTTGACATTGGGGGCCCTGGCTACCCATCTCATCCTCTTTCAATCCTGATGAGACTTGCCACATACTTGTATATACTATACATCTATGTCGTAGTACTAGCGGCTTCCTGGCACAAGAGCTAGTTTGGGAGCAGGAGACCGAAAACTATCGAAAATGGATTTTTTTGACACCCCCCATGACATTGGGGGCCCTGGCTACCCATCTCATCCTCTTTCAATCCTGATGAGACTTGCCACATACTTTTATGTAACATATACATTTATCACAGTACCAGCGGCTTCCTGGCACAAGAGCTAGTTTCCGAGCAGTAGACCTAGAAGTGTCGAAAATAGCCAATTCTGTACAGGAAAATATGACCCTAGAGCCGTTGGGGGGCCTGGCTACCCTCCTCATCCTCTTTCAATCCTAATGAGACTTGCCACATACATTCATATATCATATACCTTTATTGCAGTATAAGCGGCTTCCTGGCACAAGAGCTAGTTTGGGAGCAAGAGACCAAGAAAGATCGAAAATAATTTTTTTGCACCCCCCTCTGACATAGTGGGGGGTCTGGCTACCCATCTCATCCTCTTTCAATCCTGACGAGACTTGCCACATACTTGTATATACTATTCATCTATGTCGTAGTACTAGCGGCTTCCTGGCACAAGAGCTAGTTTGGGAGCAGGAAACCGAAAACTCTCGAAAATGGAATTTTTGACACCCCCCATGACATTGGGGGCCCTGGCTACCCATCTCATCCTCTTTCAATCCTGATGAGACTTGCCACATACTTGTATATACTATACATCTATGTCGTAGTACTAGCGGCTTCCTGGCACAAGAGCTAGTTTGGGAGCAGGAGACCGAAAACTATCGAAAATGGAATTTTTTGACACCCCCTTGACATTGGGGGCCCTGGCTACCCATCTCATCCTCTTTCAATCCTAATGAGACTTGCCACATACTTGTATATACTATACATCTATGTCGTAGTACTAGCGGCTTCCTGGCACAAGAGCTAGTTTGGGAGCAGGAGACCGAAAACTATCGAAAATGGATTTTTTGACACCCCCCATGACATTGGGGGCCCTGGCTACCCATCTCATCCTCTTTCAATCCTGATGAGACTTGCCACATACTTTTATGTAACATATACATTTATCACAGTACCAGCGGCTTCCTGGCACAAGAGCTAGTTTCCGAGCAGTAGACCTAGAAGTGTCGAAAATAGCCAATTCTGTACAGGAAAATATGACCCTAGAGCCGTTGGGGGGCCTGGCTACCCTCCTCATCCTCTTTCAATCCTAATGAGACTTGCCACATACATTCATATATCATATACCTTTATTGCAGTATAAGCGGCTTCCTGGCACAAGAGCTAGTTTGGGAGCAAGAGACCAAGAAAGATCGAAAATAATTTTTTTGCACCCCCCTCTGACATAGTGGGGGGTCTGGCTACCCATCTCATCCTCTTTCAATCCTGACGAGACTTGCCACATACTTGTATATACTATTCATCTATGTCGTAGTACTAGCGGCTTCCTGGCACAAGAGCTAGTTTGGGAGCAGGAAACCGAAAACTCTCGAAAATGGAATTTTTGACACCCCCCATGACATTGGGGGCCCTGGCTACCCATCTCATCCTCTTTCAATCCTGATGAGACTTGCCACATACTTGTATATACTATACATCTATGTCGTAGTACTAGCGGCTTCCTGGCACAAGAGCTAGTTTGGGAGCAGGAGACCGAAAACTATCGAAAATGGATTTTTTTGACACCCCCCATGACATTGGGGGC
The DNA here is from genome assembly GCA_964017185.1 of Rugalucina vietnamica. Lineage (NCBI taxonomy): Eukaryota > Metazoa > Mollusca > Bivalvia > Lucinida > Lucinidae > Rugalucina > Rugalucina vietnamica. The sequence continues at coordinate 47,122,086 of OZ024875.1, forward strand.
CCTGGCTACCCATCTCATCCTCTTTCAATCCTGATGAGACTTGCCACATACTTTTATGTAACATATACATTTATCACAGTACCAGCGGCTTCCTGGCACAAGAGCTAGTTTCCGAGCAGTAGACCTAGAAGTGTCGAAAATAGCCAATTCTGTACAGGAAAATATGACCCTAGAGCCGTTGGGGGGCCTGGCTACCCTCCTCATCCTCTTTCAATCCTAATGAGACTTGCCACATACATTCATATATCATATACCTTTATTGCAGTATAAGCGGCTTCCTGGCACAAGAGCTAGTTTGGGAGCAAGAGACCAAGAAAGATCGAAAATAATTTTTTTGCACCCCCCTCTGACATAGTGGGGGGTCTGGCTACCCATCTCATCCTCTTTCAATCCTGACGAGACTTGCCACATACTTGTATATACTATTCATCTATGTCGTAGTACTAGCGGCTTCCTGGCACAAGAGCTAGTTTGGGAGCAGGAAACCGAAAACTCTCGAAAATGGAATTTTTGACACCCCCCATGACATTGGGGGCCCTGGCTACCCATCTCATCCTCTTTCAATCCTGATGAGACTTGCCACATACTTGTATATACTATACATCTATGTCGTAGTACTAGCGGCTTCCTGGCACAAGAGCTAGTTTGGGAGCAGGAGACCGAAAACTATCGAAAATGGAATTTTTTGACACCCCCTTGACATTGGGGGCCCTGGCTACCCATCTCATCCTCTTTCAATCCTGATGAGACTTGCCACATACTTGTATATACTATACATCTATGTCGTAGTACTAGCGGCTTCCTGGCACAAGAGCTAGTTTGGGAGCAGGAGACCGAAAACTATCGAAAATGGATTTTTTTGACACCCCCCATGACATTGGGGGCCCTGGCTACCCATCTCATCCTCTTTCAATCCTGATGAGACTTGCCACATACTTTTATGTAACATATACATTTATCACAGTACCAGCGGCTTCCTGGCACAAGAGCTAGTTTCCGAGCAGTAGACCTAGAAGTGTCGAAAATAGCCAATTCTGTACAGGAAAATATGACCCTAGAGCCGTTGGGGGGCCTGGCTACCCTCCTCATCCTCTTTCAATCCTAATGAGACTTGCCACATACATTCATATATCATATACCTTTATTGCAGTATAAGCGGCTTCCTGGCACAAGAGCTAGTTTGGGAGCAAGAGACCAAGAAAGATCGAAAATAATTTTTTTGCACCCCCCTCTGACATAGTGGGGGGTCTGGCTACCCATCTCATCCTCTTTCAATCCTGACGAGACTTGCCACATACTTGTATATACTATTCATCTATGTCGTAGTACTAGCGGCTTCCTGGCACAAGAGCTAGTTTGGGAGCAGGAAACCGAAAACTCTCGAAAATGGAATTTTTGACACCCCCCATGACATTGGGGGCCCTGGCTACCCATCTCATCCTCTTTCAATCCTGATGAGACTTGCCACATACTTGTATATACTATACATCTATGTCGTAGTACTAGCGGCTTCCTGGCACAAGAGCTAGTTTGGGAGCAGGAGACCGAAAACTATCGAAAATGGAATTTTTTGACACCCCCTTGACATTGGGGGCCCTGGCTACCCATCTCATCCTCTTTCAATCCTGATGAGACTTGCCACATACTTGTATATACTATACATCTATGTCGTAGTACTAGCGGCTTCCTGGCACAAGAGCTAGTTTGGGAGCAGGAGACCGAAAACTATCGAAAATGGATTTTTTTGACACCCCCCATGACATTGGGGGCCCTGGCTACCCATCTCATCCTCTTTCAATCCTGATGAGACTTGCCACATACTTTTATGTAACATATACATTTATCACAGTACCAGCGGCTTCCTGGCACAAGAGCTAGTTTCCGAGCAGTAGACCTAGAAGTGTCGAAAATAGCCAATTCTGTACAGGAAAATATGACCCTAGAGCCGTTGGGGGGCCTGGCTACCCTCCTCATCCTCTTTCAATCCTAATGAGACTTGCCACATACATTCATATATCATATACCTTTATTGCAGTATAAGCGGCTTCCTGGCACAAGAGCTAGTTTGGGAGCAAGAGACCAAGAAAGATCGAAAATAATTTTTTTGCACCCCCCTCTGACATAGTGGGGGGTCTGGCTACCCATCTCATCCTCTTTCAATCCTGACGAGACTTGCCACATACTTGTATATACTATTCATCTATGTCGTAGTACTAGCGGCTTCCTGGCACAAGAGCTAGTTTGGGAGCAGGAAACCGAAAACTCTCGAAAATGGAATTTTTGACACCCCCCATGACATTGGGGGCCCTGGCTACCCATCTCATCCTCTTTCAATCCTGATGAGACTTGCCACATACTTGTATATACTATACATCTATGTCGTAGTACTAGCGGCTTCCTGGCACAAGAGCTAGTTTGGGAGCAGGAGACCGAAAACTATCGAAAATGGATTTTTTTGACACCCCCCATGACATTGGGGGCCCTGGCTACCCATCTCATCCTCTTTCAATCCTGATGAGACTTGCCACATACTTTTATGTAACATATACATTTATCACAGTACCAGCGGCTTCCTGGCACAAGAGCTAGTTTCCGAGCAGTAGACCTAGAAGTGTCGAAAATAGCCAATTCTGTACAGGAAAATATGACCCTAGAGCCGTTGGGGGGCCTGGCTACCCTCCTCATCCTCTTTCAATCCTAATGAGACTTGCCACATACATTCATATATCATATACCTTTATTGCAGTATAAGCGGCTTCCTGGCACAAGAGCTAGTTTGGGAGCAAGAGACCAAGAAAGATCGAAAATAATTTTTTTGCACCCCCCTCTGACATAGTGGGGGGTCTGGCTACCCATCTCATCCTCTTTCAATCCTGACGAGACTTGCCACATACTTGTATATACTATTCATCTATGTCGTAGTACTAGCGGCTTCCTGGCACAAGAGCTAGTTTGGGAGCAGGAAACCGAAAACTCTCGAAAATGGAATTTTTGACACCCCCCATGACATTGGGGGCCCTGGCTACCCATCTCATCCTCTTTCAATCCTGATGAGACTTGCCACATACTTGTATATACTATACATCTATGTCGTAGTACTAGCGGCTTCCTGGCACAAGAGCTAGTTTGGGAGCAGGAGACCGAAAACTATCGAAAATGGAATTTTTTGACACCCCCTTGACATTGGGGGCCCTGGCTACCCATCTCATCCTCTTTCAATCCTGATGAGACTTGCCACATACTTGTATATACTATACATCTATGTCGTAGTACTAGCGGCTTCCTGGCACAAGAGCTAGTTTGGGAGCAGGAGACCGAAAACTATCGAAAATGGATTTTTTTGACACCCCCCATGACATTGGGGGCCCTGGCTACCCATCTCATCCTCTTTCAATCCTGATGAGACTTGCCACATACTTTTATGTAACATATACATTTATCACAGTACCAGCGGCTTCCTGGCACAAGAGCTAGTTTCCGAGCAGTAGACCTAGAAGTGTCGAAAATAGCCAATTCTGTACAGGAAAATATGACCCTAGAGCCGTTGGGGGGCCTGGCTACCCTCCTCATCCTCTTTCAATCCTAATGAGACTTGCCACATACATTCATATATCATATACCTTTATTGCAGTATAAGCGGCTTCCTGGCACAAGAGCTAGTTTGGGAGCAAGAGACCAAGAAAGATCGAAAATAATTTTTTTGCACCCCCCTCTGACATAGTGGGGGGTCTGGCTACCCATCTCATCCTCTTTCAATCCTGACGAGACTTGCCACATACTTGTATATACTATTCATCTATGTCGTAGTACTAGCGGCTTCCTGGCACAAGAGCTAGTTTGGGAGCAGGAAACCGAAAACTCTCGAAAATGGAATTTTTGACACCCCCCATGACATTGGGGGCCCTGGCTACCCATCTCATCCTCTTTCAATCCTGATGAGACTTGCCACATACTTGTATATACTATACATCTATGTCGTAGTACTAGCGGCTTCCTGGCACAAGAGCTAGTTTGGGAGCAGGAGACCGAAAACTATCGAAAATGGAATTTTTTGACACCCCCTTGACATTGGGGGCCCTGGCTACCCATCTCATCCTCTTTCAATCCTGATGAGACTTGCCACATACTTGTATATACTATACATCTATGTCGTAGTACTAGCGGCTTCCTGGCACAAGAGCTAGTTTGGGAGCAGGAGACCGAAAACTATCGAAAATGGATTTTTTTGACACCCCCCATGACATTGGGGGCCCTGGCTACCCATCTCATCCTCTTTCAATCCTGATGAGACTTGCCACATACTTTTATGTAACATATACATTTATCACAGTACCAGCGGCTTCCTGGCACAAGAGCTAGTTTCCGAGCAGTAGACCTAGAAGTGTCGAAAATAGCCAATTCTGTACAGGAAAATATGACCCTAGAGCCGTTGGGGGGCCTGGCTACCCTCCTCATCCTCTTTCAATCCTAATGAGACTTGCCACATACATTCATATATCATATACCTTTATTGCAGTATAAGCGGCTTCCTGGCACAAGAGCTAGTTTGGGAGCAAGAGACCAAGAAAGATCGAAAATAATTTTTTTGCACCCCCCTCTGACATAGTGGGGGGTCTGGCTACCCATCTCATCCTCTTTCAATCCTGACGAGACTTGCCACATACTTGTATATACTATTCATCTATGTCGTAGTACTAGCGGCTTCCTGGCACAAGAGCTAGTTTGGGAGCAGGAAACCGAAAACTCTCGAAAATGGAATTTTTGACACCCCCCATGACATTGGGGGCCCTGGCTACCCATCTCATCCTCTTTCAATCCTGATGAGACTTGCCACATACTTGTATATACTATACATCTATGTCGTAGTACTAGCGGCTTCCTGGCACAAGAGCTAGTTTGGGAGCAGGAGACCGAAAACTATCGAAAATGGATTTTTTTGACACCCCCCATGACATTGGGGGCCCTGGCTACCCATCTCATCCTCTTTCAATCCTGATGAGACTTGCCACATACTTTTATGTAACATATACATTTATCACAGTACCAGCGGCTTCCTGGCACAAGAGCTAGTTTCCGAGCAGTAGACCTAGAAGTGTCGAAAATAGCCAATTCTGTACAGGAAAATATGACCCTAGAGCCGTTGGGGGGCCTGGCTACCCTCCTCATCCTCTTTCAATCCTAATGAGACTTGCCACATACATTCATATATCATATACCTTTATTGCAGTATAAGCGGCTTCCTGGCACAAGAGCTAGTTTGGGAGCAAGAGACCAAGAAAGATCGAAAATAATTTTTTTGCACCCCCCTCTGACATAGTGGGGGGTCTGGCTACCCATCTCATCCTCTTTCAATCCTGACGAGACTTGCCACATACTTGTATATACTATTCATCTATGTCGTAGTACTAGCGGCTTCCTGGCACAAGAGCTAGTTTGGGAGCAGGAAACCGAAAACTCTCGAAAATGGAATTTTTGACACCCCCCATGACATTGGGGGCCCTGGCTACCCATCTCATCCTCTTTCAATCCTGATGAGACTTGCCACATACTTGTATATACTATACATCTATGTCGTAGTACTAGCGGCTTCCTGGCACAAGAGCTAGTTTGGGAGCAGGAGACCGAAAACTATCGAAAATGGAATTTTTTGACACCCCCTTGACATTGGGGGCCCTGGCTACCCATCTCATCCTCTTTCAATCCTGATGAGACTTGCCACATACTTGTATATACTATACATCTATGTCGTAGTACTAGCGGCTTCCTGGCACAAGAGCTAGTTTGGGAGCAGGAGACCGAAAACTATCGAAAATGGATTTTTTTGACACCCCCCATGACATTGGGGGCCCTGGCTACCCATCTCATCCTCTTTCAATCCTGATGAGACTTGCCACATACTTTTATGTAACATATACATTTATCACAGTACCAGCGGCTTCCTGGCACAAGAGCTAGTTTCCGAGCAGTAGACCTAGAAGTGTCGAAAATAGCCAATTCTGTACAGGAAAATATGACCCTAGAGCCGTTGGGGGGCCTGGCTACCCTCCTCATCCTCTTTCAATCCTAATGAGACTTGCCACATACATTCATATATCATATACCTTTATTGCAGTATAAGCGGCTTCCTGGCACAAGAGCTAGTTTGGGAGCAAGAGACCAAGAAAGATCGAAAATAATTTTTTTGCACCCCCCTCTGACATAGTGGGGGGTCTGGCTACCCATCTCATCCTCTTTCAATCCTGACGAGACTTGCCACATACTTGTATATACTATTCATCTATGTCGTAGTACTAGCGGCTTCCTGGCACAAGAGCTAGTTTGGGAGCAGGAAACCGAAAACTCTCGAAAATGGAATTTTTGACACCCCCCATGACATTGGGGGCCCTGGCTACCCATCTCATCCTCTTTCAATCCTGATGAGACTTGCCACATACTTGTATATACTATACATCTATGTCGTAGTACTAGCGGCTTCCTGGCACAAGAGCTAGTTTGGGAGCAGGAGACCGAAAACTATCGAAAATGGAATTTTTTGACACCCCCTTGACATTGGGGGCCCTGGCTACCCATCTCATCCTCTTTCAATCCTGATGAGACTTGCCACATACTTGTATATACTATACATCTATGTCGTAGTACTAGCGGCTTCCTGGCACAAGAGCTAGTTTGGGAGCAGGAGACCGAAAACTATCGAAAATGGATTTTTTTGACACCCCCCATGACATTGGGGGCCCTGGCTACCCATCTCATCCTCTTTCAATCCTGATGAGACTTGCCACATACTTTTATGTAACATATACATTTATCACAGTACCAGCGGCTTCCTGGCACAAGAGCTAGTTTCCGAGCAGTAGACCTAGAAGTGTCGAAAATAGCCAATTCTGTACAGGAAAATATGACCCTAGAGCCGTTGGGGGGCCTGGCTACCCTCCTCATCCTCTTTCAATCCTAATGAGACTTGCCACATACATTCATATATCATATACCTTTATTGCAGTATAAGCGGCTTCCTGGCACAAGAGCTAGTTTGGGAGCAAGAGACCAAGAAAGATCGAAAATAATTTTTTTGCACCCCCCTCTGACATAGTGGGGGGTCTGGCTACCCATCTCATCCTCTTTCAATCCTGACGAGACTTGCCACATACTTGTATATACTATTCATCTATGTCGTAGTACTAGCGGCTTCCTGGCACAAGAGCTAGTTTGGGAGCAGGAAACCGAAAACTCTCGAAAATGGAATTTTTGACACCCCCCATGACATTGGGGGCCCTGGCTACCCATCTCATCCTCTTTCAATCCTGATGAGACTTGCCACATACTTGTATATACTATACATCTATGTCGTAGTACTAGCGGCTTTCTGGCACAAGAGCTAGTTTGGGAGCAGGAGACCGAAAACTATCGAAAATGGAATTTTTTGACACCCCCTTGACATTGGGGGCCCTGGCTACCCATCTCATCCTCTTTCAATCCTGATGAGACTTGCCACATACTTGTATATACTATACATCTATGTCGTAGTACTAGCGGCTTCCTGGCACAAGAGCTAGTTTGGGAGCAGGAGACCGAAAACTATCGAAAATGGATTTTTTTGACACCCCCCATGACATTGGGGGCCCTGGCTACCCATCTCATCCTCTTTCAATCCTGATGAGACTTGCCACATACTTTTATGTAACATATACATTTATCACAGTACCAGCGGCTTCCTGGCACAAGAGCTAGTTTCCGAGCAGTAGACCTAGAAGTGTCGAAAATAGCCAATTCTGTACAGGAAAATATGACCCTAGAGCCGTTGGGGGGCCTGGCTACCCTCCTCATCCTCTTTCAATCCTAATGAGACTTGCCACATACATTCATATATCATATACCTTTATTGCAGTATAAGCGGCTTCCTGGCACAAGAGCTAGTTTGGGAGCAAGAGACCAAGAAAGATCGAAAATAATTTTTTTGCACCCCCCTCTGACATAGTGGGGGGTCTGGCTACCCATCTCATCCTCTTTCAATCCTGACGAGACTTGCCACATACTTGTATATACTATTCATCTATGTCGTAGTACTAGCGGCTTCCTGGCACAAGAGCTAGTTTGGGAGCAGGAAACCGAAAACTCTCGAAAATGGAATTTTTGACACCCCCCATGACATTGGGGGCCCTGGCTACCCATCTCATCCTCTTTCAATCCTGATGAGACTTGCCACATACTTGTATATACTATACATCTATGTCGTAGTACTAGCGGCTTCCTGGCACAAGAGCTAGTTTGGGAGCAGGAGACCGAAAACTATCGAAAATGGAATTTTTTGACACCCCCTTGACATTGGGGGCCCTGGCTACCCATCTCATCCTCTTTCAATCCTGATGAGACTTGCCACATACTTGTATATACTATACATCTATGTCGTAGTACTAGCGGCTTCCTGGCACAAGAGCTAGTTTGGGAGCAGGAGACCGAAAACTATCGAAAATGGATTTTTTTGACACCCCCCATGACATTGGGGGCCCTGGCTACCCATCTCATCCTCTTTCAATCCTGATGAGACTTGCCACATACTTTTATGTAACATATACATTTATCACAGTACCAGCGGCTTCCTGGCACAAGAGCTAGTTTCCGAGCAGTAGACCTAGAAGTGTCGAAAATAGCCAATTCTGTACAGGAAAATATGACCCTAGAGCCGTTGGGGGGCCTGGCTACCCTCCTCATCCTCTTTCAATCCTAATGAGACTTGCCACATACATTCATATATCATATACCTTTATTGCAGTATAAGCGGCTTCCTGGCACAAGAGCTAGTTTGGGAGCAAGAGACCAAGAAAGATCGAAAATAATTTTTTTGCACGCCCCTCTGACATAGTGGGGGGTCTGGCTACCCATCTCATCCTCTTTCAATCCTGACGAGACTTGCCACATACTTGTATATACTATTCATCTATGTCGTAGTACTAGCGGCTTCCTGGCACAAGAGCTAGTTTGGGAGCAGGAAACCGAAAACTCTCGAAAATGGAATTTTTGACACCCCCCATGACATTGGGGGCCCTGGCTACCCATCTCATCCTCTTTCAATCCTGATGAGACTTGCCACATACTTGTATATACTATACATCTATGTCGTAGTACTAGCGGCTTCCTGGCACAAGAGCTAGTTTGGGAGCAGGAGACCGAAAACTATCGAAAATGGATTTTTTTGACACCCCCCATGACATTGGGGGCCCTGGCTACCCATCTCATCCTCTTTCAATCCTGATGAGACTTGCCACATACTTTTATGTAACATATACATTTATCACAGTACCAGCGGCTTCCTGGCACAAGAGCTAGTTTCCGAGCAGTAGACCTAGAAGTGTCGAAAATAGCCAATTCTGTACAGGAAAATATGACCCTAGAGCCGTTGGGGGGCCTGGCTACCCTCCTCATCCTCTTTCAATCCTAATGAGACTTGCCACATACATTCATATATCATATACCTTTATTGCAGTATAAGCGGCTTCCTGGCACAAGAGCTAGTTTGGGAGCAAGAGACCAAGAAAGATCGAAAATAATTTTTTTGCACCCCCCTCTGACATAGTGGGGGGTCTGGCTACCCATCTCATCCTCTTTCAATCCTGACGAGACTTGCCACATACTTGTATATACTATTCATCTATGTCGTAGTACTAGCGGCTTCCTGGCACAAGAGCTAGTTTGGGAGCAGGAAACCGAAAACTCTCGAAAATGGAATTTTTGACACCCCCCATGACATTGGGGGCCCTGGCTACCCATCTCATCCTCTTTCAATCCTGATGAGACTTGCCACATACTTGTATATACTATACATCTATGTCGTAGTACTAGCGGCTTCCTGGCACAAGAGCTAGTTTGGGAGCAGGAGACCGAAAACTATCGAAAATGGAATTTTTTGACACCCCCTTGACATTGGGGGCCCTGGCTACCCATCTCATCCTCTTTCAATCCTGATGAGACTTGCCACATACTTGTATATACTATACATCTATGTCGTAGTACTAGCGGCTTCCTGGCACAAGAGCTAGTTTGGGAGCAGGAGACCGAAAACTATCGAAAATGGATTTTTTTGACACCCCCCATGACATTGGGGGCCCTGGCTACCCATCTCATCCTCTTTCAATCCTGATGAGACTTGCCACATACTTTTATGTAACATATACATTTATCACAGTACCAGCGGCTTCCTGGCACAAGAGCTAGTTTCCGAGCAGTAGACCTAGAAGTGTCGAAAATAGCCAATTCTGTACAGGAAAATATGACCCTAGAGCCGTTGGGGGGCCTGGCTACCCTCCTCATCCTCTTTCAATCCTAATGAGACTTGCCACATACATTCATATATCATATACCTTTATTGCATAGACACAAACCATAATGTCCAGATGGTTTGGTTTGCCTTATTCTAAAAATCGTGGATGGCCAGCACGTTTCTATGGGGACACGCTTAAGAAATGTCTTACAAAATTTTATTGCTTTAAATAGAAAATCAATAATTAAGATTTTAAACTCGAAAACAAACAAAAATCTTGTACAACACGTTCACAGTATAAGCCGAATGCTGGCAAAAGAGCTGGCTTGGGGGCTGAAGTTAGTGAAATTTTGAAATCATTATTTGGATACCCCTCTGATATTTGGCACCCTGCCTACCCTTCTCATCCTCTTTCAATCATAATAAGACTTGCCACGTCCCTTCATACAACATCTACCTATATGGTGGTATAAGCGGTTTAGTGGCACAAGAGTTGGTTTGGGGGCTATAGATCGAGAAATGTTGAAAACAGCACTTTGGACACTCTACTGACTTTTGGCGCCCGGGCTATTATTCTCATCCTTTTCCAATCCTTAGGAGACTTGTTTAAGGCCTTCTTAGATTATACGCTCATATCGCAGTATATGCGGCTTGGTGGCACAAGGGCTGGTTTGGCGGCTGGAGATCGAGAAATGCTGAAAACAGCATTATGGACACCCCTCTGATATTTGGCGCCCTGTCTATCCATCTCATCCTCTTTCAATCCTGATGAGACTTGCAACAAAACTTCATAGAACATATACCTATATTCAAGCATAAGCGGCTTGCTGGCACAAGAGCTGGTTTGGGAGCAGGAGACCGAGGAATATCAAAAACCGCATTTTAGACACCCCCCTCTGACTTTTGGCGACCTGACTACCCTTCGGATCCTCTTTCAATCCTGATGAAATTTGCCACAAACCTCTATAGAACATTTATCTATATCGCAGTATAAGCGGCTTGCTGGCACAAGAGCTGGTTTCGGAACAGAATCTCGAGAAATATTGAAAGAAACATTTTGACCCCCCCCCTCTGACTTTTGTCGCCCAGACTACTGAGGCTTACCACAAACCTTCATACAACATGTATCTATATTGCAGTATAAGCTGCTTGCCTAAATAAGAGCTAGTACGGGAGCAGGATTTGTTTTGACACGAACCACTTTTACTGGGCAGGTCCAGATGAAATTTTCATCCAACTTTTTTTTTCTTCTGCTAGATGAAATTTTCACCGGATGAAATTTTCATCCAACTTGACGCCGGTAATATAGAGTGATAAAGTTAAGAACCAATCGAATTCTTGGCAAGAATTAGACTGTCATCGATAGTTCAGCCTTCGCATGAGAAAACCAACAATTTGGGTTCCGACCAGGTCCGACCTAAACCAGCCTGTACAGTCACAGAAGATGGTTAGAGGCTTGACATTTTGTATTTAAGTAGCAGAGGGACTGTACTATCCGTGTAGCGAAAACAAAGGCGCTGATAAGCTGTGCAATTACTGCACAGCTGATCGGCGTCTTTGTTTTCGCATTAACTGATTGCTTGTTTTTCTCATGCGAAGGTTCAGTTATAAAGTAAGAGACAGATGAGTCGCGAACAGGTCATCAAAATCATCTTGTTTCTCGGTATTCATATTGCTTAAAAATCATTAAATGTTCGAGCTTTATTCAGATTGCCGGCCTTTACACATCGATAAAATCCACATTGTTGATATCCATTTCTTCCCATGGAACAATCTCATATTTTTCGGCAATAAACAAGAACAAGAACAAAACTTTATTATGAACCAAAATCTCAGACCACACGCAGGTGGTACAATGCAATGGAATGTCCATATATTCTACCAATACAAAATTAAATAGATGTGAGATCGCAAATATACCGTATACGTAATCAAACTAATGCATGCTCCGCTACAAACATTATAAGCTGTTCGATTTTGTTTTCCATATCTACTCGTGACCAGAATCAAACTCGAGAGTAAGTAGTTGCCCATGAAGAAGGTATATTTTGGTAGGGGCGGCAATTGAGAGGATGGTGATGATAAAATTAAATGATAACCAAAGTGATATGCAAATGCAAAAGTTATAATGCTGAAAAAAATCAACTACTGTCTATACACCATCTTTCAGAAATTGCCTTTTTCAAAATATCACATTTCTGAAACTCTTCAAAGAGGAATAGGTAAAATGTTATTCGTTTGCAACCTAAAATTCTTTAAAATGTGCCACAATAATTAAAACCAGAGGACCAATGGTCCTGTAAACGCTCACCTGAAACCCGAGATATATACAAATAAACTTGTTTGACTAGAATGATAATATACATGTATATAACCCCAGGGCTGGGTCAGAGCAACCCCTGGAGTCAATTTCTTTTTGAAAACATAAAACTTTAGTCCATTTGCCAATTTACTGCAAGTTTTGCCCTTCAAATGACATTTTAACAATTTTCCCCATTCAAATGCATGGGCGACCTAAGTTGACCTTGCCGTAAAATAGGTCAAGGTCACCCAAGGGTCACGATTTATATAAACTTTGTAGAGCTCTATTGCCTGATGCTTCATGCCAAGTTTCAAAATCATAGGCCTTCTGGTTCTGGAGAAAAAGATTTTTAAAGGTTTTTGCTATTTATAGCCATGGCAGCCATCTTGGTCATGTGACCTTGACCATTTATATATATTTTCATACCCACTTCCTAACAATACCCCTCATAAAGTTTGGCTTTGATTGGCCAAGCAGTTTCAGAGAAAAAGATCTTTGAATATCACTGTAATATACATGTATATTGCCCCGGGGCAGGGGCAGACAGACCCCTGGGGTCCTAATTTTTTCAGAATCATAAAAATTAAGTCAATTTGCCCATTTCCTGCAAGGTTTTCCCTACAAATGACATTTTAACACTTTTCCCCATTCAAATGCATGAGCGACCTATGTTGACCTTGCCGTATAATATGTCAAGGTCATCCCAGGGTCATGATTTATATAAATTTTGTAGAGCTCTAGTCACTGATGCTTCACACCAAGTTTCAAAATCATTGGCCTTCTGGTTCTGGAGAAGAAGATTTTTAAAGGTTTTTTCTATTTATAGCCATGGCAGCCATCTTGGTCATGTGACCTTGACCATTTATATAAACTTTCTTTCCCCCTTCCCAAGGATGCTCCACATGAAGTTTGGCTTTGATTGGCCAAGCGGTTTCAGGGAAGAAGATGTTTCATTATTATGGAAATATACATGTATATAGCCCCGGGGCAGGGGCAGACAACCCCCCAGGGGCTAAAATTTTCCATTAACATTAATCTTCTGCCCATTTGCTTATTCCCAGTTAGTTTTACCCATTAAATAGCATTTTACCATTTTTTCCCATTCAAATGCATTGGCGACCTAAGTTGACCTTGCCGTAAAATAGGTCAAGGTCATCCTAGGGTCATGATTTATATAAACTATGATGGGCCCACATCCCCAATGCTACATACCAAGTTTCATGGAAAACGGCCCACTGGTTCTGGAGAAGAAGATTTTTAAAGGTTTTTGCTATTTATAGCCATGGCGGCCATCTTGGTCATGTGACCTGGACCATTTATATAAACTTTCTTTCCCCCTTCCTAAGGATGCTCCACATGAAGTTTGGCTTTCATTGGCCAAGCGGTTTTAGAGGAGAAGATCTTTGAAAATGTGAACGACGGACGGACGACGGACGACGGACGGACGACGGAGCATGGGTATACTATAAGCTCACCTGTGAGCCTTCGGCTCAGGTGAGCTAAAAATCGGTTCACTAATAAACCATTTATACCAAAAAACATTTTGAATGGGTCTTTTGCACGTGCAAGGGAGGTAATCCTTACACCTTAAAATTGAAAATCTTACAAATCTGTGGAATAATTTTAAGAGTTGGGTAATCAGTTTTTTATACTGAACAGTTTTGCTTTGGTTTGATGGGCGCATTTTAAATAAATGAATAAAAAATGATTTTTTTTTCTGGGAAAATAGTCACTTCCCTTGCTGATATTTTCACAATGGAAGAAGCCCTATTCATTTTTTTTTCTGTCATATTCTTTTTTATTTGTTAATCAATTTATTTTTTTTTTGGCAGTATTTTTATGACTTTGTGAATGCAAAATGGTGATATGGTCATATTTTTCATTAGGTGTTTCAGAAAAGTGAAATATTGAAAAAGTTGGTTTCTGGCAGATGGAGTATGGACGGAAAATAATTGCAGTAATCTGGTGTCGTTACACATAATGCACTGATACAACATGTAGACGAACATATTTTCGTCACTTCAACCAGATGTATTATTGGCTTTCGATAATTCTAAAGAGCTTTAAATCTGAGCTATTTTCTAGAATCGGTCATTGTTACATTGAGGCGGGATGTTAATACATGTATTACCTGCAACGTGATTTACCTTTTCAATATTTACAGGTAAAGTGAATATTAATTTTATTCAAATAATAATAATAATAATAATAATAATAATAATAATAATAATACACTGTTTGTTTGTTTGTCGGTACTCGTTAGAACCGCCTTCTTACGTGTACCCACAATCTATGTTTTGAGCAAAAATAAGAAAAATATCAATTTTTTTTTCACCTGAAAAATTCAATTTTTTAACCTGAAAAAAGATCTGTTTATTGCATGGGCAAGTTTTCGTAGAAATCTCTGTTTTTCAAACATTTAGACTATAGCCATTTGTAAATTGATATATTTTTTCATATGATATGCAAGAATTTTTCCACCTAAGAATTTAGAATATTATTTTGTACTTTGACCTACCTTGCATCCCAAAAAAACTTTTCACTGATGCCAGAGTATTCGTTTGGACCTCTTGAATGCGAGACAGTTTTGTCTTCAAAGAAAAATCTGTTTGCACTTGGTGAAATGCATGGTTTCCATGGCAACCCGTCGGACGCTTGTCAAGTATTCATGATGGAAGTGACATCCAACTACCAGTTTTACAAATTCTAATTTCTTTCTTTATTCCCCCCAAAAAATGTCATGATACAGAATTTTATATTTTACCAAAACATTGTGGCATTGATTAATTAATCAAAGAGACATTATTATGTATTGTATATTAAGTGAGATTAAAGCAGAGGATTTTACTTAAGTAACTGAGAAGACCTTTGTTCGTAAAGGTGGAAAGTGAAATCAGTGCATGTGTTCCTAGTTTGACCATTTTGATACTGTGCTTAGGGATAACATTTTACAAGGTATCCATTCAGCCTACCCACCCAAGACAGGGATTAGAAATAATGAATTAAAATAAAATTGAGATCTTTTAAAAGCAGAGAACATATTAATGGGAAAGGGGTTGGGCCATACCGCGGTTTCGGCTACTTGAGCCTCTTAGTGAACCTATATTATTATTTACAAATGAATGAATGAGATATTCAGTAGGCACACTGACAAATTGTGAGTGTACCATGCGGTCATACATCAAACTTTCATAAGCGTACACATATAATTTAGAACATTTGTGAGTTATAACGGCATAATTTATATTAATAATAAGACGTTGACCATGTTATAAAGCCACAAAAAAGAATGAATAAAAAAAAATGAAAAAAAAAAAACAACAACAAAAAACAAACAAAAAAAAAACGGTATGATATGTCAAAAACGTGCAACAATAAAATGGGAAAGGGGGTTAAAAAGCCTGAAAATATTTAATGATAATTTTTCACTCTATTTCAAATTTTTTGTCACCAGGCCTTCATCAGGACAGTAACTTTAAATTTCTGCAGCTTGGTGGCATCCATTTTGAAGCATTATATCATATATAATGCTTCAAAATGGATGCCACCTAGTTGCAGAAATTTAAAGTTACTGAAATAGAGTGAAAAATTAACCTAGTGTGTATCATCTATTCCCTCCGGAATATTTATTTGAGAATATCTATTTAATGATAGTATAAGTATGATAAAGAATGTAATATCCAGAAACGTGTGCAATCAGAAACCAGTTGGGAAACGACCTAAATGACAATACGGTACCGATACAAAAAGAAGCTAAGGCACGCCGTGTCAGTAGCTATTTCCCAAAAACGACCACTCATTTACCTTTATGATACATCACAAAGAACTCGAATAATAATAACAAACAAACCTTTTATTGAAAGCTCAGATAACGCATGTTACATAATTATGAGCAATAAATGAAAATCAAACAATAAGGATCATGGTGGCGCGCGCGCGCGCGCGCGCGCGAGAGAGAGAGAGAGAGAGAGAGAGAGAGTTATGGGGAGGCTATACTTCATGCAGATCAATGTATACATTTGTATTATTCATATATGACATGTTCAGTAAATACATAATTTTTATGACTTACCACTATAGAGCTTTATTATGACACTTTAATTTGAATAGCCAAAAATGTGGAAAGATTGGTTATTTATTTATGACCCATCACTAAAGAAGATAATAGTTTTATTTAGTACATAATAATAATAATAATAATAATAATAATAATAATAATAATAATGATATTATTATTATTATTATTATTATTATTATTATTATTATTATTATTATTATAGAGCAGTTAGTAATTTTAAACTGTAAGCACTGGTCAGGAGGTGTCATAGTCAAACCACTTCATCGAAATAAATGTGAGAAATGTAAGTAGACTAAAGACTTACATAGACTAAGCTGTTTCCTGCATATACATTGTACCTCTTCTCAAAAGTGGAGTCGAGGTTTTCGTACTCTGGTCAAATAATGATGCAAACCGGACCAAAACAACTTTCTACCAGCTAATACACTGGCCATAACACGTAATGACATAATACGTGATCGTCGACGTACTGTTCAACGACATCTTGGCTCGAAACTGCTTCATATGGATTATCATTCAATGCCATGAAATCTAACACTCGTATCTGAAATTTATGTTTAAACAATATTGTTTGCTTAAATTAACGACGAAACTTGATAGCCAGATTTGAACCTAAACACACATGACCCTAATGAATCAAAACCAGAAAGAGTCACTAAATCAAACAAAATGATTCTAAGCAAACAAAATAAAACAATGATTATACATCTTATTTCTCGATACATGATAACATATGAGCCGTGACGCGAGAAAACCGGTCTTCGGGAGATCCGACCTGATCCAACATAAACTGGCCTGTACAGTCACAGTAGTAGGCTAGAGGCTTGAAGTTTTGGAATTAAGTAGAAGAGGCATTGTACTATCCGAGTAGCGAAAACAAAGGCGCAGATCAGCTGTGCAGTTTCTGTACAGCTGATCTGCGCCTTGGTTTTCGCATAGGCAAAAATACGGTTTTATCACGATGCGGCTCATATGATACAAAAACAATCAATTTATCAACTAAGGCCGGCTAAGGTGATGAAGCTTCACTAACATCAAACAAACCTACCTCGCGTAGGGAATTCACGAGCGTCGAGCAATGTTTGTTCAATGATTAACTGATCAATTATTTTCGCGAAATACAACAATGGGAAAATCCTGCGACAGCTTACTTTCACACGCAATTTACTGTAACAAATTTTATCAAAAGCGTTTGAAAAATAAAGATTTAATGTCAGATTAGATTATTTGCTTTTTGTGTATGTTTTATATACTGATATTAAGATCACTAAAACTACGTGAACGCCGTCTGGGAAATAGCTACTCCCTCGATTCACCATATCTGTTGCAAAATTGTTGCTTTAACTATTCTCCAGTTGGTTTGGAGGGCATGTTTAGATTGTGCATGTCCACTGACAAAAAGTGGGTGACATTATGTGTCACGTGTTTCTTTGGTGAAAACGCCTTATGACACAACCGCGACACCATACTGTAGTTTACTCTTAGTTTCTCGCCAAATGATAGCTCAATACTTCCCTAGAACATATATTTTCTTCTCGTGGTATTAAAGGATCGCTGTGCATTAAGTAATTGATTTCAGAGTCATAACGTTGATTTGTTTCAATGGAAAACTCCAAATAATAAAACACGAAATCGGTTGAGTAGAAAGGAAATGATGGCCTTAAAATAAAACAAGTGATTTTGCAAGCTGTAGAGATTCTTGCCTTTGATAAATGTTCGTTGAAAACTTATACAAATGATTAAGATAAATTAAACTGAAAGAACAACATACAGATGTTAGAAAGAGAATCCCCAGTAAGACCATGTATGTTACGGATTCAGAGTATTAAAAATATCATTCAAGGTATAGTAAAATTTATTTCAGTTCAAAATGTCATATCCATTGTCATACAATATAATTATGATATACATTCCTTGATAAATACACAATTTTCTTCTTTATTTTATATTTGTTGATTCAGTGTTTTACTTTTGCAGAAAGGAGATGGACGAGCTAAAATTAAAGTTGTTCGGTTGCGTGATCGTTCTGTGCATGTTCTTCAAAGAAGCAAGTAAGTTTATTGCGTGTATAAAATTATACAAGGTGTCCAAAAAAGCCGCTACAGCATAAGTATTAAACATGTAATTCATTGTTATATTTTAATAGCCCAATAAAAATTTGCAGAAGTATGCTCCATAGGGATCTCCATCGTCGAGCAGCTTACTGAGTCTGAATCCTCGTTTTTGATTCATCATGGTGGTTATCATGATTTATTTGTTTGTCCTTGATGATTCATTGACTAGCTAGAGATTCACCACGATGACAGAACAAATAACTAAATGTTGTGAACCACTGCAGAAGATGAGGGTGAGGTTAGGCGCCTGTAAAATCGATTGAAGCCCCCAGTATTTCTTATATTACCGATCGTTCCAAGGCGATACTTCTGTTGTGGTTCCATTTGTTTTATGTTTTGGGGTCGAATTTTTGTGCTGTTTGAACCTTATGTACGTTTTCATATTTTTATCGAATATAACTGAGCTGCTCACTCGTGTTATATATTGGCAATATATTGTTATATTGTAGTTTTCTATTTTACCTGTGTTTAATCTTTAACCTTTTCTCTCACTCTTCCCTATCCACTCCTACACAGGATATACTATATTTATCTTGATGCCAATCTAATTTTCATTTACTCTTGAAATGTATCACATGTTTTTGTGGTTTTAACTCTTCGTCCATATATGTAAAAGCAGGAAGGTTGACATCACGAAAACATGTCCGTGTAATATATACCCCCTTGAACCCCACTTTCATATATCAAAAAACTGGGGTTTGCAGGGGTATACCTATTTTTCTTATTTTTGCTCCAAAACAAAGATTGTGGGTACTCGTTCTAACGTGTACCCACAATCTATGTTTTGAGCAAAAATAAGAAAAATATCAAACTTTTTCTGATGAAATTTTCAACTTTTACAGGTGAAAAAATCTCTGTACTGATTGCATGGACATGTTTTCGTAATGATATTCCAGAATTTTCTAATTATAACTTCTGTGAGAATGTGATGCCAGGAAGTGTGTTTGCCTTATTGGATGATGTTTGGTGAGGAAGCGTAGTAACCATATTTGTTTAATGTATGTGTGAGTATGGGAGCAGACATGAAATATAGTGGCCATATTTGTAAAATCACTATATTTGAAAGAATCAGAATTTGTTGAAGCTGGTCACTTTACTTTAACTCTTTACTTATTATTAAGATGATTCAAAATTCTAATTCTAAATTCGTTTGTTCTAGGACTTTGAGATATAACAACCAAAATTATTAATATTATTTGTGTTGAATTCACTTTTGTTTTCGGAATATTTGATAATAGAACACCAAATAAACAAATAAAAATAAGAACAACTTCTTTATGAGTTAATTCCCTGTTATTAAAACACATAATCTAGAGGATTATTACACTGTTTTCTAATTGTAAGTGCCTTATTGTCAATTAACTTTTTTCCCATCTCGGTTTTTTTGCGCAGTTTCATTATCATTTCCTACATGTACCTTTTTCAAAAACAATGTTATCAGATATATTTCAATTGTTACTATGTACTACATCTAATATCTAATGACCACCTTCCAATTTATCACTTTCAGGCATTCAGACATGCTGTGGATCAAAATCCTCGGGGTGTAAATAGTGATGGGAAGATATATTTACTTAATGTTTCAAGTACTTTGTACCCTTGCTTTTGCAGAATAATGACCTTAGAATGCTTGTATATTGCAGTTTGTTTATGTTTTAGTCAAATGATTCTATATTCAAAACAATATACCATTTTTATCCCTTCAGTAATAAAATCAAGTTTGATCAATCATTACAACAGCACTACCACAGACGTTTAGCATTTATTGTATCTGAACAGACATATTTCTTTTAGTTTTATTGTTTGCATCAGAAATCGTCGGCCATTAGTCCAAATTACTACTGTATGAAAGGCCTGCAATCTACAGACCGATTCTAATGTGTAGCAAATGATAGCCTGTCTTCTTTATAACGTGTTTAGCTTCAATCGCATTTAATTCGTCATCATTCAGTCAGTAAAACTCTCGTCAGTAGTTTTCGTAAACTGCACATCACTGGGTGTTTCCTTCGTCCCGATATAAAAAGGTTTTGTTTGACTTTTACTATAGGTCCCGATAGGATTTGGTTTTGTTGGATTCTGGTATAAGATTTTTTCTACAATAATTCCTAGAATTTGGTCAATGATTTGGTTTGATTCTCATTTATGACGTCACTGAAAGAATTTCAAGTCATAAACTAGTGCTTTGTATGCAAGTTTATAGTATGTTTTTATTTGATTCGTTAAGAAGTGATATAAATTGTGAAATTAATGTTATTGCCGACTCTGTTTTGTGGAGATTTACTATGTTAACATAGTAGAAAAAAATCCGGTACTAAAAAGTCAAACAAAACCTTTTTATATCGGGACCAAGGAAGCACCCAGTGCACATGCATATGTTCATTTGTGGTGTTTTTTTTTTATTGGAATTCAATTCAAACGAATGCGTCCGCCAACAGGTTATACAATTTTTATTGTTATACAGCAAGGCAAGCATAAGTACTAATGCGTGTTTTGATGGTAAAATCCCAATCATTTTAAGTACATTTTCGTGGTAATTCATAATATATGTTACAATTTGAATCTTTAGTTTTGTTGCCGCAACGCCTACAATACTACATGTATGATTTATATCAACTTAATCTACTGTGATTAACGTTTTGTTAGTTGTGCACAATGTTATAGGTGTAATAACATCTAGCATGTTTGGATACTATTTTTGTTTTTTACTTTTTACTTGTGAGGCATCTTCAGTGAAAATTCACATTCATCTTTGCAAAATCTCTTTTGAGAGTTGAAGCATCCTAATCAATGGATAGTATAGACATTATTAATGTGACACCTTCGTGTTTCAGTGGTACCAAACATTTATATTAGGACTGAATATGACATAAGTAATGAAATGGACGTAGAATAAAGTACTGTGCAAAATCAATCTCAAAATGTTTGACCATCATTATTCAAAACATAATAATTTAAAATACTATACATATTTCAAACGAAACTTTAATTATCACAGAGCATTGTGATCTAAATTATATGAAGGTATATGCTGGCAGAATAAAATTATTAATGATCGAATTAACATATATTATTAATCACCCTGTACACTGTTACTGATAGTCCACATTGGATTCCTCAAATCTGAAATCTGTATTGCGTTGTCCACAATGACCAATAAATTAATCTTCCTTTTTTACATTTTAAAAATTGCACGGCGTATTTTTTGTATTAATTCAGTATATCCATACGTTTTGATGCTTATAAGTAATTATGTTTACGAGAAATTTGATTTCAATATTTGTTTCAGAGGGAGACATTTGGAATACTTACTGGTGGACTTACGACGGAATATCAGGTATTAAGCTTTTCAGTAAAATACCCATGATATTTTTGTCTTAAGGCATGTATTCCCGTCTACTGCTGATCAATGATAAGGGACTACAAAACATAGTCGCGCGACAATGAATCAGAATACAGGTAGGGGCCTAAACAGGAGAAATCAATATTGATTGCAGAGGGAGGAAGTTTTGTTGCACATGTTATGCAGGGACCATAAACCAATAAACGGCGGTACTACAGGTATAATCCTTTAGGGGCCGCTTTATTTCCCCCTGCAGAGATGATATAATCACCTCATTATGACCATATTGCGCCAACAGGGGTCATTAATCGAATAAACAGTGGTACCAATTTAGCTCCTTCAGAAGCTAAACCTTTAAGATTTAAGGGCAGTGCAGTCCTTAATGTATAAATTCTTCGTCAGTCATGTTCTTTTCCAGATCGTCCAAATCAGGTATACTAATTCCTGAGTTTTAACTGCAATTTTCTAGAGTTATCTAAAACACTTTCATACTATTCTTTGATTTTGCTGTCCCGATGCAGTGCTATTGGCGTTTATATCTTAAAGCAATGTATGTTCCCAAAAGACGGTCGGATCAACACTGAGACGATCTTGGATCAAAATTTGATTAACAGCTAATAGGAAAATCAGCGAAGACTATTTTCACCTAATCATGTTCTAGCCGCTTGATCTGTTTTCATAACAATGAATGGCTATAAGAAAATTGGTATTGGACACTATCCAATGTCCATTTCATTTCCCTAGCCAAATACTAGACTAATGAAACAGGCATTTGACAGCTAGTAAAACTGTGATGAAAGTATCGGAAAAGCTCTAGCTGTCAGAAAACAATACAATAGGTTTGAACGCGACTTATATGATTTCAGAATTATTTCCATTTATCTTATACGAGCCGCGACGCGAGAAAACCGGTCTTCGGGAGTTCCGACCAGCTCCAACATAAACCGGCCTGTACAGTCACAGAAACAGGCTAGAAGCTTGAAATTTCGGATTTAAGAAGAAGAGGAATTGTACTATCCGAGTAGCGAAAATAAAGGCGCTGATCAGCTTCGCGGTTACCGCGAAGCTGATCTGCGCCTTTGTTTTCGCCTAGGCAAAAATCCGGTTTTCTCACGATGCGGCTCATTTATTACAATCCATTATTTGATTGTTATAGGTTCTAGATGCTTCAGAGATCAGAAATTGTTATTAATTCTGTATGAGAGAAATGAGCCACCTCGTGAGAAAACCAACAATCTGCATATGCGAAAACAAAGACGCAGATCAGCTTCGCGGTAACCGCGAAGCTGATCAGCGCCTTTGTTTTCGCTACTCGGATAGTACAATTCCTCTCCTACTTAAATCCGAAATTTCAAGCTTCTAGCTGTTTTATGTGCTTTTACAGGCCGGTTTGTGTCGGACCTGTTCGGAAACCACATTGTTGGTTTTCTCACGAGGCGGCTCTAATGTTAGATAGGGTTTAGCCTACAGCTAAAGGCGAGGAGAAACGTTTTCACTGACGTTGTTCGTTTCGAAATGAATGTTGACGCCCATTTATCATATATATAAGGATGTACAAGTAGGCAAAGATCAGGAAAAGGTGCAATCAGAAAAAGATTCCCACTCCAAAAACCGAGGTGGGAAAAAACCAAACTAACAATCAGGTACTTATACCATGAAACATATCGTAAGCCGAATGAGCAGCTATTTTCCCAATAGGTGGCCACTCAGTTACCTTAACTTAACTAAAAATATGAAAACATACATAAGGCGCCAACAGCACAAAAAAAATTCTTTTAAAAACACCAAGACATAAAACAAAAAGAACCACCACAGAAGTATCGACTTGGAACGATCAGTAACACAAAGTTACTAGCGGGCTTAAACCGGTTTTTCAACGTTAATTTGTTTATTGATTAGGGCGTTGTTGTAAGGTTGATCAACCGCCCCAGGTTCCTTCTATTAATATACATTTTTTGCTTTGCTTCAGGTCCACAGTGGTGGGGGCTAAACCCAGACTGGGAGTTATGTAAGAAGGGAAAGTACCAGTCACCCATTGACATTAAGCCTGAGAAACTTTTGTTCGACCCTGCACTGTCAGCTGTCGTATTTGCAAATGATAAAAAGGTAAACCCCTTTGTATTATTTCATACAGTAACACCCATTTATGTACGAAATAGTGAACTTAACATCAATTCAAAATAATTTAGTTTGACCTTGATATACTACATGTAAATGCTGTATAAACCATTGACATTAAGCCTGAGAAACTGTTGTTCGATCCTGCATTGTCAGCTGTTGTATTTGCAAATGACAAAAAGGTAAACCCATTTGTATTATTTCATACAGTAACACCCATTTATGTACGAAATAGTGAACTTAACATCAATTCAAAATAATTTAGTTTGACCTTGATATACTACATGTAAATGCTGTATAAACCATTGACATACTCGTCTTTGATAATGGCAGTAAACAAAATCAGTGAAAAAGGTCGAGGAAAATAATGAACACATGGGCAGGGTTACATTCTTTCATTTGCATTTTCGGCATTACATTTGTACAAACTGAGGGAAAACATCTCTTCAAGAAAGGTAGCGTTCTGGCTCATTTGCAGATGCTTACCGTGTATAGCATATTATTTTATTTCTGTAGAAGGTAAGATATAATTATATGATGCTGCCATTTTCAGCTCAATGGAAATTTGAATAATACCGGAAATGACATCACGCTGTATATTGATGACGTCCTGGTTCCCTACTTAAACGCTACGGCTGGTCCCCTGAGATATAACTACCACTTACACCATATCACACTACACTTCGGACCAGACGACAACAGCGGCTCGGAACATACGATAAACGGGCAATCTTTTCCTGCAGAGGTAAGACATTAACTTGAAATACCATTACGAAAACACGCCTATGCAAAATATAGAGGATAATTACGTTTTAGAGGATGTGAATACCAGATATATTTCATCTAGTTTTTTGAAATCATCAGAAAGCTCACGCGTGTTTTCAACACATAAAATGAAATATATGTGGTAATAGTAAATTTCCATTTCACCAATTCATTTCATACAGTACATGGACTTTTCGTTTTTTTTATATGCAATGTTCAGCACAATCATTTCAGCAAAGGAAAGCATAATGTACAAGTAGGCAAAGATCAGGAAAAGGCGCATTTAAAGCTTGTTACATGACCTGACATTTGAAATGAGAATGCAAACATGTCAAAATTTAGTTGTAAATTTAGTTAAATTTAGTTAAAATACTGTAGACAACTTTGTATGAGAAGCGACGTTCGTTTTAAGTTTGATGACGTCACATAACGTAAATTTCTTACGGAAGTGGGGAGGTGAAAAATATGAAAAGCAAAAATTTTAGCAAACCTGATTAATTTTGGTTCCAAAATGTTCCTTATGTTCTAACTAAGAAAATCAATACACACACTTTATGCTTCGTTCACAAATAAGAAAGTTATAGGCGTTTGAAATTCCGAAGTTGTGTGCAGTGAGTAAATGGAAAAGGCAGAGGCAATCCAAAATGTCATATTTTCACATGTGAAAATACAATTTATTATATAGCTATAAATATCAAATCATTAAAACTTAGGGATAAAAGCCGAGTAACAAGTGTGCAGATATCAGACGATATCTGCACACTTACATGATATTGCACACTTGTTTAAAGCAAAAAAATTCTTTTTATGAAATATTGCCAAATTCTTGACTTGAGGGTCATCGTGCAAAACTGTAAAATTTGGACGTCAACACTAATGACGTCATCTACATCTGACGTCGCGTGGAAAATGACGTCATACCGGGCCAAAACGTCAGCTGAAATTTGTCACTTTCAGATTTAAGCAATTTAAGCCGAAAAAAGAAAAGAAACTGTCAGCAATATTGATTCAATTGCAAAATGTGCTTCTGAAAAGTAACAGTGCAAAAATGATATCATCTGATATTGCACTAGTGCAAAAATGATATCACTTATGGATATTATCGCGACCTTCGTGTAGATATTTATTTTTTTTACGCTAACTCTCAACAAAATATCAAATATGAGAAGCAGATATTTATAGCTATATAATAAAAGGGTTATTGCACTGATATCGGTGAATATTGTCCCTCGTTGGGATATCTACGGACGCTCGCAAGCTCGCGTCCTTCGATATCCCAACTCGGGACAATATTCACCGATATCAGTGCAATAACCCTATAATATAACATTTTTTCACATGTGAAAATATCACATTTCAAATATATGTTATATTTGATTTTTTTCTCTATATTTCATGACTTTGTATTTAATAAGGGCTGTTTGCTGCTAAGTATGAAATAAACAGTTTTCCCATGTTGTAAAAAAAAATTGAAAATCTTCAGTTGAGTTGATATTTTTATCACTTAATAATTCCTCCTCTAGTGCAGATTATATTTTTCCTTTTGGTCCTTTGAGAAATCAGAAACTTACATTCATTATCGGTTTAGATTCATTTTCTAACCAACATTTAATATATTGATAATTCAAGTCTTTGTTTTGACTACCATATTGAAAGTTTCAAATTTACTGTAATTCTCTTTGGCTCCATAGGCTTGAGTAGCCGGAACCGCGGTATGGCCCATCCCTTTTCTCATTAATATGCTGACTGCTCTTAAAGGATCTCAGTTTTATTTGCATTATACTCAAAATTTCAAGATTCTAGCTTGCTTCTGTGACAGTACGGGCCGGTTTGCATTAGACCTGGTATGAAACCAAATTGTTGGTTTTCTCATGCGAAGGCTCAATTAAGAGTCATACTTAATGAAGATAAGGATCAAAACGGAATTCTAATAGTAAATAGAATACCATTGACGCCACAGGGTCATCCAACGTCACCGTTATTGCCAATACTGTGGCACCAATGTCTCCACTTATGCCGGAGATATGTGGTATTAGATTTGCTGCAGCTGGTGTTGTGCCGTGTGGCGGCCCTAAAAGTCTCCCCGTGCATCATCAATAGGGCATATTATATTTCTCAGAAAATTATTATCGGTTTAGATAGTACATCTTCTTACCAATATTATATTTTGTCCATTTGGATAGTAATAGTCTTTGTTTTACGTTTTATTTCAGCTACAAATATTTGCCTTCAACTCTGATCTTTATGCAAATTACTCACAGGCGCTAACTAGCACGAATGGCATTGTAGCTTTTGCCATATTTTTAGATGTAAGTACCAAACGGTCAGGCAGATTTACTACTCAACATTTATTCAGTATACATATAGGGTCTTTCTTTTGATGATGTACAGAATCTACAATGTATCAGTTTCAAGAGTTTACAACATACAGCTGTAGTTGAAAATTATACGCTAACTACGCTCGCTGTCCATCCCACATGAAACGTTTGAACACTATATGTCTAGCTTTTTTCTATGTATTGTGTTATACCGTTAAATGTGCGTAATTATCAAACCACTGCTGTTTATGTTATATGTGAATCTTGATTATTTATTTCAGATTGGTGATGAAGGCAATGAAGCATTTACAATGATTGCTAGGAGCCTGAAACATATACCACTGAGAGGTACAGCTTTATGAGTTTTACGACATTCGCCATTTTAACATACCAACATCAAACGCATCCTGAAAATAATTGAACGCACCTATTTATATTAAACTATTAAAGCAGCGGCCTAAGGCTATTCTGCGAATTTCTTGCAATAACAATCACCACAAATAGTGTTTGCCATCTTGACTTACATGTATATATTGATGCTTTGGTTTCGCTAAGTAGTGCGTGGGGTTTCAGGATTAATGATAGCATTATTACTTCTATGAGAGTTCTAAATCTTTGATAATGATGACTCACTTGATACTCTCGTTTTAAAAAATCATCGAATTTTGCTACGCAAGAAAACGGTTACGATTTTCCTAAACGGTAATGATCATGGACTGCATTTCCGTAATTCTGAAATTGGGGACCAGTTGTCTATTGTGGTACTCCCTCTACCTTACCGGCGAATAACACTGAAACACTAGTAGGTACTGTAACGTCTATGTTTGTTTCATTGGTAATAAACGTCCTTATTTCGTAGCCTAAATGGATATCTAAGGCATGCATTTGTGACTTCCGTTTACGCACTGTTCCGGATGGAATAAGGAGCAATTAATCTTCCTTGCAGACAGGGTTAAGTGCCAATTTAACAGAAAATATACCACACATGAAAAAAGCGACTTTAGTTTTAATCACCGTGACGTGCTAATAGGTGGGTCGGCGTGTAAGTGTGCTAAACATTTTACTGAGAAAGGCGGTCATACATGTATATGTATACATCCTGAATAAATGGTCATCAAGATAACATGTCCGTGTAATGTATAACCTCTTATAGTTAAAGTGGGGTGTACCAACAATTAATATTTTGAGCAAAAGGTAGCCATTTGCATAGTCCCAACCAAAACCAAAGCCAACAAGCACAACGGAGTTGCAGACAGAATAAATAGAAGATGTACCATGAAGATACACCACTTTTACCTGGACGCCGATTATCATTCTTAATGGGGACATTCCGATTAACGCTTTTAAGGTCTTCCTTTAGCGAGAATATAACAGATGTAAGCAGATATTTTAAACAGTAGGGATGAAAGCATATTTGAACTTTCAAGCAGAACAGCTTATATAAATGTCTGACATCACAGCGTGTTTATTTCTAGATTTTATGGAAAGATTTAACAATTTACATTCTATATAGACTAATCAGTAGCACAATAATGGTACTTAATGATGATCCGGGAAATATTAAAGTATATCAATAGGATAGACATGGTGCCTCCACTTCCGATTGCGGCTTTTCCGATGGTAATCATTAGTCTATAAAATGGGTCGTCAGAGGCTGTTTTCATCACGGTATCTACCATATGCGGTATTCTACGATTTAAAAGCACAGTTTTCAAATGAAATAAAAGTAAAAACTGATATCCTATAAGAGCAGTGAACATATTACAGAGAGGGGGATGGGCCATTACCGCGGTTTCGGCTACGTAAGTCTCTTCAGTGCCCCTAAAGATTTGGCAACATGGAGCCAAAGAGAATTACTGCAGTTTTGCATTTTCAACAGGATACAAAGACTAGTATAATCCAAATGGGGCCAAATATATTAAATGCTGGTTAGAAAACGAATCTCAACCGGAAGTAATTTTCTGATTTCTCAGAATACCCTCACTGACCTCAAAGGACCAAAAAGAAAATATAATCTGCACTATGGGTGATGTACGGGGAGACTTTTTAGGGCTGCCACATGGCACATCACCAGCTGCAGTAATAGCAAATAAAAATAAAACTGAGATCCTGAGAATATTCCGAATTGTCTCCCTTCTGTTTTAAAAAGGATATAGCTCATATTTAAAGTGACAAACGGTTCTTTTGAACCAAGGAACCAAATATTAGTATGCTAGATGAAACCAATGTCATTATATATGTATTTGTATTTTCCATTTTCATTTTAGGCGATACAGTATGGATCAGTGGTGTACCCTTAAACATTCTTCTACCTGCAACACCTCAGTATATAACATATGATGGCTCACTGACACAGCCTGGGTGCCAGGAATCAGTTACATGGGTGATTTATAATAAACCTATATATGTACTGAAAGAACAGGTAAAAATTACGAGTTTTGGATGGGCAATCAGAGGCACAATCATATAATGTGGAATTAAAGTTATCTAGTATTTCTGTAATTATGCTTTGATATATACATGTGCATACTTATATACATTAAAACTGATAAATAATAAACATATAGATATACCTGCCAGACCGAAAAAGGTACAAGTAGGCAATGATCAGGAAAAGGCGCAATCAGAAAGAAATTTCCAGTTCAAAAACATAAAGTATTGAAATATGGCTGTAGGGAACGGACTGTAACTATTGTTGTCAGAGCCTCCAGCCAAATCTCTATCAACTGAACATAGTGAAAGTATATTGTTAAAGACTAACTTTTGAACGTTTCGTTAACGAATAAAACTTGGCCTCATTCATTCAAAATAATCTTCCATTTATTTTCAGCTTCAAGAACTCCGTAACGTCAACAAAGAAGGAGGCGAGCATTTATTGATATCAGGAAACATTCGACCAACAATGGCATTAAACAACAGACTTTTACGAACAAATATAAATTATAGACCTGCGGTAAGTTTTATTTTTCAAATTTTGTTTGCAAGTGTGCAAGACAAGATTACTAACTTTACAGAAGAAATCATTTTGTATAGTTTTGTCAACAAACGAGAATGCTGCATGATTTACTAATGATGCAGTTCGTTACTATCTTATATAACACATTATAAAGCCAGATATTTTGCCAGATTTTTCTTCTTAAATAGAGAATCTTCTTACACGAGAGGTCATTTCATATGAAATTTATCAAACGAACCTTCGGCAAGTTTATGACAATGACAATGACAAATTTTATTAGGTAATATAGGCCACCGGCCCTGTATACAACAATGAACATGTTTATCATTTCGGCTTCATAAATAGGAAAATAATTACATACATATTAGATTATTAAATTTCATATGAAATGACCACGAGTGCAAGATTCGTTTTATCATATGACTTTTAAAATAGGATTTTATCGCCTGATAAGTAGACATATTTTAATGAAAATTTACAAATGATTTTTGTTACGGTCGTCGTCAATGACGTTACGTATTCCCACAAAAGTTAATAATAATATTATTTTTATTAGTAAGTTATAAAACAAGTGTGGTCATAACATTTTTATTGCATGACGTTATCCACTGGAAAACAGCAAAAACGCGACGTCATATGATAAATAGAGGATATTACACGAGTAGAAAACAGCGACGTCATAATTATGATAAAAGCAATTTCAGCATTTATTAACTGTTATCTGGAGCAATTGGGTGCTTTACATCGGTTTATCATTTTAATGCATTGTTTCATTCCAGACAAAAGCTTGTTCTATGGCTAAAGAAACATTCTATGAAGGTAAAGACTTGCAACTGAGCCGCGTCTTGAGAAAACTGGATTTTGCCTGTGCGAAAACAAAGGCGCAGATCAGCTTCGCAGTAACTGCGAAGCTGATCAGCGCATTTGTTTTCGCTACACGGATGGTAAAATTACCCCTCTAACTATTTCCAAAAGTTCAAGCTCCTATTCTTTTTCTGTCTCGACGCAGGCTAGTTCGGAAATTCTGAAGACTGGTTTTCTTTATCTAATTCATACTGTATTTATATGCTGGACAACAACGTACGGTAACCGTGGATCCACAGTATCTGTTGATAATGCTACGAACTTGCAAAACACATCGATGGCAAAAAATCAGTCAGTACATTTACTATTCAAAATTTGATAAGTATCAATGTATTATTTTTCATACGGCACACGTAATATAAAACACTCCATGTTTGACCCAAATCTAATGACAATCCCTAAGAAGCAAGAGTGTCGGCCTCATCTAATGCCTTGAAGTGCCTGGCCACAAGAAATTTGAAAAAAGCAGATGGATTACCATAGTGCGTAGAACAGTCGTTGCATTTAAAAATAATGAAATTATGGCATTTCTTCTAAAAGTCCACAGGTACACACAATTCGACTTGAAATTGATTTTTCTAGAAATCACTCTTTAATACATTCTGGCAGATGTGAGCAGTGCGAAACTTGCTTGGAATCATAATGGAAAACGATCACTGTTTTTGTCAAAATTTAAATTTTAGAAGAAATGCTCTATGGACTTCGGTAGGACATTGTCTTGTTTAATTTTTCGTAGTGACTATACAGTCAGACATAAGTTAAGCATCACCGGAACATATTGTGTCATAACTTTTTTGATAGATGACATTTCTTCACCATGTATGTTTTGAAACCAAGCGTAATTATTTAGGAGTAAAAAGGTATTTAGCCACTGCCAATGACATGTAAACGTTTGTCGTACTGACCGGATGCATAACCCTACCTCCATGAATTCAAAACACAAGTTTGGTACATGTACTGTACCTTGCTTTTTATGGACCCACTATACAAAATGTAGAGTGCTTTATGATCTAACTGCAGCTTCGACATCTCTTGGAATATGTTCCAGAATTAATTAGCAAAACCATTCGACTTGTACCATTTATGGCATTTGTTAAATAAATGATAAACAACAAAATTTGATACACCTTAAGGTAATTGACTATGTAAACATACCCTGAAATAGCCAAGAAGTTTAAAATGTTCAAATCGCCAAAAAGTGTAAAATGTTAATGTCACTTTGTTACAATGTCAAATCCATCCTAACCACCATGAAAATGCAACAGTTATGAAAGGTTCAGGAATGGCATGTTACATAGTGAAAACGTAATGCTTGAATACAGTGATGGCATCATTTCCGCAAACGGTTCTCGTCAAAGGCTGTTCCTCGCAATACTATTTCATATATCAAAAAGGGCTTGGCATGCACTTGTCAACAATTCATTATTCTTTCATATCCAAGTAAGATTTTTATACTCACACTTTCCGTCTGCACCCTGGAAGCCCAAATATAAGGGTCCCATGCGTCCCCATTTCCGCACACCTGTCCCCAATTCCACAAACGCAATCAGATCAGTAAAATTCACATACAAAGAAGTGAAGGAAACTCTTCTTTGTGTATAAAATGGTTGTAGAGAACTATGACAAGGCGCATCGTAGTATAATACACTTCCGCTCTGCCTAAGACCTAACCAAATCAATGGATCATGTTCGACGAACAACGTTATTACAACGTATATTCCAGATTTTCACTGGACCTGATAACCAGGTAAAAAGTTGTTTTGTTTTATTTCTTGATGGATTCCTGTTCAATAGGCATTGTCTTAAAGAATCTGACCGACGACAATATTTCATCATTGAGGGTTTTGAGAAATTGAAGATGGCGTCCAATATGTCTGCCAATACAGAATTTTCAACTATAATTATTATTAGTTATAATGATTTTAAATATGTTTGTGCTTATTTTGTCATCAAATCATGGAGGATGATTAAAGGTGAAACTTCACTCGTTTTGAGAAGACTGTGAACATCAAACTTTTTCAAGATGGTATCCAAAATGGCCACCAGAAATAGATTGTTCAACATTAGTAACAATGATCAAAATGTAATTTCTGTATTTATCTTGAAAGTATGCAGTAATGGTTTTCGTCAACGTTAGAACATAGAATGTTCGCCGCAACTTGACGTAAATTTTCACAAAGTCGATAAACCATGACACATAGGCCAAGGACATCACGTCAAGATTGTAGAGTATGCCAAGGACAACATCTAAGCACGGTTTCATGCGTACCGCTTTTATTGCTACAGAGAAATATAGAACGAATTCTGGACGGACGAGCGCTCTTGTTATGAATGGTTCTTATTTTAGTGGAGATGGAAATGACATGAATCCTGCACTTCCGGATACAAGCATGAAACTTGGCAGATATGTTTATAAGCCTGGACTATTTGAAATTTTCTCGTTAGCCAATCAAAATTACTCCAATTTTCAAGATGGCGGCTCGAAATTCCAAGATGGCTGCCAAAATAAATATTAAATCAGAAAATGGTGTTCTAAAATAATATTTCTGGATTATTTGCAAATAAATAAATATTTAATTGAGTCAATATTGCCTTTGTGGGATTTTAGAAGGGGCCCACAATGGGGAAAAGTAAGGCAATTTAGCTAAAAAGCTGTTTTGCAACAAAACTCTTTTTATACTTAAGTGAAAAAAAAACTAAATTCAATTGTCATTATTGCCTTTACTCAAGTCATGAATAACATAGTTTCAGTTTTAATGGGTACTGGAAATAAGGTCTATTTGAATTATGGGGTTGCTGAGGGGCAAAATTTGAAACTGATTAGAATGGCTTTTATGAAGAATCGTGAAGTTTCTAACCTTTACTGGGAAATATGAAAATTTATAATGCAAATACACTTTGCTCTACACATTTTGATAATACAATTCTTCTTCGTTTACTTCTTCTTCTTCTTCTTCTTCTTCTTCTTCTTCTTCTTATAAAATATCATGATGAACGATTTTAACATGAAATGAACTATGTACAGCCAAAAAGTGCTACTTAGGATTGCAATAAACTTAAGCTGGCTACTGATGCTTCCAAATAGTTTTCGGTCACACCAACGACGACAACAGAAACAACAAGAACATGTACTACTAATACTTTTCATCTTTAATGTACATTCTGCGCACATTTTTAATCTTTAGTTGTACATTTTAGATAGTGGATGAATAGGACAATTTAAGCTCTAACCTCCCGCTTGAAAGTTAAGGAAGTCTATTAGAAAGTTTTCTTTCATTCTGGATTTCATCTATATGCTTGCATCGTCACAGATTCTATTTTCTTCATAATGTTCTGCTGTTCTGTTGGAGGAGTAGCACCAGCTTGATTGGTTCATGAAGCCTGGTCGCTAGACTCTATCGGTGTCTTTAATTCTTAATGAGACTTAACGGGTGTCTTTGTAGCATTTCCGTTTTTTCGCCTTGAGAGTGGATTCCATCCTATAAGTCTCTGTAGAAAACCTTTCTTTAGATGTTGCTCATCAGGCATTCCTATATAAAGTTGGTGCATCTTAGCTGTGAAACTATAATACCATTTGCATTTTTGCGTCCTTTGATTGCTCCAGACCACTGTGTCTGTAAGCTTGTTTTAACGCTTGATTTTAAGTTTTCTCAAGTAGACATGGTGATCTCTTTGGATGATGTTGATATAATAGTCATGCCACGCATGAATATAGGAGAGTTGACTGAGACATGTAGACTTTCAGCTTGGTATCGACCTTTGTTTCATTTTGCTTATACATTTGCACATATTCTTCCAAATGCTACACTGGCTTTTGCTGTTCTAGTCATCAATACGCACTGTTGTGGAGAAACTGCTTCTCGGGTAGATGGATGTATTAAACAAATCAGTATTTGTCCTCTGTGTCTGGTGTGGGTTCGAGCCCCGTGCTGGCAACACACGTGAGACAAGCCAACTTCTGCTTGCGGGTGTGCCGGGTGTTTTTTCTCGGGAATCTCCCGTTTTCGCCCACCTACTGATTGGCCCGTCTCATATGAGCTGAAATAATCTTGAAAGGGACGTAAAACTGTAAAACTGAATTTTAAAAAGTATTTGTCCATTCGTGGTGATTAGCGGATTATTGTACAGCTTTCCGGTGCCGATTGGAGCACAACATTTGTCTTTTTTTGTTGATTGTAAGGTCATAGCTATCACAGGTAATCCATGTGGATCTGTTGCACCATGCATTTATGCATATGAGCTGATATTCTTCGCCATTTCCCTTATCTTTGTCATCTGCATAGAGTATATAATCCAGCACATCTATGTGCACCTTAGTTTTGGTTTTCAACTTCCGTTGGTTGAATAATTTTCTATCAAAAACGTTCCTGATTGGAAAATGAGCATCACAGACTTAAACGGCTTCAATGAGTATCGCAAATGATATCATACACAAAGGTGTTGTCCCCTAGCGCAACCCTGTTTGGCCTCATTTGTCATATCACAAGGTTAATAGAACTCCCCCATCGTCCTGTGCATGCATATCATCATTCCCACAGGATGACCATTTGACCATGATTTACTTTGACAGCCCGCAAGTCTCTCACAACTTTGTTTAAATTTTTGGTGAAGTTGAAAAGCGCCATATATAGGTCTGCTTTCTGTTCTTGACATTTCTCATGAAGTTGTTGAAGTTGTCTTAATATATGAAAATCATCATTGTCTTCCTGTCATCTCTGAATCAGCATTGACTTTCCGGAATAAATCCTGTCTGTCGAAGACTTCAGGATTTCCT
This sequence comes from Rugalucina vietnamica, assembly GCA_964017185.1. Taxonomy (NCBI): domain Eukaryota; kingdom Metazoa; phylum Mollusca; class Bivalvia; order Lucinida; family Lucinidae; genus Rugalucina; species Rugalucina vietnamica. Next base: position 47,157,967 of record OZ024875.1, read on the forward strand.
TTCTGTGTGTAAAGATGAATGTCTCGTGGGAATTCTTCCTTCCTCCACGCAGCCACGGTGAAATAGCTCTTTCAGTCTCTCTGTCATGGATAGCCCCCAGACGGCAGCGGAACTTGCATTTGAACATGGAAATTTGCCAGCTGAGAGTCTGTTGAACTGCTAGAGACTCCTTTAAACTACCCTTGCATATTTGATTTTAATTTGAAGCGTATATTTCTGGCTATCGTTGCCGATTTATAAGAGATCACTGGTGACGATTTAGTACTTTATTAGTATTTTATTGTCTTTCATCTATGACGGTTTGGTATTTATCAAGCAAACAAACTGAATTTCTTCTATTTGCTTTCAAGAGTCTTGCATGTCTCTGACTTTTGATATAGATTGACAAATATTGCTGCTGGTTTGTCTTCTTGAAGAAGGAGCTAGTATCATCTTAATGCTTGTGCTGTTCCTCATGATTCTAGAAGCCTCCGAATATCTTAACCATTCTCATCAAACCAGTAATTGAGTTTTCGAGATGGATGTCCTAAAAGTTCTATAGCTGAAGAATGTTCCAGTTTTCTTCTGTGTCTTCCAAACTGAGATTGATTGCACCCAGTTGGATGCAAATGTACCATTCTATTTTGGTTCAATTTCGAGACACCCAGTCTCTATGGTGGTTTCTTGCTTAAAAGTCGCCTGTAAGGCTTGTGTTTGATGACATCAGTCTATAATCTATTCAGCACCCTGCTCTACATTACATTTGTCACTCTGACACCCTGCCTGTCTTTTCTCCACACTATGACATACAGTTTATGAGACGCCCGTGTTTGGATCGCAGATGCACCCATGATGTTCACTTGTATATCACTTCATCTGGACTGATCATGGTAGGTGTATGAGATGGACAATATTGACATATTTATCGCCCGTCAGAGGAAGTATCGAAGTCATTAGGTGGTCATTGATGCCTTATGGCAATTCTGACAGCTTACACAAAGCCAACTTCTCCTTTATGGCTCTTCTCACTTTGGCCTCCACACTAGGAGAAAGTACAGCCGGCACCAACTTTATTTCCATAACCTCTACAAACTAAGTCTCACTCAGTGCAGCTATCTGCGTAACTGTGACTAACAAGTGACTGTTCTACGCTGTTGTCCAGTCGACCCAGGATTACCTATTAAGGGGCGAACATTCCTCTGCTGATCTTCAATGGTATGACTAACATCTCAGTATTTGGGAGTCAATATTGACTGCTTAATAAAGGTGCTTTACATAAATTCATGTTAAATATTATGTTTTCCTACATGTACAATTATGACCAAGGGAGAGTGGTAGCCTTGCGGTAAAGCGTCGGACTGACTGCATCGAGAGATCCTGGGTTTGGTCACCACTGGGTACGTCGTATTGTGTCCTTGAACAAGACATATTTACTCACCACAGAACTGAATCATACCAAGTAGTGTTAGTTCAGTGCAGGCATGACTGCAAAAAATGTTGACTCAATACAAAGAAGAAAAACAATATTGACCATCCGTACATGTTGACTGTAGCTAAATATACCCCTATACTACTATGATTAAAATAAAAAATATCAATTGTTCAACTTTGAAAGATCAGTCGAGTAGATAATAAATATTTGTAATGCTTAAATCATATTTATCTTGTGTCTTTTCACACAGGAGCCTGTAATGATCCATATGAATGTGTACTTGTTGAGTGATGCTTAAATTATGGCAATTTACGGTATTATATTTTCACAAAAGCAGTTTTATGGCATTGTTGGACACGTTGATGAGTCCCAGAACAATGGTTTAAGCAATGACAATCAGTAGTGCAATAAAATCCACCCATTTACAAATTCCAGTAGTATAGTTTGTCAATTAATCGTAAAATTAAAATGATTTTGACGGTCATCTTGAAAATTGCGTTAGCCACCTTGAAAATGGAAAAAATTGAGATGGCTAACGAGAAAATATTTATTAGAAAGGATTAAAGAACATATTCTGAAAGTCTCATACTTGTATCCGGAAGTGCAGGATTGTCTCAAAATCCTGACGTTTCCATCTCCACTATTTGTAAATACGACTCCTCGAAAACAAATGCCCTACGAAGACCCTACCGGGTTTGGGGATGGGGGCTTAGTTCCCTGCTCTCTAAAAGAAAATTGCCTTTCTCCCCAGCTCCTAAGAATGTGTTCGTCAAATCCCTGCTCCCTAACACACACCCTGATTACAAATGACTAGTGCATAACCCAAAAGCTGTGGGAAGTTTATGCGTCTTGCTCGAGCCTTTGATACGACGCTCTACCACCGAGCCACTGCGCTCCTCCCATGTATATAACTATTGATGAAAAATGAAAGAAGAGTCGAGAGTATGAGATCTACATTATTTATCTTCTCTTTCTGAAACAACAATTATAATGTGGACACTGGAATAGCATAATCTATGGATATTCGCTTAAAGGTCATTCAAATTGCCATCCTAGCATCATAACAATCAAGTTTGCGAAACTGAGGACGCACCATGCCCTTCTTTGATATGGAATAAAGTTTTACAGCATTTATAAATTATCAATTAATTTTCATGAATACATACCTGACAAATATGTCTTCCTTCCTGGAATACAAATGTGTTGTACAATCCCAACGTGCAGCAGCAATTACGCCATTAATTGGATGTCAAAAAATCGAAACGTGAAAAGCGACTAAAAATAGATTTACGAATTTGACATCCCGCTATTGTGTTGAAGATAACGATTAGATGGCGTAATATTTTTGAAATTCGATTTCGCTAATCGAAAGAGGAATAAAAATGGATTTTAAAAAAACATAATCATATTTTCTTTCTGGAAGGTAAGGCATGTTGAATTGCGATTGAAAGTGGGGGTGTGCGGATCTGAGGACAGAGCGGAAATGATGCCATCACTGTAACAGATGGCTATTCCTGTAACTTCCATAAAAACTGAGTATAACAAAGTGCCTGTTCGATCTCGTCTATTTTTAGCTCTACTTTATTTTCGAGCGTATACAAATTCAAATCGAATTATACAGTTACTAAGGGCATACCCCCAAAATTGGGGTAAGTGTATAAATGCTCTCATAGATTCTAAGCGATTGAGGCAAATGTCATTCTGACAGTTCTAACAGATCAAAAAAGACACTGGTAATATGTTGTCAGAGAATAACTGTTGTTATGAAGTAAAATTCTTACTTCAAAACCGTCTCCAAAATAATGTTAGGGTGATGCTTAACTTATGTCTGACTGTATATATACATTGTCAAACAAAACGCAAACGAAGCCAACTAATAGACGCAAATGAAGCCAACATTCTCATTACGAAAACACGCCTATATAATATATACAGATTTGTAAAATATTGAAAATTTTCAGTAGAAAATTTTTGATATTTTTCTGATTTTTTGCTCGACACATAGATTGTGGGTACACTTTAGAACCGCCTCGGTGGTTCTAACGAGTACCCACAATCTATGTTTTGGAGCAAAAATAAGAAAAATATGTATAACCCTGCATGCCCCAGTTTTGCTGTATAAAAGTGGGGATATAAACTATATATTGCACAAACATGTTATCCCGATGATAAGCCAACATTCTGGGTCCAAGAGGGCTGCCATTAGATTTGGATCAAACTCGGAGTGTTTTACATGTGTGCAGTACGGAAAAGAACATTGATTTTTAGTATAGTATTTTGCTTCTTTATTTAACCAGAGTTGCTGCTAATTTGTCATTTCACCAATATACAGAAGGCCCTAAAATTACGAACCGTACAAATGATGCAAAATATAAGTGTTCATGTATAATATTATGTATTTTCGGTTTCAGTGAACACCATACAACCACGAAGAACACGATGATACACGAGGGAGTACGAGTCAAGATACCAAAGACAAAATAGCTACGAATTAAGTCTCATTCTGTGATTTCTTCTTGGAAAAGAGGTGTTACTAATTAACTCATTTAAGCCTGGCGTCCCTTTTATGGGACATAGGCAAACAGAATAGCCCCAGATGTGACGCCGCAGAACGCGGCGTCCCATCTGGGGCTATTCTGTTTGCTTAGAGAATTTTCATCGAAAAATTGAATACAATTTTAAAATCACTAATGACGCCCCTAAAATGAAAGTGGAGTCAAATGATCAAATATGGGTTAATGGTCAAAAACACGGTGGTTAAAAGTAGTTCAGTGCGATAATCGGGGCTCATTGTGGTATTTACGAGAAAAAAGGTCTGCGTCTTCCAATGTAAGATTTATCAAATGTGGTAATGAACTAGCCAGAAAACGAGGTTTAGATACAACACTTTTTTAAAAGAAGATGGTGCTGTTTTTAAAATTATACGTATGTTAGTTAGAATTGTCTATGTATCATTGTCGGCTTTATGTTTGAATTTAAATACGGTTGATGCTTACGGACGTCTTTGAAAATAATGTGAACATATGAGAGTGAGAGTAAAGTAAAAACAGTTTATATTTTAGATTCCTCATATTATGTTATATCTAATTTTAAATATACATGTTAATTGTAGTATTGTAATAATCCCATATATGTGATAATAAATGTTGGCCTGAGAATGGAGAGGCACATATAAAATAATTCTTTAGTTTGTAAGCATGTATATTTAACCGGAAGCTAATGGAGATTTGAGCCGCGACGCCAGAAAACCGGTCTTCGGGGTTTCCGAGCAGGTCCGACATAAATCGGCCTGTACAGTTACAGAAACAGGCTAGAAGCTTGAAATTTCGGATTTAAGAAGAAGAGAAATTGTACTATCCGTGTAGCGAAAACAAAGGCGCTGATCAGCTTCGCGGTTACCGCGAAGCTGATCTGCGCCTTTGTTTTCGCCTAGGCAAAAATCCGGTTTTCTCACGATGCGGCTCAAAATTTTATAGGATGGGTATACTCTGGCGTCGTCGTTGTCGATGTTTACAATGTTTAACCAGCTCCTCTGAAACCGCTTGGCAAATCATGCGATGCATCCTTAGAAAGGGGGAAATAAAGTTTATATAAATGGCCCATGTCACATGACCAAGATGTTTGCCAGGGATATAAATAGCAAAATAACTTGAAAAATCTTCTACAGAACCGAAAGACCTAGCATCTTGAAACTTGGTATTTAACACCAGGCTCTCAACATTTAAAACGTTTATATAAATCATGACCCTGGGATGACCTTAACCTATTTTATAGTAAGGTCAACTTAGATCAAATATGTACATGTATTTGAATGGGGGTGAATGGTTAAATGGGGGAAACTTGCTGGAAATAGGAAAATGGACAGAATATTTATCTTTGTGTCATTGTCTGCCGCTGCCCCGGGGTGAATTCCTTGTATATCTTCTGAAACAGCCAGGTTTCGTATGTAGCCCTGTTGCAAAAGGAGAATGAATCTTTGTATAAATGATCCAGGTCACACGACCAGTATGGGAAAAAACTAAAATGACAATATAAAATTACTGCGGGGCTTAAACCGGTTTTACAGGCGCCTAACCTCACCCTCATCTTCTGCAGTGGTTCACAACATTTAGTTAGTTGTTCGGTCCTCGTGGTGAATCTCTAACTAGTCAATGAATAATCAATGACAAACGAATACATCATGATAATCACCTTGATGAATAAAATACGAGGACTCAACAGATTCAGTAAGCTGCCTGACGATGGAGATCAGATCACTGGGCGCCAAATAACTTACTGAAACCTGGAGCAAAAGAAAAACACTAGTTGCACCCCGGTGGGCCAAGCAATAGACAAGAAGCTCCGGTCCCCGGTTTTTGGGTCCTCGTTTTTGATTCACCAGGGTGGTTATCATGATTTATTCGTTTGCCCTTAATGATTCATTGACTAGTTAGAGATTCACCACGAGGGCCGAACAACTAACTAAATGTTGTGAACCACTGCAGAAGATAATTTTATATTACTGATCGTGATCTGGGGCTATTTTGTTTGCCTATGCCCCATAAAAAGAACGCCAGGCTTACATGAGTTGACTTGATACCTTCAATCTGTTTTTTTTTCATATTAATTTTGTCTCTGACGTCAGGGTATTATTCTGCCGTAGTAACACGCTGTATCCTGCTTCTTTCAGGTCTACATGTTGTATATAGGCATAACAAACATTTGTCAGACTATCATCAGAGCAGCCAGCACTGCTTCCAGTTCATTTATTTAAAAGTATCTTAAATAAGTTCTGCTATCGGAAGTTCATTAAACACTGCTCGTGGCCTATCGATTCTGTAATGCGTCCTGGATCAGCAATAAATATAGGCAGTGTCGTAAAGACGCTTCCATTCTTGTCTCTCGAAAGCTTTTACACTGTCTCTTGTCAGACACAAATTGTTCTTTGTCAGTCAAATTATCACCTTTTAGTTAAAGGAAGAAACAATCAGTCGTGATGGATGTGATTGCTGACAACAGGATTTCGAGTAGAATTAAGGAGCCCTTGGACGTATTAAGTTTACAATGTGCCACAGCTTTTAAGCCCCCCAGTAATTTTATATTACTGATCGTTCCAAGGCGATACTTCCATTGTGGTTCTTATAGTTTTGTGTTTTGGAGTCGAATTTTTGTGCTGTTTGAGCCTTATGTACGTTATCATATTTAAGAAATATATCAGTTCTAGCAGTGGATTGTTGAGTAATATACCACTGTCTGGAGGTCAGTTGCAAAGCAGAACAAATCACGAGCGCGCAGCGCGAGTGATTTATCTGCGTACAACTGATTAGTTGCATCTGCGTACAACTAATCCGCCCAGTGACATATCGCCCAATATATCACTGCGCTTTACCATTGGCTTCTATAGGCAGGGGGTGTTAGAATTTTAGTCGGGTAACTGAGTGGCCGCCAATCAGGGAATAACTGCTCACTCGTCTTACGGTACGTTTCCTTGGTATAAGTATCTAAATGTCAGTTTGGCTTTTCCCACCCCTCGGTTTGTGGAGTGGGAATTTCTCTCTGATTGCGCCATTTCCTGATTACCTTTTTAATGTCATTCTATGCTAGTCGGATATGAGTGTGTGTTTTTTTCAATGGCAATCTACAGCTTTTCCATATAGCAATGTGCAGTTTTTCATGACAATCTACAGCTTTTCCATATAGCAATGTGCAGTTTTACCAACTTGAAGGCAGTCTACTGTTTTACATTGGCAATGAGCGTTTTTGCCATGACAATATGTCGATTTACAATAGCATACCAATATGCAGCTTTTCATTGACTAGTTAGAGATTCACTACAATGACCGAAGAACTAACTAAATGTTATGAAACACTGCAGAAGCTGAGGGTAAGGTTAAGGCCATGTAAAACCGGTTTAAGCCGGCCAGTAATTTTAAATTACTGATCGTTCCAATCGTTCCAAGGCGATACTTCTGTGGTGGTTCTTATTGTTTTATGTCTTGGTGTTTGAAATTTTTGTGCTGTTGGCGCCTTATGTATGTTTAGGTAGCTGATTGGCCACCTATTGGGAAAATAGCTGCTCATTCGGCTTACGATATGTTTTCATGGTATCAGTACCTGATTGTTGATTTAGTTTTTCCTACCTCGGTAATTGGAGTGGGAAAGTCTTTCTGATTGCTTCTTTTCCTAATCTTTGCCTACTTTACCTATTCAGTGATATTTAAAAAGCTTGATTTTTTTATCATATCAACGCACACCGCCCCCCGCAGTAAAATTATACAGTTGGACAATGGTTTCTGGTCTAATTGAATCTATGAAGGAATTAGTCCAAAAAGTTCCATTTATATCAAAGTCGTACCGTAGCAAACAGAGCAGTAAAGAAAAAAGACCAGACTACAGTCCTGGTCTTTGATTCATCAGGATGAAACTTCAAATAAAAATTGGATTTGGTCAATAAAAAATTCTGGTGAGGTGCTCAATAAATTGAAGTGTAGTGGGTTCCGTGCGACGAGCTTGTCCACATATGATTTTTCTACTCTGTATACAACTTTACCACATAATCTAATTAAAGAAAAACTTCTGGATTTGATAGAGTGGACCTTCAAAAGGGCATTAATAAACTATGGTTCACTTTATTTGGCATGTAATGACAGAAAGGCTTTTTTTTACTTCCTCTGACCAAAGTCGGTATACACTTTGGTCATATCAGAATGTGTGCGACGCCTTATCCTATCTCATGGATAATATTTATATTAGATTTGGGACCAAGTTATACAGACAAATTGTTGGAATTCCGATGGGTACAAATTGCGCACCTCTCGTAGCTGATTTATTTTAATACTGCTACGAAAGAGATTTCATGGATTCTCTTAACCATGATAATCAAGCTGATGTTATCGAGGCTTTTAATTCCACTTCTAGGTACCTCGATGATCTTTTGAACATTGACAATCCTTTCGGAACCAGAATTTTATGGTGACTTGGTTTACAAATTTAAGAGACTTATAGGAAGTAATGATTTTTCTTTTCAGTTTAGAAAAATCATAACACGTTACAAACATATTGGTTATAACTTGAATGTTATGCGACAGTCTGCATGCTTAGTTTTTAACCCAATCACGGTTGATAACTATGCTGCCTTCTTTAATTGCACGCCGGTGGGTCGGGCGTCAGACTCTATGATGGCCCCGACTTAAAGCTATTCATTTTAGTTGGTTGGTGCCGGAGCTTCTTGTCTGTTGCTTGGCCCACCGGGGTCCATCTAATGTTTTTCTTTTGCTCCGGAGTTAGTAAGTTATTCGGCGCCCAGGGATCTCCATCGTCGGGCAGCTTACTGAATCTGTGAGTCCTGGTTTTTGATTCATCAGGATGTTTATCATGATTTATTTGTTTGTTCTTGATGATTCATTGACTAGTTAGAGATTCACCACGAGGACCGAAGAACTAACTATGTTATGAACCACTGCAGAAGCTGAGGGTGAGGTTATGCCCATGTAAAATCGATTTAAACCCGCCAGTAACTTTGTGTTACTGATCGTTCCAAGTCGATACTTCTGTGGTGGTTCTTTTTGTTTTATGTCTTGGTGTTTAAAATTTTTTTTGTGCTGTTGGCGCCTTATGTATGTTTCATATTTTTAGTTCAGTTAAGGTAACTGAGTGGCCACCTATTGGGAAAATAGCTGCTCATTCCGCTAACGAAATGTTTTCATGGTATAGATACCTGATTGTTAGTTTGGTTTTTTCCCACCTCGGTTTGTGGAGTGGGAATCTTTTTCTGATTGCGCCTTTTCCTGATCTTTGCCTACTTGTACCTTTCTGTATGTAATATGCCAAATTCTTGACTTGAAATTTCGTCATTATTAGATCTGGATCATCTCGGAAAATCGCGACCGAAATTATCGCTTATATACGCGACCATCATTTCTCCTTATAAAGGGGAATCACTCCAAACGACTTTTCTGGCGAAAGAATGGAACGATGTATGCTCAGTGTGCTCATATATGCTACTGATATTTATTATTATTTATCTCGTTGACTTTGATATAAAGAATAATAATAAGATAACTATAAAGAATTTCATGAACATCAAATTTATCTGCTGACATTGCTTATGATCGAAGTGTGCTCTATTTTTAAAGAGAATAAAATGAAACCTAACAGCCACATTACAGCTATAACTTGATAAAAAAAAACAGATGGGTATTTCTGAGTAAAAACTAAAACGCAACGATTATATAGAAAGGACAAGTTTTAGAAAGTTAAAAACAACAAACTTATTTGCTAATGTTGCTAATGTTCAGCTGCTATGACATGGTCTGAAGGAAGAAAAATACTATTAAAGTTAATCCAGTTGAATAAGGCAATGAATTGTAAATTACTAAATGAAAAGCATTGCTTGGAGCAATCTTACACAAGTACAATTCATTAATGAATTGTTCGTGAGGATCGTAAATCAAATAGAAACAAAGCAATAGCTCAATGTACTGTGAAATTCATTGGGTAATTAACAGCTTTCGAAGTTGCGAATGAATTTATAATTGTAAAACGTAAATTAGATACAAACTTAATTATGTTCTCTCATAACATACCTTTCAGTGGCACGAAAACATTGTCAAGCAGACAAGATGGACTAAAGCTGCCTATATACTGTGGACATCTTTATATACCCCCAGAGAAGTGTGATTCTGAACATCTATTGCATACACAAATAATGCTTTTTTCTGCACATGTTACATCTATAGGATATGTTTAAAAAGGTACAGTGAAACATACTTTGCTTGTCCGGGATGGATGCCATTGGAAAGATAAAAGTGGGCATAGATCAGGAAATGGTGCAATCAGAAAGAAATTCTCACTCCAAAAACCGAGGTGGGAAAAACTAAATTAACACTCATGTACTTATACTAAGAAAACATATCATAAGCCGAGTGAGCAGCTATTTTCCCAATAAGCGGTCACTCAGTTACTCAAAGTGAACTAAAAAAATAAAAACTTACATAATGTGCAAAAAGCACAAAAAATGAACACCAAAACATAAAACAATAAGAACCACAACATAACGATTAGTAATATTTCTTTTATAATTTACAGAGAAAACCAATGTATATTAAAATTGATAAAATTGGTATTTTCATTTATATGAAATTTCACTGATATCAAATCTCACTGATATCGAAAGTCACCAGTGACTGATATCGGCCTATATCTTTACTGTAGAAGAGGAACTACTTTTATAGTTTGTTTATGTTTTGTCAAAATTTGTCTCCCCTGTGAATGGAACACTGTATAGAAAAAAAAAACCTGTTCAATAAAAACACAAGAAAATGGAACAATGTGACTTCATGAACCCTGACTTTGAATAAATAGAGCATACTGACCTTGATGATGAGGACCTTTACAAGGCTGTAGATGTGGTTTAGACTCAATCCCAGTCCACAGAAACTCCTGATTCTTCTGCTGCCAACGGTGCTTTATCCACAGAGCCTGCACATTTTGAGGAGCCACCTCTAAATCCTAGCAGATTTACCTCACATACTCCAATTGATAAGTTCCTCCAACAGCAGCAAGATGCATACACAAAACGCTTTAACACAGGGTGATATGAAACTGTTCTAAAGCTACCTTGCATCACAAAATGAAACAATAGTTCCTCTCATTATTCCACCATCAAAACTGTCTGGCTACATACCTGGTTTCCTACTGTCTGTACGTAAGAAGGATGGTGAAGAGTTTGAGCCTGTAACCCTATGGTCCTTCTTTTCTTCCATCAGCTGTCATACGAACGGCTACAAGTTCTCCATAATGGCAGATATTCAGTTCCGCCAATGCCGTGATATCCTTGCCGCTAAATCAAAACAGGGGAATAAACCCAAAGCGGCCGATGAGATTTCAAATGAAAACATAGATACCATGTATGAGAAGCAGGTTTTAGGTCTCTCCACACCCAGTTCTATCACATACACAATGTGGCTTATATGTACTCTGCCAAGTTCGGTATGCGAACTGGAAAGGGAACCCACGATCGATGCTGGGGTGATATTGACTTGAAGCAAGACGATGATGGCTCAGAGTGCATTGTGTACACGCAAGAATACACGCAAGAACGGCAAACCAAAACGCGATCAGGATCAAACCCTAGAGATGTGCGTAAAACATGCTGTTCCAGAAGAACCTAACCTGACAGGGACCCCGTAGTTGTGTATAAGAAATTCAGAAGTGTCCATCCTGTTGAAATACTGGATCCTGACAGTCCATTTTTCTTGTCAATAAACCATTCTCACAAGCCAGGTAAACCTTGGTTCAAGAAAACACCAATGGGAATCAACAAAATCTATTCCATCATGAATGATATGAAGACAGGAGCCGGACCTGAAACATCTGACAAGCGTCTCACACCTTACAGGAGTGTGTCACCAATCATTTTATTGGTTTGTACAGTGTATGTATACAATACCAGAAACAGAAACAGAACTTTATTAACTTAAGCATATACCACGTGATTCTCAGTAGTGTTATACATTGTTAGAAAGGGCAACATTTCGCCTTTATAATGATACCAAATTATGTTTAAAATTAATAAATAAAATGATTTGTCTTGAAAGACACGTGGGGTAAAACCACTGGCATGTTTTCATGAAATTCTAAACCTTATGTTGTAATTTTCGTGTGTTGTTCATTAACGGATGTTCGCTGCTAACATTTGACATTTCGGAACTTCCGGTTTTTCTTTTGTTGAATATCTCGTAAACGATTACAGATATTTTCCTAATATTTTATACTTGGATACATATTGATGATATGCATTGAATGAGCCATGAAAATTGTCAATCTAAGAAGCTTCATTTCACCCCATTTTCTGCAACTTTTCAGAAAATTTTAGTTGACAGTAAAATTTAGGGGGTAGGGTACATTAAACTTGAATATTACACATCTTCAAATTAATTGCACTAGTTCGATATTTATTTTAGCTGTAGTTTATATGTACATGGTCTTCTAAGTCAGTCTTTGTGTATTTGGTGTGCTGGTTTTTAAATTTTACGTGGTTTTATGCAATGGGCTTTGAGAAACAAAACAACAAAAAAAAAAGGCTGAAAATGGCGATTTTTAAGTTGTTGGTTCTCTCTTATATGCACACTACCCTATATATTTCTTTCTTGTATTCGAACAATATTACCAAGTTCTATGTTGTGTGAAAATACAAGAAAAAGTTTGAATCAACAAATATGGGTTTGGTACATTTCAAAATATTGAGTTTTTCCGACTTTTCAAGTCTGGGGGTAGGGTTGAAAAAGGAATCGTAAAATTTTGTCATCCACTTCAAGTTGCAATTTTTTCTATGTTTTTGGTCCAAAATAGTCTGCATTACGTAAATATTATGACTTTTGGAAGCATTCTAGGTGCATTTATGGTCAAGATAGGTATGTTTCAAAGAATTGAAAAATAAATTAATTTTACTATATTTAAAACATGGTGCTCAGAGGTCTCATTCAGAGGCCTGTAGCTTGAAAAAATGCACACTACCCTATATTTAATTTGTTTTCAAATGTCTTGTGTTGTATTTTGGAATCAAAAAAGAGGGGTTAGAAGAAAAGTTTGAATACTTTTTCTTTGGCAGCGAACATCCTTAAAACTACCAGTCACAATTTTTTATATTTAGAAAAAAAAAAAACAAGAAAAAAAAAACGATGCATTAGAAATTAACGTTACCAGTGCGCTATTTCCTCTTTAATAAAGCGATATATATAAAATGTCATGGAACATGTACACCCGTACTGCGTCATAATATTTGCTGGCATTATTATTATTTTACGGTGTGTCTATTGACAGATGTCTGTCAATAGCAAATATTCGGTCAATGTGCTATTACCAGACGTTATTATTATTTGATCCAGTTTAACGTCAGTTTCAAGATTGTTTCAGCACATATGAGACGGGCCAATTCGAAGGTGGGACGAAAACGGGAGAATCCCGAGAAAAACCACCTGTCATACCCGCAAATAGAACTTGGCTTGTCTGACATGTGCCCCGTGTGGGCCTCGAACCCACACCAGACACAGCAGTGAGATGGTCGAAAGGTAAAGCGCGGTAATGAAATATCAGGGCTTTTAACCACTCGGCCACGGTGTTTATGGTTATCATTATGGTTTTGCTGATGATAGAGTTAAATGGTTAAAAAGGTACAAGTAGGCAAAGATCAGGAAAATGCGCAATCAGAAAAAGATTCCCACTCCAAAAACCGAGGTGAAAAAAAAAAAAAAAAAAAAAAAAAAAAAAAAAAAAAAAAAAAAAAAAAAAAAAAAAAACAACTAACAATCAGGTACTTATACCATGAAACATATCGTAAGCCGAATGAGCAGCTATTTTCCCAATAGGTGGCCACTCAGTTACCTTAACTTAACTAAAAATATGAAAACATACATAAGGCGTCAACAGCACAAAAAATTTTAAGCACCAAGATATAAAACAAAAAGAACCACCACAGAAGTATCGACTTGGAACGATCAGTAACACAAAGTTACTGGCGGGCTTAAACCGGTTTTACAGGTACTTAACCTCACCCTCAGCTTCTGCAGTGGTTCATAACATTTAGTTAGTTCTTCGGTCCTCGTGGTGAATCTCTAACTAGTCAATGAATCATCAAGAACAAACAAATAAATCATGATAAACATCCTGATGAATCAAATGCATTTTAAGCGTAAAAGCTCATGCCCAGATGCCATTTATTTCTTTGGATTTAAACTGGTCAATGAGTCATCTCTAACTAGTCAATGAATAATCAAGAACAAACAAATAAATCATGATAAACATCCTGATGAATCAAATGCATTTAAAGCCTAAAAGCTCATGCCCAGATGCCATTTGTTTCTTTGGATTTAAACTGCAGTTTCAAAGTATACCACGACCAGCCCATATCAACATTTCATTATGCAATAAATAAAAACAATTAAACTCAGTTGAATAACGTTGATTTTTGCAGGATACGTTCACTCTTGTTCGAAAAATATATAGCAATAAATTTTTTCGAAGTAATTTTCTGTACATCATTGCATCCCTTTCTTTAAATCATACCAGTATCAGAGAGTCACCTCTTTTAGAGTTACATATTTCATTTCATTCAAGAAGAGCCATATTTTTTATCACAGACAATAGCCAGAGAAATGGTCTTTCAGATATACGTTAACACATTCTACAATGACAGATACTGAGAAATAAAGGGAGTGACAGAACTTTTTTTACAGATCCTCGTATAATGTTATTTTCTTCATTGTAGTTTCGTTGCAAAACCTAAAACAGCCGGGCTACTCAAACGTTTACGGTCATCTGCATTTTGTTACATATATGGGACAAGACTACGCTGGTGATTACAAACGTTACAAGCCAATCGACGTCAATGGACGTACAGTACTTAAAGGTTTTTCGCTGAAGCTGGAAATCAGCTGATGTTTGAAAGTGTACAAAGTATAGACATCCCACATACTCCATCTAATTATGTTCAAATGTATCATTACGAAAACACATCCATGCAATATACAGAAAAAAATTGTTGTGAAAATGATTTTTTTTTTTATATATATATTTTTTTATTTTTGCTCAAAACATAGATTGTGGGTACACGTTAGAAACGCCTCGGCGTACCCACAATCTATGTTTTGGAGCAAAAATAAGAAAATAGGTATACCCCTGCAAACCCCAGTTCTACTATATAAAAGTGGGGTTTAAGGGGGTATTCATCACACGGACATGTTATCCTGATGTGACGGCAGTTCGGATACAAGTCCTTCCATACCAGGGGGTATATTACGTGGATCTAAGGCACCGACGACTGTATTCACTTCCAGCGGAACCGACATGACACTATCCTTTCACAGTGATGGTGCTAAGGATTACAACTTCAAAATAGAAATATACTTAACCGCGTTCCATACAGGCGATTGTAAGTCTATGGAATTCAAATGCAATAATGGACGATGTATAAAATCCTCGATTCGATGCACTGGAGCTAACCCGTGTGGTGATTTTTTCGACTGCGATTACGAAACAAACCAGCCGTGTACCTATCCGGAAAAATGCGCGGTTACCACAAACTATGTGGAAGATTATTGCAAAAAGGATACATTATTCAGTTTATTGCCGAATAATGATATATTTCTTCCATTAGGTGAGCAACTCGAGTTGAAACTTACAAGAAATGCAACATATGCACCAAACATGGACTGTTATCCAACAATTATTTCAAACTGTAAATTAATGGTTTACTTCGAATGGATAGACACGACATTGACGATGGGTCAAACTGATTTCTTCTTTAATGATGACGATGCTTTCTTTTATGACTATATTGCATTGAATGATGGCGATTCTGAAGACTTGGTACTTTTAGGAGGATCACGGTATTGTGGCTATACAGCCCCAAGCGAGATTTTTGTAACAAGTGGAAGTTATTTGACAGTACATTTTCATGGATATTATTTAGGCGGTGGAAAAGGTTTCGACCTCATTGTGACACCATATCTCCCAGACAACTCCATCGGTGACATGTTTCGGTGTAATAACTCACGGTATATCAGCCAATCACTGAGATGCAACTCATTTAACCCATGTGGTGACCATAGCGACGGTGACAACATAACTTGTTTGCTAGAACGAGAACAGACAACGCCAAGCACTACCAGTGCACCAACCACTCAAACAAAAATCACTACAAAACCTACAACTGCAACAAAACGAAGTCCAGTAACAGACTTTCCGAGATGCCTTTCTTCAAATAAGAAAGACACTTCAAAATCGAACTCCTTGTCTACAGGTGCAATAATAGGTATTTCAATTGGTTGTGTGGTGTTGGTGTCCATCGTCGTGACTGTGTTGATTCTCCGGCAAAAGCGACAAGGTGCAATGCAGAACAAACTGCAAAGGAAGACATCAACAAACGGCAACTTGGCCATCGTCGAACATGATTACACACAGCTTGAGGATCAGCTTCCTACTACTGAGAACTGCTAAGGTAGATGAACGCACGAATTCTTTTTTGGAATAAAGACATAAGTTGAGGACTTGAACACAAATTAAAAAAAAATACGAATTCACACAAAATAAGAGCTGTAGCATACCAGTGTGCTCAGCTGCTTCTGGTTTGTCAAACATTAGGGCCAAACCAACTTGCAACCCAAATCATCATGCTCATACATCTTTTTGCTTGATGCTATAAGACAAAATCACTGAACCATGAACTTATGTCACAGTGAACTATAACTACCTTAAAGACATGGTTTTCATGCCGGGGGTTCGGGTACCCAGCATCAAAGAGAACAGGTAGCCAGAGAGTAGGTGGGCATGGCTTACACCAGGTAGGCTGGCTACCTATACTGGTCATAAAACTATAAAACTGATAAGGATCACAGGTCATAGTTGATTGTAATAAACAACCATAATCTCCAATAGAGTTGCATAGGACATGAAACAAACAATATTCTAAAACATTTTCTTTCTTCATTCACTTATTTTTATACATTAGTAAAGTAAAATCCAGTTTTGTGCGTGTTAACCATAGCCATGTATTTGTATCAAAATATTTAAAGTATCATTAACATGATAAATTATGATCATTTTAATACCTATGCATTTCAAGAAGTTCCTATTACATGTTCATTATTTTTTTCATTTTGCTTCTCATAACCATTATACACTAATTGGTAGTAAAATCTAGTTTAGTGGTAGGATGTTTAACAGAACCACTATTTAGCATTAATTTTTCATTAAAATGATTAATTATTACCATTTTAACATCTTTCCATTTCAAGAATATAAGTTCATATTTCCACTTAAAATTTAATGTCTGGCAGATAGAAAATAGAAATGCACTTTGTATCTAATAGTAAATAAAGATACAATTAGGCCTCAGGTGTCCATTCATTATTTCTCTCTTTCTTTCTCTTTTTCTTTCTTTCTTTCAGTCAGTCAGACAGTCATTCGTCCATTCATTTATTTAAGACACTGGCTGTTTTAAATAATTCTTTGTGCATTTATTTTGAAATATTTATTAATTTATTAAATGAAACAATGTAAGTAATGAAGAAAACCTAGATATAATAGATTATTCATGACTGAACAGTTTTGTTTGTCTATTGTAACCAACTATGAAGTGTGCCTCTCGTTACATAATAAGAGAGATAGCAAGGCTAGTTGAAAACAGGTAAGACCTGTGAATTATTTTGTGATGTCACAGTAGCCCTCAATTGACAACCAATCAGAATAACAGAATTGATGTTAAAAAGGTACAAGTAGGCAAAGATCAGGAAAAGGCGCAATCAGAAAAAGATTCCCACTCCAAAAACCGAGGTGGGAAAAAACCAAACTAACAATCAGGTACTTATACCATGAAACATATCGTAAGCCGAATGAGCAGCTATTTTCCCAATAGGTGGCCACTCAGTTACCTTAACTTAACTAAAGACAGGGCTGGACTATATAAAGGGGATTAGCATTCAGTTGTCATTTTCTCACTAGACTTCAGACCATTCACATCAAATTTCAGCCAATAGGTGATATATAGTCCTAAATACAGTAATGTGATTGGCTTATTCCTATCATCAAAAATCAATAATTGATTATCTGTGTTTTACCTGTATTTTGACCCCCGGCACAGAAACCCTGTCTTTAACCATTCAACAGTCAGAGAAAGAATGACACAGATACCTGTGTGGCCTTTTATATCCCAGGACTGGTCATACGCACTCTTAATGTGAAAGAACTATTTTCATATTCCTAATGAGTGCAAGGTTTATAATATTCTTGAACCGTGCAATGAGGTAACAGTGGCCTTTATCTACTTTAATGTAGAATTTTAGCAATGATCTAAATTTATTATCCTTTTTCTTTCATTCACTGATACATTGGACAAAAAACACAACATTGATGCAACTTTCTTATTTTATTCTCAAATCAAAATTCCACAAACAGTGAATAAAAAAGTGGTGCTCCGCCTGGAGGCAAGTGGACTTTGAACATCTCGGTTACCACGAGAAATTCCTGCACATGGTTGAGTAAGTCCAATGGAGTTTGTAACCAACAGGAAAGTTCATCAAAGTCAATGTATAAACTTTATCGGGCACAGCATGTAATTGCGAGAGGTCTGGTCAGACTCAATCCACCCTCTGTACCCGTGATACAATCAATTACCTAACGTCGGAGAATGATACAACTAAACGCGATAGATGGAGTCAGGTGAATTGACGATTATTTTAATTTTACAGGCATTTATGCGGGGGAGTTTGGGTCAAGAGTTGGCAGAAAAATAAAGTGTACATACCTCTGTTTGTTTGCCATCAACAGTATTCTAAACAACATCTCCTTGCCACAGAAACAATAGTTTTCTCGGCTTAAAATTCCACCATCGTCACGAAAATTGATTGCATTTGCTAATTTCTCCAATCTTTCGTCACCTTTTGACATTATTAACGTTTCAATATAGACCAAAAACATTCTTTGTTACATACAAACAGAAAACAATAATGAAGTCAGGCTGGTTTGTTCACAATATGGTGTTGAACACACACAGGGTAGATCGATTAGGATACAACTTACCTATATGAGTCAATTACCTCGATACAACTAACGTGTAAGACTTTTGGATAGAAAATGATGCTCCTTACGTCAGAGAATAGAGCAAAAAATGATACTACTTACGTCAAAAGACTATTATACATTGAAAAGCCCACGGACTAGAGAGCACGAGTGTATGTGTTCCTTATATCAACATGTTCCCAAGGGCTCTTGTTTGTGCAATTTTAACGGTTGGTAATACGGAATGCTACTTATTTATTTATTTATTTTAGTCACAACGCATTTAAGGTTGACCAACAGTTCACACATTTCCACCAACAAACACATAAATTTTATCAGCAGAATGTATATCAATCCCAAAAAAGAAAGAAAGAAAAAAAAAGTAAAAAAGGGGAAATGTCTGCATTGTTCGTCCGATTGATGTTCTTCACGTAGCCCCCATCTCCCCCCCCCCTCCCCCATACACCTTGTATATGGATTTGGATATAATCCTCAGATTAATTTTTGACACTTTTTTCGCAATTTGAACCTAGTCATTTTTTCGGACATTTTGACAATGAAAGTGAATGGACAGGGGTACCTTGTGTGCGCAACTCCTCCTACAGTTTTATTCCGATTGTTTTGAAACTTTACAGATGTCTTGACCTTGCTTTGAAGATGTGCATGTGGTTTGGATATAATCCTCAGATTAATTTTTGATACTTTTTTGCAATTTGAACTTTGTCGTTTTTCGGGTATTTTGACAATGAAAATGAATGGACAGTGGGTACCTTGTGTGCGCAACTCCTCTTACTGTTTTATTCCGAATCTTTTGAAACTTTACAGATGTCTTCATGATGCTTTGAAGATATGCATGTGGTTTGGATATAATCCTCAGAATAAATTTTGACCTTTTTTTGCAATTTGAACATTTTTCAGGCATTTTTACAATGAAAATGAATGAACAGTGTGTGCCTTGTGTGCACAACTCCTCCAATTGTTTTATTCCGATTGTTTTGAAAATGTACATATGTCCTGACCATTCCGGCTTTGAAACTGTGCATGTGGTTTGAATATAATACATAGATTTATTTTTGGCACTTCTTTTTGCAATTTGAACTTCATTGTTTTTCGGACATTTACACTAAGAAAGTGCATATGGTTTGGATATACATCATTCTCAGATTATATGTGTGTAACTAAACAATTAAGGCGGGCGACATAAATTCTCTGAATTTGCTTGTTTTTTTTTTTTTTTTTTTTTTTTTTTTTTTTTGAGATTGAGATTGAGATACATTCTGCTGATACAATTTGTGTTTGTTGGTGGAAATGTGTGAACTATTGGTCAACCTTAGATGCGTTGTGACTAAAATAAATAAATAAATAAATAAATAGCATTCCGTATTACCAACCGTTAAATTTACACAAACAAGAGCCCTTGGAACATGTATATATAAGGAACAAATGCAAACTTGCCCTGCCTGACACACTCGTGCTCGCTAGTCCGTGGGCTTTTCAATGTACAATAGTCTTTTGACGTAAGTAGTATCATTTTTTGCTCTATTCTCTGACGTAAGGAGCATCATTTTCTATCCAAAAGTCTTATACGTTAGTTGTATCGAGGTAATTGGCTCATATGGGTAAGTTGTATCCTAATCGATCTTCCCTGTGTGTGTTCAACGCCATATTGTGAACAAACCAGCCTGACTTCATTATTGTTTTCTGCTTGTATGTAACAAAGAATGTTTTTGGTCTATATGGAAACGTTAAAAATGTCAATAGGTGACGAAAGATTGGAGAAATTAGCAAATGCAATCATTTTTCTTGACGATGGTGGAATGTTCCGCCGAGAAAACTATTGTTTCTGTGGCAAGGAGATGCTGTTTAGAATACTGTTGATGGCAAACAAACAGAGGTATGTACACTTTATTTCTCTGCCAACTCTTGACCCAAACTCCCCCGCATAAATACCTGTAAAATTAAGATAATCGTCAACTCACCTGACTCCATCTTCCGCGTCTAGTTGTATCAGTCTCCGACGTTAGGTAATTGATTGTATCACGGGTACAGAGGGTGCAATCACAATGTGGAAGTATGTTCAAAAACACACTAAGTGTCGAAATAAATTATAATCAAAACCACTGAACCCTGAAATTATGTCACAGTGACATAGAACTTCTTTCGTGTCAAAGGACTAATCACACTCACTCATATTGTGAAAGATGCATGTCCAAACAGAATTAAGCGTCCAGGTATAAGGTAAAATAACTGAACCTTAAATTGGGCCATAGTGACCTGAAAGTACTTTGGGGTCAAATGTCTGGTCATAGTCACCCCTAATGTGGAAAAAGTATGATCGTATACAAAATTAGTGCCGAAATATAAAGCAAATTAACTGGACGATCAAATTATGTCACAGTGACCTATGACTACTTTGCGTTCAAAAGTCTGGTCATATTCAAACATATTGTGAAAGAAGTATATTCATTTACCAATTAAGGGCCGAGATATACATGTAAGGCAAAATCACTGAACCAAGAAATTAGGTCACATTGGCGTACACTGCTAGAAAACTTTAATGCACAAAAGTGTTCTACCTTTATCCCCAACCCCAGCTAGGACTCATGGCTCCGACACCATGAAGTGAAGGCATCTATGGACCAAGTATTTTGTCTGATCCTCTAGCCCCTACCCCGGGTATGGAAAGGTACAAGTAGGCAATGATCAGGAAATGGCGCGATCAGAAGGAAATCCCCCCTCTAAAAATAAGGGGTGGGAAAAACTAAATTGACACTTAGGTACTTATACCAAGAAACTAGAAAAAGTGCCTTGAGATGCACGTATACCCCCGGCTGGTAGCACCCTAAATAGGCCCACAGCCCCCAACCCAGACATGCTCACTTACACTGATACAATGAGCCTGCATTCCTGAATGAAAAAGAGCAATACTTATAAATTTATATTTGCAAAAAGCCTGTATAAAACCATGGGGAGGGGGGAGTGCAGTAAAATGACAGATCTATTTTTGTAATAGTATACAGACCTGACTTGTATACTCAGTCTAGGACTTGATCGCGGACATAGAGGGTCAGGTCCCTTCAATAATATTAAAAAAAAAAAAAAAAAAAAAAAAAAAAAAAAAAAAAAAAAAAAAAAAAAAGTCCTAGATCTTGACCTCTAGCCCCACCCTCGGCATGGACCCTAGTGTCTTGTGTCATTAGGAACAAGGCAAACCTTATAGAGTACCTATGGTGCAAGTATAAATGATTTCTAAACATGATGGTGAAGAAAAGTACAGAAAATAAAATTTTAAAGAAGTTCTAGATTTTGACCTATAGCCCCACCCCCACACATAGACTATGAACTTTACATATTACCTATGGTCTAAGTTAGATCAGCTGGCTAACCTGCACTCCGATACACTTCGTGACCTCGCTCCTCTCCCATGACAGCTTAGCATAGGTTGCCTTTAAACTATGGTCGAACAGATTATGGATATCGTAAGAAGCTTATAGCTGCTTTCTTTGGTGATGATTGTTAAATTTTTTGTTATGTTTTGTTAGAAAATGCATAAATCTTTGAGTAAACATCTGGTTAGCCTGCAGAATTTCAATAAATTTACAAAAAGCAATCGATTTTCTACTTTTTTTGTCTCATATTTTACAGTAGTCTCCCCTTATCTATTTATAGACGTATGTAATATTTTCAACAGAAAACATAAGTATTTTATGAATCTGCGTCATTTTACATCTGGAATATATATAGATTAAGTCCTATCAGTCAGAAAAGATATAACATAACATAATTTTCAATTCGTTTGGAGTCTTCGATGATTTTTCGTTTTCGACTAAGGGCTCAATAGAAGTCATTTCCGTCGGTATGGAGAGGTCTAACGGAATACCGATGGAAATATTCCGTCTAGGTCTAAGTATGAATGCTTTCTGATAATACTTTGTGGATGTCAAGAAAATAGACTTACAGAAAATTTGTGGTATCTATCATATTATAAAAATGTGTCCTAGATTTTGACCTCTAGCCCCACCCTTGGGGATGGTACCCAAGATATGGTGACACGGAATATGAAAGCAAACTCTATATGGTATCTTAGAACTAAATAAGAATACATCACTATGATTGGTAATAAAAATTAAAACTGAGATCCTTTAAGAGCAGTGAACACATTAAAGAGAAAGGGGATGGGCCATACCGCGGTTTCGACTAATTATTAAAGTCTCGTCAGTGACCCTTTAGATTTGGCAACATGGAGCCAAAGAGGATTACTGAAAATTTTGCAACTTTCAACAGGGAAGTCGATACATGGACTAGTAATATCTAAATGGGACCAAATATATTAAACATTGGTAAGAAAATGAATCTTAACCGATTATAAATTTCTGATTTCTAAGAATATCCTCGCTGATCTCAAAGGACCAAAAAGAAAATATAACCTGCACTATGGGTGATGTATGGGGAGACTTTTTAGGGCCGCCACACGGCACAACACCAGCTGCAGTCATAGCAAGTAAAAATTAAAACTGAGATTCTTTAAGAGCAACGAACACATTAAAGAGAAAGGGGATGGGCCATACCGCGGTTTCGACTATTATAGTCTCGTCAGTGACCCTTTAGATTTGGCAACATGGAGCCAGAGAGTATTACTGAAAAGTTTGCAACTTTCAACAGGGTAGTCGATACATAGACTAGTAAAATCTAAATGGGACCAAATATATTAAACATTGGTAAGAAAATGAATCTTAACCGATTATAAATGTCTGATTTCTTAGAATATCCTCGCTGATCTCAAACGACAAAAAAGAAAATATAACCTGCACTATGGATGATGTACAGGGAGACTTTTTAGGGCCGCCACACGGCACAACACCAGCTGCAGTAATAGCAAATGAAAATTAAAACTGAGATCCTTTAAGAGCAGTGAAAACATTAAAGAGAAAGGGGATGGGCCATACCGCGGTTTCGACTAATTATTAAAGTCTCGTCAGTGACCCTTTAGATTTGGCAACATGGAGCCAAAGAGGATTACTGAAAATTTTGCAGCTTCCAACAGGGTAGTCGATACATAGACTAGTAATATCTAAATGGGACCAAATATATTAAACATTGGTAAGAAAATGAATCTTAACTGATTATAAATTTCTGATTTCTTAGAATATCCTCGCTGATCTCAAAGGACCAAAAAGAAAATATAACCTGCACTATGGATGATGTACGGGGAGACGTTTAAGGGCCGCCACACGGCACAACACCAGCTAACATGGACTAAGAGAAGAACATTGTAAACAGCTCATTTTAAAGGTGACCTAGATTTTACCCTCAGCCCCACCCCGGGCATGTTCCCTGGGGTCCGATCTCATGGAAACAAAGCAAACCCTATTAGAGGGTACCTATGGTCCAAATATGTATGGTTTCTGACTACTGGTTCATGAGATATTCACCTCTAGAGAAACTTTAACAAAAACTTTGACGTAAATTCTACGAACGAACAAACGAACGAACCGTAACTACTAGTAACTAACTAACATACGAACGGATGAAAGAAAAGCGAAAACTACATGCCCGTCGGCATAAATGCCGGGGGTATAAACATATCGTTAGCCGAGTGAGCATGTATTTCCCAATAAACAGCCACTTAATTAAAAATATGAAAACGTACATATAAGTAAAATTAGGCAACGATCAGGAAATGGCGCAATTAGAAATTCCCACTCCAAAAACCGAAGTGGGAAAAAACTAAATTAACAATCAGGTACTTATACTAAGAAAACATTTTGTAAGTCGAATGGGCAGTCATTTTCCCAATATAGGGTGGCCATTCACCCACCCCAACGTAACTAAAACCAGAGGACCAGTGGTCCTGTAAACGCTCACCTGAAACCCGAGATATATACCAATAAACTTGTTTGACTAGAATGGTAATATACATGTATATAACCCCAGGGCCGGGTCAGAGCAACCCTTGGAGTCAATTTCTTTTTGAAAACATAAAACTTCAGTCCATTTGCCAATATACTGCCCTTCAAATGACATTTTAACAATTTTCCCCATTCAAATGCATGGGCGACCTATGTTGACCATGCCGTAAAATAGGTCATGGTCATCTAAGGGTCACGATTTATATAAAATTTTAGAGCTCCATTGCCTGATGCTTCATGCCAAGTTTCAAAATCATAGGCCATCTGGTTCTTGAGAAAAAAAGATTTTTAAAGGTTTTTGCTATTTATAGCCATGACGGCCATCTTGGTCATGTGACCTGGACCATTTATATAAACTTTCGTTCCCTCTTCCTAAGGATGCTCCACATGAAGTTTGGCTTTGATTTGCCAAGCCGTTTCAGAGAAGAAGATCTTTGACCATTATGATAATATACATGTATATTACCCCGGGGTAGGGGCAGACCTGCCCCTTGGGTCCATTTTTATAGAATCATAAATGTCAAGTCCCTTTGACCATTTCCATAAAGTATTTCCCCTAAAATGACAGTTTGACAATTTTCCCCATTCAAATGCATGGGCGACACATGTTGACCTTGCCGTAAAATAGGTCAAGGTCATCCCAGGGTCATGATTTATATAAACTTTGTAGAGCTCCTCACCCTGATGCTTCATGCCAAGTTTCAAAATCGTAGGCCTCCTGGTTCTGGAGAAGATTTTTAAAGGTTTTTGCTATTTATAGCCATGGCAGCCATACAACAATGCTCCTCATAATGTTTGGCTTTGATTGGCCCAACAGTTTCAGAGAAGAAGATCTTTGAATATCACTGTAATATTATACAATTATTGACTTCGATGAGGTAGATATAAGGATTAATCTACCTGAAAAAGTGATATTCACCGAGGCCGGAGGCCGAGGTGAATATCACTTTTGAGGGTAGATAAATCCTTATATCTACCGAAATTGAAGTCAATAACTGTTTTGTTATATGACTTTTCAAGTGTTTTAATGTTTATCTTATAACAAATAAACAAATCAAATCAGATGTTAAAGAAGGCTAGACAATGCAGAACAATTGATTATGCTTGAAAGATAATTTTGTTAGTTCTTAATAAAACATACGATAATGGTACTCCTAAGAATCACCATGATGAGGCAATTCTTATGGGTACCAACAACATAGGTTCTTATGAAAAATTATCCCTTTATTATCACCAAATACACCTCATGATCTAGTGCTTTGTTTACCTGTATTAGTGTGCTACTGCAAAACATGTAGATTTAATGAACTGAAATGAGCTCATAGCTATTTATAGCTAACTGGCAGGTTTTAAACACATAGATCAAATCATGTCAATTTCATGTTGATCTCATGCTGGTACTATTTTGGGTACTCAGGAGCGTAATATAGATTTTAGAGGTTAATATAGAAAACCTGTCAAAATAATTAACCTCCAGGAACTGGTTTGATCTGGTTTTCATCAGTTTGGTCTGGTTTCAGAGAAATATAAGGATTTATTAATACTAAATGAGCCAATCAGGAGACAGGAATTCCTTCAGTCATATAACAAACATGTATATTGTCCCAGGGTGGGGGCAGATAGACCCCTGGGGTCCAAATGTTTTCAGAATCATCAATCTTAAGTGCATTTGCCCATTTCCTGCAAGTTTTTCCCTACAAATGACATTTTAACACTTTTCCCCATTCAATTGCATGAGCGAACTATGTTGACCTTGCCGTAAAATATGTCAAGGTCATCCCAGGGTCATGATTTATATAAAATTTGTAGAGCTCCAGTCAATGATGCTTCACACCAAGTTTCAAAATCATTAGCCTTCTGGTTCTGGAGAAAAAGATTTTAAAGTTTTTTTTCTATTTATAGCCTTGGCAGCCATCTTGGTCATGTGACCTTGACCATTTATATAAACTTTCTTTCCCCCTTCCCAAGGATGCTCCGTATGAAGTTTGGCTTTGATTGGCCAAACGGTTTCAGGGGAGATGTTGCATTATTATGGAAATATACATGTATATAGCCCTGGGGCAGGGGCAGACATTCCCCCAGGGGCTTAAATTTTCCATTAACATTAATCTTCTGTCCATTTGCCTATTCCCAGTAAGTTTTACCCATTAAATAGCATTTTACCATTTTTCCCATTCAAATGCATTGGCGACCTAATTTAACCTTGCCGTAAAATAGGTCAAGGTCATCCTAGGGTCATGATTTATGAAAACTATGATGGGCCCGCGTTCCCGATGCTACATACCAAGTTTCGTGGAAATCGGCCCATTGGTTCTGGAGAAGAAGACTTTTAAAGGTTTTTGCTATTTATAGCCATGGCGGCCATCTTGGTCATGTGACTTGGACCATTTATATAAACTTTCGTTCCCCCTTCCTAAGGATGCTCTACATGAAGTTTGGCTTTGATTGGCCAAGCGGTTTCAGAGGAGAAGATCTTTGAAATTGTGAACAACGACGACGGACGACGGAGCATGGGTATTCTATAAGCTCACCTGTGAGCCTTCGACTCAGGTGAGCTAAAAATGCGATAAAAATGAAAACACACATAAGGCGCTAAGAGCACAAAAATTCAACACCAAAACATAAAATAAGAACCGCCACAGAAGTATCGCATTGGAACGGAACAGCAGATAAATTCGACTCCAAAGAACCACAACCGAAGTACCCTGGGGCCAGTAGGCTACCGCGTTCCTTTGAATAAGATTTAATTTTATTCAATACAATTAGAAAATATGAGGTAAGGTTGAAAATGTAAACGAAGCAAGCAGAATGTAGTTTAATGATTATTTATTAAATCATATAAATCATAAGAATAGCACTTAAAACTGAACACAGACTCTGATTTTTTATATACTACTCAGAGTATGATAAGCATCCAAACTTTATTTTTGTTCACATAACACACTGGTAATCTAACACCCAAACTTTTGCTATAGAAATGTAGCAGAACCATCCTGTGCAAACATTCCATCTTTTTTCGCATTCCCTACAAGTACTTCTCACAGACTTGCAGAAACGATGGAATCCCCCTGAAATTGAAGTTGTCACTGTTGTCTACTCTATCCGATTCTGTCATTCATCCCCTCTGACTGGTTCATTTAATTGCAAAACTGTTTTGATAATCGATTATGTCGATACTTTTTGTCTAAAATGCACTTTTCGACAATTTCAGCAATTCAGAAATCTTTTTTTTTTTTTGTTATAAACGCGATTTTTTTTCCAAAACAATTTTTTTTCGCTTAAAACGTTGCCCTTTAGGCTGCGAGTTTGGATCAGAAAACCGATTTGAGCTACGGGCATTGGGGTAGATTTTACAACGTTTTAAAACATTTGTTATCGGAGTGAACATTTTCTTAATGGAAATCTGCATTATGTAATTAAAACATTTGACAACACATTTTAAAAAACGTTGTTTTGAGCAAACCAGAGTGTGTATTCAAAAACGGTTTTCAATTTCATACTCACAGTGCAAAGGACAACATTGTAAGCGAAAAAAAATGGGTGTTACATTACCAGTATGTCCTGTAATCAAAAATAAAGTTTTGATGTTTATCAAAGTTTGAGTAGTATACATCAAGTAACTAATCAGTTGTGTCAAAAACGATTTTTCATTCCGTGTTCTGCAAACTCAACAGGTAACTGGACAATGTAAGTCATGTGGTAACAACTAACATTAGGATATTTAAAATCAGAATGGTTTGAACCACTGCACCAGAAAACAACAATGATATGCGAAAACAAAGGGGCAGAACAGCTGTGCAGTAACTGTATAGCTGATCAGCGTTTTTGTTTTCGCTACACAGCTAGTACAAAGCCTCTACTTGTTAAATCCGAAATTTCAAGTTTCTAGCCATTTTCTGTGACTGAGAAGCTTGGTTTGTGTAGGACATGGTCTGAAACCAGAATGTTGTTTTTTCCGTATGAAGACTCATTTGTATGTAGTTTTCCACTAAGGTGTAACTAACACTGTGTGCTTCCTCAGATCCAATACAACTAAGCGCAATGGCGGGACAGCGTATGGGAGGTATTTTCAAACACTCAAGGGCAGCTAACTATGTAGTCTGACGGGTTAAATCTGGCCGATAATCAAGCTCATGCGAGTGGCTATCCTTGTGACCTAGAAGGATAGAGATCAAGTGAAAAATAAAGGCGCAAAATTTGTCACAAATCCGCAGTCAGTATTACAATCTGGCTGAATTTCGAACTCATCCGAGATGTAATGGTTGCCCTTGTTACAGCTTGGATTAATATTTGAAGTAGATTCACTGAAAAATAATGGAGACAGAGTTGCCACATTATTTGATCAAATATAATTCTATGAGGATATTTCCAAACGCTTAAGGGCAGTTAACTTCGCCGATCAGTTACTGAAATAATGGACCGCACTACGTATTTTCCAACTGCCCCTCGTATTGGACATACATTGTATGCAAGCACCCACTGACTTTTTCTTTTAATATTACACATACTTAAAATAGCGACAAGGGTAAACAAACTAGTAAAATTATATATAATATTGTATTCGTTCTGATTATATTTTCAAAATGAGAAAATTGAAACAAAAGACAAAAAACGAAACAAAAAAAAAAATAAAAAAAAATAACCAGAGGACCATTGGTCCTGAGAACGCTCACCTGAAGCCTGATCCTGGAGTATTAAGTCATCATGAATTGACCTTGACCTTGAATACTCACACACCTTTATTGAATTCATAAGTTGTCTGCATCTGCAACGTTTCAGGTCTCAGGCTGCAATAGTTTCCAAACCCAGTGATTTATGAGAAAACCATAATTTTAATTTTGATATTTAAATGACTTTGGGTCAAAGTCAAGAAATGACCTTGGCCTTCATTAATTACTTACCTTCATTGACTCCATTGGTTGTCTGCATCTAGCAACTTCCAGGTCTCAGACTGCAACAGTTTCCAAAATATCCATTGTTTTCGCCTTTTCCCATGTAAAAGCCTATGTTTCCAAAATTGACCTTGCCGTAAAATAGGTCAAGGTCATCTTATGGTCATCATTTGATCAAACTATGATGGGCTGGAGTCCCAAATGCTACATACCAAGTTTCGCGAAAATTGGCCTGCCGGTTCTGGAGAAGAAAATTTTTGAGTGTTTTTTACCATATATGGGCAAGGCGGCCATCTTGGTAATGTAACCTGGATTTCGCGATCAAACTTTCGTCTCCCGGCCTACCCATGGATGCTCCACATAAAATTTCACTTTGATTGGCCCAGCAGTTTCAGAGAAGAAGATCTTTGAAAAGTGTGTATGGACGACAGACTGGCCTAGGTCAAGAGATGACCTTGACCTAAATTAATCACATACCTTCATCTACTCCATTAGTTGTTTGCATCTACCACTTTTCAAGCATCAGGCTGCAATAGTTTTCAAAAAATCCATAGTTTTCACTTTTTCCCATGTAAAAGCCTGTGTTTCCAAAATTGACCTTGCCGTTAAATATGCCAAGGTCATCCTAGGGTCATCATTTTATCAAACTATGATGGGCTGGAGTCCCAAATGCTACATACCAAGTTTCATGAAAATCGGCCTGCCGGTTCTGGAGAAGAAGATTTTTGAGTGGTTTTTACCATATATGGGCGTGGCAGCCATCTTGGTCATGTGACCTGAATTTCGCGATCAAACTTTCGTCTCCCCTACCCATGGATGCTCCACATAAAATTTCACTTTGATTGGCCCAGAAGTTTCAGAAAAGAAGATCTTTGAAAAGTGTGTATGGATGACAGACTGGCCAAGGTCAAGAGATGACTTTGACCTACATTAATCACATACCTTCATCTACTCCATTAGTTGTTTGCATCTACCACTTTTCAGGCATCAGGCTGCAATAGTTTTCAAAAAATCCATAGTTTTCACTTTTTCCCATGTAAAAGCCTATGTTTCCAAAATTGACCTTGCCGTAAATTAGGTCAAGGTCATCCTAGGGTCATCATTTTATCAAACTATGATGGGCTAAAGTCCCAAATGCTACATACCAAGTTTCATGAAAATCGGCCAGCCGGTTCTGGAGAAGAAGATTTTTGAGTGGTTTTTACCATATATGGATGTGGCGGCCATCTTGGTCAAGTGACCTGGATTTCGCGATCAAACTTTCATCTCCCCTACCCATGGATGCTCCACATAAAATTTCACTTTGATTGGCCCAGCAGTTTCAGAGAAGAAGGTCTTTGAAAAGTGTGAATAGACGACAAGTTTCATGAAAATCGGCCTGCTGGTTCTGGAGAAGATATTTGAGTGTTTTTTACCATATATGGGCGTGGCTAGTGATGGGAATCGGCTGAATTTTCATAATCGATCATCGGTTCATAGCAAGTGACTAATAATTGAATCGAAATCGGTTCACTAGTTTATATAATAACTAGGGATGTCAACCGGAGTCCGAACGTTCGGACTCCTCGGACTCCGGATCCCATACCGAAGTTCGGATCCAAATTTTCGCATCCGGACGTTCGCTAAAAAATTCAAAATGGCCAATATTTAGGTAAATTTCCATTAACATATGACAAACTACTGAGTAAATGGGACAGTGTAGGTCATGGAGAGACGACAAACAAAGAACGAATTAAAAGTGATAATTGGCTGGGGCTGTTTTCCTTTATTATACCGGCCGCCGCTTCACAAAACTACAGGCCAGATGATTTAATTAATAGATTAAACAAACAACGTAATTATATACTTACTATGATCTTAATTTGACAAATTTCAAATAGGCATATCTTTAAGCTGACCGGTTTATATAGAGAACAAACACATTCGGAATACGATTAGATTTTCTATGATGTGACTAAATTAAATAAGTTTGCTGACGCATCAGTTCGGCAAAATGGGAACTCAGTGAATTTTCATGAATTTTTGATTATGGCATAATTTTGCATTGTTATAGAGTAAAAATGTTTTGAGTATTGCAGTTTTAGCATGGTGTTTGTATTTTGTGTTTGTACTATAGAATTTCTTATACTACATGACGTTTCATTTCTTCGCCACATCAACGACGATAACACCAAGCTAAAAGATGTGTTTACCCTCGTAAAATAAAGTTGATTATTATTTTTATTATTATCATTATTATTATTAAGTAACTCTTGATTATGAATGTTCTTTCAAGGGAACATTTATGTTCATGTAATACTATGATCTGATCCAAAAATAAGATGCGAACGTTCGAACCATCCGGATGTTTGTTTCCGAACGTCCGAACCTTCAATCTGACCCCAATTGACATCCCTAATAATAACACTATGTAGCTATAAAGCCTTAAGCTTTTATCTTTCAACCTTAAGTTTAGTTGTTTACTTGTACAGTTTTGTTTTGAAATCTTTATGTATTTATGTAAAACACTGATGAAAATAAAAGTGATAAAACTACTTGTAAATTTGTGATGCTCACTCTGAGATAATGTTGAATCTGTCAGCCTTTTAATTGCCTCAGTGGATGGATGTGCAGCAGGTTGCTGTGCCATTTGTCATTCTATAAATTTCATATATAGTTTTGTTTATCCTTGTTAGTTACTTGTTCAATTTACGTGGTTGACTTTTTCTGGGCTTCACTTCTATATATGGTGAACATTACACCCTGTTTACCATTATGTAAAAGCTAAATCTCTGGAACAAGTTTTTTTTTTGTTTCTGCTTCATCACAGTATTTACATTAGTTGTTTTCTGTGATGCTTCAGTTAGGCAGCTTCTATGAGAACCGAATAAATTCTTGTTATTGAATCACAGTAGACAAAGGGCGAGGTTTGGGCCCTGTAAAACATTTTTAAGCCCTCCAGACCAGTAAATTCTTTACTGACCGTTCCAAAGCGGTTCTGCTGTAATTCTTTACGTTGAATGTTTGGTCTGTCTACTTTTTATTGTACACGTGACAGTTGAAGCTAGCCAGATGGCTACCTTTCTGGGAAAGAGCTAGTCATCTATTGTAATTTTTCATTTTTGTCCATCTCCTTTTTGTTTTATTCTTTCCTCCGGGTGTCTGGGTTGGGATTTTAAATTTAATTGTGTCCATTCCTGGGCTTTCTGTTCTTACTTTATATCTCATGAAAATCCATGAATTAAAGGTTATGTCAGCCATGATAGGAGAGCAGACAGTTAAAGCTAGCATAAAGACTTCAAATAATTTTGATCAAGCAAATATGATGCTATCATCAGTAAAGTCTTTGTTGATACAGCAAACAAAATCACAATTTACTCAATGCTTTATATTATCCACTTACATAAATTGACCATTTAAATCAAAAAAACATGATATGTAGCTCTAATGTCTAAATGCATAATGGTTTTAGCCTTTTAAGGGAAATGAAAGTGAAAACACTTCGGCTATTTTCAGCACTTTCTGTATTTCGATTAATCAAAATTTTTGGATTTCAGATCGAGTAATCGAAATCTTGGTATAATCGATCAATTTTCAATTTCTTTCGATCATCGTCCCATCACTGGGCGTGGCAGCCATCTTGGTCATGTGACCTGGATTTCGCGATCAAACTTTCGTCTCCCCTACCCATGGATGCTCCACATAAAATTTCACTTTGATTGGCCCAGCAGTTTCAGAAAAGAAGATATTTGAAAAGTGTGTATGGACGACAGACTGGCCAAGGTCAAGAGATGACCTTGACCTAAATTAATCACATACCTTCATCTACTCTATTAGTTGTTTGCATCTACCACTTTTCAGGCCTCAGGCTGCAATAGTTTTCAAAAAATCCATAGTTTTCACTTTTTACCCAGGTAAAAGCCTGTGTTTCCAAATTTGACCTTGCCGTAAAATAGGTCAAGGTCATCCAAGGATCATCATTTTATCAAACTATGATGGGCTGAAGTCCCCAATGCTACACACCAAGTTTCGTGGAAATCGGCCCACCGGTTCTGGAGAAGAAGATTTTTGAAGGGTTTTTACCATATATGGGCGTGGCGGCCATCTTGGTCAAACTTGAAATGCCACTACCCAAGGAGGCTCCACATAAAATTTCAACTAGATCAGCCAAGCGGTTTCAGAGAAGAAGATCTTTGAAATTGTGGACGACGACGACGAGGGACGGACGGACGCCGGACGGACGCCGGATCATGGCCATCCTATAAGCTCACCTTGTGAGCCTTCGGCTCAGGTGAGCTAATAAAATAACAAAAATGGTAAGCAAACATGAAGAAAATATAAAATAATTAATCTCAAAGACAAATGTAATTTCCTATATTATTGCATAAATACCCGTGTCACACGATATTAACAGGCGTATATCAATGAATAAAAAAGCTGTGTATTAATTAGACAATTCGCATGAGAGTATGCTATTAATACACTGCATTTATTTATGCTCGTTACCGGGTACCAAGCAAAGCACCTGCTAATAACGAGAAACTGAACTCAGCCCAGAACGAGCATAAAAAAAGAAAGCTTTTACGCATATGAATATGTGACAAGGCTGTAAAATATAGTGCTCCATTATTTCTTTCGTATGTGCAGAATTTATGCAATAATAGCGATCAAAAATGATTCTGTCATTTATTAACATTCAATAGATCCCTCGGTTTCCAACAATCTCCTCAGAACTTAGCGAATGTTAATGAATGGGGAAATCATGTTTGACCCCTATAATGGAATAACCTGATTACAGAACACAAAAAATGTAGGTCACAAGATAATAGAAATAAAACCCTACCATGCATGTTTATAAAATTAATATATGGCATTCTTTCTGATTATATACAAAACAAGAATTTTGAAACAAAAGACAAAAACAACTACAACAAAATAAACAAAAAAAAATATTTATGAAGACTCTGCAGAGGTAGAAATTGCACCTGAAATGAGCTAACTTGCAACAGCATTTTGGGAAACATATGGCTGAACTATAAACCCGGCAGAGAATCTTGATTTATTGACATGAACTGAAGTTTTGGTCAAGTATAATTCATTAAAGATATAAATATATGCCTGGGGTCCCAAGCCAATAATTGGTGTTTGTAAATTATGTCTACAGTAATAAAAACTCATGTGCATAAAATAGTTATACTGGCAGATGTAAGTTAACTACCTCTGAAGAGAAATACACCTTTGTTTTCACTACACAGATTGTTATCTGCTTGTTAAATCCAAATTATCAAGCAACTAACCTGCTTCTGTGACTGTACAGGCCTGCTTGAGTCAGACCTGATGGTTCTCTCATGCAAAGGCTTAAAATCAAGTACTAATATAGGTAAACATAAAATAAAACCAGAGGACCAATGGTCCTGTAAACTCTCACCTGAGATCTGCTGCATATACCAATAAACATGTTTGAATATTAGGGTATTTAACTCCAGTGCAGGGGCAGATGAAGCCCTTGGGGCCATTTTCTTTTTTCAGAATTTTCAATATTCTGTCCATTTGCCAATTTACTGCCGGCTTTTCCCTTCAAATGACATTTTAACAGTTTTCCCAATTCAAATGCATAGGCAACCCCATGTTGACCTTGCCATAAACTTGGTCAAGGTCATCACAGGGTCGTGATTTATATATATACCTTGAAGTACTTTAGCCATGGATGCTTCACGCCAAGTTTCCTTGAAATCAGTCTATTGGTTTCAGAGAAGAAGATTTTTGATGGGTTTTTACCATATATGGGCATGGCGGCCATCTTTTTCATGTGACCTAGATTATTTATATACACAATGATTCCCCTAATCTATAGATGCTTCACATAAAATTTGGCTTTGATTGGCCAAGTGGTTTCAGAGGAGAAGAAGTTTGAATATTATGGAAATATACATGTATATTGCCCCAGGGTGGGGGCACATGAGCCCCTGGGGTCCAATTTGTTTCAGAATCATTAATATTCAGTCCTACTTCCCATTTCCCGCAAGACTTTCACTTTAAATGACATTTTAAAAGTTTTCCCCATTCAAATGCATTGGCGACCTATGTTGACATTGCCGTAAAATAGGTCAAGGTCACCACAGGGTCATAAATTTCTATATACATTGTAGTGCTTGAGCCATCGATGCTTCATGCCAAGTTTTGTTGAAATCGGTCCACCGGTTCTGGAGAAGATGATTTTTGAAGGGTTTTTACCATATTTGGGCATGGCGGCCATCTAGGTCACATGGCGGCCATCTTGGTCATGTGACCTGGATTTTTTATATACATATTTGTTACCCCTTCCTACTGATGCTTCACATAAAATTTGGCTTCGATTGGCCAAGTGGTTTCAGAGGGGAAGACGTTTGAATATTATGGAGATATACATGTAGTGGGGGCACATGAGCCCCTGGGGTCCATTTTTTTCAGAATCATTAATAGTCAGTCCTACTGCCCATTTCCTGCAAGACTTTCACTTCAAATGACATTTTAAGGGTCATAAATTTATATATACATTGTAATGCTTGAGCCTTTAATGCTTCATGCCAAGTTTCGTTGAAATCGGTCCACCGGTTCTGGAGAAGAAGATTTTTGAAGGGTTTTTACCATATATGGGCATGGTGGCCATCTTGGTCATGTGACCTGGATTTCTTATATACACATTGGTTCCCACTTCCTATTGATGCTTCATATAAAATTTGGCTTTGATTGGCCAAGCGGTTTAAGAGGAGAAGATCTTTGAAATTTTGGACAGACAGACCGACGGACGCAGGATCATGGCCATCCTATAAGCTCACCTTGTGAGCCTAACGGCTCAGGTGAGCTAAAATATGGTGACAACAGTTTGATTAAAAACATGATGCTATTCTATAGAATAAAGATCAATAAACCAAAACTGGAAAAATACATATCTCTAAAATGTAATACATTATATTTATACATTTGCGATAATCAATCTAAAGCAACATGATTGTACATAGTTTAGTTTAGTATATTCCAATTACAATAACCATAAGGTCCATGAGTACACAGATGAAATACAAACAAACATATGCAAGTTGTAATACAGTACAACTTGTAAATAGTTGTAACTAATGCTGTTAGAATATATAGCCCGCCCAAGACCTTTTCATATAATATGGCAATAAAGATGTTTACCATAAACTAGTACCATATTCACTCTAATTAGGGCATATGCTCCAATAATAAGAAAAATACATTCTTTTTTCAGTACAGTACAACCTCATTATAACGCTATCTTTGGGGTCCACAGAAACAGACCGTGTTATAAGTGAAACCGTGTTATAATGAGGTTATTTAGTATATTTAGCATTTGGGAGCCATGACATGGCCGTGTTATATTGAAAACCGTGTTATAATGAGGCGTGTTATAATGAGGTTGAACTGTAATTATAAACAATTCTAAAAAGAGCACACCTTTTGGTAGGAAAAATAGAATTGAGTGTGTACATGTCAACTCCAAAAAACTTTTCATACCTAAAATTGTGATCATGTCAGTGTGACAAAAAGAAAGTGGAAGCTAGATGTGATACGCTATTGTCTATGTATATGGAATTCTACATCTGATTTGATTTTTTTTTTCACAGCATCAATAATTTAAGACTGCATTAATGTACCACAATTAAAGATTTTCGCTTATTTAGCCAGAAGATTTTTTATTACTGTAACTTTAAGAATTTTGACATGGTGAGCTCAGAGCGTACTAATTAAAATGAATATGGTAACTGTCTGGTTTCTATGATGAACCATTTCTTCCAAGAAATAGACAATATGAGCCGTGTCGTGAGAAAACCGGATTTTGCATATGTGAAAACAAAGGCGCAGATTAGCTGTGCAGTAACTGCACAGCTGATCAGCGCCCTTCACATTTTTCGCTAAACGGATAGTACAATTTCTCTTCTACATCTAAAATTTCAAGCATATAACATTCTTCTGTAACTGCACAGTCCGGTTTGTGTCAGACCTTGTCAGAAACCCCAAAGACTGTTTTTCTCACGTTGCTGCTCCACTATCCAAAATAAAAATTTCAAACTTCAGAAATATCTTTTTATGATGATGATAACAATTAGTGCACTTCTTACAGTGCCATACAGAAAAAAACAACAAAAAACTACAACACATTATGACACAATTAATCAATGTTACAGAGCTTTGAATTGAAATATTGCACACTAAATATAAAGCATTTTTTCTTATTTTCTTGTTTGTGGAAAAAATGAGATTCTTAAACAAATAACAAGTATTGTTTGTCTTAGAACTGACACTTTATGATGACTTATGCACAGTTTGCTGAAAAAATGAATAACAGAATAAAAATGTTATTTCTATAAAATCTTGATGAAATGTTACAAGTGATGAATTTCTGGCAAAAGAGTCAAAAATTGAAAAATTTGTCACACCACTTGACACATTTACATGGACTGGTCCAAGTCCAGTGGTCTAGCTGGATTTGGTCCAAGGAATACATCTACCCCTTATTCAGTCTAAAATGGCAAGACACTAGCTTTTACTATTTTAAAGTTAAGATTAATTGTAACTTACATGCAACTATACACAGTGTTGGTAAACAAACTCTGTGTATGTTATCATTTGTGTGTACGTAATACGTTAGAGAGCGTGTTCGTACTGCACATAATTTTTGAAATCAGGCATTGCTATATTTATATTAAAATGTTTTACACATATCCTATCATATCCGGCATACTATATGCACTGTTTAGAAATAAATGTATTTTCTTTCTATGAAACAAGTGTTAACATTTAGAACACTTCGGAATTTTAAAGTTTCCAAAGTATTATCAGCGACCATATGAAGATACATGAATTTTTTTACAGGACATACAGTCAATTATGTGCGCCGCATACAATACAGTA
Organism: Rugalucina vietnamica; assembly: GCA_964017185.1. Lineage (NCBI taxonomy): Eukaryota > Metazoa > Mollusca > Bivalvia > Lucinida > Lucinidae > Rugalucina > Rugalucina vietnamica. The sequence continues at coordinate 47,196,609 of OZ024875.1, forward strand.
ATATTGTCTAAACTATTTCACAAATAATTCACACAAATGGCACCACAAATTTTCTGAACTTCAGTTTAGTCTAAAATGTAAAATTTATGTTTGACGTCACCGTTTTGTACACAAATGATAGCATACATGGAGTCGTGGAGTTTGTTTCCCAACAGTGATACATGCAAACCAAGCAATGAAGAGAGATAAGCAGATAGAGCCTCTCCAACTTTTTTCAGTCACATTAATATTTATACTTTATTCTATTGTGACTGTGCAATCTGTTATATATTTTCAAATCACTATCAAGTTATATAATTTTCTTAGTTGTGTGGTGCTTAAACAAACTAAAATAAAATTAATTTAAAGCTCCTGAAAACAAATTAGTATACAGAATGCTTTATCTAACTTCATATTTTGATTTTGAGAATATTTAGAAACTATTTATACTTAGATTGAGCCTTTTGAATATACTCCTTAGAATATTCTTAAGCCTCTGTGCTTTTTCTCAGATGCTCTGGTGCACAACACTTCCCAGTGAAACTTGAGTTATTTTGAAATATATGGAATGAAGAGTTTTAAACAAGTACACCGCATGTAAAAAAAAAATGGCAGAAGGATGAAGGCTGTGTTCACGTCAAGCGCGCTGGATTTTATAAAATTTTATGAAAATGGATTTTAACCTACATAATTTTTTACCAGCTGTGTTTTTAAAAGTAATCACTGTTTTAGAAAATGGAAATGAACCCGTTTTGTGGACTTTATCCCGAAGTGGGACAGGCCAATTTTCTTTGTCTGTCAAATCTCCCGCCATTGTGAAGCCGAAGGACAAGGTGAACTTTACTCGGAGGCCGCAGGATACCGGAAAAGCCGTTCCTGAAAGGAGCACCTCTAAGAAAAAGAAAACACCTGCCCGTGCAAGGAGAGACAGGAGGCGCTGGACCAAGTGGTACCAGAAGAAGAACTCTGGAGCCAGTGCACCCAAGCCTGTGGAATCCCGGCCATTAGTCCCAGAACCTAAACAGCTGGAATCCAGCCAAGAGGTTTTGGAGTTACCTAAAACCAAGCAGGACAATATTTCTGCAAATGCCATACACTTGGATCAGCCAGTGTGTTTGGAGCAAGAAGTTTCATCCTGTTCGGAGATTGACAATGACGATGATGTTGATGAGCCAGTGCTTGAGCCGCCAGATTTCTGTGCAACTTGCTATATTGGACCTCCAGCAGTGACATTGAAAAAGTGCTCCAAATGTCAGTTATCACAATATTGTAGCCTTTCATGTCAGAAAGAGGATTGGAGACTCGCATAAGTTTGCCTGTTCAATCATGGGTGAACAAAGAACATCAAAAGGAAACTGTAAATAATTCATTTTGAATAGACAAGTTTTATCACGGATTCAATAGTGACCTTTATTCACCTGTTTATTGCCCAAGGCGTTTTACACTTTTGTGAATTAACAGTTTTATTGTGTTGTGAACAGTGTTTTTTTACTAATTAATGTGTTGATAGACTAGCTTTTAACCTGACAGTTTTGAAAAAGTGATCTTCTTAACAGTATTTTGATTATTTGGCCCCTTTTGGAATATGAGTCTTTGATTTAGACTACACAGATGTAAATTCTTGAAATTGCAGCAAAATGTCTGGCTTTCGCTGCCAGTTTTATAAAGGGTCACTGATGAAGGTTCATTACCCGAAATTGTACAATATGGCCCATTTTCTCGTGTTTTACTGCTTCCAAAAGATCTAACAATTATTTTTATTTGCTATTACTGCAGCTGATGTTGTGCCGTGTGGCGGCCCTAAAAAGTCTCCCCGTACATCATCCATAGTGCAGATTATATTTTTCTTTTGATCCTTTGGGATCAGTGAATATATTTGGAGTATTTAATATATATTGTAAGTTAAGAATCATCTTCTTAACAGTATTTTGATTATTTGGCCCCTTTTGGAATATGAGTCTTTGATTTAGACTACACAGATGTAAATTCTTGAAATTGCAGCAAAATGTCTGGCTTTCGCTGCCAGTTTTATAAAGGGTCACTGATGAAGGTTCATTACCCGAAATTGTACAATATGGCCCATTTTCTCGTGTTTTACTGCTTCCAAAAGATCTAACAATTATTTTTATTTGCTATTACTGCAGCTGATGTTGTGCCGTGTGGCGGCCCTAAAAAGTCTCCCCGTACATCATCCATAGTGCAGATTATATTTTTCTTTTGATCCTTTGGGATCAGTGAATATATTTGGAGTATTTAATATATATTGTAAGTTAAGAATCATCTTCTTAACAGTATTTTGATTATTTGGCCCCTTTTGGAATATGAGTCTTTGATTTAGACTACACAGATGTAAATTCTTGAAATTGCAGCAAAATGTCTGGCTTTCGCTGCCAGTTTTATAAAGGGTCACTGATGAAGGTTCATTACCCGAAATTGTACAATATGGCCCATTTTCTCGTGTTTTACTGCTTCCAAAAGATCTAACAATTATTTTTATTTTACATGTATTAGCATTTTAGAAACTTGGCATTTAGAGGTTTTACTTGTTTTATACGAGATTCTTCTGACAGAGGAGGGATTTACAAACAACAACAGTGGCCCTAAGAATATTTTGATGGGTATATTAATGTTACCTAATTTCAAATTTAATACAAACATTTTATAATACATTGTGTAAATCCATCCTTCTCCAATGTTCCCAAATATATTTGTACCTGTATGTTGGTGAATGAGTTCTGTAAAGTAATGTCTGGATTTGACAATACCGTCTCTCTTGATTTCGAAGACCAGGTAGTTTATGGGCTGCAAACTGAACATTCTTAAAATTCCTGATCAACCCACTCGAAATAGTGGCCTCTAGCACTTCATATTCACATCCTTCACAGTTTATCAATAGTAAATCAAAGTCCATGTTCCCAGCTCCCATGCGTAGCAGAAACTGTGTGGTGTTAGCTATTATCAAAGAAGTATCTCCAGAGTCACCAGAGAACATTGAGGTAGCATCTCCTCCATTTCCTTTTACATTTACAAAAACTTCATTTTCAACTTTTCCCAGGCCAAAGTTAAGAACAGTTACCTTTGTATTGTTCTTGAACAGTTCTTTCAGTCGTTTGGCGAGTGCCACCACTGGTTCCAGTGTTATCATAAATGGGTCATACATTTGAATTATCTTGCTTGTGTCATGACCTTGATTCCCACCAATTTCTAAAACGACAGAGTCTGGCTTCAGATAAGAGAGATGCCCATGACGCATTTCTTCACTTTTAGGTTGGTCTTTAAAGTACCTTTTTCTATCTTCTTCACTTTCTTTTGTAAGGTTGTTTATACAATTTGTATGCCACGCTGTTTCTAAGGCTGAAAACGATGGATTGTAAGAAGGGAACTTGCTTCGTATATTACCTTCGAACTGTTTCAAACCCTGAATGTCAATGGAATGTCCTTGTTGATTGCTTTGAGTTTGTTTATTGATGGCTGAATGCTCTTTAGCAAGTCTTGCACGATTTTGTGTTTCTCTTTCAAACTGCTCCAGCAATACCCTGTCCACTTCTATGATGCTAGCTGACTTACTGGTTGGTTGCTTTGTCCTTACATTGTGAAAAATGTACAGCATAACTATGACCCCGATGACAGCAGAGATAACATAGACCCTTGCTGATGGCATTCTTCTCATAGTGTGTTGTAAACTAATTACTATGAATTTGGTTGTCTATCTGCAATGATAAAAACACCATAAAATGAGATGCACTGTAGAGAAGAACTGAAACATGTGTTCTAATTTCTACATGAAATTTTTGCCTAGGCAGAAACACAAGCACAGATCAGACTTCAGAGCCCTAGTTAATTTTTAGAGCACTGGGGTATTTAAGCTTCGTTTTTCTCCTCATTTGCGTAAGAGCATTTTTAGGGATTTGATGAGGGAAATTTTAAGCATCAAAATTTTCCTTAAAGGGTATTTCGACCAAAGATGACGTATTCAAAACTTGTCAAGTCCTCGAATTTGTAGTTTCTGTTTTGGAGGCCATGGCGGTCGACTTGTGTGAAAAAATTGTGATAAGCTGTTTGCCGATAAAGGTCTAACTACATACCAATGTTACCAATCAGTATTTTATGGTACTCGACTGTAACAGTGTACTCTGTACGTGCGTGCAGGGAAAAAGACATTCTGAAAACTCATTTGGTGCGATATGGAGACGTCATGTCATGTTTGGATTTTACAGGAAGAAAAAAAGGTCACAAAAACTTGTAATTTGCACCTCTCTCTCTCTCTTTCAAAATGACTCACAAAAGTGGTTGCAGGTCAATAAAAGAAACAGCAATGAACATTGTTTGTTCGTAGTTTCTGGAGAATTGAGGTTCACTCCAGGGTTGTTTTCTGTCACCACCAACATATGTACAATTCAGTTTTAAATTTCAAAGTGTTTTGTTTGTTATTTTATTTGATTCATTTTTTTTTCTTCTTTTTTTAAGAGTCTCCATTTGAGTTAGGTTCACACAGTTGACACTTGAAAAAAAAAAAGAAATAAAAAACGTGTTACTTCTATGAGGAGTCAAGGATCGACGATCTAATTGGTTTTATGTTTGTTTTCAAGGCTTACCTATTCATTTAAGATTATTAGAGAGATGATAATCTTTGCAAACAATTCGCTGATTGAATACCAGTATGGTGTCAATTAACAGATATAAAAGCTTAAAAATAAGATTTATTGTTCACTAAAATGTCATTACAGCAGAGTGAATTCACTTTTTTGAAAAATTCAAAACATTAAGAAATATGCCAGTTGGTGCGAGAATGCTATCTTTAACTAGAGGGCGAATGCACAAGGTAGCATTTGCAGGAGAAATAGCAAACTGCACAGAATGCTGCAAATAGCTTTTTTTTCGCAGCAGAAATTCGGAGACGGTCGTCTGTACAGGGCTGTACAGAACGAACAGTTTATGGGTAGCAAGATGTCCAGAGCACAAGACAAGCTCAATAAAACAAGCGCGCCACATGATGTGAGCCAAGGTTACGGGACGTTTCGCGCAAAGACCAGTTCCTCCCTGGGACGATTCGACCGGGACGATTCGCGCAAAAAATCGAACGGGACGGTTCGCGCAAAAAAACTGGGACGATTCGCTCAAAATCAAATTTAGAGGTCGATTCACCCATTTTTGTAATATATATATGTAATAAGTGTTTTGCTTTGCAAATGAGCATGATTTCAATCTCTCTACGCTTGTGAATGTGGGAAGCGATTCAACACTGTGCCACATATTTGTTGATTATTATATAAATTTGTTATGAAAGGTCATTGTTTTCGATGCGTGAGCAAAAATCATGCATACACACGGGTGTGAATTCGTCTTCTTTTCTTTTTTTTTTCTTTTTTTTTTAAGAAAAAAAAAAATACATGCGTTGTGCGTTCAAAAAGATGCAAAAGACCACAGCAGGTCCTGAGTTGGGATTGAGGTGGGGGATGGCAACACCGTGGATGCGGGTATGTTCAGTTTTAATTTTCTTGTTGTGTCTTTGAGCAAGCATATTTCAATTGAAATAGTGATTGGGATGTTACTCAAACAAACAAATTAATCGACGTTTGTAGTGATTGTTTTGATTTGAATGTGAGCTTTAACGTACATATGTAATTAAATTATTGGCATCATTAAAAATAAACATGTCAGATGTTTGACGTTCTCTTTGTTAAATTAAATTGTTTTGCTCACAATGGTGATATGCGTTTACATCTTATTTTGTTTACTCGTTTGATCACAAAACAACTAGTGGCCAATTCAAAGTTAACGACATAATAATTAATGCAACTATCGTCATTACACCCATTTTGATAAATATTATATATATTTATATTTTCTTTCTTTCTTTCTTTCTTTCTCTCTTTCTTTCTTTCTTTCACCAGGAATCACAAACCACATGTATAAATTTATAAAATAAAAAAGAAATGAAAAAAAAAAAAAAAAAAAGCATTTGTGATTTATGCAATACGGAGGCCGAGAATGAAACAGAGATTAGTGCCCCCCCCCCCCCCCCCAGTGCCACCCCCCCCCCCCCCCCCGAACGTGCATGCATGTTCCATTTTTATTTCCAATTATAAATTTCGTATTTATTACCAATCTTCAATTTCAAAACAGCAAACTGAACAACGACTTGTTACTTTATACACGGGTATATTATAATGTACATGTATATGAACATACATGTTCATTGTTTCATGGCTAGCCTTGATAAATTATTGGACCCCCCGCACATGTGTAATATTATTTAAATATTTAATAAAAGATATAAATCTTTTAATAATATGGATTTTTTGTTCCTTCTTTTAAAGAAAACGTTGAAATTATCACTGAAAAATACATTTGCGCGAACAGTCCCATGGGTGAATCGTCCCCTTAATTTTGGAAAAAAATAAGAAGAAAACATATTGCTCAGAAAAATCAAAGATAAAAAATATATTTCCAATATGTCCATAATTAGTTTTACATATCCATTGCATTTAATTGATAAATTTTGATAAATAAAACCTTGAAATCAATTTTTCAAAAAATGCGCGAATCGTCCCGGGAGGAAACGTCCCGTTCGAAATTTTTTTTTTGCGCGAACCGTCCCGGTAGGAACTGGTTTTTGCGCGAAACGTCCCGGAGCCGTGAGCCAATGACTTTGATTGGACCAGGAAAGTGTCCTTGACCGACAGGTAGCGGGCGCGCTGTCGGATTTGACCAATGAGATATGGGAAATCATGGGGAATACCCTCTCTTTCTTACTTACGATGTAAACAATACTCTTGCTAAAACAATTATGTTTGCGTATCGTGAAGAATGTCTGCGTAAGTTGTACGCTTGGTTTTCTATTCAGGCGCGTATTTGCCCACCATTAATGCGTAAAATAAGCTGATACGCACGTTATCTAGGCCTCTGGGCTCACAATGTGAGCTTATAGGATGACCATGACCCGGCGTCCGTCCGTCGTCCGTCCGTCGTCCGTCGTCAACAATTTCAAAGATGAATATCTCTGAGACCAGTAGGCCGATCACAATCAAACTTTATATGCAGTGGTGGGCCATTGCCTGCATTAGGTTTTGAAGCAGATTGAATCAGAACTTTGGTTGCTATGGCAACAGACAACTCTCATAGACTTTGTATGGAGAAAATGTTGTCCACGCATTATCTCCGCTATTTTCAATTGGATCTGTTCACACACTCAAGGGCAGATAACTCCGCAGTCAGAGGTCGGATCTGGTCGAAATTCAAACTCATATGAGATGTTATGGTTACCCTTGTTATTTTTAAGAATAAAGAAGATCTGAATAAAAATAAAGGCGCTAGAGTGGCCACAACACTAAATATTGATTTTTCACACAGTCAAGGGCAGATAACTCTGCAGTCAAGGGTCGGATCTGGCTGAAATTCGAACTCATCCGAGCTGTTATAGCTATCCTTGTTATTTCCAAGTATGAAGAAGATCCGATCAAAATTGAGGGCGCTAGAGTGGCCACAACACAAAATAATGAATTTTTGAACACTCAAGGGCAGCTAACTCCACAGTCAGAGGTCGGATCTGGGTGAAATTCGAATCCATCCGTGATATTGTAGTTGTCATTGTTACCTGCAAGAATGAAGAAGATCCAAACAAAAATAAAGGCGCTAGAGTGGCCACAGCATTTTTCCCATTATAAGTCTATGGGGATTTTTCCAGACGCTCAAGGGCAGCTAACTCCGTAATCTGAGGTCGAACCTGGCCTAAATTCGAACTCATCCGAGATTTTATGGAGTTGTCCTTGTTAATACCAAGAATGAAGAAGATCCAATCAAAAATGAAGTTGCTAGAGTGACCACAACATTTTTCCCATTTTAACTTAATGGGAGCTATCTGTTGCCATGGAAACCAGAGTTCTGATCCCACCTGGCCCAAAACCTCGTGCAACCTTTCCTCCTCCTCAATGATGCTTTACATAAAATTTGATCATGATTGGCTGTGTTGTCTTAGAGATATTCAAGATTAAAAGTGTTTACGGACGGATGGATTTCAACCAAAATGGCAGAAATTGCAATTTCCGCTTTTCGTCTTATAAGTCAATGGAAACGCATGTAAGGTTTCAACTTCATCCTCCTTACAGCCTTTGAGAAGAGTTTTGAATATTTTTTCATAAATTCACCCTTACGTTGCTATAGCAACCAAAATAATTACTCGATTATAATAAAAATTGCCAAAATTGTGGATGACTAGTCAACAAACATTTACGTAAAAACAAAACTCAAATGTTTCAAGCGAAATGGCAGAAATTGCAATTTTCCGCTTTTCGTCTTATACGTCAATGGAAACTTTATGTTGCAATAGCAACCAAAGTAGTGGGACAAGGACAATAAAAACACAAACTTTGTAGAGGCTAATATCATAAGCATGTATGCAAAGTTTCAGCTTCATCCGCCTTACAGCTTCTGAGAAGAAAATTTTTGAATATTTTTTTTTTCAAAAATTTACCCTTTACGTTGCTATAGCAACCAAACGAATGAAGCGATTTTGACAAAAGTTGCCTAAAACGGGGAGGACTACTCAATAAACATTTATGTAAAAACAAACTTTCAATATCCTCAATGAAACGGCACAAATTGCAAATTTCCACTTTTTGCCTTATAAGTCAATGGAAACTTCAAGTTACCATAGCTACCAAAGTAGTTGGACAAAGACAATAAAAACACAAACTTTGTACAGGCTAATGTCATAAGCATGTATGCTAAATTTCTGCTTCATCCCCCATACGGCTTCTGAGAAGAAGATTTTTGAATATTTTTTTTTTTCAAAAATTTACCATTTATGTTGCTATAGCAACCAAACGAATAAAGTGATTTTTACAAACGTTGCCTTAAACGTGAAGGACTACTCAAAAAACATTTATGTAAAAACAAAATTCAAATATCCCCAGCCTGACAACGGAAAATGCCAATTTCCACTTTTCTCCATACAAGTCAATGGAAACTTCAAGTTGCCATAGCAACCAGAGTTCTTATCCGATCAAAATAAAAAACACAAATATTCGTTCCCTCTACCTGTAGGTGCTATATGTGAAATATGAAAAGATTCGGCTTGGCAGCTTCAGAGGAGAAGTCGTTTGAAAATGTTGACGACGACGGACGACGACGACGGACGACGCACGGACGCCGCTCGACTACTATACTATAAGCTCACCTTGTGAGCCTTCGGCTCAGGTGAGCTATAAACTGAGATCTTTTTAAGAGCAGTGAATATATAAATGAGAAAGAGGAAGGGTCATACCGCGGTTTCGGCTACTAAAGCCTCTTCAGTGACCCTATAGATTTGGCAAAATGGAGCCAAAGGGAATTGCTGTAATTTTGCATCTTTCTATAGGTTGGTAGATACAAAAAGGTACAAGTAGGCAACGATCAGGAAAAGGCGCAATCAGAAAAAGATTCCCACTCCAAAAACCGAGGCGGGAAAAAACAAACTAACAATAAGGTACTAAGACCATGAATACATTTATTAAGCCGAATGAATAGCTATTTCCCAATAGGTGGCCACTCAGTTACCTAAACTATACTAAAATATGATAACATACATAAGGCGCCAACAGCACAAGAACAAACACCAAGACATAAAACAATAAGAACCACAACAGAAATATCGCCTTGGAACGATCAGTAATATAAAATTACTGGCGGGCTTAAACCGGTTTTTATCGGATCCTAACCTCACCCACTACTTCTGCAGTGGTTCATAACATCTAGTTAGTTATTCGGTCCTCGTAGTGAATCTCTAACTAGTCAATGAATCATCATGGACAAACATATAAATCATGATAAATTTCACGATGAATCAAAAACGAGGACTCACAGAATGAGTAAGGTGCCCGACAATGGAGATCCAATTACTTACTAACTCCGGAGCAAAAGAAAACCACCAGTTGAACCCCGGTGGGCCAAGCAAGAGACAAGATGCTCCGGCCCGAACCAACTAAAATGAATAGCTTTATGTTGGGGCCATCATAGTCTGACGCCCGACCCACCGGCGTGCAATTAAAGAAGGCAGCATAGTTATCAACCGTGATTGGGTTAAAACAAAGCATGCAGACTGTCGCATAACATTTAAGTTATATCCTATACGTCTGTAACGCGTAATGATTTTTCTGAATTGAAAAGAAAAATGATTCCTTCCAATAAGGTCCTTAAATTTGTAAACCAAGTCACCATAAAATTCTGGTTCCGAAAGGCCCTCACGTAAAAGGGTCTTTATCCCAACATTAAATGGAAATCAGTCCATAGTGTCTGCGACAAAATTTAGAAAAGGTTTTTCGAAGTTTATGATACCTATAGTCCTGCGAAGAAGTTTGGCTGTTAAACATTTATTTCGTGCATTGAAGTCCGCAAAATGATTGCAGACTCTAGCAAACCTAGTAAGTTGTGAAATGTGTACGCCATAAGAAGCACGGCGAGGAACGTCACCATCCCAAAACGGAAAGTTTTTGACTAGTATAATCCAAATGGGGCCAAATGTATTAAATGTTGAATAGGAAATGAATTTAAACCGATAATTATTTTCTGAATTCTCAAACTAGTACCCTCGCTGATCTCAAAGGACATTTCCGAAAGCATTAAAAGTCAAATGATCCTTTCATCATTGATGAAGAACATCAAAATTGTCTGGTGATGGCACGGAAATATCACAGATCTTTCTAAATCTAACAAGACAAAAATCATTACTGAATATGTCTGACATTTGATTATGTGTTCGAACTGTTTCTGAACTTGTGTGCAGCTTTTTCGGGACTAACGTATTCTTTAAAGCTATTTTAAAATATTGCAATATTCATGTTCTATAAACAAGATCATGCTTTGTAAGTTAGTAAGTAATTCTCAAGTGCATTGCAACAATAACACAGCACAAGTTCCATATGTTACTTGACGGTACGTGGCTTATTACTATAATTGAATGAATTGCACCTAAGGCCTCCAGTAAATATGAGTAGCTTTGACCAATTATACAAGTCTTAGATTCACACTTCCTTATGCGTAGTCTGACGTCATCGTAACAAAACGTACTAGAGGCAATTCCTCAAAGAAATAAATTAACACGCAGATGATCACACGTTCATCCAGATACAACAAACGCGGAAAGGTCTTCCAAACGCGGATATAAACAACTGTATCGCGGGAATACACAAGGTAAGAAAACATAAACAAACAGCATTTAAATTGCTCAGGTTTATATAAAATGTGTTAATGCAGAGCTGATGCAAAATGGTTTATCTTGAGAATGGTACAGTGTCATACCAAAATATTTGTGTAAACTATAGATACAAGCGAATTTAATTCGTAAATCATGATATTCTCGCCTACTTCCCGATTCTTTTCATATTTGTAGAATTTATTTGTTTGGTTTCGTGCAAATATCTCTTCAAAACTAATTTTCGACATCTATGGAATATATTAATACCATGCATCAAACTGGAAAAGTTTTTTTGGGTGTCGATATCCATGTTTAAAAATCAGCCTTGTTTACTTCAAGGTACAACTTACCACGGACATTGATACTACACAATGCGGATGATCCACATAATTTGGGTAAAACAAACACGGATTCGAAAATCTGGTTTTAACGTGCAAAACACTGACAGAACGTTTTCTAATTAAAATACAACGAAGAATCTAGACTTTTATAAAGTAAACGTGCAATAAATGCATCTTGTTGGCTTTTTAGTCGGTTATAACATCATATTATACAGCTTTTTTTCTATGGATAATTAATTCGTAGAATCAGAGAAATGATATATACACATGTAAAGGTATTTGTTTGTACATGTGTGTTTGTGTTGTGAATAAACATCCCAGTTAACGACTCTTCAGCCGTGTCAGGAAGGAGCCGCCGCTTCCTGGTTACTAACCAGTTCTACGGAAATAAAAATGTCTTGCTTTAAGACAAAACACTGAACATTGCCAGCATGCCCCCCCCCCCACCCCCGACCTCGCCGGATCAGGAGTCAAACTATGCCACGTTGCTATAAGTTTTAGCTTACCTGAGCATAAGGTGAGCTTATAGGATGGCCATGCTCCGTCGTCGTCCACCATTTCAAAGATCCTCTCCTCTGAAACTGCTTGGCCAATCAAGGAGCATCCTTAGGAAGAGGGAAAGAAAGTTTATATAAATGGTCCAGGTCACATGACAAAGATGGCCGCCATGGCTATAAATAGTAAAAACCTTTTAAAATCTTCTCCAGAACCAGGTCCTTTGATTTTGAAACTTGGCATGGAACATCAGAGAGAGAAGCTCTACAAAGTTTTTATAAATCATGACTTTGGGATGACCTTGACATATTTTACGGCAAGGTCAACATAGGTGACCCATGCATTTGAATGGGGAAAATTGTCAAAATGTCAAAATGTCATTTTAAGGGAAAAACTAATAGGAAATGGGGAAATGGACTTAAGATTTATGATTCTGAAAAATTTTGGACCCTAGGGGCTGGTCTGTCACCACCCCGGGGGGAATATACATGTATATTACAAAAATATTCAAAGGCCTCCTTCTCTGAAACCGTTTGGCCAATCAAAGCCAAACGCCAGGTTCAGCCAGGTCATATAACCAAGATGGCCGCCATGGTTATAACTAGCAAAAACCTTTAGAAATCTTCTTCTCAGAAGGCCTATGATTTTGAAACTTGACATGAAGCATCATGGAGAGGAGCTCTACAAAGTTTATATAAATGACCCTGTGATGACCTTGACCTTTTGTACGACAAGGTCAACATAGGTGGCTTATGCATTTGAATGGGGAAAATTGTCAAAATGTCATTTGAAGAGAAAAACTTGATTGTGAAAAAATGGACCACAGGGGCTGGTCTCACCCCTTCCCGGGGTAATATACATGTATATCACCATAATATTCAAAGATCTTCTTCTCTGAAACCGCTTGGTCAATCAAAGCCAAACTTTATATGAAGTACCTATAGGAAGGGGGGGGGGGCAGTGCATTACGAAAACACACCGATGCAAAAATACAGCGATTTTTGTTTTCACATAAAAAATGAAAATATCAGTGGAAAAGTTATGATATTTTCCCTATTTTTGCTCAAAACATAGGTTGTTGGTGCACGTTAGAACCGGTTCTAACGAGTACCCACAATCTATGTTTTGGACCAAAAATAAGAAAAAAATCGTATACCCCTGCATACCCAGTTTTACCATATAAAAGTAGGGTTGAAGGGGGTATTCATTGCACGGACATGTTTCCTGATGGTATACATAAATAATCCGGGTCATATGTCCAGGATGGCCGCCATGTCCATATATGGTAAAAACCCTTTAAAAATCTTCTTCTCCGGAACCGATGGATAACTTTCAACAAACTTGGCACGTAGAATTGTGGACTAGAGTACTACAATGTGTATATAATATATGACCCTGTGATGACCTTGACCTATTTTCCGGCAAGTTCAAAATAGGTCGTCCATGGCCATAATAGTCAAACAAGTTTATTGGTATATATCCCAATTCTCAGGTGAGCGTTTACAGTACCATCGGCCCTCTAGTTGTTCTTCTGTTACGTACAGGATCAACGTTTGCATGGAGAAGAATTCTATCAGCTCTGCTTTCGTTCTTATCATTTTCGTCATGTACCTTTAGCCAATGAATGTATATATGTTATTTGTGAATCTGAATAAAAATGTTTAAACTAAAACTACAGGATCAACAGCCAAGGTCATATAGAGACGGTCAGTCATTATAATTTTCACACCAAAAGCCTCCCAGAGGCATGGTAACGAGTTCGTTGTGCACATTTCTTTCTCCACTAATAAATGCTCTTCTTGAATCTACGTAGTCTATGTACGTTTGTATTCATAATTTGTTTTACATGTTGCCATAGAGGACCTTTCACAAAGGATTTCAGTTCGCCACACTTGAGAGTGAGAGAGACAATCATGATAAAATATATTCTTGACCATATATTAACGAAAGAAATGCAGCCATACATTACACGATATGTTCTACAAACATGCGTAATTTAGTTGGTGTTTGAATATGAAAGGCGAAAGCATTTGGAGCTCTGCCTATATCTGACACTATCAAACTTCATAAAGCTAGCTGAGATTTAAATTGTCGAATTTAAAGAACGGAAACAAAGGCACGGACAGTTTCTCGGTTAACATGCACCTGATATGGACCTTTTGCTCTATAAAACATGTTAACAAGGTTTCCTAATGTTGTGGCCAAAGCGTAGTGAAAGTGCTCATGAACCCACGTTCGTTGTGGTTTTATCACGCCATAATAAGCCATAATTGGACTTCAACCAACCATCTATGGACTCTAAACCATACAAAAATTGGCTTTAACAATGACTGCATCCAGTTTTCCTTAAAATAATGCGAGAATTGTTTTTTTTATTATCCGTGTTCGTTGCACCGAATGGTCCGAGTTTGTTTCACCTGCTTGAGAATTTCAACCGTGGTATGTTGCACCATATTAAATGAGAGTACCCAATTTCAAATGCTTCTTATTCTCTTTCTATAATTTTGTGTGGGTTCTTGTAATGGCAACAGTTGAAGCGACCCCAGATCCTCTGAAAAACGTCAATTTGGTCATATTATCGTGCTTTAATAATGATTTTCAGACATTCTTACCAAGATTTTTCTCTTTTCGTGCATCCAAGTCAGATTTAGAAGCCTATATTTCCCGAACTAATAGAATTTATGAGACAGGATTTTAAGTAAACATTTGCAAAGTTGTGTCCTTTTTCATTGTCAGCCGATATTCATTATAATCAAAGATAATAAATACTCACTCTTTTTTCCCCGCCGTTCAAAATACTATTGTTTATATCCGCGTTTTGAAGACCATTCCGCGTTTGTTGTATCTGGATGAACGGTGTGATGATGCTATTTACATTTACAGTTTCACTTTCCCCTCACAAAAACGCTAACTTTTCTGTAAGACATTTCTATACATTAAATAAAAGAAAAGGCAACGGAAGATTTGATGTAATGCAAACCAAGCCAGAAAGTTGTATCATACAAACAAACGACCGATCAACGGCAGGTAGATAATAACATATAAATATGGTAGCCCAATCCATCATTGCCCTAGTTAAGTAAAACTGCCGAATTATCAAACTATGTAAGCAACACCTATTACTATTGGAGAAGTTGGAGATGATTAAATCAAAGGACCATATTATCATTGATGAAGTGCAGCAAGATAGTCTGGGGATGGCACGGAAATATTAGAGAAATGTCTCAATCCAACTCATAAACCATTTGATAGTTTCTAAATATGTATGTAAGTCTAGGTTCAGACTGTATCTTAATTACTGCACAGATTTTTCGAGTAAATCATATTTGAAAGGTTATTTTCACAATACTGCAATATTTATTTGGGGACATCTATCCATCAAGAAAAAAATTTGTAGAAAAAGACGTTCTTCCGAAGAACTAACTAAATGTTATGAACCACTGCAGAGGCTGGGGGTGGGGTTGTGGCCATGTAAAATCGATTTAAACCCGTCAGTAACTTTGTGTTACTGATCGTTCCAAGTCGATACTTCTGTGGTGGTTCTTTTTGTTTTATGTCTTGGTGTTTAAAATATTTTTGTGCTGTTGGCGCCTTATGTGTGTTTTCATATTTTAGTTAAGTTAAGGTATCTGAGTGGCCACCTATTGGGAAAATAGCTGCTCATTCGGCTTACGAAATGTTTTCATGATATAAGTACCTGATTGTTAGTTTGTTTTTTTCCCACCTCGGTTTTTGGAGTGGGAATCTTTTTCTGATTGCGCCTTTTCCTGATCTTTGCCTACTTGTACCTTTTTTCCAATTACTAGGGTAAATTGTGCTTCAGACTGTATCAGTTTTTGTCATATGTTCTATTTTCATATTAAATGAGCCTAACTCTTACTTAAATTAGCCACGGATATCGTTTAGTCTAGTGCTACGAAGGAACACCAGTTCAGCTAAATATAAATGACAAGTTATCGTCACAGGAGACCTATAACCGGAAAAGTCATTAACTTGGTTCTTACAAATAAGTCAGTTCCTGGCGATCATTGGCATTTTCTGATAAGAAATCTAGTTACAGCATAGTAGAAAAAAACGCCAACGCGATACATGTGCTTATTAAGGGACTGATGGTGTAGAAAATGCATCAAGTTGTCTGAGAACAGACATATGACAAAAGAGAACTCCAGTTGTCATCGAAAATGAATTTGGGACTTAAGGGGCCTGAATATATATGTGTTTGTATAATTATTCACACAACGCAGTCATAGTGGCCATGAAAAGCGTATCCTGTTCTTTCGACATTAATACGATGTACGAGATTAAAAAACAGCAATTATATCATCGATCACATACAAGCCAAATAAGATTCTTCACAACGGAATAATAATAACAAGGTTAAAGTGCGCAATGATCAGGAAACGGTGCAATTAGAATGACTTGTATTGTCAAGAGGTATTATAATGACCACAGTGTTTATTGTCATCTCCTCGTGACACGCATTGTCCCGTTTACGCGTTGATTTAAGGAAACTGGGAACCCAAAGGGATCTTTGATGCGACATGGTTTCAATATTGGATTTAGAAAAAACATTTTATAAATTTTATCGCAGATTTTATGAGTTGATTTCCAGATTTAATGTTGGGCTAAAGACGCTTTTACCTGAGGGCTTTCGGAATCAGAATTTTATGTTGACTTGGTTTACAAATTTAAGAAACTTATAGAAAGCAATGATTTTTCTTTTCAGTTCAGAAAAATCGAATCACGTTACAGACGTATAGGTTATAACTTGAATGTTATGCGACAGTCTGTATGCTTAATTTTAACCCAATCATGGTTGACAATTATGCTGCCTTTTTTAATTGCACGCCGGTGGGTCGGGCGTTAGACTCTATGATGGCCCCGACTTAAAGCTATTCATTTTAGTTGGTTGGGACCGGAGCGTCTTGTCTGTTGCTTGGCCCACCGGGGTTCAACTGGTGTGTTTCTTTTGCTCCGGGTTTCAGTAAGTTATTCGGCGCCCAGAAATCTCCATCGTCGGGCAGCTCTGTTGTGTTCTTCTGTTGTGTTCTCGTTTTTTATTCATCAGGGTGGTTATCATGATTTATTTGTTTGTCCTTGATGATTCATTGACCAATTAGAGATTCACTACGAGGACCAAACAACTAACTAAATGTTGTGAACCACGGCAGAAGATGAGGATGAGGTTAGGCGCCTGTAAAATCGATTCAAACACCCCCTCCAGTAATTTTTATTACTGATCGTTGCCTGTTTGAACCTTTTTTATACTAGACTGAACACTATAACACATCAAACAAAGGTATCTCGTGTACAAATCAATGAATCAGACTAGCCTGAGCATCCTTACAGTCTTGTCATGGTCATGGATCTGGAGTAACTAGGAAGACAAGTAATTTCCTTCGTTGATAACAATAGCTGAAACATGTAGCGATCGTAGACCAAATGCAACGACCATATTATATTGTTGGTTTGCCCACAGCTTGGATAGCCGATACTCTCTGAAATACCGACATTTCCGCTAGCTGTATTATC
Source organism: Rugalucina vietnamica (assembly GCA_964017185.1). Lineage (NCBI taxonomy): Eukaryota > Metazoa > Mollusca > Bivalvia > Lucinida > Lucinidae > Rugalucina > Rugalucina vietnamica. Next base: position 47,214,129 of record OZ024875.1, read on the forward strand.
AAACGGTGCAAAGTGAAATGAGCCGCCTCGTGGGAAAACCAACAATGTGGTTTCCGAACAGGTTCGACACAAACCGACCTGTACAAGCACAGAAAAGAGCTAGAAGCTTGAAATTTTGGATTTAAGTAGAAGAGGAATTGTACTATCCGAGTAGCGAAAACAAAGGCGCTGATCAGCTTCGCGGTTACCGCGAAGCTGATCTGCGTCTTTGTTTTCGCCTATGCAGATTGTTGGTTTTCCCAAGAGGCGGCTCAAATGAGAAATAGCTTAGTTCATCTCCAAAAATATTGTTTCCTACATTTACCACAGTAAAGTGAAAATTATCTGAAATGTAAAGGGTGTTAAGAAAGTTTGTTCCGCGCAAAAATTGATTTCCTGGTAGCTTGATTTTAATGTTTCAAAACATAAAAATGGCATAACCAAACTTTAATTTGGTTGTGTATGAAAAGATGAAAACAAAGCTGTTTTAAATCAGATATCTGATCATGAACAAAATGGCCATCAAACACTGACACTCATTTTTTAACCCTTGAACTTTTACACAAAAATGGGGGTATACTTATAAATATCTTTGCCATGCCGAGACCGATGCATAAGAATCATGAATAATTTAATGAATAAAGCCTAAATGCATGTACTTATTTTCCATTTATAATAGTTTTGTGGTGTGTTCAATTATAAACCTGAAAAGGATATTCACATGTCAAAAATTTTACAAAATTTTCAGAAAATCGAATTATTCCCGAATTTGTGAAATGTAGTACCCTTAGAAAGTATACAACTGTGAAGCAACTGGACATTAGATAGCGTTTCAACTGCTATATTGTATCTGGGAAAACAACAGATTCATGGAAAATGCAACATTTCATTAGTTTTTGCCTCTAAAATATTTAAAAAATGCGGTAAAGTGCGGAACGAACTTTCCTAACACCCTTTATATAATAATCATAATAAGAAGAAACGTGTATTACGCAATATACAATTCAGATTATATGACTATTTACTTTGCCTTGTGATCAACTCGTTGTGTTACTTAAATGTCTGGGTTTTGTAGACTCAAGGCCACTGGTCTTGCTTCGTGCTTTTATTGTTAAAAGCAATCATACCATTTTGACATATGTACACCAGTAAGGTTTCATGACGAAAAAGATGGAATTAATGGAAAGGAAATTACTTTTAGAGACAGGAAATTATTATGCAACAGCTTATATAAATTGATTATATATTGCGCCTCTCTCAATTTTATACATAAATCACGCGATTTGTGGCTGTAGATGAGTAGTAAAACAGCCGTTTTACTATTGTCTACTGAAATACATTCAATTCGGGACCAGAATTTTATGATGACTTGGTTTACAGTTTTAAGAAACTTATAGGAAAGAATAATTTTTTCTTTTCAGTTTAGAAAAAATCATTATACGATACAAACGTATAGGACATACGTAACTTAAATGTTATGCGACAGTCTGCATGATTAGTTTTTTTTACTCACTCATGATTGATAACTATGCTGTCTTCTTTAATTGCGCGCCGGTGGATCGGGTGTCAGATTCTATCATGGCCCCGACTTAAAGCTATTCACTTTCGTTGGTTGGGGTCGAAACTTCTTGACTATTGCTTGGCTCACCTGGGTTCAACTGGTGTGTTTCCTTTTCTCCGGATTTCAATAAGTTGTTTGGCGCCAAGGGATCTATATCGTGACTGTGAGACCTAATTTTTGATTCATCATGGTGGACATCATAATTTATTTTTTTCCATTATTAGTTAGAGATTCACCACGAACCGAACAACTTAAAGCTTTTCATTTTAGTGGGTTGGGGCCGGAGCTTTTTGTCTGTTGCTTGGCTCACCGGGGTTTAACCGGTGTGTTTCTTTTGTTCCGGGTTTATGTAAGTTATTCGGCGCCCAGGGATCTCCATTGTCGGGCAGCTTACTGAATCCTCATTTTTGATTCATCAGGGTGGTTATGTAAAATAACTTACCATAAGTTACATTGTCATTGATTGTAGTCATCAGGTAGCATGATTTATTTGTTTATCCTTGATGCTTCTTGACTTGTTAGAGATTCACCACGAGGACCGAACAACTAACTAAATGTTGTGAACCGCTGCAGAAACTGAGGGCGAGGTTATGGCCATGTAAAATCGATTTAAGCCCGCGAGTAATTTTATATTACTGATAATACTGGACGTTCCAAGGCGATACTTCATTTTTCTGTTTCAAATGGATTTGTTTCTTCTAAAATATAAGCGCGATGACTTTGATTTTGATATAGTGAATTTTCCGTTTTTTTTTTATGGATGGTGATGTTCCTCGTCGTGCTTCTTATGGTGTATACATTTCGCAACTTATTAGGTTTGCTAGAGTCTGCAATCATGTTACAGACTTCAACGCTCGAAATAAATGTGTAACGGCCAAACTTCTCCAACAGGTCTATCGGTATCATAAACTTCGAAAACCATTTTCTAAATTTTATCGTAGACACTATGAATTGATTTCCAAATATAATGTTGGGTTAAAGACGCTTTTAAGTGAGGGCCTTTCGGAACATTAATTTTATGGTGACTTGTTTTACAAATTTAAGAAACTTATAGGAAGTAATGATCTTTCTTTTCAGTTCAGAAAAATCATTACACGTTACAGACATATAGGTTATAACTTGAATGCTATGCGACAGTCTGCATGCTTAGTTTTTAACCCAATCATGGTTGATAACTACGCTGCCTTCTTTAATTGCACGCCGGTGGGTCGGGCGTCAGACTCTACATGTATGATGGTCCCGACTTAAAGCTATTCATTTTAGTTGGTTGGGGCTGGAGCTTTTTGTCTGTTGCTTGGCCCACCGGGGTCCAACTGGTGTTTTTCTTTTGCTCCGGAGTTAGTAGGTTATTCGGCGCCCAGGGATTTCCATCGTCAGGAAGCTTACTCAATCTGTGAGTCCTGGTTTTTGATTCATCAGGATATTTATCGTGATTTATTTGTTTGTTCTTGATGATTCATTGACTAGTTAGAGATTCACCACGAGGGCCAAAAAACTAACTATATGTTATGAACCACTACAGAAGCTGAGGGTGAGGTTATGGCGATGTAAATAAAAATTAAAACCGGTTTAAGCCCGCCAGTAACTTTGTGTTACTGATCGTTCCAAGGCGATACTTCTGCTGTGGTGGTTCTTTTTGTTTTATTTCCTGGTGTTTAAAATGTTTGTGCTGTTGGCGCCTTATGTATGTTTTCATATTTTTAGTTAAGTTTAGGTAACTGAGTGGCCACCTATTGGGAAAATAGCTGCTCATTCGGCTTACGATATGTTTTCATGGTATAAGTGGTCATAAGTACCTGATTGTTAATTTAGTTTTTTCCCACCTCGGTTTTTGGAGTGGGAATCTTTTTCTGATTGCGCCTTTTCCTGATCTTTGCCTACTTGTACTTTTCTGTTGTGGTTCCATTTGTTTTATGTTTTGGTGTCGAATTGTGCTGTTTGAACCCTATGTACGTTTTCATATTTTCTTATTTAAGTTCGGGTAAATGAGTGGCCGCCTATTGGGAAATAGCTGCTCACTCGACTTACGATATGTTTTCTAAGTATAAGTACCTAATTGTCAATTTAGTTTTTCCCACCTCGCTTTTTGGAGCGGAAATTTTTTTCTGATTGCGCCTTTCCAGATCATTGCCTGCTTGTACCTTTTTAAGCCCCTCAGTAATTTTATATTACTGATCGTTCTAATGCGATACTTCTGTAGTGGTTCTTACTGTTTTATGATTTGGCATTGAATTTTTGTGCTGTTTGCACCTTGTGTATGTTTTCATATTTTAGTTAATTTCCGTATCTGAGTGGCGACCTATTGGGAAAATAGCTGTTGACTCGGTTTACAATACGTTTTGTTAGTGTAAGTATTTGATTGTTAATTAAGTTTTTTCCCACCTCAGTGTTTGCGCCATTTTCTGATCATTGTCTACATTTACCTTTCAATAGCTGAGTCAAACACAAATGATTACATGTGATTTATACTGTCTACAAAATGGAAAGGGATCTCGGGACATTAAAGTATTTTTAAACACATGAAAAACCATCGAAAACCATCTCTTTTTTAAATTCTGTCTTACGTCCCTTTCAAAATTATTTCAGTTTTTATGATAAGGGCCAACCAGTAGGTGGGCGAAAACGGGAGAACCCGGAGAAAAACCGCCTGGTACACGCCTTGGCTTGTCACACGTGGCCAGTGCGGTGCACGATTCCACACCAGACACAGTCATTTTTTTTTTTTTTTTTTTTTTTTTGGAAAAAGCACCTTTTGACAGTTTCAATACCAATTTTAAAGTTTTATCCTGTCATATAAACTTCAGGTGATGAGATATTTTATGAGATGTTGATACACATTTTTACATGGGTCTGACACATTGACAGGTGTCGAACATTTTGTATGTGCAAAAACAATGGCGCAGATCAGCTTCGCATAAAATTTCAAGCTTCTAGCAGTTTTCTGTGACTATACAGATCGGTTTATGTCAGATCTGTTCGAAAACCATAATGTGGGTTTAGTCATGACGCGGCTCAAATATGGTATATCACATTTTAATGTTTGGGCTTGGTCACACTAGCGCTTACAGATAGTTTGGATGATTTTGTTTTATTTATTTATTTTTCTTTTGGGTGAGGGGGGGGGGGGGGCTAAAGCAATTTGACGAATATATGCATCACAGTTACCTATGAATGTGGTTATATACGGGTACGATATGGACGACTCTTGATAGTAAATTTTATTTTTCTTTGATACAGACACATACGGATATATATATAGAAGAGACAAGATACGTATGTTGTCGGTCACTTGCGTATAAAGACATTCACCATGGCGTAAGCAGCCACTGTTTTGGTTAATGTACAGTCACACTAGTATACGGATGTCTGTTAATTGGTGTTTCGCATCTACTCGTCCAATACGTAACGGTTCGTTTCTTATTCGTAATCACTCGTAGTTGTACTAAGAATGAAGCAGTTGTTATGATCTGAGGAAGTCCTTTCCAGCTCGGTACCTTGTGCAATTTATCATTGAGAAATTTTTCCCATATACAGAGATTTTTCAGCTGTACAAACTGAAAATTTCACCAGAAATATTTTGGTATTTTTTTAAGTTTTGCTCAAAACATACATTGTGAGTACACGTAAGAACCGCCTCGTGGAAACGATTCTAACGAGTAAACACGATTTTGTATTTTTGTATGCGTACAGAGCTAAACATCAAGCGTACATACGCAATACGCAGTACTCATCGTTATCAATGTCGCTGTTATTGTTGTGCCCGGCACGGTGCCCCACAGCCAACGCATTTGAGCCTGTACATGAGAAAACCAACAATGTGGAGTTCTGACCAGGTCCGACACAAACCGGCCTGTACAGTCACAGAAGATGGCTAGAAGCCCGGAATTTCCGATTTATGAAGAAGAGGAATTGTACTATTCGTGTAGCGAAAACAAAGGCGCTGATCTGCGTCTTTGTTTTCGCATATGCAAATTCTTGTTTTATTGTGTTACTGAATCCATTGTAACTATGCTGAGTATTAATATGATTAAAGAATTCTCATTTGCATTTGCGTACAGCTAGTGGAAATATCGACATTTATTCAATTTCATTACAAGTAATATTCATGAAAGCATCATTTAAAAGGCTTTTCTTATTTCAGAGCGAATTAGAGATCCTCTCGTAGGAAAACCAACAAATCGTTAAGTCTACGATTGTAAAATCTGTAAGCATCAGCTTTATCAGCGTCAATCGCTTTCTTTCGTTTTGAACGAGGAAAACTTAGTGACTTGTTCCCCATGTTACAACAGAGTTATGACCGTGGCAAGACAGTACGGATGCCCAGGCCAATCTGAGTCATTGATCTGTAACAAGGAAGCTTAATTTGTTGTATTTGTTACATTGATTCCGTATTTAACCCATATTTGACGAATGGATTTTCCCATCATTATTACTAGCGTGAGTTCACTTTCTTTTTTTAGGGGCGTCAGGAGTGATTTTTAAATTTTATTCAAATGTTCGAAGAAAATTCTCTAAGCAAACAGAATAGCCACAGATGAGACGCCGGGTTCTGCGGCGTCACACCTGGGGCTATTCTATTTGCCTAAGTCCCATAAAGGGTCGTCAGGCTTAAATAAGTTAATTCTTCTTGACAGTGCAGCTGACATTATAATTTCCGTTTTGAACAATCTTAATTTGTCTTGTATTTTTGCTGTTTGTTGACCTGTTGTTGTTGATCTATCAATGCCGCAGAAAGAAATGGTTTCACAGCTCAAGTGTCTGAAGTATCGTGCCTAATTAAGTGCCTAGCGGACTTAAACTCATATAAGCCTGGTGTCCTTTTTGTGGGTCATAGGCAAACAGAATAGCCCCAGATGGGACGCCGCAGAACACGGCGTCCCATCTGGGGCTATTCTGTTTGCTTAGAAGAATTTCATCGAAAAATGGAATAAAACTTAAAAATCACTCCTAACGCCCCTAGAAATGAAATTGGACTCACCCAAATGATAATGATGGGCAAGTCCATTCGTCATACATGGGTTAATAGTTCTGAGAAATGACCTTACCAATAATAAGTCTCATGTGACAAGCGTCTATTATGCGCTTTTTGCCCTGAGTGGTAGCTCTAGACAAAACATTTTCGAGCGAAATATTTAAAAAAAAAATATGTGTTAAATCCTAAGAGGTGAAGGAGAATCCAAGCCAAGAAATGTTTAGTGTGCCATTGGTATCAACTTCGATTTTGCCAGCCTCAGCATCAGGAAAACATGTCCTTGAAAAGTATACCCCCTTAAAACCCCACTTTTATATAGTAAAGTGTCTATTATGCGCTGCTTTTTGCCCTACGCGGTTGCTCTAGACTAAACATATTCGAGGACATGTTTAAAAAAAAACATATGTGTTAAATCCTAAGAGGTGAAGGAGAATCCAAGCCAAGAAATGTTTTGTGTGTCATTGGTATCAACTTCGATGCTGCCTGCCTTAGCGTCAGGAAAACATGTCCATGAAAAGTATACCCCCTCAAAACCCCACGTTTATATAGTAAAGAGTCTATTATGCGCTTTTTGCCCTACGCGGTTGCTCTAGACTAAACATGTTCGAGCGAAATATTTAAAAAAACATATGTGTTAAATCCTAAGAGGTGAAGGAGAATCCAAGCCAAGAAATATTTTGTGTGTCATTGGTATCAACTCCGATGCTGCCTGCCTTAGCGTCAGGAAAACATGTCCATGAAAAGTATACCCCTTCAAAACCCCACTTTTATATAGTAAAGAATCTATTATGCGTTTTTGCCCAGACCAAACATATTCGAGCGAAATATTTATAAAATATGTGTTTTAAAATACCGTTTAAATCCTAAGAGGTGAAGGAGAATCCAAGCCAAGAAATGTTTTGTGTGCCATTAGTATCAACTTCGACGTTGCCTGCCTCAGCATCAGGAAAACATGTCCATGAAAATTATACCACTTCAAAACCCCACTTTTATATAGTAAAACTAGGGTATGCAGGGGTATACCCATCTTTTATTATTTTTGCCCCAAAACATAGATTGTGGGTACTCGTTAGAACATTCTCAGCGAGGCGGTTCTAACATATACCCACAATCTATGTTGTGGGAGCGGGGTGGCCTAATGGTAGAGCGTCGGACTCCGAATTGAGAGGTCATGGGTTCTATCCCCATAAGGGTCACCGTGTTGTGTCCTTGAGCAAGACACATTGACTCCCTAGAGTACTGGTTAAAACCCAGGAAGCGATGGCTGCGCCCCGACATGACTGAAAAATTGTTGACTGGGACATTAAACCTCAATACAAACAAACAAACTAAAAACAATCTATGTTTTGGGCAAAAATAAGAAAAAAATAAAAAACATTCTTATGAAAATGTTCAATTATAACAACTTAAGAAAACATCTATATTACTACATGGGCATATTTTCTTAACCGACCTGGTTCATATTGCCACTGATGTTTTACTGATAGTTGTTTTTGTGTGGCACGATATTATACTGTATAGACGAGTATTTTCTCTATATTCAGCTCAGCAGTTCCATTAACTATATTTGGCGAACTGTTCATTGCTTAATGGACATGTAAGCATCCGTTTTTCGCAGCTCTAATAAAATTAATTCAGTATGCTAACAGATCGCCAGTATGGTATTAACCAATAGCAAGCATAGCATTCCATATGAAGCTTCATGAATTAGATGTATCGCAGATTGCGTTTATGTCAGAAAGTTCGCCTGTCAGTTCGATTTGGATGTACATCGTAATGCTAGTGAATGGACATTGCTGAGAAAGAAAACTCGATAAAATGTAAGTCGTTTTCTATTTTTTTTTTAAACATTTGTTTAGTTGTTTACTAGTCGATAAATACACGTTCTCGGATATACGTTTTTTACAACAACGAAGATTAAATAAATGGAAAGGAAATTACTTTTACAGAAGAGTTATAATTTTACAACTAATCAAGCCAATTAGTCAAAAGGGCCTGTTACAGGGTATGGGAAATTAGCATGGGAGTTTGCCCACGCATGGAATTTTATGAAATTATGTGCATTAATTGTCTTGGTTATGACTGCTATAATAATGGTGTATTCCCTTGTAAATTCAATTCCACTGGCAAATTATGACGTAATATATGACGTCACTACGATAGCTAAGGGTACCCCACTTTAAACGCTTCTATAGTGACCGACGATTCATGAAGCAAATGTTGGAAGCTTTCCAGAAATAAAATAGTCATTGGTAAGTTTGCTGATACTATAAATGACTTTGTTGGTATCAAGATAGTGGCGGAGCAGTCATTTTCATGTACATGTAACCCCTAATTTCACATGCTTATTTAACAGAGGTAGAATTTGAATTAAAAAAAAATTCTGTGTTCCAGTCTTTGTCAAGACACCATTTTAATATAAAAACTGCCCACATATGTAAGAAATATATTCGTGAAATTTCACGAAAATCGTGGACCGGTAACATGGTGTTTTGTTACATTCATTACACATGACCCTTATTCATCAAAATGTTAACTTGTTCACTAATAATTACAAAGTACTTAAATAAATGATTTATGACTGTAGGAGTTTTACTGTAGGCTTATTATAAGCAATTTATATTATTATAGCATGATTTTAATGAAACCTAACACACAGACCTTATACCCTGTTACATAAGTTACCGTTTGGACAGTCTTAAAATAATTTAAAGAGTTCAATAAAGTTTTGTGTTTAAACATCACATTAGTATAACTGCAGGGTTTAAAATGCAATATTATTGATCTTCCTGAATTCAGAAGTTGTCTCACAGTACCCTTTCCATTTGTTACATATGTTACATTTAGCGCAAACATGTACTGTGGACAATTTTCATATGATACCATCTTTAAGAGCTGATTTTTTTCTTATTTTAAAAGGATGTTATATTTAACTTGTTAATACACATGCTAAATCATGGGGATGTTCAATTGCATTCATCTTTAATTGGCATGTTACAAAATTATAAATTAAGAAATTACATTTCATTGAACATCACAATACATGTACTGCGATATTAATCACAAGAAAAGATAAGTTCATAACCCAATCTATTTTTCTGACATTTATTCATCATTCACCATGTTTTATTTTGATGCAAACCCTATCTTAGTACTTTTGCAGGCTTGTGCAACCGATAAGAACACATAAGATGCAAGATTAATGTTTGTATAAATTTGTATGAAACGAAGCTAATTTGTCTACAAGACGTTTGTCATGATATGACACAACTTACTTTATAAAATCTAATTTTCACCAAGAAAATATTATCTTTAATATCTTAGTTCTGAATGATGTAATGTATGTAACATACAATATACGTTTAATAGGCTGAATAAGATCCATAGGAATGTGAATATAGGAAGTGGACTTGCTTTAACGATGAAACATACTTCATAATCAGCCTAAATGCATACATTTTATAGGAGAATTTGTTTTGATGTTTATTTTGCAAGCATTTATGTGGGTGACATATGTAATGCAGTGATGTTGCATTTGACTGAAGACTAAATGCTTAAAATACTTATGGCATATGACTACAGAATTTATGTCTGTTTTAATCTCATGTAAAGATCAAAATCAGATCGTTTGTTGAAAATCAAAGTTATAAAATTTGGGTACAGTATGCGATATAGGAGGTACTCTAGCTTTCCCTTTAAAAATTAAAACATGGAATTGGTATGTTAAAGTAATATACAGTGAACATTTGTCTATATTTCCACTTGTGTCTTATACAATAAAATACTATTGGTCCAAGGGTGAGAAATAATAATATCAAATTCAGTTTCAAACTGTGACGGTCATTACGAGACAATTCCACATGGACCTCCCTGTCTCACTCCTATATGAGAAGCATAACATATGATTATCAGTTAAACAAATTTAAACATCCTCTATTATTTCCTCATTAGAATAGCATTGATTCAACTGAAGGCAAACTGTAAGCCATTTGGACTCACTGCTGTTTTAGAATTACTTTATATCGTTCTAAACCTAAAGAAAACAGTCAAGTGTGAAAAACAGATGGTAGAAAACCATCATGAATAACATCTTTTTGGCAAAAGTAAGCAATGGCCAGGAGCTGCTGCAATTAGAACCAAGGTTCAACCTAATATCCCACGTGGAAAACAAGCGAAATAACAAATAGTTACTTGTACAAAAGAGAATGTACAGTTTGACAAGAGAACGGCTATTTCCCAACAGGTGACCACACAGTTACATAAATGTAACTACTTGTATGCCATTCAGGATTGCTTTAGCACAATGTGTGTCAGAAATGTGCATTATGGTCATAATCCAAAACCTTTTTGCGATGTTTTGGAGCAATTTCAACATTTTGTTAAAATTATGAAAAGTGACATACATGTATACAATGTAAAAAATGACAATGTTACCGGCTTTGAATTATCATGAAATTTTGCTCATATCAAGAGGATATATATGCCATGTTTTTATGTAAATATGATATCTTGACAAAGACTGGAACGTATCTATCTTTTAAGTTGAATTTGGTAGTTTTTGTAGATTTTCGAGATAAAATTGAGAAATTTTATAATTATTTAATCAGAAAATCAATATAATACTTCTGTAAAATGATTATACGATATACGTATAATGCCTGGGATGTTCTCGAGCCAATCCACTTGACAAATCTTAGAAAATGATAAAACTTAAATTTTAGGACACACAAAGATGATGGTAGGTATCATGTCATTCTGGGAGTGAGCCAAGGTTGTCTCCTGAGTCCTATAATTAATTATTTATTTCAATATATACATTTTCGTAGCTCATATATGATGACCTACTTATGTGTAAAATTCAAAGAAAATCCATGCGTGGGCACATTTGTAACACCCCCTTTGCGTCTGATTCTATAAAATTTATGATTCCTAGATTTTAGTCTTGTAATGGTACGTTGGTGATTTATTAAGTAACTGAATACGAGTTTGATTTTCTTCAAATTAATAAAGACTATGTTTAAAAATGTTCAGGGTCACATTAACAGTATCGCAACATTTTTGACTTGTACATAATGCTAATAAATGGACATTGCTAAGAAAGAAAACTCGACAAAATGTAAGTCGTTTTCTATTTTCTTTTAAAATATTTGCTTTGTTGTTTACCAGTCGATAAATACACGTTCTTGGATATACGTGTAAATTAATAAGAATTTTAAGGAGATTGAAGATTAAATAAATGGAAAGGAAATTGCTTTTACAGACGGGATATAATTTCACAACTAATCAAACCAAATAAATCAAAATTTGCACCTGATTCTATCAGTGCTCCTGATTCTATGAAATTTATGATTCCTAGATTTCAGTCTTTTAATGGTACGTTGGTGATGTTTTAAGTAACTGAACACGAGTTTAATTTTTTTCAAATTTAGTCTATGGTAGCAATAAAGACTATGTTCAAAATGTTCAGGGTCATTTTAACAGTATCACAACATTTTTAACTGTTTCGTTTTATAATACCGTGCTCGCATACAAGTTACATATGCAACTACACGGTACGTAACTAAAGAGTGTTTCCAATATATTTTTTTTGAACAATTACGCATTTAGCTTGTCGCAAAATGTTCAGCAACAATTTTGAAAAAAATCGGTTTGCAAATAATAATGTTATGGTCAAAAACATTTTTGAAAGGGGATTTTCTGTACAAAAATCTCATGAAAGGGAGGTTTTAATATTTTTCCCGCAAACATTTTTAATTCTTGGTATTTCATTATGTTTGCCCAAAATCATAATAACACTACAACTATTGACTTACCCGAGACAAAAACTTCACGATCAAATAATTTTTTTTGAAAAGTACATATTTTCATGATCATGGATTATCTCCATGTCAATGCAAAATCCCTATTCAAAATTCATTTTGGCCATTGAAACTTTATCTGCTGACCGATGTTCAAAATTTTTGCAGGTCCTATTAGGACACACTCAGGTCATAATTTTGACATAAAAATGGCTTTCTATCATCCTCTACGCAAAAACATTCCGCAAAAAAAAAAAACATTATTAGAAGCACAGTTTCAAACTTTAACCATTTGCTTGAATGCATGAATTGCACTTGTGCTGGTACATGTATATAAAACTCTCCAGTTAATCTGAGTAGCTTTGACCATGCAATTATACAAGGGAATTGATTCATTTTTGCACTCCCTAATGTACGCGTACAAAACGAAACAATTACTAGTAGCAATTCCTCAAAGAATAAAACTAACGCAGCTAATGCTAATGAGACTTGCACGAAACATAGACTAATGATGTTTCTGTAAGAAATGTCCACACATAAAGAAAACACAAGGAAGCATTCAAATCAAGTCAGCTAATTGTATCATACAAACAAGTGCCTGATCGGCGTCAGTTGAATGATAACATAGAAAGGCGGTAGCCTACTGTCCCTACTGTGTAAGTAACGACTATAAATAATATTAAGGACGTAAGACGTTTCCGAAAGGATTAATAAATCAAATGACCCTATTATCATTGGCGAAGAACAGCAACATTGTCTGGTGATGGCACGCAATATTACAAAAATCTCACTTATAGAAATGACGGTGGACCAGTTCGTTAAATGTCTTTGGAGGATAAATAAATGACAGGACCCTATTATATCACTGATCGAGAACAGCAAGATTGTCTGGTGATGGTGCGGACATAGAACAGAACCGAAATTAATCAGACACAAAATCAATTGACCAATACGTAATATGTCTAAGGTTTTGATAGCAGGTTCAGTCCATTTCTGAATTGATTTATAAATTGGGCCAGATCAATCACACTTTTTTCGACCCTCATTAATACTGCGATACAGTTAAAACTTGGACAAAGAGAATTGCACACTTGCAAGTCAGCAATCGTTTGACGGTCCGATTTCACGCATTAATACAAAAGAGCTTGACTGTTTTAAAAATAGTATAAACCTACAAAAAATAGACCAGCTCAGGAACACACTAGAGAACCAGGATATCCCACACACTTGCGAAACGATAAATCAAGCTGTTGAAGATTTATGCAACATTTTCCGAGAAAGCGCGGATATAGTTAAGGCTAATCGTATGCCAAAAAAATCATTCAACGAAACCGACGGACAAACCGTGGTTCGGCGCTCAGTGTAAGACGGCACGTAGGAACTATTTTCTTGCAAAGCGTATACACAGGCGTCAGCGCACAGATGATAGCCATTTATCCCTTGTACAAATGAGCAAAACGTATAAACGTGTAATGAACATGCATATAAATAAATACAAAAAGTCCCAACACCAAGTGCAACGTCGTATGCAAAGTAGTGAACCGAAAAAATATTGGAAATATATTAACTCTTTGAAATCAAAACAAAAAGCGGATGTCCCATCGGCGGATACGTTTTACGAATTTTTCAAAGAGGTATATTCTGCAGAAAACGTTTCTGCTGACGACGAATTCCCTCTTAATTTTAATTTTGAACATTCGAACGCTGAGCTTAACCGCCCATTTACGGATGCTGAAATTTATAGTTGCATCAGAAAATTAAAGAATTCGAAATCACCTGGGCACGACAATATTTTGAACGAATTTATCAAAGTTACAAAAGTAGAAATGACCCCAATCTATATTTCTCTTTCAACATCATTCTAAAAACCGGCATCATTCCAGATGAATGGTCAGTCGGTAAAATAAGACCTATTTACAAAAATAAAGGATCAACGACCGATCCGAATAACTATAGGCCCATCACGATTTTGAGTTGTCACAACAAACTCTTTACAGCGGTACTAAATGAAAGATTAACGGAATATTTAGATGAAAATAAAATGTTAAGCGAAAACCAGGCGGGCTTTAGAAAAACTTACTCAACATCAGACCATATATTTTCTCTGCATGTGCTCATTGAAATTATGAAATTCGAAAAGAAAAAACTATTTTGTTCATTCGTCGATCTTTCTAAGGCATTTGATTCGGTCTGGCGGTCTGCACTGTGGGGTAAACTTCTATGTAACGAAATTAACGGAAACTTTTTAAGAGTACTCCATAATATATATATTAATGCAAAATCCTTTATCTCCATTAATAACCAAGAATCCGGCTTTCTTGTCAACGGCTGCGGACTACGTCAAGGTGATAATATTTCGCCTGTTTTGTTCTCTATGTATCTTAATGATCTTGAAACATATTTTGACGCGAACCGTATAAACGGTGTGCCGGTTGAATTTCGTGCCGATGACATGATTATTTACTTGGAGATGTACGTGATGCTCTACGCGGATGACACCATTATCATGTCGAACATTGCGGAATCATTCCAAGCCTGTCTGGATACATTTCACACGTATTGCATAGACTGGCGATTAACTGTTAACGAGTCTAAAACAAAAATCTTAATATTTGGGGCAAGTAAAACGGACAATTTCAGTTTCAATTTCGGAGAAACGACACTCGAATTCGTAGACACATACAAATACCTAGGAACTGTGCTCTCTAAATCCGGTTCTTTTCTAAATGCCAGAAAACATGTACTAGAACAAGCTAAGAAAGTCATGTGTCTCTTAAAAATACGTATAAAAAATCTCGATCTCCCCATAGACCTCCAATTGAAACTATTTGATAATACGGTTCTCCCGATACTAAGACTTACGGGAGTGAAATATTTGGGTTCGAAGACTGTAAAATGCTAGAAATCATCCAAAATAATTTCTTGCGTTCACTGGTGAATTTACGTAAAAGTACGCCATTATATATGGTCCTTGGCAAATTCGGCAGATACCCATTGGAATTAGCCATCAAAAGTAGATTGATTGGTTTTTGGGTCAGAATTTTAACAAATAAACCGACTAAATTGTCCTATATCCTATATAGAAAACTTATAGAAACACCGGATCTTAACTCAAAATGGGTAACTAAAATTAAACAAATTCTTGATGAATGCGGCATGTCAGAAGTCTGGTTATCTCAGACACCTCCACGGAACTTAGCGAAGACTGTCACCGAAATCCTGCAGAATCAATTTTTCCAGTCATGGAGAGCGGAACTTTATGAATCGTCTAAGGTAGAACCTACGGAATAGTCGAGGAAACGATTGAATTGGAACCATATCTGACCAAACTGCCGCCTAGGTTATATACTCCACTCGCGAAATTAAGAACTGTTAATCACAGATTCCCTTGCGAAGTGCTTAGATGGCAAGGCCCAAAATTGAACTATGTGATCGACACTAAAAACGGTGTTCTCCGTAGTTAGTAGATTCACTAGAATTTTCTTTATATACAGATAAACATCTTCATTTTATTATTGCCCTGATTGGATGCCATGCCACGAGGGGTGGGTGTCGGGGAACTCTTAGGTAGCAGAGTTTGCTACCTCAGAGCACCCCCTCCCCCCGTCCCCATCAAAAGTCTTTTCCTCGGGAGCTAGGCACCAAAAAGAGCAATTTACTAACTAAACACTTACCCGACATAGTTATTATTTTTTCTTTTTTTTAACGAGTTTCAACATGCTGCCATGCTTTCAGCCAGACGGAAATCGCGACCATGCTTAGCACGTGCTTGACCCACGGACAGTTATTTAGACGCGCTAATTGCAGATTTTCAACCAAATAATCCATTAGACATGTAATACTGACATTCTACGTTTTAGAATTTTTTAAGTCTGTACTGGTACGTTTGAATTGAGCTTAGGTGATCTTAAGTGAAAATTCTTCATCCGATACATACCTTTATCTTGGCTTCGCATTGTGAAGACAAAACAGAGGTTAATCATACATGTAACTAAGCATAATTAATTGAGACAAGTCAAGATCTGCTTGGAAAGTGGATTAAACCCGCCAGTAACTTTGTGTTACTGATCGTTCCAAGTCGATACTTCTGTGGTGGTTCTTTTTGTTTTATGTCTTGGTGTTTAAAATATTTTTGTGCTGTTGGCGCCTTAAGTATGTTTGCATATTTTTAGTTAAGTTAAGGTAACTGAGTGGCCACCTATTGGGAAAATAGCTGCTCATTCGGCTTACGAAATGTTTTCATGGTATAAGTACCTGATTGTTAGTTTGTTTTTTTCCCACCTTGGTTTTTGGAGTGGGAGTCTTTTTCTGATTGCGCCTTTTCCTGATCTTTGCCTACTTGTACTTTTTTATTCTTTGCTAATCGCAAAAATGTTCTGCGGGTCAGTATTTACTTTTCATAAAGCACAGTTAAGTTGTGATGTAGAACTCAAGGTACATTGCTAAAAAACTTGGTATTGCAAGTATAAAGTACATGTATATATTTATGTTATACCTCAGTGAACAGGGTTGGTAATACAGGTTATGCTAAAACGTTATGAACAATATGTCTATTGACCAAATTAATGCAATATTTTTTATTTCCCTTTTATGAAAAAAGAACCATCTGCAGCCTCTTACTATGTCCCAAATGTTATATTGGCATGTGTTTAGATGGATACGGGTGGAAATCTTGATTTTCTTAATCACACATTTTTGTTAAGATTAAGTACCCCCGCCCTTTTCAACCTGAAACATTGGTACGTATATGTAAAATAGTCACAGATACATCAGAAATGATCAGGAAAAGGCGCATCAGACTCCAAAAGTCGAGGAGGGGAAAAACTGAATTGACAATCAGGCACTTATACTTAGAAAATAAATACGACTCCAAAACATAAAACAAACAGAACCACAACAGAAGTATCACATTGGAAGGATCAGTAATTAAAATTACTGGTGGGGAGGGGGGGGGCTTTAAACGATTTTACAGGCCTTAACCTCACCCTCATCTTCTGCAGTGGTTCACAACATTTAGTTAGTTGTTCGGTCCTCGTGGTGAATCTCAAGGCTAGTCAATGAATCATCAAATAAATCATGATAACCACCATGATGCATAAAAAACGAGGACTCACATATTCAGTAAGCTGCCCGATACAAACAGATTTCAAGCCTCTAGCGTGATTCTGTCATTGCACAGGCCGGTTTGTGTCAGACCTGGTCAGAGATCCCGAAGACCGGTTTTCTCGCGTCGCGGCTCAAATGACTCAACGGTGGCAGCACATTTGCGCACATTTTTGAAAGAATGTGGTTCATTTGCGCACACAATTTTCCCAGGTAAACGTTTTCATTTGCGCACACAATTTTCCCAGGTAAATGTTACATTTGCGCACATCAACATTTCTCAGGTAAATGGTATGTTTGTGCTCGCGGGACGCGTAGACAAGCCAAATGGAACATATACTCGTAAAAGCAAATCGTGGAAAACGATGAATTTGGTATGAAGGTTTTAAATTCAGAAAAGAAAGAGAAAGTTGAACGGCACAGTTGTGGCGATGCATAAGGAAAACTTGCAAACCCAGCTTAATGATACAATGATTCTTGGAGGGAGATTCGAACATGACCACGTGGAAGAAGAGTCCAGGGCTGAGATTACTGAAACTCTTTCACACCCAGGCCGGTGAATAGGGGTAACAGTGATGATATATTTATTTGTTGTACATGTACCTTGATTTAATAAAATGTCAGCAGCTGGCCAAGGAAGAGGCGTAAAAACATGTGCGCAAATGTAACACTAAAACTGTGCGCAAATGATATACATTTCTGCGCGCAAATGAAAACTGTGCGCAAACGAAATTTTTGAAAAATGTGCGCAAATGTAATAGCACCGACTCAACACGAAATGATTTAACACAAAATGGCAAAATGTCTTATTATAACCTCTTCGTAAATATGCACATGCACGAAATTGAATATATTCAGCCATTTCATAAAATGGCTAGTAAAGCATTTTGGCTTATCGCATGAAATGACAAAGATAGAAAAAATGGAATTAGAATGACGCAGACTTTGGTGATGGAAGGTGTTTAAAGAAAATGCTATTACCAACGCATATTAAGATATAATTATGGTTTTACAATATGCTATTTATTGTTGGACCAACTTATGCTATGTATGTTGTATGTTTTGATGTCGATTTTTGTGTTGTTTGCACCTTCAATATGCCATTTATTGTCCATCTTATGCTTTGCATGTTGTATGTTTTGGTGTCGAATTTTGTGTTGTTTGCACCTTCAATGTACGTCTTGATGTGTTTAATTAAGCTCAGACCTGTGCTCACTCTGCTAACGATATGTTCTCTTTCTACTAGTACCTGATTGTCAATTTGATTTTTTCTCACCTCGAGTTCTTGATTGGGACTTGATTCAGCATTTCCTGATCTGTGCTTCCTTTACCATTTTAACTCGATCCCAGGCTTAGCTAAATTAATTTCGATTTAGGATTTGAAGTGCGCTTTCTCTTTTTATGCCAGAAATAATGACTAAGAAGGCTAACGTCAAAATGACTTACAATTATGATACCGGCTACAACAGATATTTTGTTTAATTCCTCAAACTTACTGAACATATCTGATTCAAGTATATATTGTCGGTATCAATTTCTCTTTTAATGAGCGGTTACTGGACTCGAGAATGAGCCGATTTGTGAGAAATTGGACTGCTTATGAAAACGCAAAGAATTTTCAGCACATTTGATATTCACTGTTGATTCTCGGTCTGTAGTTTCTACGCTAATGTCAGACATTACAATGCTTATATAGAAAGCCTAATTTTGTCTTCACTGTTTAGAAAACATTACGGAAACTTGCCTATGCTAAAGAGAATATTTTCAGCAGTAAATATTGGAAATTTCATGGGAAAATTTTGTTATTTTAATATTTATGCGCAAACATATATTGTGGGTACTAACGAGTACCCACAATATATGTTTTATATAAAAAAATAAGAAAAATAGGTTCACCCCTGTAAAAGTGTGGTATAAGGGGGGGATACATTTCACTCACATCATTACGAAAACATGCCCATATGATATACAGTAATTTTTTCAGGTCAAAAATCGATCATTTTCAGAGGAAAATTTTTGATATTTTTCTTATTTTTGCTCAAAACATAGATTGTGGGTACACGTTAGAACCGCCTCGCCGAGGCGGTTCTAACGAGTACCCACAATCTATGTTTTGGAGCAAAAATAAGAAAAATAGGTATACCCCTGCATACCCCAGTTTTACTATATAAAAGTGGGGTTTAAGGGGGTATTCATTGCACGGGCATGTTTTCCTGATGTACATTCCACTCACATGTTTTCCTGATGACTAAGGTAAAAATTATTGAATGGCAGTATGTGGTTAATCCCATCAAGTTATTTCAAAGCCGATTACAATCCATCCTAAGGACCATTTTATTAAAACTTACTAGTTTCTATATTCATGTACATTATTGATTATCCCACGTTTGCCCCAACTTAAAAAAATAAAAACAAAAACAAATACATTGCTCTGAAATAATCATCTGTCGACAGTTTCTTAGTACATTGGTACCTTCTTAAGCTGACATGAACTATGTCTGCATGACGTTTTTTACAAGTAAATTACCATAAATTTCGAGATAGTTTAATTGGCGAGACTGATTTGATTTTAAAGGAGTCAAGTGATTTGTAGAAAGGTTTGAGAGCTTGACTAAATTCAGATCCTGGCACTGAACTGAACGTGTATGTGGCAAATGCTTAGCTTTTGAAGAAGTCCCTAATTCGGCACATCAAATTTTTGGTATACATCAGGAAAACATGTCCGAGCAATATATATCCCCTTAAACCCCACTTTTATATAGTAAAACTGGGGTTTGCAGGGTTATGCCCATTTTTCTTATTTTTGCTCCAAAACATAGATTGTGGGTACTCGGCGAGGCGGTTCTAACGTGTACTCACAATCTATGTTTTGAGCAAAAATAAGAAAAATATCAAAAATTTTCTACTGAAAATTTTCATTTTTTGCAACTTAATAAATCACTGTATATTGCATGGGCATGTTTTCGTAATGGCATGACTTGAAGCTCTAGACATTACGAAAACTTGCTCGTGCAATATACAGAGATTTTCTTTAGCAGTAAAAATTTGATTGGAAAATTTTTGATATTTTAAAACATTGAATGTGTGTGCACTTTAGAACTGCCTCGGCGGGGAACAATAGATATACCTTATAAAACCATTTTGTACTACATAAAAGTGGGGTTTAAAGGGATAGTTATTTCACGGACATGTTTTGCTAATAGGGTATTTTTAAATGGTTTACGGCGAATGACCGAGTCGACGACAATGGCGAAGTGAACGGAATGCAACTGCCTTTTGCATGGGGTATTTATGTGATTTTAATTCTATAAGCCCAGTGGATAAGAGAAGATCTACATATGTTCATGGTTCAAATCTTGGATTCTTAGCTTGAAAAAAAATTAAATCTATGCTAATTGGTTTCATCATTTGGCAGATACTGAAACTTGAAAAAAAAATCCATTGATGCGTGAATTCCCTTCAGACTTTTTTTAATATGGCAAATGTCTTATTCTGTTGGGATTTGAGCGATTAAAAGAAATTTAATTAGGAAGCAAAATGCATTCATCGCTTTTTTCAGATGTGCATATAACATTCAATCCACCACAGCTAACTATGAGGCCCTCCAAGGGGTTTTGGGGATTCAGGGAGAAGGGCTATTTATTTTCAGGGATATGGGGAGAAGGGTCATTTATTTTCAGGGATTTGGGGAGATTTTGGGGTTTTAGGGAGCAGGGAGCAGGGGGCTGAGGAAAAACATTTTGGGGAGCTGGGGAGAAAGGTCACTTTTCTTTCAGGGAGCAGGGAGCAAAGACCCCCCCCCCCTGGGGGGGGGGAGGCTCACCTATAATGCTACAGCGCATTACGAAAACTTGCCCATGCAATTGTCGGAGATTTTTTGAGCTTTAAAAATTGAAAAGTTTAATAGAAAAAAAAAGATATTTTTTTTTTATTTTCGCTCAAAACATACAAATTTGCGTGTACACTTTAGAACCGCCTCGTCGAGGCGGTTCTAAAGAGTATCCACATACTATGTTTTGGAGAAAAAATAAGAAAAATAGGTATACCCCTGCATACCCCAGTTTTGCTATATAAAAGTGGGGTTCAATGGGTATACATAACACGGACATGTTTTTCCGATGAATACATGTTTGGTTTTCATCCATGTTTTCATAGACATTTTATGCTAAAGTGAAGTTGGTCTGTCATGATCACACAAATTGAACAGTCCAAGTAGAATACCCCACATCAAAGTACAAACTTATCTAATTTATTATGGGGGCATTGGGATCTACCTTGATGGGGCCATATAAAGAGCGATAAAGACTTTGTTCTGATATTGATTTTAATTTTCCCTTTCAGATTTAAAACTCAGACAAAAGTTACAATCGCTTAGAGTAACTTAAATAGTAAGGGCGTAAATTGTATGGTGGTCAACTTAAGACCGTCGTAAGTAGAGGAACGAGTTTCTAATCTCTGGTCTTCAGATAGTTTAAAATAATTTGGTGCATTATACATGTATTATACCACTCTACAAAATAGTTTCGTTTTTTTTTTTTTTTTTTTTTTTTTTTTTTTTTTTTTTTTTTTCAAGTATAATGGTCATCTTAAGAATCTCCATCTGGTCTACGAGACATGATTAAGTACCATTAGACCGTGGGAAAAAAATAACTCGCTTCTCACTGTCTAATGCTCTCAGACTATTTAAGACAAGTCAAGCGTAAAGTCCATTTCTGGTAAGCTGACACAAACAATATTGAAAGAATCTGACATTTCCCAAGGGATGTCATCCGTCGATCTGAATACGACCAAAACCATTCCGCACGTGATTAAAATCATTACGAAAACTTGCCCATGCAATATACAGTGATTTTTTTTTTCAGTAACAAAAAATGAAAATTTCATCGGATTTTTTTTATATTTTTTCTTATTTTTGCTCAAAACATAGATTGTGGGTATACGTTAGAACCGCCTCACCGAGGCGGTTCTACAGAGTACCCACAATCTATGTTTTGGTGCGAGGCGGTTCTAACGTGTACCCACAATCTATGTTTTGGAGCAAAAATAAGAAAAATAGGTATACCCGTGCAACCCCTGTTTTTATATATAAACGTGGGGTTTAAGGGGGTATACATTTCACGGACATGTTTTCCTGATGGTTAAATAGCATCAGAGACGTATAAGCCTACTATACCACGTAGCGGTTTAAATTGAACAGTTCTGAATACTGAAGTTAAAGATCTTTTTCCGGAAACGTCTAGACGAAGAAACACGATTAAGAATTAAAAGTCCTCTAAAATTAGTCATTTTCTAGACATCTAGTGCTTCTGAAACCCCTTCTGACGTTTGACAATGATCACAGCATCAGACAACTTCAAACTACATTCAGGGGTTTTAATCACGGAACACGGAAAAATCAGACCTTCAAGTGTTTATTGACGCGGAAATATATATTATATCAAGGCTGTTTATGGGTCGCGCTAATCATCAGGATGTACAGTACGATATGATTCCAGTGATTTAGAATGAAGGTAGTTAACATTATGTTCAATAAATCCAGTAACAAGTCTAATTTTCTCTATGAAAATATATTTGTAATAGTTACGTAACAGTCAAAAGTCCATATTTAAAATAAAAAGAGAATATTTTCACCAACACCAGTATTCAGAAGCCACCGCGCTCCCCATATTGTTTATCTATGTCTAGTTTAGAAGGGTGATCTTAATTTTAAGGAATATATATTCTTTTGCTTTAACTGTAACAGCAAACAGATTGAGTTTGACCTGGGATTTATATCAATCTAGACCGCAATGGACATGACTAAAGTCTATGGTGCTGAAAACTCCGGCAACGAGATCGTTGACATTTTTACGGTTATCATAATCGCTAGAAATTAGGGACCCACTTTTGCGAGTGATAATTACGCTTCTACTTTACAGTTTTACGAGGACTAATAAAATATGGCTATGCGTGGGCAACCGTCTGCAATTAAGACAGACGGAATGTTATATAATTGCTCCTTTGATAATTGCAAGGTTTCATAATTGTGTTTGTGATATATAATGTAGGTGACGTCGTTGACCGGCGGTAGTCTCATGTATTACGTAAATGGATTAGCTATCCGGGGACAGTTGTTCAAAACTAACGACGTCGTTAGTTAACGTTTCGTTAAAATTTCAAACATTAATATTACAAATACACTGTTATTTTTTGTTGAAAAAATGTGAGAATCCTTTGCAGTGCAAAGGATGCTCACATTTTTTCAACAAAAAATAACAGTGTATTGTTACTTTAGCTGATATTTGCTTAACAAATTTATGTCTTAACGATATCGTTAAGCTAACGATGCTTTGAACAACTGGCTCCCGGAGGTTGCAGGGTTCGTTACCTGGCTGGTACATGCCTGTCTTATTGATGACAAATGTTCATCCTGACATAACAAAGGCATACCTCCCATAGGGGTGTAACATTTTGAGACAAAACTATTTGCAACATGTATTGCGTCCCTTTCGAGATTGTTTGAGCTCATATGAGACGGGCAAATCGGTAGGCGAGGAGAACACGGGAGATCCTATAGAAAACCACATAGCACAACCTCAAGCAGAGTTTGTCTTACATGTGTCCCATGCGGGTCTCGAACCTGTACCAGACTCAGCAGTATAATGAAATCTGCGATCTCAACGACTCCGCCACGGAAATGTTCAGACGACGTCCGAATGCATTTGGAAACAAGAAAAGATATGACACAAGTGTCATATCAATAGCTTCAATTTTCTATCGCAGTCAATAACGTATAAGACAAAGCGCGCACCGAGCGTGTGGAAAAATATGCCGCAAATTCAACCAATGTATTTCCATAGACATACATACGTGGTTTGTCAGAAAAGTTCGTGTACACCATTTATATTTTCAACAGAAAAATGAATATATCTGCTTTTGCAAAAGTATTTTATAAGCAAATATACAAGAAATTTTATTGAAATCTGACAAAAACACGTCATCTACAGCCTTTTCCCTGCACTTCCGAACCGAGTGCGGGGCAAAGGTCAACGTCTCTATATGACGTTACTTGACATTTTAAGCCGCCAGCACGTTATACATTTGTTTCAGTTTTTTTTTTTTTTTTTTTTTTTTTTTTTTTTTTTTTTTTTTTTTTAACAAAAGATCCTTGGCTATCAACATTTTTATGTCTGTGTATCCAGCTGTCAAATGCAGATACGCCGTACCAATTCTCGCAAAATTGTTCGTCCACCTGTTGAACATGTGTAACAATTTCTTGCGGCGAGCATGCCAGACAGGTGATCTTCCGTTTATCATCATAGGTGGACTTCTGAGCAGCTGAAAATCGTCTGTGCCACAACTACTGAGAACTAAATAGTAACTGACAGACCGATGACGTTTCTGTTGTTTGTAACATTTTCGTCGTATCTGTGGGTGATTTCCTTAACGAAACATACAATCGGCGTCGGCTGTTCTCCGACGTCAAATTACGCCATTATTTCAAACAGATTTTTCGGTCTGCTTCTGATTTTTTTCACATAAAACAAACAACACTGCCGCCAAGTCGGAATCTTTCTGAAACTGAAGTCAGTGTTATTTGGTTTTAGGACGAAATGTTTTAATGTTATAACACATTTAAGTGCCGTTTGACAGGGAAAAAAACACAATATGAAAATCGTCACATTTTGTTGACGTTTTGGCACCTGTCCCGTGTGGCCCTACGTACGCTTAAGTAGAAAATATGTCATATTTAACGTGTTGATACTTCAAATTGAAACAAATTCCTCAAATATGCTCATAAGATATTGCTGCTTATATTTATACAAAAACAAAAAAACTTAAACAACAGCACTTTACTTTTCCTGCTAGCCAAGGTGTCCACAAACCTCGTACATGTGCGTTCTGTACGCTTGATGTACGTTAAAGTATTTTAAGCATGCAGCATGCTTAAAGCTCGACGTGTCTCGGGTATGTGTCTTATACGAATAAGTTCAACACGCGTTACATTAAACGTTTGATACGCGCCTATACTGTATTGTGTGCTTAACATAACTGTACAAAAGTACATGCAATCCAAAATTTTCAGCATGCTGAGATCATTATACGACCTGTACACACCTTAGACACACGCTAATCATTTGTGACTGTTATTTTCACCATAGAGACTATGGGCCCCCCTCCCATTGGGGCCTAAAGAAATAGATATAGGCTACTTGTGCCTTCAGGTAAAGCTAAATACACTGCTGACTGAATACTGGTTAACCGCGCTTGTCTGAGCCTGCCGAGGAAACATTTCAAGTCAAACCATCCATACGTATAAGCCTTTTGTGTCTTAGATGGATAGTTATATTTCAAGCACTTGTTGGATGTGATGACATCCTCATTTTGGGTAAAAGTCCTGTAAAATGGAGGCAACATCCCAACATGACCTGTCCCCGAAGCAGCATAGAAGCTTGAAATTTCGGATTTAATAAGAAGAGAAAGTGTATGAAAGTGTAGCGAAAACAAAGGCGCTGATCAGCTTCGCAGTAACTGCGAAGCTGATCTGCGCCTTTGTTTTCGCATAGGCAAAAATCCGGTTTTCTTGTGACGCGGCTCATTTGATAATGCAACATTCATCTGTCTGGGTCTACCAGTTATCGCCAGTACTGAAGAACTTTTTTCAGCGTACTGCTAAATAGACTCCATAAAAAAGGAAGAATAAAAACGAATGAAGAAAGAAAAGAGGCTTATTATGATAACAAAAAAAAAAAAAAAAAAAAAAAAAAAAAAAAAAATGAATAGCGGATACTCGGCGAGATTCGAGCCTGTAAGAGTCTGATTAGAAGATCGATGCTTAACACACTGAGCTAATGGGGCCGACGGACTTTTAACGGCATTACTCATGTTATCATTAATATTTATGGTCTATAAATAATAATCTAAAAATAGTTGCCATTATCGGCTGGTTTCCCGTTATCAGGTTTATGTTTTATGTAAATATATTCGGAATAGGAACCAGTGCCATGCTTAATTGATACCGAATCATTTTCCCGCCCTTGATTAGAAGAGAAAAGAGAATCAGGCTATCTCGGCTTCATTCTTACCTTCGAGGTTATCATAAAAAAAACTATTGAAGTGACCACGGCAGTGTAGCGCTAAATACAAACCGCGATGAACTATTATTATTATGAAGAACAGACAGGCACTACAGGCATAATCAATGATAGAAATCACGTCTTAAGCATGTCGTTTATAGATTAGAAACCGAAATAACAATTTGTATCGAAATAATTGGGGACGAATATGCCTAAGGCTTGCAAAGACCGCAGACTGATGACCGCCGACCAAATCACTTCCCATGGCCTCTAAGCAGTCTTTTTAATTTGAAACGTTAGTAACTTTCAAACTTTTAAGTGTCCCAGTTGAAAAAACAATCTATTTACTTTTTGTATGTCTACAGCTTTACATCCTAAAATAATCATATTGACGAATAAACAATCTTTTAAAACCGGACTTCTTTTTTTCTCGGATGGATATCTACATGGAACTTTTCCATTACAGTTATAGCTATAGAATAATACATTGAAGGGTTGAAGCTATAAAAATGACATATATCATTTTTGCGATCGCCTCAAAGTGTTGGATATTGATAACATTTCAAACTACAAACACTCTAACTCATGACTGGGGTTCCTATTTTACGTTATATCCAAACAACACAAAAATCCAATTAACCTGAGTTTTGTTCCAGGTATATTAAAATATGCATAGCCGACACAAAAGCGCAACTGACTTGGGTGACTTGGGTTTTATTTTCCTAGTATTCCAACAGTACAAAAATGCAGGCGACTTGGGCGCCATTTCCATACTAGACAAACATATTTAAACAACACAGAATTGCAACTGACATTCGTTCGGTACGTGTATTTTTGTTTTCATTTAATAGATAAAATACTTATATAAACGTTTCATCATAGATTTTGATACGATGTTTTCGTTTCAGACTGAATGCTTGTAACTAGAGTGACAGCGGATGTCCAAGCGTCAAATATTGTTCAGAAAATAATGTACCAACCCCTCTTGTTGCCTATATATGGACTATGGTGAAATGGAATTCCCGCTTGAAGCAATATGGTAATAACAGGTAGGTTTATTTATTTATTTATTTATTTATTTATTTATTTATTTATTTATTACTCTACCGTTCGACCATTTATTTATTTATTTATTTATTTATTTATTTATTTATTTATTTATTTATTTATTTATTTATTTATCTCTACCGTTCGACCATCTTAAAAGAACATCATTACGACCCTTGAATGACGAACGAACGCACAAACATTATCATTTGGCTCGGTCTTCTTTGACTTTAGGGTAAATGTACTTTTGCTTTATTTTTTTTCGGATGCAATTCCTCTAAATAAACGATAGACGCAGATGCCATCTCACATTTGCTTGTACCGTTTGTCTTTGTCATACTGTAGGTTTATGCGTTTGAAATAAAAATCACAAGAAACATGCCCTGTTTTATGTGCTGAGTTTTATTGGATATTGAAAAGTTCTGGACTTTAGAAGTCTGAACTTATGTAACTGTTCGCTGCCACCATTACGTCATACAGGAAAGTTAAAAATCACTGACACGAAATAAATGAATACATGTTCCTTTAATGATAAGAAATAATCATCACATACAAACAACACACATACTATAAAGTTAATTTAACAGCAAATCGCATGACAATATACAATTTTGTTATAACTTTCGATTTAAGTCCTAAACGTAAATTATTCCATTAAATATTTCTAAATATCCCCAAAACGTGTACACTTTTAAATTCCAAACAAGTGTCACAGAACGTCAAGTTGCACAGAAGATGCATTTTTTAGCTCGCCTGCACGAAGTGCACAGAGCTATTGTTGTCACCTCGGTCGTCCGCGTTTACGTGTACGTCCGCGTCCGTGTCCGTGTCCGCGTCCGCGTCCGCGTCACACTTTCGGTTAAAGTTTTTAAAATTGTTATATCTTGATAGTCACTGACCAGAAATCATTCATATTTGGAACATTGCTGCATATGAGGGTCCTCTGTGATTAAGTGTGAAGGGACCTGTGGGGTCATGCCTGGGAGCGGGGCTAGAGGTCAATATCTAGAACACCTTTGTACAATGCTCAGATGCTGTGTTAGTTTCTCATCAACTGTAAAGCCTAGAACTGTCAAACCTTACATAAGGCTTCTCCTTGATGTCCCGACTAGGCACCCACATTGACCTACTGACCTTGACCTATATTTCAAGCTCCAGTGACTTTGTTATTTTTTAAGCCAACCCTTAATATCTCATCAACTATAAAGCCTACAACTATCAAACCTTGCATATGGCTTCTCCTCGATGTTCCGACTTTGCACCCACATTGATCTAGTGACCTTGACCTATATTTCGTGCTCTAGTGACTTTTTCATTTAAGTTTTTAGAAATCTATATCTCTTGAACATGTTGCTGGATCAAGTTGATACTTTGCATGTAGGTAGATATTGGTCTGAAGTTTTATGCAGTACCATCATGACCCACCCTGTGTGACCTTGAGGTCAAGGTCACAGACTTAGATTTTTTTTGTTAAAGTTTTCGGTTAAAGTTTTTAGAAGTCTATATCTCTTGAACATGTAGATGGATCAAGTTGATACTTTGCATGTTGGTAGATATTGGTCTGAAGTTTTATGCTGTACCATTATGACCCACCCTGGGTGAACTTGAGGTCAAGGTCATGGCCTTAGAAATTTTTGGTTAAAGTTTTGGGTTAAAGATTTTTGAAGTCTATATATCTCTATGTTGATGGATCAAGTTGAAACTTTGCATGTTTGTGGATATTGGTCTGAAATTTTATGCTGTACCATCACAACCCACCTGAGCGACCTTGAGGTCAAGGTCATGGTCATAGATTTTGATAAGTTTAGTGGCAAAGCACAAGTCAGGCGAGCTACGCTGTCCTGCGACAGCTCTTATTATAGTGACTCATTGCCCGAAAATACCAGAGATGCTTGAACGGGCTATGATAAATACTTGTTCGGACAATTACATGAGCATCTCATACTTTTAACTTCTAAACAAGGAAGGCACAATCTGCACAAAGCAACATTGCATTCAACTACTCAAAATATAGTTATTTTCGTAGAAATATGAAGTAAATATGCATATTGTACAAGCTGACAAAACCCCGAAAATAGCCTGTTAAAATGTCACTGTTTTCTCATCTTTGCCCGACTTCGGACTAATTACCTCAGATGCTGAGCCGAAATGCTGGCTAACTGCCATAAGTTCGGACTGTCCGACTTCCTTGATTATCGCTTATGCCCCTATCACACTACGACAAATTGCCTCACGAATTGACATTTTTTGACAACTTTGTCGATTCGTATCTGAAACGTAATCGATTCGCGAAGTTCTTAACTAATTCTTACAGTTCGTAGTAACACCGCGTCCAACCGAAACTCCGGAATCCGGTATTTTCACGCCGGAATCCGGTATTTTTTGCTGGATTCGCCGCCATTTTCAGGTAAGTGACGAGTAGCTGTTAGACTGTATCGTTTATTTTACACATAGGGAACAATAGTCTTCACTAGCACCATCGGCTATTATCGGATTTACGGAAATACCCGAGCGCTTACCTGTGAAATTACTGTTGAGCGATGTACACAATTGAATAGGAAAACCATATAAAATGTTAAAAATGACACTTTTTCCGTTTTACGACAAAATTTTTTAAGTTATGGTCATAATTTTTATAATATGCCATGAAATGTGGTATAAAAATATACAAAATAAGTATTTGCCTTGTTTCTTCCTTTTGCGATTGAAAATCCTTCCATATTCGAAAGTTCGTCCATATTAATCTCATAGACTCAGTAGGAATTTTGCGAAAAGGTGTAAGAAGTCATTTTTAGCCTTAAATTTCATAAATTTGGGATTTTTTGCGAACTTTTTATAAGTTATCACCATTTAGAAAATTTCATAAGCTTTAATCTGATGTGTTTTATAATAAAATGAGTATTTTCAAAATTTCTTCCATTTGACTCAGAAGATGCAAAATTACGCGTTTCGCAACTACCATCCTGACTTACTCTATGAAATGCCTAAGTCCAAACCAAGAGGATTAGCGTCGCTACCACTGTAACCAGTTGAGTCGGTTATTCAATAAAGAATGAAAGATCATGTTTAATTAAAGAAATTATTTTAATGAAAGGAGCCGAATTCAATGCAGAAATTAAATGTTTGTACTCGCTATAGTGATTTGTCTATACTCAACAGCAGTTTAGCTGGAAGTGAGAACTTAAAATCATTTAATATACCGCGACATACATGTTGACACCATGATGGACAACTTTTAACAGGTAGAAATCAACTGCATGGAAATTATACATATATTTAATCAGTGCGTGTTAGAATGCATAGTATAAGAAAGAAAGAAAGAAAGAAAGAAATTGAAAGAAAGAAAGAAAGAAAGAAAGAAGAAAGAAAGAAAGAAAGAAAGAAAGAAAGAAAGAAAGAAAGAAAGAAAGAAAGAAAAGAAAGAAAGGATAATAAAATATGAAGTTCAAATCATGTTTAATTAAAGAACTTATTTTATGAATTGTAGAATTTAAAGATTTTGACTTACTAAATGCATCTTTGATCATCTTTTTTAATAAAACTATTACCTCACAATGAGAACTTTTAACGCGAAATACATGTTAGATACCTTTTTATAGATGAAAATAAGCTGCATGAAAATTGAACATGTATTTAATCAGCGTGAATGATTTTGCTATGTAGATAGTATACCTGTCCCAAACTCCGAGTTTTGTAAGAGCGTTATCATCTGTAGTCACAAACCGGCCTGGTTTGATAACAGGCTGGTGAAAACATTAAGCAAGATTTTTTTTTCATGTCGCGGCCAAACTGATTGTTCACACATTGAATCAGGTTGTCATTCTCAAATCAACTTGTGGCGCGTGTCTTAAATAAACATTCCCTGCAATAAAAGCTGGGGCCTGCGGCCGTATTACCTTGACGATAGGTGATTTTGACAAATTCAGCGTTTGGAATAGAGATTGCATCTTGCGTATGTTTTTCTTCGTAAAATAAATGATCTATTTAGAGCTACATGTAGAAAACAAACAAAAAAAAAAAAAAAGAAAAAAATAAAAATAAAAAAATCGCTGTGAAAGAGGACTAGGCCCAACATTATATATTCTACGCAAGTACAGAAACTAGATGCACCCAAGACTTTGGATATAGATCTGAGTATATGGATAAGAAAACATGTTTCGATCAGCCTGCACACCATATCTGCTCCATAAACACGTACATACATATTGGCGAGTCTCCGAGATTGGCAATATAACAAAGCATTATTTCTAGGCGCAAAACGAAGGAAGCTAATTTATAAGTTTATATCACGAATGTTAGCCGACTGCACCGGAACGCGCCACGAAGTCCACGAATCTTACAACAGACTCTAACTAAAAAGGTACACCAAAGGACAGGAGAAAGATACATAGAAAAACAATGTTGTCATTTAGGGTGCGACAGAAGGCAGTTCCGTTGAAGAGAAGCTACTTCTTTACTTCTGAGAGAATCCAGCGCGTTGCAGGGATAAAGCTACAGTCAGGGACTCGGAGATGGGTGGTTATGTTGTAATTTATGAACAAGCGTTTCCCATGTATCATCGAATGAGTGTTGGGCGCCATAGCCGATAAAATAATAGCATGAGAAAGTGGCCATCGTCCTTCATTTGATTTGAAATTCATTTTCAAGCAGGTGTATTATAACTTTTATAACTTGATAAAAAATCTCACGAATTGTCAAGAAGAGCTACGAATATTTATTTTTCGCACATGTTATCGTCATACTCGCAACTGATTCGTAACTGATTCTCGAACTTTCGCGCAGCATATCCTCAATAGATAATTGTAAGTCGTCAAGAATTCTTGACAAGTCCGTGTGATTGCAGCCGAATTCAGCCGAGTCTGTCGAATTTTCGTAACGCTATTGTGTCTGTGTCCTAACAGATTCGTAAACAATTTCAAATAAACAAAAAAAAGTTCACGAAATTCCACGAATCCTAAAATTTATCGATTCGTGGCTATTCGTGGAGCTCGGTTTCGTAGTCTGATTAAAGAATACACAGCCCTTTTTTTTGCCAGAAAACGAACTGTCGAACTTTAAAGCGCATTACCTGGTTTCAGATTACCCATCTGCACAGACTAACCCGAGCAAATCAACTTACACTTTGCTTTTCAAACTCGACTTACCCTATATATGACAACATGTCATATCTGCGAGCATATAGTTAATAATTTCAACAAAGAAATAAAAACAAATGAAATCCACAGGATTTCTACACTATACTAAAACTTACAAAATGACTTGTTCTGTCTTTCTAGCCAGGTGTTTTAGGGTTTGGGTTTTAAATGAGCCTTCGCGTAAGAAAACCTTCAAGATGCATAGGCGAAAACAAAGGCGCAGATCAGCTGTGCAGTAACTACTGATCAGTGCCTTTGTTTCCGTTACACGGATCTTCTTCCTAAATCGAAATTTCAAGCTCCTAGCCATCTTCTATAGCTGCATAGGCCGGTTTGCCATGTGTCGGACCTGGTCGAAACCCAAATTGTTGGTTTTCTTATGCACCGTCTCAAATGACTTGTTCTGTCTTTCTAGCCAAATATTTTAGGGTTGCGGTTTTAAATTCAATAGAATCAGTTTCTCCTGTTCTTTCTTAAAGTCTTAGGCCGAGAGTTTCTTAAAGTATTCACCGTTTTCCATGATAATTTAATATTAGTTTACTAGATGAGCTGAGCTGAGCTCATATGGTAGAAGGTGGTAAATTGTTCTGTTCTATTATCACCTTCCTTACAGAAAAAATCTTTCGTCAACCGGAACCAGAATGTGCCCGGTTAATTCTCATAAATCGTCAGGTAATGTTATTCATTGGTAAGTATGTTTGTTTGTTTTTTTTTTCTTGAGACCAATCGCATACTAAGGCGTTCCGAAACCGGCGTTAGCGGCTAGCATCCAGTGTAAAAACGTTGAAACGGTCGAAATATTGTGTTGACAAAATTTTCCCGACTATGCCTGTCCTAAATGAACGGATTAAACAAAGACCGTTGCTCAAGTTTATGAAAATATAAATGTGTCTTCCATCCAGATCCCTGAAAATAAATGGCCGTTCTTCTCCCAAGGGCACGAAAACCCCTGGCAGGGTCGTCCCGGGGTTAATAAGCTATCATATAAGCAAAATGCACAATTGGAGCAAAGCGTCGCGCCAATGGTGGCATCTTTATTTTGGATTGGCACTTTGGATGTTTGTTCCTTCAGTTTATCTCTTTCTTAAGACATTCTTAGGAGTGAGAGTTCATTAACAAGCTGACAATATAAATTGATTCTACAATTATGAGTAGTGGCTTTTAATTGTGAACGCTTTGGTCTAGTTAAGCTTATTTCCATAGCAACGGATGATAGAAGTCAAAATGAGACTTCCGTCATCGTTCTGTTACTTTGAATACTACACATGGAAATCTGCTTTTGTGTCAAATTTGCCTAGAGTACTGAAACAAACGTATGTATCAAACCAATTTACAATTCAAAACCCTCAGCAACGTTGATATGATCTGAGGCTAGTACTTCCAGTACTGTACGAATTACCATTATTTTTCAGCTGCTGGTGCTTCCAATGACACTCTGCAATTTCTGCTCACACAATATGATTTTTAACTTCTTGTATCACTCTGGGTTTTCATGAAATGCGATTGAATTATATACAGCAATCGATCGATGTTAATCCTCCAGTAGTTTCTTTACTGACCGTTTAGGTTCTGCTGTGATCTGTACGTTACCTGTATTATAATTATTTATTATTATTATTATTATTATTATTATTATTATTATTATTATTATTATTATTATCATTATTATTATTATTTGTTCTGTCTACCTCTCTGCTGAGCTCGCACTCTTAATATTTGTTGATGCATTGCTGAGAAAGAACCAAACACTAATCTTGCTATTCATAGGTAAATTTTATGTGGCGTAATTTCTTTCCGCCTGGTGTCTGGATAGGGATTCTGAATTTATTTGTATCAAATCCTGCTTTTATCTGTTTTAAAGGTATAATTTGTGCGTAGATAAAAAGAAGACGGCATCGAAATTGTCATAAAATAAAGCAATAGGAAGCCACAACAAAACACCCATAAAATACTATATTGCGTTGGCGCGTTAACGTAAGCCGTTTAATTGCTGGAATGAAGTGCAAATCCCCATTTACTTCTCTGAAATATAGCACTGACACCATCTGGTGAGACAAATAATGGAATTATATAGAGAGAAAACAACACAACAACAGGATAAAACACTCATTAAAGCTGGAATAGCGACAGTGAAATGTATTGAGTTTCTGATTTTCGTTTCTTGTTACAAAGTAATTGACTTTAAAGGACATAAAACGTGAAATCGAATCATTTTGTTTATGTATACACATGCTGTTAGTGTCTCTGCCGACGAAGATTTTTTAAATATAATCGGGAAAATGCGTTCGAGATTTGTTTAAGAATTATCTTACTTAACTAGCCCACTATAATTTTGAATCTTTTAGTTCAGAGTCCGAAGAGATAAAAACTAACCCGGTCCCATTTGGATTATACTTGTCTTTGTATCGACTTGTTAAATTACAGTAATTCTATTTGACCCCATGTTGCCAAATCTTTATGGTCACTGAAGAGGCTTGACTAGCCGAAACTGCAGTATGACCCATCCCTATTCTCATTGATATGTTCAGTGTTCTTAAAGGATCCAAGTTTTAATTTTATTTAATTCATCAGTCACACGCCTCTACATGCACCAGGAATTTCCATCATATATGCATAGTTTGATACCGTAACGTCTTTAAACATACACATACACAATGGCGTATCCCAAATTCGATGCAAATGTGGTCTAGGGTTGTCACATACTGATGAAAGTTTGACAATCAGTGCTGATGAAAACATTTGTTTTCTTTTCCACACTAACCTAAAATGTTGATCCTTTTACAGCTCTCGTTCTAATGTTGGCTGTATCACTATGCTGTTGCATGTGTCCCGAGGACAGTACACCGGAAGTGATAACATGTTTACGTAACATTACACATGGTCACTACACAATGAACATACCTACTGGAACCATAAGAGAAATCAACGTGTTGGCGGGGACAGACACGGAAACTATTAGACATTATTGTGTGTAAGTTATGTTGTATTAACTTACGTGTTTTTTTCTATTTTTTAAAACAACATATACCTGTATAGCTTTTAGACAAAATTAAAAATTTGTTGAACAATTTCTTGCTATTTCTAATTTGCTATTATGACGATCACGGCGTTGTGGGCCTAGCAAGAGGAAAGGGCATACAAAGAATGATTATTTTATATCAGGAAAACATGTCCGTGACAGGTACACCCCCTTGTACCCCACGTTTATATAATAAAACTTGGGTTCACAGGGGTATACCTAATTTTCTTATTTTATATTGCCGGCGAGGCGGTTCTAACGTGTACCCACAATGTATGTCTTGAGCAAAAATAAGAAAAATAACAGAATATTTCTACTGTAAAGTTTTAATTTTTACAACTTAACAATCTCTGTATATTGCATGGACATGTTTTCGTAATGATATATTATGTTGGAGAGACTAAACTGGATAGAGGTGGCACGCACTGAGGCCACACATGGGACCAAATACTTTGATACGTATCCAAATAAATACGTAGCAGTTACATTAATAATTACATTGAAATTACAAGACATGCTAAAATGTAATGATTACAAAAACAATTACTTTAGAAAGAAATGATTACGATTACTATAGAAAAAAAGTAATGATAACAGTTACCTTTCAAAACCAAAGGTAAGTCTGACGGTTCAAAGTCATACTGAGGGTTGGTTCACATAAGCGTGCTTTAACGATATGAGAAACGCATGGAAAACGCAACAATCTGCATATGCGAAAACAAAGCCACAGATCAGCCGTGCAGTAACTGCACGGCTGATCAGCGCCTTTGTTTTCGCTCCATAGATAGTGCAATTCCTCTTCTTCTTAAATCCGAAATTTCAAGGTTCTAGCCTGCTCCTGTATTGTACAGGCCGGTTTATGTCGGACCTGGTCGGAAACCCAAATTGTTGGTTTTCTCACGCACAGGCTCATATGATCTTTTATTAGCTCTGGATACCTAAACAAGTCTGTGGAGTGCCTTGAGAACCTGTACCATGTATGTAGCAGTAGCTCAGAGATTTCCAGCCTTCAAACAATAGCCGAACCCAGCACTTGGAGAAAGGGTGTTAACCAACTGTGTAGTAACCTAACATGTATGTCAAATTATTTTTGTCGATATATGATATGGGTCTTTCTTTCTTTCTTTTTTTTTTTTTTTTTTTTTTTTTGCATAGTTTCATTGAAAGATCTTTGAATATTTAGCGCTCACATTTTTTCCAATAAAAGCAATTTTAAAATTGTTCAGTGAATTGAAGCCGTAAGTTATAGATAATCAACTGATTTTTCTTCAAGTGCTGTGTTTTGGAAATTAATTCATAGTTCAATGACCTTTCATCAGGACCTTTTTCGAGCCGAAGGCGAGTAAAAGATCACTCAAACTATGAATTAATTTCCAAACACAGCACTTTAAGAAAAAATCAGTTGATTATATGTTTTATCCTATAGACTGTAAGATCCAGACCAACTTGTTACAACTGAGCAGGTGATCAGTGTCTTTGTCTTACTGTAACTGTATAAAAAGAAATGTTCATTTAGATAAGTTTTGTTGTGACACAGCTTTATACTCTTGTGATACTGTGACACTTCCAGTATTGGCCATGAAAAAGGTACCTTTGTAAATCTACATGTGATCAGCCAGTGCAAATAGACTAGCAGGAACATGACCTTTTAGTACAAAATAAAGATTGAGATCAGCTGTTTGTCAACAGAGCAGCTTATCAGTGTCTTCATTATGATATTATGGAAAGTACAGCCACTAAAGATAGACTTTGTTTTGCCATGGCACATATTGATAGAACAAGTGTACTAAAGACCTGAGGGTCAGGATGATTTTGGTTACCAGTATTTCTAATATTGATTTTATATGTAGGCTGGAAACCAGCTATTTTAAGATGAGATGCTCATTGATTGGTCTAAAAAGTAAGTACTCATATTGTTTAATTTTCGTTAACTCATTTAACCATAGTTTTCACACCGTACATACGGCTCGTCAAATTCCAACTGGTACGTCAAATTCCAGATGTTTATGTCAGCGCGTGCGTTAATTTTGTTGTTTTTTCTTGTTTTATTGTATTTTAGCTAACGGTTGAAGAAGAAAATAATAATCGGCAGCCTTGTGTGGACACCCACGCATCTGTACATACAAGTGTCATGGTCAGCTTATCCATGGATTGGCGAAAACATTGCACGAAAGTCTAAAAAGGGCACGTTTTCAGAAAACATCCACACTTTCTGCCAAATATCTCAATAACTGGAAATATTTGAAAGTCGCACGCTCGAATATACATAGCTTAGTATCTATTTGAAAGCCTGATTTAAGCTTTTATTCAAATGTATTACTACTATTGATAGCGCAGCTCATTCTTTTGAACCATGTGTGATTTTACGTGATACGAAACACGACAGTCGTTTTATACGGAAAAAACAGACGGTCAATAGCTGTTGATACGTCAAATAACAGACTTAGACGTGAATTTGGATACGTGTCGCATCAGACGTGTTGAGTGCGATTATTTCAAATACCTATGACACCCTTGCATTGTTTGGCCTCCGTAAGCGGTCAGCTTGGAGGCATACTTTTTAAATTCAGTTTTGCGTCCCTTATAAGAATATTTCGTTCATCTTGACACACACACACATACACACATACGATGGTCATACCTAAGTACACGTTCAAAAAATAAAATGTATGAATTTCTTAAATCGGAGATGTCAGACAGTTTATAGATTAATAAAGAGAAAATGGCCACTTTACAGACACACGACGTTGAAACAACGTTGAATCAATTTTGATTCATTAAATCAACATTTGCACAAAATGTTGAAACCGTAGAATCAACATAAGGACCCACATCGTTGAAATAATTTTAAATTAATGTTGATTCGGTCAACCTTTAAACATTGTTGAATCAATTCGATTCACTTAATCAACATTGATTCTACAACATTGGAATCAACATTGGCTCGAAATTGTTTCAACATTGTGTCTGCTGTGTTGCTTCCACTTTAACACAGTATAACTTTATGAGAGTGATATAGTGGACGGGGTTTGAAACCTGATTGTATCAGTTCTTGATCCTTGGTTAATCTAATTTTAACAGCGCTGATAGTCAACGACCTTAACCACGGCCTGTTAGGTGATCTAGTGGGTAGTTAGTTCCCCTCATAATCCAGAGGTTGTGGACTCGAACCCCGACCGACACATACGCATGTCATGTTGATGACTTATGAGCCCCCTTCCTCTGTGGCAGTATACAGGATGCACAATATGTACCTCAGTTCGCGGCTAGTTTAATATTACACCCCCTTTCACTCAAGTTTCCCGTTTCAGCATTTTATAAGTCAATCAAGTTTTTGTGTAAATCATGTAGCTTTTTATTCTATTTTAGAACTGAAACAATGTCCCAGGTGCTAGGCGCTTATATACATGTACGTTTAGTCGCGTAGTGGTCTATTTGAATATTTAAAATTGCTTTGCAGTAGCAATATGACGAAAACAAATCAGTTAAGTTATGTGGAATATTATCAAATGTTCACACTATCTGCTTTCATTTTTTTCTCCAAAATTCTATATAGTCAAAAGTACAATCAGCTTTTGGTTTATCGACTGGCCATCTTGAGTAAAAATAACGGCATATAAAAATCGTTTAAAGACAGTCTTTTCACTTTATTTCCTTTCCAATTAATGTTTTCTTTATGCAATTTATGTTATTAGCGATACAAATAAACCATATACTGACTATTGCACAACAAAGAAGTGTTTTCATACGTCTTAGCAGACCCGTATCATAAAATGTTGATCTACCGTCTGGGTCGTTCTATATCGGCCGTCTGTAATTTCACTTATCAAATGACATTCGCCCGTCTGTACTTTGACGTATTGTTTTTATCGCCAAGCGACGGAATAAAACGATAAATACACTGTAAAAGTTGATTATCAATGATCCTTCAGATGGAGATTGAAACAATATAAGCCTCCATAAGATCATACCATGAAAAGTTTAGGTATTCTGTGAAAAATACAGCAAAATAACTTACCCGGGAAAACGCACGCGCTGACATAAACATCTGTAATTTGACGTACCAGTTGGAATTTGACGAGCCGTAT
This sequence comes from Rugalucina vietnamica, assembly GCA_964017185.1. Classification (NCBI taxonomy): domain Eukaryota; kingdom Metazoa; phylum Mollusca; class Bivalvia; order Lucinida; family Lucinidae; genus Rugalucina; species Rugalucina vietnamica. Next base: position 47,253,887 of record OZ024875.1, read on the forward strand.
GTACGGTGTGGTTTTGTCTCCATAGGCTCTGTACAATGTCTATAGGATAAATAAAATTAATGTATTAGCAACATTGTAGTTGAATGAATTGAAAACTTGACCTCATGATCAGGTGTTTAAAGATATTAATTAATTGTAAAAAAAAATAAAGAAAAATAAAATTATATTGCCTTCCCGACAAAGCTCGGTGTAATACTTTTTTTAGTTTGTTAATGCTCTAGATCACGACAGTGACAAACACAAGAGCTTTATTGGTGGTTTGAATCCAGATGTTGTCAATCCACATTTTTTATCAAACAAACCCAAATGGAAAAGTATTTGTTATATTTTTATCGAATGCAGTCATTGAATTACCTAAAGACTTTGAGCCGCATCGTGAGAAAACGGGATTATTGCCTATGCGAAAACAAAGGCGCAGATAGCTTCGCAGTAACTGCGAAGCTGATCAGCGCCTTTGTTTTCGCTACACGGATAGTACAATTTCTCTTCTACTTAAATCCGAAATTGCAAGCTTCTAGCTCTTTTCTGAGCTTGTACAGGCCGGTTTGTGTCGGACCTGGTCGGAAACCCCGAAGACCGGTTTTCTCGCGTCGCGGCTCCTTTGACCTCAGCTGTAACCTCATATAAAATACAATACTAACAGTTATTTTCTTAGGAAGTAGTAAATGCAAACGGAGACAGTGTGCCATGCAGTTTAATCTAAAAAAAAAAAATAAAAAAATAATAAGTCCTCATCAATTAGCCTTCGCAAACAAACTTTTTCGAATACCCCTTTGTTCTATTTCATATTACAATAATTCGAAAATTAAAAGAAGGCAATGGTGCAATCAGAACTAAGCCAAGGTAGGAAACCATTAACATGACCATATTAAATTTTACTGATGCAAAGTAAAAATATGGTAACCTGTGCGAGCAGTCATTTCTCGAAAGGTTCCTACTCAGTAACCTAAGCTTCTAAACAAGACTAGTTTTTGTTTTCAGTTGTTTCCCTTCCCTTACCTATTCATTATAATTTTCAGTGCATGCTACCTATTCTGACTGTATCGTTGCTCAAAGGGACACTGTGAATGCGTGTCTTAACCAGAATGAGATTAACTTCCACAAGGCGTTGAAAAATAATAAACATTCAAGGAAGTCTATTGCATATAATCTTTGTAGGTAAGTAAATGACGGATAATTGCGGAAGACCGGAGTAATTAACCCATTTTTGACGAATGGATTTTCCAACATTATCATTAGGGTGAGTCCACTTTCATTATTAGGGGAGTCAGGAGTGATTTTTAAATTTTATTCAATTTCTCGATGAAAATTCTCTAAGCAAACAGAATAGCCCCAGATGGGACGCCGCGTTCTGCGGCGTCACATCTGGGGCTATCCTGTTTGCCTGTCCCATAAAAGGGACGCCAGGCTTATATGAGTTAATTAAGGGATTGATGGTACCTAAGGGATTGTTATATTCATATCTTCATATAAAAGATACTGGGTGCTGTCATTAATAATGTTCCTTTCTACTTCCAGTCGAGAACTCTAGCGTATAGTATACAGTTTAAATTTTTTTTAAAAATGTCGAAAATGACCCAGTCTGCAGGCAGGATTTGACCGGTTTTGCCATAAAAAAAGTATTTATCATTTATCAAGCAGCTTTTAAAGCCACTGAAGTTATCCTTTATTTACAAGACTTGAAAAGCAAGATTTGAAACTTGCATTCTTTTTATTCACTGCGATATATTATAATTTGAGCCGTCTCGTGGGAAAACCAACAATGTGGTTTCCGAACAGGTTCGACACAAACCGGTCTGTACAGGCACAGAAGAGGGCTAGAACCTTGAAATTTCGGATTTAAGTAGAAGAGGAATTGTACTATCCGAGTAGCGAAAACAAAGGCGCTGATCAGCTTCGCGGTTACCGCGAAGCTGATCTGCGTCTTTGTTTTCGCCTATGCAGACTGTTGGTTTTCCCATGAGGCGGCTCATTTATTCTTAATAATTTTTTTTTTTTCAGATATTTTAAAGGTGTGGAGGTCTGCACTGCAAAACCTATAGAAGCAAACTGTGGTCGAGATATCGGGATTGTTTTAGCATCATTTATTGAGAGCCTGTCACCAAAGTTCTGTCTAGAGACTTCAAGCGAAGCTGTTACATTATTAAGTCCATTTACTGTGTGTTGGTTGGGAGTTTGTATGCAAATTATTCTATTTAAAGTACTTGGTACTTGATGAAAATATTCCAATGCCAATGGACTAGTTGGATTAGATGCAATCGCTTAATTGCTCAGGTATTTTCATGCATTCAGAATAGACAATAGTTTGTATATGGGCCGCCGCACCAGAAAACCAACAATATGCATATTTCGAAAACAAAGACGCAGATCAACTGTGCAGTAACTGCACAGCCGATCAGCGCCTTTGTTTTCGCTACACGAATAGTGCTATTTCTCTTCTACTTATGTCCAAAATTTCAAGCTTCTAGCCTGCTTCTGTGACTGTACAGGCCGGTTTGTGTCCGACCTGGTCAGAAACCCAGATTGTTGGTTTTCTCATGCGAAGGCTCAATTATCATCACCGTGCACCTAAATGGGTCAGTCATCTGTATTTAGCCACACCTAGGTACGTTTGGTTTACCTAATATATCTTCGTCATTTAGAGCTAGTATGGAAAAGTATGTGATTATGTTTATGTTTATAATTATGTATGTAGCCAAACAAAAAAGTTTGAGTTATAATGTACATTGCAGAAGTTCGTGTTATCAAGTGATACAAGTGAAACAAGTGAAATTATGTTTTATTTCTAAAATGACAACATATGTCCTACAAGTGTAACTAACATGTGTAAGGTACAAGCCTTTTTCTTTTTTACCCAGGGGCGAAGGGGGTGGGCTGGGGGAGAGCTTTTCTCCATCGAACACTATAATTATCAGTGTGTCCTTATCAAGCGTTTGGAAATTTGTCGGGGCATCAATTATATTTGAATTTCAAAACCAACCCCACGACACCATGTGTGAAAAAAAATAAAACAATACATAACAAAATACGACGGAAACACCAGTTTCTAAGAATTATACAAAAACGACATACGAGCCTGTGCATGAGAAAACAACAATTTGGGGTTCTGACCATGTGCGACCCAAACCGGCCTGTACAGTCACAGAAGCAGGCTAGAAACTTGAAATTTCGGATTTAAGAAGAAGAGGTATTGTACTACCGGTGTCGCGAAAACAAACGCGCTGATCAGCTTCGCGGTTACCTCGAAGCTGGTCTGCGCCTTTGTTTTCGCATGTGCAGATTAATGGTTTTCTCATGATGTGGCTCAAATAATACAATTCATTTACAAAATACGACGAAAACATCAGTTTCTAAGAAATATACAATAACGACATATATTTTTCAAGAGGATATTGCATAATCTAGAAATACGAACTATTGCGCTAGTATTATCTATTTCTGTACCATACCGTGCACACGCACAAGTTCCCTATGTCACTTGACGCTACGCGACTGATTAGTATAATTCATCAAGAAAACATGTCCGTGTAAAGTATACCCCCCTTGAAAAGGTACAAAGGTACAAGTAGGCAAAGATCAGGAAAAGGCGCAATCAGAAAAAGATTCCCACTCCAAAAACCGAGGTGGGAAAAAACCAAACTAACAATCAGGTACTTATACCATGAAACATATCGTAAGCCGAATGAGCAGCTATTTTCCCAAAAGGTGGCCACTCAGTTACCTTAACTTAACTAAAAATATGAAAACATACATAAGGCGCCAACAGCACAAAAAAAATTTAAACACTAAGACATAAAACAAAAAGAACCACCACAGAAGTATCGACTTGGAACGATCAGTAACACAAAGTTACTGGTGGGCTTAAACCGGTTTTACATGGCCATAACCTCACCCTCAGCTTCTGCAGTGGTTCATAACATTTAGTTAGTTATTCGGTCCTCGTGGTGAATCTCTAACTAGTCAATGAATCATCAAGAACAAACAAATAAATCATGATAAACATCCTGATGAATCAAAAACCAGGACTCACAGACTGAGTAAGCTGCCCGACGATGGAGATCCCTGGGCGCCGAATAACCTACTAACTCCGGAGCAAAAGAAAAACACCAGTTGGACCCCGGTGGGCCAAGCAACAGACAAGAAGCTCCGGCCCCAACCAACTAAAATGAATAGCTTTATGTCGGGGCCATCATAGAGTCTGACGCCCGACCCACCGGCGTGCAATTAAAGAAGGCAGCATAGTTATCAACCATGATTGGGTTAAAAACTAAGCATGCAGACTGTCGCATAACATTCAAGTTATAACCTATACGTCTGTAACGTGTTATGATTTTTCTGAACTGAAAAGAAAAATCATTAATTCATTTAAGTTTCTTAAATTTGTAAACCAAGTCACCATAAAATTCAGGTTCCGAAAGGCCCTCACTTAAAAGCGTCTTTAACCCAACATTATATTTGGAAATCAATTAATAGTGTCTACGATAAAATTTAGAAAATGTTTTTAGAAGTTTATGATACCGATAGCCCTGCTGGAGAAGTTTTGCCGTTAAACATTTATTTCGAGCGTTGAAGTCTGTAACATGATTGCAGACTCTAGCAAACCTAATAAGTTGCGAAATGTATACACCATAAGAAGCACGACGAGGAACGTCACCATCCAAAAAAGGAAAATTTACTATATCAAAATCAAAGTCATTGCGCTTATCATAAATTTTAGAAGAAACAAATCCATTTGCAACAGAAAGATGTAGATCTAAAAAGGGGGCTTCAGTATCTGAGATATTGGCTTTGTTCAACTGAAGTTCAGGTGGATAAATTTGATTGACCATACCTTCAAAATAAGGGTTGTCAATGTTCAAAAGGTCATCGAGGTACCTAGATGTGGAATTAAAAGCCTCGATAACATCAGCTTGATTATCATGGTAAAGAGAATCCATGAAATCTCTTTCGTAGCAGTATAAAAATAAATCAGCTACGAGAGGTGCGCAATTTGTACCCATCGGAATTCCAACAATTTGTCTGTATAACTTGGTCCCAAATCTAATATAAATATTATCAAGGAGATAAGATAAGGCGTCGCATACATTCTGACATGACCAAAGAGTATACCGACTTTGGTCAGAGGAAGTAAAAAAAAGCCTTTCTGTCATTACATGCCAAATAAAGTGAACCATAGTTTTTTAATGCCCTTTTGAAGATCAGGAAATGGCACAATCAGAAAGAAATTCCCACTCAACAAATCGAGAGTTGGGAAAAAACTGAAATGACACTTAGGTATTTATACCAAGAAAACATATCGTAAGCCGGGTGAGCAGCTATTCCCCAATAGACGGCCACTCAGTTACCAGAACGTACATAAGGCTCAAACAGCATAAAAATTCGACTCCACAAAACTAAACAATTAGAACCACAACAGAAGTATCGCCTTGGAACGATCAGTAACATAAAATTGCTGGGGGGATGGGCTTAAACCGGTTTTACGGGCGCTTAACCTCACCCTCATCTTCCGCAGTCGTTCACAACATTTAGTTAGTTGTTCGGTCATCGTAGTGAATCCCACCCTGATGAATCAAAAACGAGGACTCAACAGATTCAGTAAGCTGCCCGACGATGGAGATCTCTGGGCGCCGAATAACTTACTGAAACCCGGAGCAAAAGAAAAACACCAGTAGAACCCCGGTGGGCTAAGCAACAGACACTTTTATATAGTAAAACTGGGGAATACAGAGGTATACAAGTTTTTTTTATTATTATTATTAATCCAAAACGGCGAGTCGGTTCTAACGTGTAACCACGATCTATATTTTGAGCAACGATAATAAAAATATCAAAATTATTTTTCTGGTGAAATTTTACAGCTGAAAAAATGTCTGCATGGGCAAGTTTCCGTAATGTGAAACGAGTTGTACTTAAGGCTGGTCAGTTAAACTCTCCAGCCAGTAAAGGCGAGTGGCATTGACCGATTATGCAATGAGATTTAGTTCTGTCAGTCTTTCTCAGTCGGGCAAAGTGACGCCAAAACGACGCACTGCCATTGCGATTCACCAAAGAAAAAATAGATACGCAGCCCGATGCTATTCAGACATGCACGAAGATATGATATAAATATGTAAATGTAAGCAATGACCAGGGAATGGCGCAATCAGAACACCTAACTCTCAAAACCGAGGTATACACATTAAATTGAAAATCGGGTCATTTTACAAAGAGAACATATCTTATGCCGAGTGATCAGATATTTCCCAATAGCTGGCCACTCGCTTACGTGGATATGCCTTTATATATGAAACCGTACATAAGAGGTGCAGACAGAACGACAGAAACGGTCATGTATATAAAATTAATGGGGCATCTAGAGTGATTTCAAAAGTTCATTTTTCGATGAAATGCCTCTACGAAAACAGAAAATCCCGAGACGGGTCTATTATATCATGTGAAAAAGCAGTATATTAAGTCTATTTTATTAAATGAAAGATTCAAAAATAAGGCCACACTCTTAATTTGTGGCTAAGTATTAAAGCGGTCTTGCGTACATATAGTTTGCTAATAAAGCCAGTGGAAATATGGGGAATTAATACGATTTCATTACAAGACATATTTCAAAACTATTGAAAGGTCTCCCTTTCTGTCAGAATACAGCCTCCACGTACATGTAGTTTGCTAATACAGTCAGTGGAAATATGGGGAATTAATACGATTTCATGACAAGACATATTTCAAAACTATTGAAAGGTCTCCCTTTCTGTCAGAATACAGCCTCCACGTACATGTAGTTTGCTAATACAGTCAGTGGAAATATGGGGAATTAATACGATTTCATTACAAGACATATTTCAAAACTATTGAAAGGTCTCCCTTTCTGTCAGAATACAGCCTCCACGTACATGTAGTTTGCTAATACAGTCAGTGGAAATATGGGGAATTAATACGATTTCATTACAAGACATATTTCAAAACTATTGAAAGGTCTCCCTTTCTGTCAGAATACAGCCGCCACGTAGTAAAGCCGATCATATGACAATGGTACCATATTAGATATATCTGGCATCGTCACTACTGTTACATCAGCAAATAGTTAAAAGCTATGAACAAGGCTATCTCTCCTACAAATTAAAGAGTTTTTGTTACGTTTTTTATAGAGTCAGTGGAAATATGGGGAATTAATACGATTTCATTACAAGACATATTTCTAAAAAACAACCATTGAAAGGTCTCCCTTTCTGTCAGAATACAGCCGCCACGTAGTAAAGCCGATCATATGACAATGGTACCATATTAGATATATCTGGCATCGTCACTACTGTTACATCAGCAAATAGTTAAAAGCTATGAACAAGGCTATCTCTCCTACAAATTAAAGAGTTTTTGTTACGTTTTTTATAGAGTCAGTGGAAATATGGGGAATTAATACGATTTCATTACAAGACATATTTTAAAAAAAAAAAACCATTGAAAGGTCTCACTTTTCGTCAGAATACAGCCGCCACGTAGTAAAGCCGATCATATGACAATGGTACCATATTAGATATATCTGGCATCGTCACTACTGTTACATCAGCAAATAGTTAAAAGCTATGAACAAGGCTATCTCTCCTACAAATTAAAGAGATGTTACGTTTTTTTTTTATAGAGTCAGTGGAAATATGGGGAATTATTACGATTTCATTACAAGACATATTTAAAAAAAAAAAAAACAACCATTGAAAGGTCTCACTTTTCGTCAGAATACAGCCGCCACGTAGTAAAGCCGATCATATGACAATGGTACCATATTAGATATATCTGGCATCGTCACTACTGTTACATCAGCAAATAGTTAAAAGCTATGAACAAGGCCATCTCTCCTACAAATTAAAGAGTTTTTGTTACGTTTTTTTATAGAGTCAGTGGAAATATGGGGAATGAATACGATTTCATTACAAGACATATTTAAAAAAAAAAACAACCATTGAAAGGTCTCACTTTTCTTCAGAATACAGCCGCCACGTAGTAAAGCCGATCATATGACAATGGTACCATATTAGATATATCTGGCATCGTCACTACTGTTACATCAGCAAATAGTTAAAAGCTATGAACAAGGCTATCTCTCCTACAAATTAAAGAGTTTTTGTTACGTTTTTTATACAGCCAGTGGAAATATGGGGAATTAATACGATTTCATTACAAGACATATTTCTATAAAACAACCATTGAAAGGTCTCACTTTCCGTCAGAATACAGCCGCCACGTAGCAAAACCGATCATATGACAATGACAACATATTAGATATATCTGCCATCGTCACTATTGTCACATCAGCGCGTATACTGCGGTCTTTGTTTTAAGACACGAACATGGCTAGCTCTACTACATGTTCACAAGTTGCACAGCGTATTCTCATGCAAATTGGGGCATTGTTGGTTTTGAAGTGTAAGGCCCCGTTAGGCTTCAGTCTCGGTGACAATACAATGACATTATAATTTCCGTTTTGGAGAAACATATTTTTCTTGCCGCCTTCAGTGTATGAACGACGACCTTCTTTGCCAAGGATACAAAGTCAGCAGGCCAATGCACGACAATGCATTATCTTGTAGTAATATTATAAACTTTGTAGAAATAAGGTATTCGCAAAAACACCTCAAACCATCAGGAAAACACGTCCGTGCAATATATACCCCCTTAAAACCCACTTTTGTATAGAAAAACTGTGATATGCAGGGTATAACTGTTTTTCTTATTTTTGCTCCAAAGCATAGATTGTGGGTACTCGTTAGAACCGCCTCGGCGAGGCGGTTCTAACGTGTATCCACAATCTATGTTTTGACCGAGGCGGTTCTAACGAGTACCCACAATCTATGTTTTGGAGCAAAATTAAGAAAAATATCAAAAATTTTCTACTGAAAATTTCTATTTTTTTTAACAACTTTAATATATTGCATGAGCAAGTTTTCGTAATGACGAATCGATATTTGGATATTTTGAATGCTTCTCGGCATACGATTATGAACATGCTATGATCACAATATTGATTTTGAGTAAACAGGGACGCGGCAACTGCGCAACTGATCAGCGCCTGCGCTTTCAGTATCCTTGAATCTTTTAATTCAAAATGTATCTGGACATCTTCTGTAAATGTATAGAACATTGGCGTCAATAAAGGCTTGGTACCGGTCGCAAGGCAGTTCACGTGTTCTCGGAATCAACATAATGACATTTCCGGTAATAAGTCTCCTGTGACAAAGGTTTGGTCTCTTTTATATCAAGTTTTATTTATTTTGAGTCTTAGACTAGGCAAACTATGGCGCGATACAAATAAACGGATGCGAAATCATAGCTCATTTATTGACGATGTTAGTGTTATTAGAGACAAAATAAAAACACATCAAAAGAATAGTAAATTCTGAAAAATAAATTTGCCAAAATAAGTTAAAACCGCGTCAGTTTATTCTATATACAAGCTAGATTGTCAAAGTTTAGTAGATTAAATATAAACAAATCATTGTTTAAGGTGTGATTACACATTCTAACTTGAATGCCTGTTGTTGTGCGAATACCCAAATTTTTGCAATCATTTTACTGTATCAATTGGGAAAGATTCGGTACGGTTACTATTAAGACGTGATACAGTTCATTTTTTTAAATATTATACAATTAATGACTTTTGAGGCATTGGATATGACGTGATATCGACCCGAGAATACCAATATTGACCGAGGCGAAGCCGGGTCAATATTGGTATTCTCGGGTCGATATCACATCATATCCAATGCCTCAAAAGTCATTAACTGTTTTATTATATAATTTTTGACAAAATGTTTTATTGTATAATTTTTGACAAAATGTCAAGCAATGAAAAGAAACCAACTGCATGTTTTAACAGCATGATCTGTTGCACGGCGGTTGTTGTTTAATTTTCTCTCCGTGATTAAAGTTTTGTTTTGTGCGTCAGAAAGCGATGCAAATCGTTTTTGCTACTTGAATTTTCCACTCCTGATCCAGCGTCTGCCATGTTTGTTGTCTAGGTGCGTTTGACTGGTTCCCTGCGTTGGACACGCGATTATGAACAGCGCTATGCGAAAGCGGAACCAGAACGTCAGCTCTAAATTTAGTAACTAATATAGACCTGCCAGCACGCGCTAGCCAGTTAATATGACAATTTGAAGGCTTGCCACGTGGGCGCTTTGGGCCAATGAAAAGCGAGATTTTCAGTAGCTTATATAATAATGCTGCTTCAGTACCGCCGACAATGTATGAAAAAATGTTTATACAGTAAAATATTATGACATTCATACTTTAATTCGTTGTTCGAATGTGATTTCTTTAAATGAACTAGAAGAACGCATTTATTGAAATTTTATCATAAACATGTTAATATCCAGAACTCCAAACGCTTATGACAAGCTACAAAGATATTACAGCAATTAAGTAGGTTCGTATATACGAGGGTCATTCAAGAAGTAATGGAATATTGACCATAATTTTTGTTTGAACACGTTATTAAAGTTCGATTTAGCTTTCTTGAAACATAAATTCAATTTGCCCTCTGCGAGACAGTTCAACACCTGGTCACATGCTCGACTTCCTGTTGCCTAGCAACAACAGAACACGGGGAAATGGCATTTGGCCACGACTATTAAAACCGTCGTTGCCATGGTGACAGGAAAACCAAATTTAACTCATTCACTTTATTTCATTACACCGAACTTAAAATAGTTGCATTTAGTGTTCAAGATAATATAATATGATTGATATATCTTAAATGACACCCAATCAAAGTTGAAAAAAAGACTAAAATTTTTCGATCGAAGGATGAAAAATGGGGGTAAAGGTACAATTTCTGCTACAATTTGACAACTAGCTTGGCTAATCGAGTATTTGTACACCTATTTGTTTCTGCCATTGACGCTTTGTAAACTACTTGTTATAAAATGCAATTCTCAGATAACGTATTTCGTTGCCTAGCAACTAAAATCTATGGAAAATGCATATAACGAAATCACATAGATTCTGGTGTTGCTAAGCAACAGTTAAGACGCATTATGTTTATTTATTTGATTTTTGAAAAGTGGTTTTCCCGGCCACGACACATTCGCTGCCATTCTGTGGATGCTAAGCAACATCCAGTGAATGGTCCGATTTAGTTGATGTTTATTTTCCTGATTTCAGATTAAATCAAACTTTCAGAAATTAAAACATTACCTCTGTCAGATAAAAATACACAAGAATACGCTACATATTGCATTACTGTTTGAATGACCTACGAATATCATCTTAAGCAAATGTAAACTGCGCATACACTTCAACAAACAATTCATTGTAGTATATCTATTTGATCAGTGTTCAATGCCCAGTATTCACAGCTGATAAACACGTGGTATCAAACGGGTGACGCACAATGTAATTCTGCTCGAAGTTGAGATGAAAAATTCGAGTTTTCTCCTATACCATTTACTCTATTGACTGATAGATAGGCGCATAGATAGGCAATGCAGCAATTGAACATTTATTGAATGAAAGTAACATACTGAAAGTAACATGAGAAATCCAGGTTATTTCGTTTTCGCAAACTGCCACTTCCGCCCCATGAACACATTGTGCTTCCAACACAATAACATTGAAATGATTGCGAAAACGAAATACCCGGGATTTCTTATGTTACTTTCATCCAATAAATGTTCAATTTCTTCATGGACTGCACCCATTTATTTTTCAGTAGAGAACATGCTATAGGAGAAAACTCGAATATCTAACCTCAAGTTTTGTCTCAATTGCAGTGTGTGTCAACGATCAGTTATCAGTTTGTATGTAAACAATACCACGTAATTGTCAGATGTGGCATTGTATACTGTACAGCTTGAGAGAAATTATATAATGGTTTGTTACGTTACGTTACGTTACGTTACGTTACGTTACGTTATGTTATGTTATGTTATGTTATCGAGTCCCACAGAAACGTTTCCTTCAAAAAACTTTTTTAGACAAAGGAAGCATTTTTTTTTTTTCACAACCAAGAAAATGATTATCTGGTCAATTTAAGATCATATGACCAATCTGGCTGCCGTATCCATCATTCTATAATTTAACCAAAGTCAATGTTATGTATTTGCATGATTGGATTTATCTGTTGCTTTCCGTGACTCCTCTTTGGTTGTATTGAATGACAACATGTCATCTGTGCTGTCGCATTCAAAATGACACCAATTACTGTGGCATTACGAAAGCACGCCTATGCAATATATAGATTTTTTTGTGGTGTAAAAAATGTAAATTTTCAGTGGAAAAATTTTGATATTTTTCTTAATTTTGCTCAAAACATACGTTGTGGGTACACGTTAGAACGAGTACCCACAATGTTTGTTTTGGAGCAAAAATAAGAAAAATAGGTATACCCCTGCAAACCCCATTTTTTTTCTATATAAAAGTGGGGTTTAAGGGGGTATGCATTTCACGGACATGTTTTCCTGATGGCCTCTGGGGTTCTTTGTCTAATAAAATTTATCAAATAATTGTATAAAGTGTCTAAGAAAGGAAGAATTACTTAGATGTTGACGAGCTACAATGTTTTTTACCATTGTGGCATTCAAAATTTTAAACAGGTCACACATAGTGTCAATAGAAAGATCTAGAGTATGTACAGAACACATACAAATTAAGGCATGTTTACAAATGACATTGTTATGCTATAATAGCATTACCGCAGTTTCAACAGGAAAACGAGACTGATTTACGAATTTCTGGATCCTGAGAGCAATTGAAATTAATCTTCGACAGAGACGTTTGTGCCTTTTGTGTGTTTGTACATTATATTCATATATGAGGGTCTCAATGGGGTTTACTGATATATATATAATGATTAGCGATTTTCGATCGAAAAAATTTACCTATAAGCGACGTGACACATTTTAACGGTTAGCGATTTCGATGAAACTGAAGTAGAACGGGTGCATCCCTTCTAAAATTTACAGTCAGCTTTCTTGTTAGCTGATTGCAATTGTGTCCCTGCTTCTAGACGGCGCCGATTTTAAACGCAGCAAGTATTAAATTTTTCCGTAAGCTGGTTACTGTTTATGTAAATTGTAGTATCATTTCTGTTGTCGTTTCCTTTGCATTATTATCGTTTGTTTGTTTGTATTGAGGCTTAACGTCATAGTCAACAATTTTTCAGTCATGTCGGGACGGAGCCAACTTTTCATGGGTTTAACCAGTACTGTAGGAAGTGAATGTGGCTTGCTCAGGGACACAACGCGGTGACGCTTGTGGGGATCGAACCCAGGACCTCTCGATTCGGAGTCGGACGCTCTACCACTACGCCACCGCGCTGCCTTTTACATTATTAAGTCCAATACAAGTGAATACCAATGTAGGCGGGCCTACATTTAAACATGGAAATAAGTTAGGGAACGGTGCCGTGTATTACAAATGGGGTCATTTTTCCCGACAAACAATTCATTTTCGCGCAAAAAAGTATATTAACTGCGCTCAGTTTATGTGCTACATTTGCGCGCATGTTGTTGCACCTCTCCCTTGGTCTGCTGCTGCTGGTATTTTATATTATCATCTTTAGGAAGCATCTCGCTAATTGGATTTATCTGCACTTTGTCTTTTATTTGGTCTTTCACATGGTTCTACTAGTCCGTAGTCTGATTTAATTTATGCTTGCATGGTCAGGTCAGTTTAACTGCTACTGTAACATGTAACCAGTACTACCTGTTGTCATGCGGTGCAGATGGGGCTCGTTAGCCTTGGAAGGCAACTCATCTAGGAGTTAAGCTAGTTCTCTACACAAAAATCTAGCTGGGCAGGGGGAACTCATTAGTCTTGGTTGACAGTCCTCCTAGGAGTTTACAGGTCTCTAAACAAAACCTAAGGAAGGGTAGATGGAGCTCTTCAGCTGTGGCCAGCAATTCATCTAGGAGAAGGAAACTCCAAAATCAAACCTGTGTGTCTGGATATGCCTAGTCCAGATATGCAAAGACTGTTTCGGTAGATGGAGCGGAAGAAATCACCTGATTCAACGGTTCAAACATGTTGTGGAACATGCAGAGCGTGACAAGGCACTAAAGATGTTACGGTCATCCACTGCATCCAAACCCAACTCCAGACGTCTTGACCTGTGTCTTGCCTCTGGGCGCAGCTGGACGAGGACTAGAGAGTGAGGTTGACGTTGCGCACCTCTTCCTCACTATAATCCAATTTCATAGCGCATGTCATCTTATTTCTCAACACACAAGCACTTGCATACACAACAATTTCATCACACTTGCACCCACATACCTACAAGTCCTGTGGCGATGGGCGAGTGTCGAAGCAGCAGGTGTAGGACACACTGGGAGCTGTAGTTGCACACCTGCACACAGGCGGCTCAGTTCTAATGGTCGCTTTCTGTGAGGAGAAGCAGTAAGCAGAATTCGGCAGTCGGCTGAGCGACTGAGCAGACCTATTTAGGACCGCACTGCTCACCCCCGTAGCATGGGGAAGGGGCTAGAAAAGGTGCCCTAAACAATTGCCTGCTTCAAACCCCCTGGCTGGTTAACCGCGATCAGCGGGGATCCCCTTAAGCGGTCGAAATACAAAGAAAAAAGCTAGAGTAATTCCCTTACGGATTGGCGCATGGAATGTGCGTACTTTAATGGACAATGCTGGGTCAGATAGACCACAGCGTAGAACGGCCCTTGTGGGCAGAGAACTTGGGAGGTATGATATACAGATAGCTGCATTGAGTGAGACTCGGTTCGCAGATGTTGGGGAGATCAAAGAAGTTGGTGCTGGATACACCTTCTGGAGTGGACGCAAAAGTGAAGAGAGGCGTGAAGCAGGAGTTGGCTTTGCCATCGAAACAGAACTTGTTGGTAAGCTGTCAGGATTGCCAAAAGGCATTAATGACCGTCTAATGACATTGAGACTTCCTCTGTCAGGCAATAAACATGCAACTATTGTCAGTGCTTATGCACCCACAATGACCAATCCAGATGAGGTCAAGGACAAGTTCTATGATGACCTAGACTATGTTATTTCTGCAACACCCCGCACAGACAAGCTTATCCTTCTTGGCGACTTTAATGCCAGAGTGGGTACAGACCACCAGACATGGGAAGGAGTTATAGGTCCAGAAGGGGTTGGAAAGTGCAACAGCAATGGTCTCTTGGTTCTCAGGAAGTGTGCTGAACATGACCTTCTAATCACCAACACAGTCTTCCGTCTACCTAATAGGAACAAAACATCCTGGATGCATCCCCGTTCCAAACACTGGCATCTCATAGACTATGTCATAGTGCGGAGAACAGACAGGCAGGATGTTAAAGTGACAAAGACTATGTGTGGTGCATACTGCTGGACAGATCATAGACTGGTTGTCAGCAAACTCAACCTAAGAATACAGCCTGCGAGGCGACCTCAAGGCAAGAAAGCTCCTAAGAGACTGGATGTCTCAAAGCTGAATAAGAGTCAATATATTTTTTCGTAACCAAATCCTGTCCGGGTACGTTTTTTCTGAAAACCGTTTACTTCTGGTAAATGTTTTATGCTTGGAATGTGGTGTGAATCGAGGTGAGTATGGGTCATCCAAAACAAAGTCGTTAAAGTGCTAGCAAATATAAAAAATTGTTACTCAAAGTGTCTAAAATGGCATATTTTCGCTGTCTGCAAAATGATTTTTTTATATCTGTCTCCGATTCAACGAT
The DNA here is from genome assembly GCA_964017185.1 of Rugalucina vietnamica. Lineage (NCBI taxonomy): Eukaryota > Metazoa > Mollusca > Bivalvia > Lucinida > Lucinidae > Rugalucina > Rugalucina vietnamica. Next base: position 47,269,549 of record OZ024875.1, read on the forward strand.
TTTTTTTGCTAAGGTGGTTGTTCTAAATACTACTCCATCTTTATTCAATCATTCATGCACGACATAATACATTTTGATAGCAAGTATCCATGGTTTTAATACTAGATTTACGTGTTCAAACTTTGTACCTAGCATTTTGTCCCTGATGTAACAATTTATCTAAAAATACCAAGTACAAGGTGACTCCCCTTGGTAAAGGTGGAACATCTATCTGCATTTTGAAGAGCTACATTGAAATTAAATATGGCTGACTGCCATGATGACACATCTATAGAGTAGATCTGAAAAAATAATAATTACAATTTTCAGGTGAGTGAGTATATTTGTAAGAGTTCCCTGATGTAACAGCATCTACTGGTTATTTGTTTCAAGCGACAATATATAGGTACTATTCATAAAACGTGTTTAGTGGTTGTGTAAACATTTCACCATAACAATGAACACACAAGTATATTGGGAGCAATTTACAGGTGATTTATCTAAAATATGTCCCTGATGTAACGGTCCCTGATGTAACGGTGAAAAGTGTTACATCAGGGACAGAAATCGTTACATCAGGGACAATATTTCGAGGAAAGGATATTTATTTCTTATATGCTTTGATTTTATGAGTTTCATTGTATAACACAGAGCAACACATCAATTCCAATACAGCCAGAGAGTCTGCAGACTTTATAAAGGGTCACTGATGAGGATTCAGTACCCAAAATTGCGCAATACGGCCAATACTACCTGCATTTGAACGTTTTTGTTACTTCCAAATATCAAACTTTTATAGTTTATACAATTTCAACAAATACATGTCAAATATGTCTGTTTATCAAACACACGTTACATCAAGTAATATATAGGGTAATTTGGGGGAATATGGACCGCTTAAGCACAAAACGAATCAGTTCAAACACAGGCTTTTAACGTTATTATTGTATATCGTGTCTATTTTTAGGCAGGCATCTGTAAACCATTTTAATATAAATTTTACATCATTTTGTATGCTAGTTTTTAGTTGCGTATTACGATAAACACACCCACTGGGTGGTCCAAATTACCCCAAACATTTGAGGTAATATGGACCACTCTACTGGGGTAATACGGACCACAACTTTAAAATGCTGACGATGTCAACATATAAATTCGGAAAACAAAATGTAAACTTCTATTTAAAAGTCTATTTAGCATAAAATAAACATAGATGTTCACGAAACAAATTCACTGGAAAAATATTTCGCATCAAAAATCAAAACACCTCGACAAACTTACAAAACGGACATTCGCAAATGTTATGTCCCATCGCACCACTCATTCATTCGAGATTATCAATGATGCGTAGCTTCTATAAATAGCACAGCTATTCGATACAATGTATCATAGATGTACAATCTCTGACATACTGCGTCAGGGAGTCGACTCTTTGGCTCAGTGGTTAGAGCATTGGATTTCTACCCCGGCGGTCCGGGTTCGAATCCCATCTGGGACGTGGGATTTTTTCAAGCTATGCATCACTTCTTAATTACGAATTTTCATATTCGTAAGATGGGGGCCTCCGGGATGGACCATTTGAGTCATTTAGTCATTATAATGACATTCTCGTAATCATAAATGATTACTTTCTCGAAATGGGGGTGTGTTATGTCCCATCGCACCACTCATTCATTCGAGATTATCAATGATGCGTAGCTTCTATAAATAGCACAGCTATTCGATACAATGTATCATAGATGTACAATCTCTGACATACTGCGTCAGGGAGTCGACTCTTTGGCTCAGTGGTTAGAGCATTGGATTTCTACCCCGGCGGTCCGGGTTCGAATCCCATCTGGGACGTGGGATTTTTTCAAGCTATGCATCACTTCTTAGTTATGAATTTTCATATTCGTAAGACAAAAATGTCACAGATTTCAAAATATGTACACTTTGCTTATAAACTTCACTTGTAAAACAATCTATTTTCAAAGATAGCTTAAAACATATCACGCAAGTGCAAAAGTGAAAATTCTAAAGACATGTGGTATCAAATGTTCAGAGTATCACTTTCAGAAAGAGTTTGAGACAAAATTCTTAGATGGTCCATATTACCCCAAAAGGAAAATTTACATTGGGAAATTGATGGTCCAATTATTACCCCAGACCGTAACGACGGTTATGTCAATGGAGAAATTTTCCAAAACTGAAAAATAGCTCATGCAAATGACCATTTGCATCATCTTCTAAAAATGGTGTATTAGGTTAATTTTACGTGAAACTTGGTTCTATATAAATATCATTAATCTTTTTATTGGTTCTTAAGTGTAATTTAAAACATTTTAAGGGCACGATTTTCACAGGCTGTTTAATTGGGGTTCATTAATTTAACCTGTCCGAAAACACCAGCTTGGGTATGAATGTAAAAATGATTTCGATAATTTAGGTTGGATAGCCAGGGAATAACAAAATGTTATTACTTTTTGTCAAACATGAGTCTTGAGTAAAATATTTGAAGAAAACACAGGGTGGCCCACATTCCCCAATTGTCCATATTACCCCAAATTACCCTGTTATTACATGAAGGAAATAATTGAACATTCATCGAAAAGCTGATTTTTCTAGTAAAAAACAAGAGAACAAAGTATACGTTAAGCCAGTAAAAAAGAAACTTTCAGCATAATAACCTGTACATTTATGCCTTTGTCTTTTCGGTTCAAACTGTCTTCAAATTTCAACATTGTCTTTGTATCCAACAAAGCGCACTTCCTTTGTCCAAAATATGGAATGATTCAGTTTTATTTGGGTTTCGGAAGATTCTCAAAACCAGCGGTATTTTTTCGCATTTGAACATTTGAAAATTAATTTAGCTCATTTAAAAAAAAAAATGGAGCATGGATGTGTGCATACAAAATTCATTACCACTGAACTTGGTCACATTTTAAAGCTTAGACATTGCCTTTTCATCATATGGTAAGAAATACAAGATATTTAATTTGCATATTCATGAATTTTAATGAAAATATTAAAAAAATGACAGAAAAATAATGAAAAGTCAATAAATAAACTAATTTGAGGTCGAAACTATAATTGTGGCACTTTGTAATTTAAAGAGTAATAGCATAGGACAAATGTATTGATTTCATGTGCCTAAATTAAAATCTCATTTGCATATTCATGAATATTAATAAAATATAGAAAATTAAAGATAAACGGAGATTAACTAAAGCCATTGCACGTTTTGGATGGGTTGTAAGATCTATCTTGTATCCCTGAAACCAATTTTCATGGCTGCCAGTGTGGTCAGAGGGACCATCTTAATGCCATAAAATATTGTCCTAAACAATGAACACATTTGCATGATGTAAAAAAAAAATATATAGTTTCCACATCTACCCCTTGTGTGATCCTAAAGAACAGGGTGTACTCGTAAAAGTATTCTATACAAACAATAGCATGCTCTAGAATATTATAATTGGTCTGATAATGATGCATGGACTTAGCAATTTAACCTTAATACCTATTATTCAAATCATTAATTTCGCTTATTCATGAAAAAAATAAAACACACAAGAAATCGGAGAAAAATCTTAGATGAAATAGGGGTATACGTACAAAATCAATCACTAAAAGCAGAGCTGTTACAAACCCAGGATGCTAAAAGAACTATCAAATAAATGCTATGGCTATGTACTCTGACTCTTATGTCTCATATATAAGCATGATCTTATTTTCAATTTCATGAATTTTAATGGAAACTTAATAAATAGGAATGAAAAAGTGAAAAATTTAACCGGCAAATATAAAAATGATGCTTTTGTCAGCAAGCAAAAGCCCTAACATGCTAAAAATGGCATTAAATGGTTGCTAGGGCAATAATATACCATCTTGTACTACAATATGTTAGTCATTCAATTTTTTATTTCATTAATATTAACAAAACCTTTTTAATTTAGAGGAAAGTTACGGAAATATCAAGGCAGTTTACATAGAAAATCACATTAATTTTGGCTACTGATAGACCTAGAGTGCTATAGGACAATATTCTATAACCATATTACCTGTTATATAAATAAATAGTGACTTTTGTTGTATGGGTATTAATGAGATCACTAAGAATAAGAGAAAAAATAACGAAAAATGAAGTGAAATACCAACACAATTGCATATATCTCAGCTGCCAATTGCCATATGTGCTGCAATGGTACCAATAGAATGCTAGGATGATGCAATTATGTCATGCAGTCTGATCACACTTTTTTTTTAATTTTTGAGAGTACTGAATAAAATGTATGAAAAGTGTAATATTAACAGAAAATGGAAGCTTGTGCTCTAATAAATTTAATTGAATCTTGGTTGCCTGCAAGTGTGCCCTTGTTTATCTGAATACATGATAATACAATATTGTCCTAGCTATTATTGATGTCATTTTGAGATCTCTACAGCCATTGGCAGTCGAAATATATTCAATTTTGTTGGTGTACCCCTTCATTTTTCGTTGATGTTTCCCTTATTTATATAAATCTCATTAATATCATTCTAATAGAAGAAGCTGGTGATTTAAATATCGGATTATATAGTTATAGAACATTGTCCTAGCAATTATTTGATACCAAGTATAGCTCTCTAGGTCAGTCAGTAGCCAAGATACATGTGATTTTCTATGTATACCACCTTATTTTTTCCGTAATTTCCATCTCAATTCGAAAGGTTTTGTTAATATTCATAACACAAAAAATCAGTTGACTTATATATTGTAGTACAGGATGGTATACTAATGTCCTGGCAATCAATTCATGCCATTTCCAACGTGTAAGGGCGTTTGGTTGCCGAGGTACACACCATTTTTTATGTTTGCAGGTTAAATTTTTTCCATTTTTTCATTCAAATTTATGAAGTTTTCATGAAAATTCATGAAACTGAAAAAATTAGATCAGTCTTATATGAGACTTTAGGGTCATAGAACACTGCCATAGCATTCATTTTATACTTCTTTCAGCATCCTAGGTTTGTGAACAGCTATGGTTTAAGTGACTTTGTATGTATACCCCCATTTTTCTCTGATTTCTTGTGTGTTTCATTCATTTTCATGAATAAGCAATATCAATGATTTGAAAAATAGGTATTACGGTTAAATTGATCAGTCCATGCATCACAACCAAACCCATTATAGTATTTTAGAGCACGCTTTTGTTCGTATATGAATATTTTTGTGAGTACACCCTATTCTTTAGAATCACAGTAGGGGTGGATGCGGAAACTATATAATTTTACATCATGCAAATGTGTCCATCGTTGAGGACAATATTTTATGGCATTTAGATGGTCCTTCTGAACACACTGGCAGCCATGAACATTGGTGTCAGGGATGCAAGGTAGATCTTGTAACCCATCCAAAACCTTGAAATTGCTAGAGTTTATCCCTTGTTTTTCTTCGATTTTCGTCATTTTCTATTAATATTCATGAATATGCAAATAAGATAATTGTCATTTTGGCCCATGACATCAATAGATTTGTCATATGGTATTATTGGTTCAATAACAAAGTGTCACAATGATAGTTTCGACCTCAAATTTAGTTTATTTATTGATTTTTAACGATTTTCTGTCATTTTTACTGTTTTCATTAAAATTCATGAATATGCAAATTAGATATCTTTTAAGGGTCACCGAATAGTGTTCTACACGGGGGAGAGATCCATAAACTTGTTTATTAATGTCACTTTCCTATTTGAGATGTTCGAATTTTTAACAACTAACCCCTTGAAATGGTTGCAAAAATATATATTGACTCATAAAGACAGCATGAGACAAGATTTCTTAACAGACATTTGCAACCAACTGGATGCAATGAATATCAGTTCAGAGGACCCCGAAGAAAACTGGACAGTTTTCCATAAAACAGTTCTTTCTTCAGCTGCAAGCACCTTAGGCCATCCATCTCGCAAACATCAAGACTGGTTTGATGAGAATGATGACGAAATTCAGAGGCTTCTTGAAGAAAAGCACCGATTGCACAAGGCACATCAAGATGATACTAGCTCAGTATCAAAGAAAGCAGCCTACAGCAACATTTGTAAGACAGTCCAGACCAAGCTTAGGGACATGCAAGATTCCTGGCTGAGGAAGAAAACAGAAGAAAATCAGTCTTTTGCGGATAGAAAGGACATGAAGAAATTTCATGATGCACTGAAAACCATTTATGGTCCAAAGAGTTCTGGAGCCACCACATTGCTCAGTGCAGATGGAAACACTCTTCTCACAGATAAAGAAGCTATCTTGGAAAGGTGGGCAGAACACTTCAATAGTGTGCTTAATCGACCATCAAGCATCAATGAGGATGCAATCGACAGACTTCCACAGATAGAGTGCAATGTTCTGTTAGATGAATTTCCTACCGTTACGGAAACAAGAAAAGCAGTTCAACAACTATCATCTGGCAAAGCCCCAGGTGCAGATGCAATTCCTGCCGAAGTTTACAAGGCTGGGGGGGCTACCCATGGCAGAGAAATTGACAGAGTTGTTTCACTGTATGTGGAGAAAGGAGGCTATCCCACAAGAATTTAAGGATGCATCCATAATCCACCTATACAAGCGGAAAGGAAATCCTCAAGTCTGTGACAATCACAGAGGCATCTCCCTCCTATCAATTGCTGGGAAGATACTTGCAAAAATTCTGTTGAATCGTCTGAATGTTCATCTTGATCAGACGGGACTTATCCCAGAAAGTCAATGTGGATTCAGAAAAGACAGAGGGACAATAGACATGATATTCACAGCAAGACAGCTTCAGGAGAAATGCCAAGAACAGAATGTAGATCTATACATGACGTTTGTTGACCTCACCAAAGCTTTTGACACTGTTAGTCGTGATGGACTCTGGAAAATCATGGCCAAGTTTGGCTGTCCACCCAGATTCATAGCAATGGTGCGGCAGTTTCATGATGGCATGCAGGCAGGTGTGCAAAATGATGGAGAGTTCTCTGAACCATTTGAAGTAACAAATGGGGTCAAACAAGGCTGTGTTCTGGCACCAACACTGTTCAGCATGATGTTTTCTGCCATGCTTATGGATGCTTTTCAGGACAGTGACACTGGTTTTCCAATCAGGTACCGTTTTGATGGCAACATATTCAACCTCAGAAGGTTGCAAGCCAAAACTAAGGTCCAGACTGATGTGCTAGATGAGCTCCTCTATACAGATGATATGGATAAGAATGCCAGCACAGAGGCAAAAATGCAAAGAGCCATGGATCAAGTCTCACAGTCATGTGATAACTATGATCTCACAATCAGCACAAAAAAGACAGAGGTTGTACACCAACCAGCGCCCGGAAAGCCATATAATGAACCAACCATCACTGTGAATGGGCAAAAACTGAAAGTTGTTGACAAGTTCACCTACCTGGGAAGCACTCTCTCCAGAGCAGTGCATATTGATGATGAGATCACTGCCAGAATTGCAAAGGCTAGTGTGGCATTCGGACGACTCCGTGCAAATGTCTGGGAGCGAAATGGAATCAAGCTTGACACCAAGCTGAAAGTCTACAAGGCTGTGGTACTGCCAACCCTCTTGTATGCATGTGAGACCTGGACAGTATACCAACGCCATGCAAAGAGACTTAACCATTTCCACTTAAGCTGTTTGAGAAAGTTGTTAAAAATCAAGTGGCAGGACAAGATTCCAGACACAGAGGTCCTGACGAAAGCAGGGATGCAAAGCATGCATACAGTCTTAAAGCTAGCACAGCTAAGATGGACTGGCCATGTTATAAGAATGCCTGATGCGCGACTTCCAAAGAAAGTTTTCTATGGAGAACTACAGGAGGGAAAGCGCTCTCAAGGTGGCCAGAAGAAACGCTACAAAGACACCCTCAAAGCCTCTCTGAAGGATTTCGAAATACCAATGGGGTCCTGGGAACAGACTGCACAGGAGCGATCAAAGTGGCGAGGTCTCATCAACAAAGGAGCAGCTCTTTATGAAAAGAAGAGAATCTGTGAAGCTGAAAGAAAGCGAAGAGAGCGCAAAGCCAAAACAAATGTGCCACCATCAGACTCTATGACATTGACTTGCTCTACTTGCAACCGACAGTTTAGAGCCAGAATTGGCCTAGTCAGCCATCAAAGAACTCACCAACACACATCAGCACTATTCAAGAAATAATGATGGTCTTTCTCATTAGTGAGAGACGAACTATCATGCTTGCAGGTCTGGCTCAATGCCAGTCGTTCTTTTTCTGTTCTCTTTCGATACATTGTCATGTTTGAATCGCCCTCCAAGAATCACTGAATCAATACTGATTCTGGCTTTGCAAGTTTAAGATACATTATATAAAATATATATGTGATTTAAAATTCAGTATCACCAAAAGTCGGGAAATTCGATTTTTCCCTAGCTTTTCGCGATTTTTGGGTCAAAATTTTTCTGACTAGTGGGTCGGGCGTCAGACTCTATGATGGCCCCGACTTAAAGCTATTCATTTTAGTTGGTTGGGGCCGGAGCTTCTTGTCTGTTGCTTGGCCCACCGGGGTCCAACTGATGTTTTTCTTTAGCTCCGGAGTTAGTAAGTTATTTGGCGCCCAGGGATCTCCATCGTCGGGCAGTTTACTGAATCTGTGAGTCCTGGTTTTTGATTCATCAGGATGTTTATCATGATTTATTTGTTTGTTCTTGATGATTCATTTACTAGTTAGAGATTCACCACGAGGACCGAAGAACTAACTAAATGTTATGAACCACTGCAGAAGCTGAGGGTGAGGTTACGGCCGTGTAAAATCGATTTAAACCCGCCAGTAACTTTGTGTCGATACTTCTGTGGTGGTTCTTTTTGTTTTATGTCTTGGTGTTTAAAATATTTTTGTGCTGTTGGCGCCTTATGTATGTTTGCATGTTTTTAGTTAAGTTAAGGTAACTGAGTGGCCACCTGTTGGGAAAATAGCTGCTCATTCGGCTTACGAAATGTTTTCATGGTATAAGTACCTGACTGTTAGTTTGGGTTTTTCCCACCTTGGTTTTTGGAGTGGGAGTCTTTTTCTGATTGCGCCTTTTCCTGATCTTTGCCTACTTGTACTTTTTCAAAAAGAAATGACTTCCCGAAAATATAACATTTTCGAAAATCTTAACAGTTTTGTCTATTTGACACAGTCGGTATTTGCAAGACTCTACAGACAAATCCATTCGATAAACAACCTCGTGACTTAACAAACATAAGCCGTGTACCTTGCAGTTAATAAGTATCAAATAAAATATGGGCATACGCAATCAAAACGGGTGCTACAAAACTTTGAACTAAGAAGTATTTTGAAATAAGAATAAAACTTCGACGTTACGTTGCGCCGCATAACGATAGGCAGTGTTTCCATAACGACAATTGCAACGCACGTGTGTGTGTTATGTATAAGTTATTGCAATGTAATAATTGCAGATATATTGCTGCATTATTTGATGAAATTTCATCTCGAAACAACAAAAGATAAAGAAATGACAACATTTTTATACGTACTTTCCGATCACCCCACGTATATGTGATTAAAATTTCAGTATCACCAGAAATCGGCAAATTTGTTTTCTAATTTGTCGCAATTTTTGGGCCAAAATTTTACTGATTAGCGATTAATTTTGGCCAAGATTTTACTGATAGCGATTTCAGAGGTGCCCCATTGAGACCTTCATGTATGCAATTAAGTTCACGTAGCTAATTAGTTACTGCATTTAAGGGAAACCTGCTCACTCAATTAATCGTCTGTTAATTTTTTTCAGTACTAACTTGTATGCCTTATACATTTGGCTATATCCCCATGATTTTTAGGTTGGAGCTTTGTTTCTGATTGTATCAGTTCCTGAGCACAGTTTACCATTACGAAACTGCTATTTTCAAACTGCTTCTGAAAACTGGATGATGTGCTTTATCTGGAAAAGATACAAGCAAAAATATCTTCGATAGCTGCTGCGAGCAAATTGATACACTCAATTCATTTCCGTTTTGAATGTTTTGTAGGCGTTTGCTTTCTATAATAATTGTGACAAAGTAAACATCTGTTGTCAGCTTGATTTTGTGAAACTTCTTAAATGATGGTCATGAAGTGGGAGTTTGAAAAAACAAAGATAAGCGAGTACAATAATGTCATCAGAAGGTCGCAACATATCTTGCATGTAGGCATTTACAGTACATTCAATGGCTAAATCTTCCTTCGCTTGCACTGGTAAATAACCGTAATCAGTACTGGTGTGCTCTAGAACCTGGTTTAACTTTGCCCATATCGAAATAAGCAACACTATTTCAAAACAAAAACGTCTTGGTAAATACTCCACACATTTAACCCTTAAAACCGGATGAGTCGATTTTGTTTATATCGGTTCTCACATGCTTTCAAACTACATGTATATATAGCGTATTTGCATAATACAAATTTTGGTAGACATACCTGTTACGCCTTATTGTTCCTATACAATATTAATCATACCCTTAAGGAAAGGTTCGCCTGTTTGAGAACAACGACACGAAATTCGCATATCAGATCAAGCACTAATTCGAGGTTCTAATTGTTTTATGTTTTGGTGTTGAATTTATGTATGTTTTCATATATTTAGTTGAGTACGTGTAACTGAGTGGCCACCTATAGGAAAATAGTTGCTCATTCGGCTTACGATATGTTCTCTTTGCGTTAGTAACTGATTGTCAATTTAGTATCCCTCTAGACTACTCCTCGGTTTTTTACATTACAAACATTTGTCCATGCAATAAACAGAGATTTTTTGTTTTGAGCTTTAAAAATTGATAATTTTCAGCTGAAAAAAATGATATTTTTCTTATTTTTGCTCAAAACGTAGATTGTGGGTACAAGTTAGAACCGCCTCGCCGAGGCGGTTCTAACGAGTACCCACAATCTATGTTTTGGAGCAAAAATAAGAAAAATAGGTATACCCCTGCATACCCCACTTTTGCTATATAAAAGTGGGGTTCAAGGGGGTATACATTACACGGACATGTTTTCTTGATGAGTGGGAATTTCTTTCTCATTGCGTCGTTTCCTGATCGTTTTTACAAACAACATGGATCATGTCGACACGGTCAGTCATCCTAACCATACTGCCCTAGGTACCCTTATCACACTGCCACACTGGCGGCACCGTGTTGTGTCCTTGAGCAAGGCATACTAGTTCACCAGAGCACTGGTTCAGGCTTAGGCAGCATAAGTTAGCAAAGTAATACATTGTCGTTAGCATCAAAACTGATTTTAGCATTGATATTAGCATCGGCATTAGGTGGTTTATAAAAACAATGCATTGTCATTAGCATTATTTGACAAAATAATGCATTGGTATTGTCATTAGTTTCCATGTTATTTTGCGATAGAGAATTAAATCAGTGCAATGCTTGGTTGTACATGTATCTTCATTGAACATATAATCAACTATCATACATTACCGATTCTGATACTTCAACGTTATTTAACACATTCTTGATGAAGATGATCAACTCAGTGTAAGATCAAGAACTGATGTATCAAATTATGAATCCATCACTGTTCAACTTCAAATCTAGTTTCCATATTGAACATATTATTAATCTTATGGTTGTACAGTGATAATCTTCTATTCTATTACTGTGAAATGGTGCTGTTCAATAGCATGCCTAAATGAATATATTAACCTAACAAAAAATCTTCATAGAAGAACACAGGTAACTGCAGATTATTAAGTGACATTGTTTGTAACACACACAATATTGTCAGGTAATAGCCAATGGCAAACAAAGACATTCTCAAGCAACAATATGTATTAAAATGACAATTTGTCAAACCTTTGGAACTAGTTTCTAAACAGCATCCTAATAAATTAATAGACAAGGTATGTAAGTCATAGAAAAAAAGTTTTGTAGCTAATGACCATCCAATCTAATGCTAATGCATTAGCAAAATTTGCAAAGTAATGCATTAGAATTAGCATTGTTCTAATGCCAAACTTAATATAATCATTTGCATTAGCATTATGTGAGAAATAGCTAATGCATTGGTAATGCATTGGCATCAGTTTAATGCATTGTCCAAGCCTGCACTGGTTAACATCCAAGACGCGTTGGCTCTGTTACGAACTGACCGGGACGTTACACCTCAATACAAACAAACAAAATGAGCCACCTCATGGGAAAACCAACAGTCTGCATATGCGAAAACAAAGTCGCAGATCAGCTTTGCGGTAATCGCAAAATCAGCGCCTTTGTTTTCGCTACACGGATAGTACACTTCCTCTTCTTCTTAAATCCGAAATTTTATGCTTCTTGCCTGATTCTGTGACTGTACAGCGTGATTTGTATCAGACCTGTTCGGAAACCACATTGTTGGTTTTCTCACGACTCAAAATGATGAATCAGTCCACGTTTCTCTCATAACATGTCTCGTGAAACTAATTACCTCAAGATGGTTGTTTCCATTTAGCGATGCATTGTATTTTCATTTTAATTGTATGTCTCATTGAAAAAAAAAAATGAAAAAAAAAAAAAAAAAAAAAAAAAAAAAAAAAAAAAAAAAATAAAAACACTAGTTGTATATGTTTGATAGGTCTCATGACATCTTGCTTTGTACATTGTATATATGTATACTATAAGACTTAAGTTTAGCATTTTTTTCATTCATCATTATTTTCAAAATCAAATGTTTGAAAACTTTAAATACGCTTTTAATATGTAAAGTGATGCTCAAATTCATGTTTCGAGACGAGTTTGTGTGCTTTTCTCACGTCCACGAGTTGCTACGTTACGTTTAAAAAATCATGCAAATCACGTGCCACGCATTCCACGTGAATCACATGTTATCAATTTTTGCCTTGTTTGATTGGTAAAAGTGTCATAACGAATAAACCGAAATGACATTTGAAAAATTCCGTATGAGGACGCCGTCAAGGCCTGACGTTAAACCAGCGTAACATGAAGATCAATATGATTAGTGCAGACACGAAGAAAAAGGAAGCCAATTGAAACTTCTAAGCCTACTAAAGTACGATAAGTTTTCTAGAACCATATTCTATCAGCTGATAGCATCAAAAGCCGGCATCATGACGCCAGACAACGTAAGGCTATCACTATATAGGGCAATGCCAATTTGACGTCATAGTGACGTAATCGATTATTAGGCAACCTTCGAACATCAGGTTTGATCATTTGCGGCATGGAAAGATGGATTCACCACGAGGACCAAATAACTAACTAAATGTTATGAACCACTGCAGAAGCTGAGGGTGAGGTTATGGCCATGTAATACCGGTTTAAGCCCGCCAGTAACTTTGTGTTACTGATCGTTCCAAGTCGATACTTCTGTGGTGGTTCTTTTTGTTTTATGTCTTGGTGTATAATTTTTTTTTTGTGCTGTTGGCGCCTTATGTATGTTTTCATATTTTTAGTTAAGTTAAGGTAACTGAGTGGCCACCTATTGGGAAAATAGCTGCTCATTCGGCTTACGATATGTTTCATGGTATAAGTACCTGATTGTTAGTTTGGTTTTTTCCCACCTCGGTTTTTGGACTGGGAATCTTTTTCTGATTGCGCCTTTTCCTGATCTTTGCCTACTTGTACCTTTGTATTGTTGGAACAGCTGACAGGAAAGAACCTGCGTGGTGCGAAATCGCACGTCATTTCAGCAAATAAACACATATGGGTTCACCTCGGGAGAAAGACCAGGGAACAAAATGACGTCAGTTACGTCATACACCGGGGTTTTTACCTGGTACAATAATGGAATCAAATCTCTACGATCATGGTTCTGTACTATTATTATTATTTTGTTGTTGTTGTTGTTGTTGTTGTTTAAAGTTGTTTCCTCATCCCCCAGTTGCTTTTACTTGAGATAGGCTAGTGTCATTTTAATGTGTCAAGTCTTTTTATGTATTTATTATAGTTTCCTAGCATCATGAAAACACGTCCATGCAATGAATACCCCCTTAAACCCCACTTTTATATAGTAAAACTGGGGTCTGCAGGGGTAATCCTAATTTTCTTATTTTTGCTCCAAAACATAGAGGCGGTTCTAACGTGTACCCACAATCTATGTTTTGAGCAAAAATAAGAAAAATATCAAAATTTTTCAGCTAAAAATTTTCAATTTTTAAAGCTCAAAAATTCTATGTATATTGCATGGGTATGTTTTCGTAATGTATTATAGTTTCCTAGAATAGATCAAAGCCAGCCGATTGTTATCAGGTCACCAATCTACAATGACGTCATTACTTTATCAAATTTGTATGTTGTTCGAATTCCAAATTTAAATGTTAAATTAGATTTTCAATATTCTTTAGAACATTTCTTTGAACTTGTTTGAGAAACTAGTTCCGCCGTCGGCTAAAAAGATAAACTTTGTCTTATTATGGTTTTGAATTTGCCATTACATGGGGTTTTCAGTAGACACACAGGATAATTGTATGCAACAAATGCGAGGGCTCCCGCCCATTTGGGACCATTAGGAATATAATAATTGCACGTGCCTCGAGGCAAAGCTAATAACGTACTGACTCACAATCCGATTATTGGTTAAAAGCTTAGAAGGTCTGAGCCTGCCCAAGAAAAGTGGTTAAAGCCAAACCATCTATACATACGAGGATGGTTCAAAAACTCTGTCATAGGTGAAATAGTTCGGGTCATAGACACGATAGGTTGTTGTAATATACATCATCGTACAGCTGTATATGCTCATGCTTAAAAGGAACATCTGAATAAGATTATTTGTCTTGAAAGACACGTGGGGTAAAACCACTGGCATGTTTTCATGATATTGTGAACCTTATATTATACCTTTCATGTGCTGTATATTTATAACTACCAGTCAATATTCCTCCAACTTTTAAGTGATAAATAATGTTATATTTAGAAATAAACGATACACGTGCGCCACTTTCTGTATAATAAAGAGTAAGAGCTCGTGCCTAGATGTAATATTCTGTCATCCTTTTTTCTTCTTTTTTTTATATAATAGCCAGATAAATTTTCTTTCAGATACAGATATTTTAAACATTCTGCAATGACAGATACTGAGGAATAAAGGAAGTGACAGAACTTTTTTGACCGATCCTCGTATAAGCCTTAATTGTTTACTTGGATTGTTATCTTATCAAGCACATTTTGGGTGTCCTGACATCCTAATGTAGGGTAGAAGTCCAATGAAGTGGAGGTAACTTGTCGACCTGTCAAAAGATGTTGACCGTGGCGTAAAGCATCAATTCAAATAAAACTAAGCATGCAGACTGTTGCATAACATTCAAGTTATACGCTATACGTCTCTAACGTGTAATGCTGGTTCCGAAAGGCCCTACACGTAAAGGCTCTCATGTAAAAGCGTCGTTGGCCCAACATTAAATTTGGAAATCAATTCACAGTGTCTGCGATGACATTTAGAAAATATTTGTCGAAGTTTATGATACCGATAGTCCTGCTGGAGAAGTTTGGCTGTTCAACATTTATTTCGAGCGTTGAAGTCCGCAACATGATTGCAGACTCTAGCAAGCCTAACAAGTTGCGAAATGTATACACCATAAGAAGCACGGCAAGGAACGTCACCATCCAAAAACGAAAAATCTACTTAAAATTTGAGCATGAGTTACCGACATGACAGACATAATTTGTTGCTTGCCTTCAAATGCTTAATTCAAAAGAAACGGTAGCTACTGGACCTTCCACCCTGACGAGTAAAATCCAGGATTGTAAATGGCCACGTGCATAATGTTCTTTGCAAACCAGTTTTGTCTAGTTTAATGACATTTAAAATTCAATTGCTGAAGAATCGTAAATCTTAACAAAACCGCTTAATTAGGGCTTCTAATGAACCTCATTTTAACGTACTTAGAACATCAAGTTAAAGGTTTGTTGAATTAGCTTTAGCGTCGATGAAGTTTCAGGTTTCTTACGACGTTTTCACATGCCAGATGACACTATGTTACCATAGTCAGATGATCGATTGTTCTCCTTGTATCTGCCATTTACATGTATTTGTTATTATTATGTTGTGTTTTTTGTTTCAACTTTGAGGTTTTGGGGTGGAAATTTTGCTCTTAATATCCCGTTTCCATGTGGACAATTATTTTCCTTTTCCACTGTCTATAACTTTGACTTATGCCTTTTTTATGTTATTTTGCTGTCAACCGACTTCAGGTAGAAACATGCTACATGTAACCATGTATTCGTAAATCGATCGTTGTAATTCAATTTTCTGTTTCTTGAAACTTAAGAATCTGCTTAAATTATATTATATACAATTAAGCTATTTTTCTATGCATTCAAAGAAGCTTTAATTTAATACCAACTCGCTAATGTCTTTAGCTTCGCTTTAAATATTTATTCAATTTTTCCAATGTTGATAAATTGGAACCACATTCAAGAATAAGACGTTCATATTCTGTAAACGTCCTCATATCCCAATCCTACAAAGTATTCTCCTCGACAAAAGTTTTGCTAAATTGTTCTAAAATGATATAGTGCCCATTTTAAGAGCCTAAAATATATATAGAAAGCATGATTATTACACCAATTTGTTTTAAGGAATTGAAAGCGAAACATGCCGTAAGGAATGGCAGATGTCAAGCAATGTCTTAGGTTTTCAGTTTTAGAAATTAAGTTTTCTTGTGTTAACAGCGTTTCAAACTTTTGAATTCTGTGTGACATGTGTGTTGTGTTTGAATAGAATATGTCCCCGGATGATTTCAAAGGAAAAGATTGTTGGAAAGATATGTAGACAAGGACTGAAAAGCTATCATAAAGCACTGACATTGCTTGACAAGAGAGTTAGAAGAAGTCATATAAGTTTTGCTAAACGTTTGGCGATGTGTGTGCTTAACAAAGAATGATGTAATGTATGCAAATCATTCGGGGTACTAAACTGTATGTTCATAGCATCGTGGATGATGGTCAGTATGCAAATAAGAAAAGCTTCATGCCTCTGGACTTGACTGAAAAATGTGTTGACTGGGACGTTGAGCCATAATCAAACCAAACAATGCTTTAAAAGTGTTCGAGATTATTGAGATGATTACCTTACGCCGTCATTAATAATTTCCATAAATCTAATCACTCAGTGACAACCATTTAACACGAAGCGTCTGCGAGATTAATGTTTAACACTATTGTCCATCTCAAGGGAAATAGTTCGGACAATAAACGTACAGAGGTGAAGCAGACGGTATTGTTACGCGCAAGTTCAAAAAGTGACTCAAGTCACCACAATGGCTAGGGGCTTGCCCAATATACGTTCGTTATTCGTATATGCATATTTTTCAAACTGAGTGCTGTCAAAATGAAAGTCGCCAAAACCATTGATATCTTACACAAAATTGTCGACAACTTATTAAATATTGTTTTGCATGATGGCAAATACACATATTGTTAAAAAGAAGAGACAAATCGTCCTTACATCGAATCGATTGTTTACTGCATATACTAGTAACGCCCAGAATCGACGAATCTGTCAAAATGCCAGTTCTTCAAGTCAACACATGCACATCCAGTGGTGCCACAAATTGAGTCTGATTTGGCCATTAGGTCATCATGAGATCTCTTACATCTGATTCAGATATGCTATTCATCTCGGCTATCGAAGCTGGACAGGGGCAGAAATTAAACTGTGTACACATGGTCAGCGCAGAATCCACGGCATTTGACGCTGCTCTGATAGTAACAGCTGCATTCTTCATATAGATCCAGTAACGTAGAAAGCGAGGTCTTTTGTGACTTCAATCTCCACCATTGTTATGCAACGTTACGTAGATGAAACAATGGACAAGAAAAGTTTGCATTATCAACAAAATCTACTGCTATGGTGGCGAATTTTGAGGAGTCATTCTGCGGAGTGATTGCTTAGCTGTTGAAAAAATAAACAAAATGGCGGAAAGCAAATCTCCTCACATCGGGTGAGGTTTTCGCGAAATTTGTCGGCTTTTGTTGCAACTACCCCGTGTCCAAAAATAAACCGATTTATCACGCTCGGACCGTAAGCAGATGAAAGGGCTCGCTGAAAGCTCGCCCTTTCATTGCTTACTAATCCTCGGTTTATTTTGGTCATGGGGTAATTATTTACTATATATTTCAACGCCTTCTAGATATTTACTATATATTCAAACACCTTCTTCTCTAAAACCACTTGACCAATCAAAGCCAAATTTTATATGAATTAAAATATAACTGATATCCTTTAAGAGCAGTGAGCATATTAATGAGAAAAGGATGGGCGATACCGCTGTATCGGCTACTTAAGCCTCTTCAGTGACCCTTTAGATTTGGCAAAATGGGACCATAGCAAAACACTGTAATTTTGAAACTTTCAGAAGGATAGTCGATATCAAGACTAGTAGTCTCGAAACAAAGCCAAATATATAAAACTCTGGTTGGAAAATGATTCTAAACCGATAATGAATTTCTGGTTTCTCAGAATACCCTCGCTGAATTCAAAAGACCAAAAGGAAACTATACTATGGATGATGTACGGGGAGACGTTTTAGGGCCACCACACGACACAACACGAGCCGCAATATTAGCAATTAAAATAAAACTGATATCCTTTTAGAGCAGTTAGCATATTAATGAGAAAGTGATGGGCCATACCACGGTTTCAGCTACTTCAGCATCTAAAGGAAAAGGGAACAAATGTGTATATAAATAATCCAAGTCACATGACCTTATTGTTCCTATACAAAATTAACCATGCACTAAGAGATCAGTTTGCCTGTTTGAGTACAACGTCATGGCTTTTGCATGTCTGTGACACAGTAAATTTGACAGACTTTTGATAGACGGATGGCTACCTTGTTGGGAAAGAGCTAGTCATCTTGTATCATTCGTGTTGTAACATTGTGTTTTTCTGTACTGTACATTCATTCTCTGACTCCAAGCAGTTTAGGATTTTAAATTTGGTGTCTTCTATTCCTACTTTATAAACAGCCCAGATTGTATCGGCACAGCCAGTCATCCTAACCACACTGCCCGAGGCAAATTTAAGACTGAATGTCATCAGCAGATTTCGCTCACCATCAGCTAACCCCTATAAAAGTAGCGATTAATGAAGAAAGCTGTTTCTCTCATAAGTGTGTTAATTTGGCTTGTGATTTAAGCCCCTATCTCACTGGGATGCGACAACCGGAGACTAGTTCGCGAATAGTTCGCGACTATTACGCGACAAAGATTAACGATATAAACAAAACTTTCATGTTGCAGTCTCATTGAATAAACATTTATGCGACAAATTCGCGAATTTCGGTCTAAGTTTGAAAATATATCTCACGACTGTCGCGCGATAGTCGCGCGACTGTCGCACGACAGTCGCGCGACATTCGTGAGAGTGTCTCACGACTTTCCCGCGAATGTATCTTATTTTCATTTTAATTCGTACGACAGTCGCGCGACATTCGTGCGAGTGTCGCACGACATTCGTATGAATGACGCTAAGTTTTATTTTCTCGCCAGATAGTCGCGAGTTTTTCGCATGTTGTCTCAAGACTGTCGCGCGACCGTCGTGCGACACTCGCATGACATTCGTACGAGTGTCGCGAAAATTTCGCATTGTAAATTCGCCAAAATTTCGCGGCGACAGGCTCGCGACATTCGCACGAACGTCGCGCGACCGTCGCACGACCGTCGCGCGACAGTCTTGCGAAATATTTTGGGAAAAAAAATCGCATCCAATTTTTAAACATGTTTAAAACCTTCGCGACCAGTTCGCGACTAGTTCGCGACACGTGAAAATTCTCACGACACTCGCACGAATGTCGTGCGAAAGTGCCGCGACTAAATTCGCGTAACAGTCGCGAGGAATTCGCATGCCAGTGAGATACTTGCTTAAAGGCCTAGGTGCATGAACCATCGAAATCGGCCCTGTAAACGCGGGAAAAATCAAAATTAATTATGACTAGGTATGTTGATGTTAGTCATACATTCAAACATTCTAGTTTCAGAAACCGTTTAAATTTTCAGGCTGCGTCCATTGACATGCATGTAGTATGCCCTCAAAGTTACCAAGGTTAGGGCATTTTTGTGATTTTCCGTCGATTTCGGGCCATTTGGGACCTAAACAAACATAGAGCGCATCGAGGTTACAACACCATTTTTTTTCACAAACAAGTCCATTTATCGATAGAAACCGGTAGCCAAAATATAAAATTGTAACCTACATGCGCTCATAGTTAAAAAAAACTTTACCCATATTTTCCCGGTTATTTCAGCACACGTAACGTTACAAACGGCGCGGAAAAATAACGCGCTAATAATGGACGTCACGCGATATTATAATTGACGTCAGACTCACGTTCACGCACCTTGCGCACCTTACGATAAGAAAGTATTGATAGAAAGATAATGTTTGCCGTATATACCTACCATCAGGTAGAATTCTGTCTTTCTTTTGTCTGAGGTGATTTTCTTTCGATCCATGATAGTTACTTTCTTATCGCAAGGTGAGCGATTTTTAATTGTTTTCTTAAACCATCGCAAAATATGCTCCTGTCTATGATTTGAGAAACCCACTTCAATGTAGCTTTACAAAATCACCATAAAGGCTTTTTAACGAAACTTTTACTCAAACTCAATAACTAGAAACAATGTGTTCATTGTCAGTGCGCCCATTGCTACAAAGACAGATTGTTGCTACACGATCACCAATTTCGTGAGTTTACTGCTTAGTTTACGCCTCGGTTACATTTGGCCTAAGATTAATTTGCAATGATCGTACGATGCCATTTTTTGTGTGCTGTCTCCTCCGCAGTGTGACCCTACGATGCCCCTACGATTCTATGGCTTCCTACGCTCTCCGTAGCCTCTACGATTTTGTAATAGTCTGCATTTTGACAATAGTTTAAAAATCGTACAACGGTAGCCCGTAGTGGCATAGCACGGGTGCCGTACGGAGACCCTGCGATGATCTTGCAGTCACCGCACGATTTTTGTATTTTGATTTGGGGACAAAAATCGTACGACGGTCGTAGGGAGACCGCAAGGGTTCAGTCAGCATTCATAGGGACTCCGTACCGGGACATCGCACGGGATCGCACGGGCTTCGTACGATCGCCACTTAAAGTGTGCGGAGACCATACGATTACCGTACGATCTCGTTGCGATTTTTTCAGAGAACTTCGACGAAAACCACAACAAGAAATCGAAGGCATACGATGCCTGTGTGTATTCGTTACCACAGACGTCGTAGCACAAAGACACCTACGATGTATACACTTGACACTCGTACCGTGGCGGGAGGGGCATGCAACCTAGGTATAAGCCATTGCATAAACTCAATGTCTTGGTACAGTGGTCGCATTGTTTATTATCACCTCCACGTGACCAGCATTGTCCCGTTCATCTGTTTAATTGACGGAAGACGGTACCAAAATGACCTTGGCCACGATACGTATTGGCATTATACCACGCTTCTAGTCTTAACTAACTTGTACTATGCATGACACCGTATTGGCGAAAATTATATACAAAATGAAACAAAACTGTCCCACTGAAATCACATAGATATTTCACCAAAAGAAAAATATCATTTGCAAATAATTGAATATTGAACACAAAAAAACAACGAAAGTTTTCCATTTACATTGATCTTCTGTCCATTTGCCTAGTCCCAGTAAGTTTTACCCATTAAATAGCATTTTACCATTTTTTCCCATTCAAATGCATTGGCGACCTAAGCTGACCTTGCCGTAAAATAGGTCAAGGTCTTCCTAGGGTCATGATTTATATCAACTATGATGGGCCCGCGTCCCTGATGCTACACACCAAGTTTCGTGGAAATCGGCCCTCTGGTTCTGGAGAAGAAGATTTTAAAGCTTTTTGCTATTTATAGCCATGGCGGCCATCTTGGTCATGTGACCTGGACCATTTATAAAAACTTTCATTCTCCCTTCCTAAGTATGCTCCACATGAAGTTTGGCTTTGATTGGCCAAGCGGTTTCAGAGGAGAAGATCTTTGAAATTGTGAACGACGGACGACGGACGCCGGACGGACGCCGGAGCATGGGTATACGATAAGCTCACCTGTGACCAGAATGCCTATGATTTTGAAACTTGGCACGAAGCAGCAGACAATGGAGCTCTACAAAGTTTGTATAAATCATGACCCTGGGATGACCTTGGCCTATTTTACGGCAAGGTCAACTTAGTTCACTAATGCATTCGAATGGGAAAAAATAGTAAAATGGAATTAGATGGAGGAAACTTGCTGGGAGTATGCAAATGGACAGAAAATATATGTTTATGGAAAAATGTTTGACCCCAGAAGGTTGCCTGCCCCTGCCCTGGGGCTATGTACATGTATATGACCATAATATTCAAACATCTACTTCTCTGAAACCGCTATACCAATAAAAGCCAAACTTTAAGTGGAGCATTGTCAGGAAGAGGGAATGAAAATTTATATAAAAGGTCAAGGTCACATGACCAAGATGGCTGCAATGGCTATAAATAGCAAAAACCTTTAAAAATCTTTTTCTCTAGAACCAGAAGAACCAGAATGCCTATGATTTTGAAACTTGGCATGAAGCATCAGGCAATTGAGCTTTATAACGTTTATATAAATCATGACCCTGGGATTACATTGGGCCATTTTATTGCAAGGTCAACTTAAGTCACATATCCCAGATCTCAGGTGAGCGTTTATAGGACCATTGGTCCTCTGGTTATTTATCTATTTGTTATAGTTTCGTAGAATAGGACAAAACCGGCCGACTGTTATTACGTCACTTACTTACAATGATGTCACTGCTTTATCACAGTATAAGTACCTGATTGTTAATTTTGTTTATCCCACCTCGGTTTTTAGAGAGGGAATATCTTTCTTATTGTGCCTTTTCCTGATCATTGCCTACCTTTACCTTCTGATTCGTTTAAAATAATTTTACAATATTCTTAACAACATCTCTTTGAACGTGTTTGAAAAAGTAGTTCTTTGGCTAGCACTGAAGACAAACGGTGTCAAATTACATGTATGAGTTTGAATTGCCATGCATTGGGTTTTTAGTAAACGCACAGGTTTATGGTATATATTGTATCTGTAATGGTTGTTTTCACCGATGTCTTTTTATTTTTTTTCTTTCTATCTTTTTTTTTTCAAACAAGTGTACAATGTTACACCAAAAGAAGACAAATTATGGCCAAAGTAACTGAATGGTTCTTTTATTACTTCTTAATCTTTAAATTGGTTATGGTGGCCAAACTTAAATTTCCTACTTTTCCACAATCCAAATCTCTGGTCAACCCTGAAGAGAACCAACAAAAGGCGACCAATCTGCTGATTTCAATTGTATACCAATCTAACTTGCTTTATAAATCAATCACCACATGAAAATTGTCAGGAAGATTATTTCTATGTTGGCAAGTTGATAGGGTAATCTCTTCACTACTTCACAAAGAAGTCAACAGTTCATCAATGAATTTATATAGATTGTTTTCAACATTAGAAAAAAAACTTAGGTGTTATTTTGGCCATACTTTGAGTTCCCCAGCTGTAATGTTACACTCTTATGGATGTTTTGCCTTCATTAAGTCAGGATGAACATTAGTTTCAATGGCAGGCATAACCATTAAGGTAGCTATCGGACCTTCCATTCCCGACGAGAACCATCTATTACAAATGAGCATGACGTTAAAAACAACACAAGGTTCGAAATCAAGGAGTATAAATGATTACGTGCATAATAATCATAATATTCTGTGTAAACCAGTTCTGTCTTGTTTGACGACATGTAACTTTACGAATTTTAATTCTTAAGAATCTTAAATCTTAACAAAGCCGCTTAATTAGGGCTTCTAATGAACCCCTATTTTAAGCAGTTAGAACATCAATGGGGATTGATTGCACTTACTTGATGGTTTGTTGAATTAGCGTTAGCTTCGGTGCAGGTTAAGGTTTCTTACGATGTTTTAACATGCGAGATGGCACTATGTTATAAATACCAGAGCTTAGATTATGCTTCATTCGTCTATGACAACCCTAACAACGCGTACAGAAACAAACAAATCGTTAAATTTCATCGCCTATTTTCAGGTTTAGTATGATTTTCTGGATATTGACGTTTTGTTGAGCATACAAATGAGCCGCCTCGTGGGAAAACCAACAATCTGCATAGGCGAAAACAAAGACGCAGATCAGCTTCGCGGTAACCGCGAAGCTGATCAGCGCCTTTGTTTTCGCTACACGGATAGTACAATTCCTCTTCTACTTAAAACCGAAATTTCAAGCTTCTTGCTCTTTTCTGTGCTTGTACAGGTCAGTTTGTGTCGGACCTGTTCGGAAACCACATTGTTGGTTTTCCCACGAGGCGGCTCAATTATGGTTCTGTTTGATTTTGTTTGGTCCTTATTTCAGCTGTGCCCCGTATACATAACTGAATGCCCACCGTTTGGGAGAGAACAGCTCACTCGCATGACCAATAATACTCCTTGTTTCAGCCATTTACTTGTTATTTTAGTTTTGTCTGGCCAACCTTGTGCTTTGCGATGGTAATTTGACTTGTAGTATGTAGGTTCCTTGTGAACTATTTTAACTATTAATGTTTCTATTACTTTGACATATCATTCTGTTATGGAGTTCAGACAGACAGATGCTAAGCATGTATAAATCTATCTCAGTAATCCAATTTTCTTTTTCTTGAAATTTAAGAAGGCTGCTAAAATCATATTATGTAAATGAAATTAAGCTATTTTTCTTTACATTCGAAGAAATTTTAATTCAATACCAAATAGCTGATATCTTTAGTTTCGCTTTATTAAAGGTATGTTATATTTTACAATGCTGGTGAATTAAGCACAAGTCTTAGAATAAAACGCACAAATTCTGTAAACCTCCTCACTTCCCAATCTTACAAAGTATACCCCTCGACAAAAGTTAAGCATATTCTATAAATATAAAGTGCTGAAGTTAAATGTTATACAATACACTTCATAAGAATAATTCAACAAGCAAATTCAGAGAATGTATGCCTATACAATACACATCATAAGAATAATTCAACAAGCAAATTCAGAGAATGTATGCCCCCCCCCCTCCAAATTCAGAGAATTTATGCCCCACCCCACATTGATTGTTTTAATTAATGTATATCCAAACGACATACATTTTCTTAGTGTAAATGCCCAAAACACGAATAAGTTCAAACTGCGAAATGATTGATACAAATTGGTCAAGACAACTGTAAAGTTTCAAACGAATCGGAATAAAACTGTAGGAGGAGTTGTGCTTACAAGGTACCCTGTTTGTCAATTCACTTTCATTGTCAAAAATGACTAAGTTCAAATTGCGAAAAAAAAGTGCCAAAATTAATCTCTATGTGTTATATATGTATCCAAATAACATGCACACCTTAAAGCATGGCAAGACATCTGTAAAGTTTCAAAATAATCGGAATAAAACTGTAGGAGGTTATGCACAAAAGGTACATACATGTACTACGGAAAGACGGAGAGCAGAAAACTATGTCCCTCCGCTTTTCTTCGAAAAGCTGGGAGACAACAAAATATTTTATGAAATAGGAATGGAAACATGTCGTAGCAAATAACAAATGAAAAACGCGCCTTAGATTATCAGTTTCAGAAATTAACTATATATACAATGTACGTTTTCTAATCCACTAATTCATTATAACCAATGCTTCAAACAGTGTGTTGTGTGTTCTGTGTCTGAAATCATCCCATGTTTGGAACACCAAAAAGTCTAAAATGCTATTGTCAAACACTGACATTTCTGGAAAGGACAATATGGCAAGGGAACAATAGCAAAATTACAATGGTATGTTAAAATTTTGGCAAGGGGCAAACTTAGGAATACAGTAGGATATGTAAGAACTGAGCATTTAATAATGTGATGATCTAAAATACGGGGTGCTTAAAGTATATGCCCAAAGCATGATGATCATTCGCTGATGATGGGCAGTATGCAAATAAAATGCCTTTGGTTGGGATTTGAACTTAATTCCATCGTAATTTTGTGTAACATGTTTTCGGCAGTTGAACACAATGTTTGTTTTATTTTATTTTCTTTATTTATAAAATCGAGAAACGGTAATCGGCGTCCAAAGGGAAATCGGCGTCACGGTAAAAGTGACTTGTCTTCATGTCATCAGGAAAACATGTCCGTGCAATGAATACCCGAGTAAACCCCACTTTTATATAGTAAAACTGGGGTTTGCAGGGGTATACCTATTTTTCTTATTTTTGCTCCAAAACATAGATTGTGGGTACTCGTTAGAACCGCCTCGCCGAGGCCGAGGCGGTTCTAACGTGTACCCACAATCTATGTTTTGAGCAAAAATAAAGAAAAATATTAAATTTTTTCAGCTGAAAATTTTCCATTTTTAAAGCTAAAAAAATCTCCGTTTATTGCATGGGCAAGTTTACGTAATGTTACATCATCTGTTTATTCTGTCCGCATCTCTGTTGTGTCCATTGCCTTTGGCTTTGGCTAAGACAAGTCGAATGTCTACCTAGTTGGGTAAGAGCTAGTCATCCCGCTTTTCGGGTGTGCTGAGGAAAAAAAGTTTTATCGAGGCTTTTAATTCGACTTCTGGGTAGTAGCTCGATGACCTTTTGAACATTTACAACCCTTATTTTGAAGGTATGGTCAATCAAATTTATGCACCTGAGTTACAGTTGAACAAAGCCAATATCTTAGATACCGAAGCCCCCTTTTTAGATTTCCATCTTTCTGTTGCAAATGGATTTGTTTCTTCTAAAATTTATGATAAGCGCGATGACTTTGATTTTGATATAGTAAATTTTCCGTTTTTGGATGGTGACGTTCCTCGTCGTGCTTCTTATGGTGTATATATATACATTTCTCAGCTTATTAGGTTTGCTAGAGTCTACAATCATGTTACGGACTTCAACGCTCGAAATAAATGTTTAACGGCCAAACTTCTCCAACAGGGTTATCATAAACTTCGAAAAACATTTTCTCAATTTTATCATAGACACTATGAATTGATTTCCAAATTTAATGTTGGGTTAAAGACACTCTGCCTACTTGTACCTTTTTCGGTAAGGGCCTTTCAGAACCAGAATTTCATGGTGACTTGGTTTACAAATTTAAGAAACTTATAGGAAGGAATGATTTTACTTTTCAGTTCAGAAAAATCATTACACGTTACAGACGTATAGGTTATAACTTGAATGTTATGCGACAGTCTGCATACTTAGTTTTTAACCCAATCATGGTTGATAACTATGCTGCCTTCTTTAATTGCACGCCGGTGGGTCGGGCTTCAGACTCTATGATGGCCCCGACATGAAGCTATTCATTTTAGTTGGTTAGGGCCGGAGCATCTTCTCTGTTGCTTGACCCACCAGGGTCCAACTGGTGTTTTTCTTTTGCTCCGGAGTTAGTAAGTTATTCGGCGCCCAGGGATCTCCATCGTCGGGCAGCTTACTTAATATGCTGATTCCTCGTTTTTGAATCATCAGGATGTTTATCATGATTTATCTGCTTGTTCTTGATAATTCATTGACTAGTTAGAGATTCACCACGAGGACCGAAGAACTAACTAAATGTTATGAACCACTGCAGAAGCTGAGGGTGAGGTTATGGCCATGTAAAATCGATTAAAGCCCGCCAGTGATTTTATATTACTGGTCGTTCCAATGCGATACTTCAGTGGTGGTTCTTTTTGTTTTATGTCTTGGTGTTTAAAATGTTTGTGCTGTTGGCTCCTTGTATGTTCGTATGTTTTCATATTTTAGTTAAGTTTAGGTAACTGAGTGGCCACCCCTATTTGAAAAATAGCTGCTCATTCGGCTTATGATATGTTTTCATGGTATAAGTACCTGATTGTTAATTTAGTTTTTTCCCATCTCGGTTTTTGGAGTGGGAATCTTTTTCTGATTGCACCTTTTCCTGATCTTTGCATACTTGTACCTTTTTATGCTTTGTAATGTATTTTCTTTCTGCATGGTTCCTCTATCCTTACTACTTCGTCCTGACTTGATTGAAACGTACTAGTATTTTGCCAGGGACGTTCAGCCATAACCAAACAAAGTAAGACATCATCATCAGAAAAAAAAAACAACATGTCTTTGAAATGTATATCTCTTACACCTCATTTACAAGTAATAGTGGGGTATAAAAGGGTATACCTGTTTTTCTTATTTTTGCTCCAAAACATAGGCTTTGGGTACTCGTTAGAACCGCCTAAGCAAGGCGATCCTAACGTGTACCCACAATCAACGTTTTGAACAAAACAAAAACATGAAAAGTATAAAAATAATTATACTGAAATTTTCAATATTACAACTTGAAAAATCTCTGTATATTGTATGGGCATGTTAAAAGTGTATGGCATCACACTGCCGTCAATGCCGTCAACAATAGTTTCCATAAATCTAATCACTCATTGACAACCTATTGAATCGAGGCGTCTGCGAGATTAAAGTTTAACATTATTTCCGTCTCAAGGGAAATATTTCGGACAATAAACGTATGGAGGTGAAACAAACGGTATTTTAATGCATGATCCTAGTCGACGGCTTTTACTTAAGTCACCGTATAGTTAGGCTTGTCCAAGATACATGTACATTGTATAATGCATAATGCATAAGTTACATTGTACATGTATGATGCATAAGTTGCATTGTACATGACTTGTATAATACATATTTTCATAAAATGTACATTGTAAAATGCATAATGCATAAGTTACATTGTACATGTATATTTTTTGCATATTTTTACTGAAACATTTCACTTCAGTCGATGTTGCCAAAATCCATGATAATCGACAAACTAGTCTATCACTGTATCACTTTGTGATCAAAGTAATTTTACAACTTTCTGGCTGTTGAAGATGAAAAGTCGTACTTGCTTTCTTAACAAACAAAATGTAGAAAAGGAAAAATATCATAAATTTATCATAAAGGAATTATTATTCTTTTCAGTTCAGAAAAATCATTACACGTTACAGACGTATAAGTTATAACTTGAATGTTACGCGACAGTCTGCATGCTTAGTTTTTAACCCAATCATGGTTGATAACTAGCTGCTTTCTTTAATTGCACGCCGTTGGGTCGGGCGTCAGACTCTATGATGGCCCCGACTTAAAGCTGTTCACTTTAGTTGGTTAGGGCCGGAGCTTCTTGTCTGTTGCTTGGCCACCGGGTCCAACTGGTGTTTTTGTTTTGTTCCGGATTTCAGTAAGTTATTCGGCGGCCAGGGATCTCCATTGTCGGGCAGCTTACTGAATCTGTTGAGTCCTAGTTTTTGATTCATCAGGATGTTTATAATGATTTATTTGTTTGTTCTTGATGTTTTTTTGAATAGTTAGAGATTCACCACGAGGACCGAAGAACTAACTAAATGTTATGAACCACTGCAGAGGCTGAGGGTGATGTTATAGCCATGTAAAATCGATTAAAGCTCGCCAGTAAAATTATATTACTGATCGTTCCAATGCGATACTTCTGTGGTGGTTCTTTTTGTTTTATGTCTTGGTGTATTTTGTGATCTTGGCGCCTTATGTATGTTTTACATATTTTTAGCTGCTCATTCGACTTACATGCACGATACGTTTTCATGGTATAAGTACCTGATTGTTAATTTTGTTTTTTCCCACCTCGGTTTTTGGAGTGGGAATCTTTTTTCTGATTGCGCCTTTTCCTGATCTTTGCCTACCTGTATCTTTCTCTACGTCAAAAAATTAAAGTGATAGGAAACTAAGTTGCCCAGTTGAAACAAAAGGTGTATAGCTTGATTTTGACCTCAGACGCGTCAAAAGGTCGGCGAGCCTGCTTTGCAGCACGTGAAAGGATATTCAGATTGTCAATGTACGAATACTAACTGTTCGTGCAAACGAAGTTTAATGGAAAACTTGAGGCATTTCGTACTGATTTAACTTTTTACGTGCTAGCTCTTGGACTCGTCGATCGTTTGACGCGTCTGAGGTCAAAATCCATCTGTATATGAAGATTAAGGGTAAACATTACTATTGTTTATGCGCACATTGTTAGCGCAACGTCGGCGTTTAGTGTGTGCACGTTACGCGTAGCTTTTAACGTCGTTTTGTTTTGATTTCTAAATGACGTTGCAAGCTGTAGAATCTTATTTTGTTTGTTTCTGCATAATTAAGTCCTAGAGCGGGTATACATATTGTTCATTTTTATTATAAAAGAAGTTCTGTGGCAACTGATATACCCAATTCGTGTTTAAGGTTAATTATATGGAAAAATGGTTATTTAGCTGTTGATGACGTCGCATAAATACACGCGACGTCAGTGTAACGTTTGGCGTTAAAACATAAAAGGCGGGAATATTGAACGGGTTTCCTCTATATCTTCCGACGCAATCCGGTGACTACTATTTTTTATTTCAAAATTTAAATGGTTTCAACGTTTCCTATCTGTTGGTGCATTTTAATCAAAATCATATGCGTAGTTTAGGCGATATCGCAAAAATACGTCCTTTTTCCAGGTACGATTAAATGGCGGGACAGTTTATTTTGCTTGTTATCTCCTCAATTTAAGAGCAAAATGTATCAAAATGTAGGAAAATAACATTCATGGTGTGTTTAAATTGTTTCTGGAGTAAAAACGTATGTATTAAAACACATGCCCGCTACAAGAGCGGTTTTCTGAAATTCACGAGAAACATCCAAAAAGTTCTGATACCATGGAAACGAGGCCGGTAACCCCCCATTTTTATTTCGATTTTAGTCCAAGGATACAATAATCTTAAAGCATGTGAAGTTTCATGAAAATCATATGCGGGAATCAATTAGTATTGTTTCCCTTTAAGATAATCTTCTAACAGATAAAATGACATTTTGTAAACAGGTCGTGTCAAAGGTCGTTTCGGTTCCGTGTTCCGTTAACAGTTAAAACGGGACAATGTTGGTCACGGAGAGGTCACAAAAAACAATGTGGCCACTGTAATTACTTCATTGGAGCCGCGGCGCCAGAAAACCGGTCTTCGGGGTTTTCGACCAGGTCCGACACTGACCGGCATGTACAGTCACAGAAGAAGGCTAGAATTTTGAAATTGTGCACAGCGGATCTGCACCTTTGTTTTTGCATAGGTAAAAAACGGGTTTCTCCTGACGTTTTTTTATTTATTTCGATGACGTTTGTTTATTGTGTTGCATATATGTTCTTATTGTTTATTGTGGCTTTATTAAAAAGAATAGTGACAGTTGTGATGTCAATAACACATGGTGTCTCTTTACATTACGAAAACTTGCCCATGCAATATACAAAGATGTTTTTTGTCAACTAAAATTGAAAAATTCATCAGAAAAAATATATATTTTGATAGGTTTGCTTAAAACATAGATTTTAGGTACACGTGGTGAGACGGTTCAAACGAGTACCCACAATCTATGTTTTGGAGCAAAACTAAGAAAAAATAGGCATACCCCTGCATACCCCAATTTGCTATATAAAAGTATGGTTTAAAGTTGTATTAATTGCACGGACATGTTTTCCTGCTGAGAGTGACTTCCATTCCTCGTCGTTACCGGTAATAAGCAATGTAGTTTACTCTATCTCCATCTGAGTGTTTTTACTGCTTCCAAAGGATCAAACCTTTATATTTTATTTCCTATTACTGCAGCTGGTGTTGTGCCGTGTGGCGGCCTTAAAAAATCTCCCCGTACATCATCCATAGTGAAGATTATTTTTATTTAGGTCATTTGAGATCAGTAAAGATATTCAGTGTGTTCAAAACACTCACGTTTAGAAACATACTTCTAAGCAATGTTTAAATTATCTGACCCCGTTTAGGAATGTGTCTTCGATTTAGACTTTTCGTGAAAGTTTTCGAAATTGCAGTTCAATATATAGCCTGGCTTTCGTTGCCGTTTTAAAAAGGGCTACTGATATTACCCGAGATTGCGCAATATAGTCAAGTCTATCTCCCTTTGAGTGTTTTTACTGCTTCCAAAGGATCAAACCTTTATATTTTATCTTTTGTACTCCGTTCCCAGTTCATTCAAAGTGTCCATTTAAAAGATGCATTGCATTCTAAGTGTCCGTTTAAGATGCATCTCATTTTGAAATTTTGAAGTAAAGGACCATAATAACAAAGCGTTGTCATCCTTTATTAAAGTACAGGTAACTTACATTGACATAGCATGCAATCAAATTAATCATGACAATAAAAAATCATTTGATGAGTATTTAAGAGCATAAAGCATTATGGCAAATAAACAACTTGTTAGAAACAAGAGTCAAATGGTCCTGCATATTCTAGTAACGGCCAGATTCGCAGAATCTGTCAAAATGTTAGTTCTTCAAGTCAACACATGCACAACCAGTGGTGCCACAGTATTGAGTCTGGTTTGGCCTTAAGGTCCTCATGAGATCTATTACATCTGACTCAGAAATGTTATTCATCTGTGCTATCGAAGCCGGACAGGGACAGAAATTAAACTGTGTACACATGGTCAGCGCTGATTCAACGGCATTAGATGCTGCTCTGACAGTAACAGCAGAATTCTTCATATTCTGAAAGTCTGCAGCCGATACAGCCGAGCAGTCGGGACGGAAGGGACTCAGGCTCATGAAATCAAACTTAAGCTGGGTGGGGTACACCTTCGAGACAGAGCACATAACTTGTTGGTCTGTAATTGTGGTTCCATAATTTCGAAGATTTACATCTGTTGAAGAACGATACGTGGCATGAACGAGATCTAGTAAAGTCGAAAGCGAGTTACCATCATAATGGGAAACTGTTGCGGTCAGCAACTGGTCCCTACGTTGAAGCTCGGCTTCAGTATCAATTGTTGTAAATGCCGATACATTTACGTCACATCGTGGCCTAAATGGCTCAAGCTGGTAGAAGTCGTATACAGATCTAAGTGTTCGAAGTTGAGACACCGTACATACAATATCCTTTTTACTGAGAGCTTTCCCGTAGTCTTTAACAGTCTGCGATGGGCTGAATTTATAAATGTTCTGTGAAGAATCCAAAATATCTTGAACGGACTTTTCATCAGCTGTCATCGTCTGTACGTTTTCATACAGAGTTGATCGGGCATGCATCTGATCTACGACACGAGTCATGTCGTTATCTACCCCTCGCATAAATCCTATCACAGCCGACTGCGCTGAATTGAGGTTAGCCTTTGTTACAGCGTTAAAATCGAGCGAGAACAGCGGTGAAGTGACGTCAAATGGAAGCTTAGGGAGTCCCAGTACATCATTGAATTCTGTGTATTCTGTAGCGTTATCAATAAGTGACTTGAATGACAGGCTTAGATTCTTAAAAGTATCAATGACTTCTGGCCAATGTTTTGCTATCTCTGCTGTTTGGGCGGTGATGTTTGTCAGTTCTTCTTTCAAGTTATCGCGATATTCCTCGTACTCTTTCCGTGCTTTTTTCATTTCATCAGCCACCGTTTTCCATTCATGCGTCTGTACAGCGATCTGTACAGCGTCGCCAATAATCCCCAGTGCCATCATTCCTCCTTGAGACCAGCTTAGTTTGTAATTCTGCACGAAGAATTTCCTGTTCGAACTACTAGTTACAAACTTTTTAACATTGGTTACCTTTTGGGTTGGACCTGTCAGCGAATGCTTCAATTTACCCTTAAATCCCTGCCAGTTCCTGATGCGTTTCCATTTCTTGAGACTTGTACCAATATCTTTGAAATGGTCTTTCATGTTCGTCCACATCTGCTTGAACACTTTAGGTGTGTACTTGAATTTCTGTTTGAGTGTAAGCTGCTCCTTGAATGAAACACCATGTTTTGCCATTACTTCCTCAAACCGTGGATGGTTAGGATCGAGTATAATACCGGCATCCGTCGAATCAGCGCTAAACATCGCCGTCCAGATTGAAGTACTATAAATATCCTCTGGTAAAAGGGTGATTTGGCTATAAGCTCGGCTGTACGCTTTAACAAATCTACTAATGCTAAATTCAACCAGGTACTGAACCACCAGTCCAACAATCTGATTTTTCCTCGTTGAATCTACAAGGTTCCTAACATCTGACAAGCTGTATTCAAGCTCACCTATCAGACTCGACAAGTATTCAGTAGAATTAGGATTTGCCTGGAACCTCTTATATAACTCATTTAGTTCTACTTCCAATGCCTTGGAAATGGCTTCTTGGTAGTCCTCTAAGCTTTGGACTGCTTGTATAGTCTCGTTTATATAGTACATGATGTAGGCATTATCTATATTAGCAGTTCTCAAGTCAAGATAGGCTTTCTTGTTGATCAAGTACTTTTCGTCATATACCTTTCTTAAGCCTTTAATTTCCTTATCTAGGTTTTCAATTTTCGTTTTATCATCGCATATACTTGGAAATGTGGCACATCCACCTGCAATTATATAAGATGACAACAATTCATAAAAAAACGTCTGTACATATTGCAGTCGTATATATACGTTGTTATTTCTACTTTTAGTGTGTCAGGTGCCAAGATAATTTGATATAATTTCTATAAAGGTCACGTTAATTAACGACACTGACACTGAGATGTTTTGATCGTGACGATAATAACAAAAACGGAATAGACATTTAGCCTCATGAAATTGTAAACATTTAAATAGAGTAATAATTATGAATTACGAAGTACTTCGTGCATTCAAATTTTGACTACGCTTCAGATGCTGTGAATCGAGTCACGTTAGAGGGCATGCTAATAGGAAGGGGCCAAAATGATAGACAATTTTAATAACTTACTGCACATCTTCCCATGCATCAGGGTAACATGTCAGTGTAATGTTTACCCCCTTAAACCACACTTTTATATAGCAAAACTGGGGTATGCAAAGGTAAACCTATTTTTCTTTGTTTTGCTCCAAAACATAGATTGTGGGTATTTACAACTTGAAATAATCTTTGTATATTTCATTAGCATGTTTTCGTAATGTGAAAGAAAACAATCCTTACCTGTAATAGCCTGTGCCAAAGTGACCCCAAGGCTTCCCACTCTGAACAACATTGAGGTACCATACACTGAAATAGGAATGTGAATAAAACAGTTATTTAAATAAACAATTCATACCAATTCTGACCTTTTCGCTACATGTATATGGTTTATTATGGTATGAGTTTCTGTGCTTCTTCTACCTTCTGTGGGTCTTTCATATTATCATTGTGACAGTAAAGTAATTGCAGTACAATTGCAAATGTACAATTGAATTGAACTTGCGATTTTGTACGAACTTTTATTTCATACAGAGGCTGATCACGAGCTTGCGATAGTGGTTTATGTTTTACATGTATTACTACTAAAAATATAGCTAAATGGCCATGTTTTGGAGAAAAAGGCAACTACTCCCGTTGTTGATTGTGCTCTCACGTCACATTATGCATTATGGACTATATATTTTATGTTTTTGTCATTTATTTTGGTTTGGCTGCGAGATCAAAAGTTCTGCGTGTGCCTATTCGATCTAAGCTTTCGTATGGGTAAGACGTCAATTTATGTTACACTCACCTAAGACGGACCCCCAACCCCTCTTGCTACGGTGGAGTAATACATCTGTAGCCTTGTCGTCTGTAAAACATATGACAACATGATAAATGTTACAATAAGCAGTGAGTTGCAATAGCTGCAAAAATGATTCCTTTCATGAACTTTTTTTTTAAAAAATCCTCTAAATATCGTGGGACATCGGTGCATCTTTAATTACATTTCTGAGAATGCGTTCACGTGATCTTAAATATAGTTTTTTGTAATATTTTAGTTAACTGGCAGTAGCTATCGCTGCTGCCAGTTAACTGGTAATAGCAATTTCACGTACAAATTGCTGCTGCCAGACAACTGGCACTAGCTGTTTAAATTTCAATTGGTTGCTGTCAGCTTATTATTTTATTGCTTTCCTCTTGTCGGTATTGCATTCAATGATAGAAATATCTAACTAAAGAGGAACGTAAACCGTATAATAATGATTTTAAAATGTAACGAGCAGCAGCCAGTTGTCTGGCAGCAGCTATTTTAATGTAAAATCGTTATTGCCAGTCAACTGATAGCAGTTATTTCAACGTAAAAATGTTATTGCCAGTCAACTGGCAGCAGCAATTTCAACGTAAAAATGTTATCGCCAGTCAAGGGGCAGCAGCTATTTCAACGTAAAAATGTTATTGCCAGTCAACTGGCAGCAGCTACTTTAATGTAAAATTGTTATTGCCAGTCAACTGGCATCAGCTATTTTAATGTAAAATCGTTATTGCCAGTCAACTGATAGCAGTTATTTCAACGTAAAAATGTTATTGCCAGTCAACTGGTAGCAGCTATTTCAACGTAAAAATGTTATCGCCAGTCAACTGGCAGCAGCTATTTTAACATAAAATCGTTATTGCCAGTCAACTGGCAGCAGCTATTTTAATGTTAAATTGTTATTGCCAGTCAACTGGCAGCAGCTATTTTAACGTAAAATCGTTATTGCCAGCCAACTGGCAGCAGCTATTTCAACGTATAAATGTTATTGCAAGTCAATCGGCAGCAGCTATTTTAATGTAAAATCGTTATTGCCAGTCAACTGGCAGCAGCTATTTCAATGTAAAATTGTTATTGCCAGTCAACTGGCAGCAGCTATCTAATCGTAAAATCTTCCAAATGTTC
Organism: Rugalucina vietnamica; assembly: GCA_964017185.1. Lineage (NCBI taxonomy): Eukaryota > Metazoa > Mollusca > Bivalvia > Lucinida > Lucinidae > Rugalucina > Rugalucina vietnamica. The sequence continues at coordinate 47,306,031 of OZ024875.1, forward strand.
TAAAGACCAGCCTGTTGCTTTTACAACCTCTTTATTAGGAAAACATGTCAGTATAATGTATACCCCCTAATATCTCACTGTTGTATAGTAAAACTGGGGTATGCAGGGGTACGAGGATGATCCAATAATGATTGAGACTTTTTGAATTATTCCTATGTAAAGAAACTTGGCTTATTGTGAATATCTTGTTAACATTGCTCAATGTCTTGTGCACACGATACACTGGTTAAAATTCACACGATGACAACTACATTCTGTTGCTTAGCAACAAGAGAATGCGAGTCAGATGTCCTTGGCCACGTGGTACCTATGCATATAAAATGGGTTGCCATGGCAACAGGTGATAAAAATTCTCATCATGGCATACTGTGATTTATAGCGCTTATGAGTACCTTTATTCTCTGCAAATATCATTTACATACAACTGATAATTAAAGTAGGATGAGCATTTTTGCGAAAAAAGTTGGGTTTTAGCTGCGAAAAAAATCAATGATTTTGGGGGTAGGGGTGAGAAATATCTTATAACCTGAGTATACATGAGACAATAAATTGATTTTAACCTAGAACTGATCAATTATGGTATAAATATTGTAACTGAATTTCAAAAGGGACACTTGGCCCTTTCGTTTTATGTTGCCTAGCAACGATAGAATTTAGAAAATGCTATAAGCCAAAATTTATAGAGGAAAATGGTTGCTAGGCAACCACGTCTCGAGCACTAGTGCAAAACTCGAATTGACCGAAGCAAAATATTTCAGAGATGAATGTTAACACAGGCAGTACTCAATAATTATAAGATATCGTTTTTAAAATTTGTGACATAGCTAGATTTATATACACTACGTTTGTTCGAATGGGCAAATGGTGGCCATAGATACTGCACGAGTGGTTCATAAATAACCATAGCAACCAAAGTGGATGGGAAAATTTGATAAAACACGCTCCGTAGAGAGATCAGATGTGTATCTAGTGAACAAAAGTAGTTAACTTGAGCCAGTCAACAAGGTTTATAAAACAAGAGAAAAGTCTCAATCATTATTGGATCATCCTCGTATACCTATTTTTCTTATTTTTGCTATAAAACATAGATTGTGGACCCACTATCTATGTTTTTAGCAAAAATAAGGAAAGACAATGAAAATTTTCTACTGAAAATTTCCAATTTTTACAACTGAAGAAAAATCTGATATATCACAGGGGCATGTTTTAGTAATTGAATGGGAGTTTTTTTAATAAAAAAAAAATAGCAAACACTGAAAAAATAAGTCAGTTGAAGACATTGACTGGATTATTACATATCAATGAAAATAGAAAGAGGACATGTTTCTATAACAAAACGAAGACAACGAGTCAACATCCCATATCGATGTATAGCCCCATCTACTTGGGCTTCGTCTCCATGACAACCTAAAAGTATAAAATAAATTTATAACATGTACTTGTCGGGGATACTGTTTTTGTTCTTTCAAGTATATTTATTGTAGCGAGAACAGAGACGCGTTTGTAATTTCTACGCCCCTCTCATCCAGTTAATGTTTTGCAAGATCAATTTATTTGCTCAACCGACAGGGTCATTTTTTATGAATTTGTGACTCATTGCAAAGTGCGAATATGTCATATAATTATACACGACAAAAAGCAGTAGTGTGCAGTACGATGAGTCGCTGATGTTAAGATAAGATGCTGTGTGGTTTTATTAAAGCAATATGTTCTGCGTGCGCGCAGAATCTTGAATTTGGTGTGTTCGTAAATGATAAATAAACAAAGTTCAGGTTTCAGTTCCTTTATGGAAATCCATAAAATCTTATATATATATATCAAAAAACAATTTTCTCAAATGTTTAAAACACGTTGGCTATCCAACTTTAACAAAGTTTCAACTGGCAATCCAGTATCAACAGTAACACAGTTCTTAAATTTATTTTGTCTCGCAAAATCCGACTTATTTCGTTCGCAATGTGAGACTTTGGTGACCCAAGTTCTTCTTGGCGTCATCCACGCCAAACAAGATTAAGTTGATTACGAGTTGCGCAAATGAGCTCATAAAACTTGCTAAGTATGACCGACAGACAAACGAATTTAGATTGTACAAAATATATGTTAAATACTTGTCAAAACTTTGACAAGCCGAGTGATAAAAACTACTAGTACTTAAGAAATTTGACTCTATGTGCTCTAAAATAGCCCAAAGTAAACTTGTTCGTCTTTTTCCATCTCCCTATTTTTCGGACAAATTTTATCCATCTATAAATTTATTCATTTAAATTTCATTTTAATTCAATTTTTAAATTCAATTTTTATTCAGCTTTGTCTGCACAACAAATACATTAAAGGCCAGTAAAATTTATTGAAGGGTCGAGTGGAAAATAAGTAAAATTATTACCTAAAATGTAGCAGGATGACCCGACAAGAACAACACAGCAAACAATTGCAGTGACATGTCGCATCGTGGAATCTGAAATAAATAAATTAATAAATAAATAAATAAACTACTTGAAATTAAGAATCGAGGGATGAAGAAGCATAGTTGCGACTGTGTATTATTCCAAGTCCACAGTTTTATATTTGCACAATTCGGCTGTGGTCAAAAATGTAAACCCGAAATAACACATTTATAATTTAATTTTTGCAAACATGCTATGAAATAAATGGAGATAGGTTTGCTTACCTTCAGTATTGAGTCAGTGTATTAAGCAATTATTTTGCTTTACTCAGAGCGTGGAAACGTTTATATAGAGTTCTTTCCGTACGCATGGATAAAAATAGAAATTGGTGCGGGAAAAACGCCAACACGAGGTTTTTCACTCCCGGATACCGGATATTTGCGCCAGTGTCGTCCGATGTCTTAGTCTGTTTTTGTTTACATGAATGTGCACTCATCATTCAAAGGGATGAGTGTCAATTATAACAACTCGGTTACGGAGTGCGGCAATGACGCAGACCACAAGGGCAATTAAACTTTCCTATAAATATTGAAATCAACCAGGCGTATAAATGATGGTCCAACGAGAACCCATCTTTATCGCTCCATGCCTAACATGAATTGAGGGCTTGAAATTCAGACTAAACAACAGATATCTTTGGAGGAAGACGCTTGTCAGTTGAACGGTAACTGTGCGGCACATCCGGGTCTTGTTTTCACATAAGCTAAAAGGTGGGTTTTTCAATGTCATGGTGCATTAGTAATAAAGCTATTGTATATATGGATTGTTGTTGTTGTTGTTGTGACTAACTCATTTAAGCCTGGCGTCCTTTTTATGGGACGTAGGCAAACAGTATAGCCCCAGATGTGACGCCGCAGAACATCACGTCCCAACTGGGCCTATTCTGTTTGCTTAGAGGATTTTCATCGAATAAATGGAATAAAAATTCAAAATCACTCCTGATACCCTAAAATGACAGTGAACTGTTCCAATTCATAATGATGGGAAAATCTATTCTTCATATATGGGTTAATTTTGCTTGTACGTCAGACCCCTCGGACATTCACCAGAAAGTGTCCATTTTCTTAATTACATTCACTTTTTATGCATAACAATTATTGTTGTGGGAAACCCGTGCACACCAAGGGCAAATGAGTATGTAGCCGATTCTTTTCGGTGCTACAGCCTCTCTGGTGGCCTTAAACGGCTTAAGGCCCGCTCAGACCACAACGTATTAGCCAACGTATGAGCAGCGTATGAAAAAAACATCCAGTGCGTTGTTGTACGTTGTCATACGCTGCTCATTCTATGCTAAAAATCCGGAAAATGCTCCCTCTGAACGTATACGAAGCGTATGCTTAGCGCATGGAACGTATGTCTAACGTATGAGTAGCTTATTCATAACGTATACCTGGCATATCATGACTTATAACAGCGTATAACAGCGTACGCCCAGCGTTAGCATAGCGTTCGTGACTTATAAGGAGCGTATGTACAACGTACGCCTGACATATTCCAAACGTATGCACAGCGTGCTTCTAACGAACTTGACGTTCTTCAAAAAAGGAAGTCAAACATTTATCCAGTAAAAATGGAAAATAAATAAATAAAAGGAAAAAATGCCCAAAGTAATCTACACACCTGATTCTTCGGTCGAATTTTGTGAATTTCTTATATCGTTTCTCAAAAGAATCATTTCCTAATTAGGTAGAACTGAGTTTTTGGGTCACTTAAAAAAAGTGACAAAATCACCAATAATGACAAATAATTGACTGGAGCTGAAAACTTGCATGATAGAACACACAAACTATACTTAATTGTGCAATAGATCATCGTATTCGATACATGTATTTTAGTGACTAAGCTTCCATGCATACCAAAATCGAAACAAACAAATTGACACTGCCAGTATTACTGTTTTACTTGAGTAGACCTAGTAGAAACATATATTATGATGGGTAACGTTTTTAAGATTTGCGTCTGTTTCTGTTTCAATCTTAACACTTCTCACAGCTAAGGAAGTCTCCCATAACAATTTATCAACAACTTTTCGTTTTTACAAAATGTAATCATTCGATATACTGAAAATAACCAGCATATTGTGTTATCTACCTGCTTAAATTTTCAGTTACCTTTGATATTCGATTTGGTAAATACTCATATTTTGAAAAGATGACTTTAACATTCAACAAATCTTTGACACTTTATATGGCAACAATTTTACATGATAACTTGGGTCATTGAATATGAGCTTTGAAGGCATCCAATTCTTGCAAAAAATATTCTCTGGTCAAGCGATAATATAACAGTGAATACAATTTAGCCATACACCCAATTGTGCAATTTGTTGTTTGCCGAGTATATTATTTTAATGCTTCCGTGTGGCTATTTAATCATAAACACAGTCCCTATTCCTTCCGTTTACATAAAATCCTGAACGCTGACCAATGCGCTACGCGTAAGTTGTGCATACAGCGTATGATACGCTGAGTACGTTCTTCGCACGTTTAAAATACGCTGCATACGTTCGGAGCACGCTGCTCGTACGTTGGTAATGCGTTATGCACACGCTTCCCATACGCTAAACAAAAATCCAGGTGAGCTTTGGCGCCCGACAACGCATGCGAACGTATGAGTTACTTACAGGTAACGTTCATGAACTTATGCATAACGTATTCGTTGCGTACGCCTAACTTATGAGTAACATATTATCAGTACGTCGGCATACGTTGGAAATTTTGTGCATGCACAAAAAAAATGTGGCGTACACGACGTACGACAACGTATGCCAGCGTATTGTAGCGTACCCCTAACTTATGCGTCTATTTGTGCATACAGTCCAATCTGATCAGAGCTCTTGCATCTCGCATGCATAGCGTAAACTAAATGTGTGCATAGCCTATACATGACAGGGATAAGGGCTGCGAGCGAAATGAGGATTCGGATGAGAAAGAACCTCTGAATGTTGTTTTACTTTTCCGATTTTATCCATACATGTAGGCCTTATTGGTTTGCTTAGGTGGTTATATTTAGGTTTAGGAAGCAAAGTTTGATTGTCATGACAACCTAATGTTGCGTAAAAGTTCCATACTAAAATGGAGGCAACGTCCCGACATGAACATCGTTGTTGAATGGGACCTAAAGCATTAAATCAAGCAAACAAAACAACATTTTTGTGAATAATACGTTTACACTTGATGGAAAATTTCATTGAGCCTGTGCGTGAGAAAACCTACAATTTGGGTTCCGATCAGTTCCGACACAAACCGGACTGTACAGTCAAAGAAGATGGTCAGAGGCTGGAATGTAGAGGAATTGTACTATCCGTGTAGCGAAAACAAAGGCGCTTATCAGCTTTGCGGTTACATATACATTTATAGCCCATTTTTGACGAATGGATTTCCCCATTATTATCATTTGGGTGACTGTAAATTTTCATATATTTTTTTTTTATAAAATTCCTCTTAGCGTTCTGCGGCGTCATATCGGGCTATACCGTTTGCCCATGTCCCATTAAAAGGACGCCAGGCTTAAATGAGTTTTGACTGGACACGGTACTAAAGAGATAAGTCATAGGATGACTAATGACGACATCTGACCGGTGCGGAAATCCACTTTTAAATTGTCCTAATTCAAATATATGAGTTGCGCCATGAGAAACCCAACATTTTGCAAATGCGTAAACAAAGGCGCAGATCAGCTTCGCAGTAAGTGCGAAGCTGATCAGCGCCTTTTTGTTTTCGCTACACGGATAGTACAATTTCTCGACTTTCTGAATCCAAAATGTCCAGCCTCTAGCTATCTTCTTTGCTTGTACAGCTGGGTGTGTGTCAGACCTGGTCGGAAACCACAGTGGTGGTTTTCTTATGACGCGGCTCATATCTGGACAGAAACAAAATCGTTTTCACCAGATTTTTGTTTTGTACTTTTTTTCATGATCCTCTTTAAATGTGACTAATAATTCAATAACAATACAAGGGTTAAAGAGTAAAAGACCAACAGCCCATGTCTAATTTATAAGATGACGGACCGATATGAGTGAAGTCGCGAGAAAATCTTTTTTGTCTTTTTTCATTTTCTTTTTTAAGATTTTTTTAAGATTTGACTTTGAAAAACATTTGCCGGCTAGAGTAACATTGCAAATACTCGTAGGCCTATGACACAGTTCTGTGAACAATTAAAGATCGGGAATAGCTTACTCGCGTAAATTTGCATCCCGTTCATGTCGAATATAAAATATAACACAGTTTCTTTATATATACATGTGTACCTGTTGTTGTGGTTCGCGTGGGTGGCGGATTTGTCCGTTCCTATTTTTAGCAAACATCGTCATAATATTTCCAATGGTTTGATTTGATGGGAAAAGTCAGTCAAATCAAATAAATTCAAGCTCTTGATTTCAACAGATCAAAACAATTAAGATGGCCAGTGTACGCAAGTCTAAGTTGAAGTTATCGTTTTGGCTAACTCTGTCCGTTCTCCTGCTTTATCAACAAACTGCCGGTAAGAAAATGGCACAATCTGCATAATTATTATTATTATTATTATTATTATTATCGTTGTTGTTGTTGTTGTTGTTGTTGCATTACGAAAACTTGCCCATGCAATATACAGAGATTTTTTTAGCTTTAAAAATTAAAAAATAAATTAGCTGAAAAATTTTGATATTTTTCTTATTTTTGCTCAAAACATAGATTGTGGGTACAGGCGGTTCTAACGAGCACCCACAATCTATGTTTTGGAGCAAAAATAAGAAAAATTGGTATACCCCCTGCATACCCCAGCTTTACTATATAAAAGTGGGGGGTATAAGGGCGTATACATTTCACGGACATGTTTTCCTGGTGGTCCGAGCATGCCATGATTTATGGACTGAGGTCTTCCTCAAACTGCACGATTGAAAGGAACACAATTGAAATGCTTAGTGGAAAATATTTCACTGTCTGTCTGTCTGTCTGTCTGTCTGTCTGTCTGTCTGTCTCTCTCTCTCTCTCTCTCTCTCTCTCTCTGTCAAACAATTGGCAACAATTGGTAAACAAATAAAATTTGGCGAAAATATTTTTGTTTGTTTGTTTTCGGCCATGTCAAGCCCAAATGTTGCTTATTCTGTATCCTTGTATCATTTTTGCCGTATTTGCTGTGATCTACTTGGCGTATTTATACTCCGTGGTCCAGGCTGTTGCGGTTCTACTTTCTAACGTTATACATGGTCATTACGATTTCAGGCTGAGGGAATTAACAGCAATGCGAAGAGTTGGTTTTGTTGTTGAAGTTGAATGTAGATCTTGTAATCAGGCATTTTTACTCCGACAGTTTATTTACTTATTGATTTATCTATTTATTTATTTATTTATTAATTTATTTATTTATTCGTCGGTTACGTAGACTCAGTCTGAAAACTAAAAAGAAACCTGGTTCGAACCCACGATCCATGGTAATAAAAAGTATATGGTATAAAATTTTACGAAGGCTTCAAGTCAAAACGTGTTCGAAAAGGTACACACTCTGCATGCCAATTATCGATATTCGACCAACGCCGGAGTGAAATAGCTAACTCCGAGGCAATAGCCAAAGCCTGAGGAACAGTGTGTGAAGGGTTGTCAGCAAAACTATGAAATATTTTAAAGAGCAAGGGGATAATGTATTTGTAATGATAAGTTAATGTTGTAAAGATGGTCTTGTTTCCAAATAAAATTTACATAATGTTACAATACTTTGACTAGAACATATAAAATACAAGAAAACATGCACGATTTTGTGGTTTTGACTGTCAAGATTGATTTAGAAGTCAACAATTCTTTAAAGTCTAAACTTTTCATTCTCTATTTACGCTATAATTTATAACTCATACTCGCTGTGCAAACTGTTTCACTTAAAACTCATTTCTGATGAAGCATTTAGACATTATTCGCCAATCAAAGACCCCTTGTGGAAAAAAGAATGGGATTGCCAACGCCGGAGTAAGGTTACATATGGACATGACCAACGCCTGAGGATGATAACGTTTGCACAGAATGCTGATTCAAAACAAAAACTATTTTTACTCGACTTTTACTCGATAGAGTGGTAGCAACAGTATTTTGCAGCTTTACCTGTATAATGATACATACGTGCACGCATGTGCACGGTTATGGAAACTTACCGCGATGAATTTTCTTCCCGTTTTAAGCACATACGACTGTCCATTACCGTTTTTAATAAAGTTATTTCTATTCGTATTTAAAAAGCATGACATGAACATTTAAGTTATGCATTGTAACAAAAGGTTTTTCTGAATCAATATGAATGACTCTACCGAGTGAAACTGTACAATTTATATGCCTGCAAAAGAAAATAACTCTGTGCCCTTTTAGTGCATGTTTCATTGCATATCTGTGGCGAATCAAGCAAGCCATGATTTTGTTTCAATTATTGCTTGATTGTATCTTCGTTTACAGAAATATTTATAACGTTACTAAGGATAAACTACGAATTTGAGACAATAAGTGTAGCAAGATGTCCTCAATTCTATGTGCAACAGAAACGTGCGCGCGCGATCCCACGCCATAAGGTAAGCATCTTGCAAGAGATTACACACCATTATAGGATGAAAGTAAATATGATTTCTTGGTAAAAAGACCATCAAATCTTGAGAACAAAATCGGGCATCGTAGTTGGTCTTGTCTCTTCTCTAACATTTCCTCCGGCTGCAATCGTATCTTACTCCGGCGTTAACGTTACCCTCATTTCCTCACTAAAGAGGGTCTGTTGATTAAATGCTTGAAAATGATCAAACTATACCAAATACAAGCGTGCTTTGGTTCTATTAATGCCAGATATAGATTGTTTCTTCCATATGCACAATTTCAACCACTATCTTCGTACAGAAACACACGTGTAGCTGTTTAAATTAGGTTGTTGTGTTTAAATTAGGTTGTTGTAATAACGTACATCTTTTATAAATTTATCAAGTATATGAGTATCTTTGCGCCTAAAATTGTTTTGAACAACAAACTCATTGTCATGGGATGATACAGAATTAGCGAAACTGAGTAAACAGCGTGTTTTCCAATTTATTTTGACATTTTTTGAAGAAGAACACTCTCTATTTTCCTCAGGCGTAGGCGTTATCCTCGGAGTTGGCTATCTCACTCCGGCGTTGATCAAATATCGATATTGGCATGCAGAGTGTGAGGTAATTTATTCCTATTTAGACTTTTTTCTTTATTTTCAGACATGGTCCTTGCAATGAATACTGTGAAAGAAATAGGACAGGAGAGAGGTACAAAATACGTTATTGGTTGTCTTTCGTTTACTTTAAATGAGCCGCCTCGTGGGAAAACCAATAATGTGGTTTCCGACCAGATCCGACACAAACCGGTCTGTGCAGTAACAGAAAAGAGCTAGAATCTTGAAATTTCTGATTTAAGTAGAAGAGGAACTGTACTATCCGAGTAGCGAAAACAAAGGTGCTGATCAGCTTCGCAGTTACTGCGAAGCTGATCTGCGTCTTTGTTTTCGCCTAGGCAGATTGTTGGTTTTCCCATGTGGCGGCTCAAATACATCGAGCGCGCACAAGCATATAATTGTGTGTTTGTTATTAGTATATTAATTTTGATTTGTTTTTAACTTTGATTTAAAGAAAATTGTCATATAACACAAACTGATTTCCGAAAATCCAGAAAATATTTTAATGATAATGTATAGAAAAACTATGATGACAACTATTGTGATATTTTTACCAGATCCTCTCGATCCAAAATGTTCCGATTGGGAGGTGTTTGATGGGACAGACTGCGCCTGCGCAGATGATGCAAGTGTCACCTGTTCCGACCAGGGCGGGATGGTGTGTGACAATATGGGTTTACAGTACAAGTCCGCATGCGCGTACGCATTGGCCACGTGCAACGAGATGACTCCGTTGGAAAGGAACATTGAAACGTGTGGTAAGTACTTGTACATGGTGTGTAACGCTCCAAGAACTGTTCCCACGTCGCATTTTATGAAGTCAGCATTGGTTTTATTTCCTGATTTCCATTACTATTTATATGTGAAATCATGTAACAATTTAGTTCAAACCTTTCAGTAACGTTTGGTGGTTTCATTAGGGGTTCAAAATTGAGGAGAAAGCTCGTGTTTGTAATGAATAAAGAGCTTCTTCAAAGAAAGCAATGTAAAAAGGACCATCATTTCGAGAATGTCTGATCAAACACTAGCTTATAAGAACATATTTCCTGTTTTCAAATACATTTGTGCTTGATCATTTCGTCCACAGGTTTCTGTGAACACTTACGACTGGTGTCTGGGCAGGATAGTCGGGTCATCGAAACATTTTCAAGATCAGAGAATCAACACCATCGTTATAACGTCGAGTACCAGTCACACAACACTGATGCTGAGGTGTTTTATTCAACAGAACTTGCCGCTTGGGTAATAGGTGGGTGTCACTTGTAATTTGTCGTCTCGTACATGTACATGTAAGACGCGCGTGTATTTAGATTATTTGACTTAACGGAAACCTGCCCATGAAATATACAGAGAATTTTTTTCAGAAGCAAAAATTGAAAATTCCATTGGAAAACGTTTGATATTTTTAATGTTTTTGCTCAAAACATTGTTTGTGAGCACACTAAAGGGTACCCACAATCTATGTTTTGAAACAAAAATAATGACATTAGGCATACCCCTGACGTGACGCGCAAAGTTCGTACAAATCAAAATAATGCTTGCTGTATCAGTAAAAACGCAATAACAAACTTAGTTTTGGCTCAATATCTATGTTTTATATATCAAAATAATCCGCTTCGCATGGACAATTGCATAACAACAATCATGCATGTTTTTTATCGCGCAAATTATAACTAGATACAAATAAAATGCAATTTTTACGCCAAAACAGCGTGTCACGCGTAACAAAAGCGCATTGCTAAAAAGGTTTAAAAACGTATATCTCCAAAGTTTTTTAACCAATTCCCATCAAAATACGGCGAAAGAATGACAATACATGTAGATATCACTGATATAATTTTAATTAACTTCGGACCGCATTTCCATTTTTGGCAGTTAAAAAACTGTCGATACCAAAAGTGTCACGCTTTGGGGAAAATCAAGGCTGCACTTGAAAATAAAATAAACGATTATTACACAAATTTAACGAGTAAGACTATTTTTATACCAAATAAATGCTCATAAACAGCTGATTGAAATGTACGCAGAAATATTTATAAAACTTTGAAAAGTTAACTTTTATAAATCTTTACTTTTGGCTGAAAAAATGTCACACATGCGATTTTTGCGTTGTGTTTGAGTGGGTTATCTTCCTTATTGTAAGATAAAGAAAATTTAATGCAAAAAAACAAGACATACTATACTATTTCTAAAATGCTCATGTTCTAAGCTTTAAAATCATATTATTTTCATTGACGTGCGACAAATAATGCTATTTTTATAAATTATTTATCAAGGCTGAATTTTTGTCACACTTGACGTCAACGCATGTTAATGTACGTCACAGAACGCCGTGATACCGTACTTTTAAAGGAACACACAATCAGCTTCTCAAAACAGAAATGCGCAGTGATAAAGAAAAACAATGGTTGAGGAGGATCACTTGAAAAAAGAAGAAATATTAAAACTCTCGAAAATACAAACATGGCAGCGCACAATCAAATAATCTGACACCTATATGCATCGCTCAGCGCAAAATAAATCAAACTGAACGTGAACGTCGTGTTACACAAATTTGTACGAACATCCGGCGCGTCACGTCCCTGCATTCCCAAGTTTTGCCATATAAAAGTGGGATTCAAGGGGTATACATTACACGATGGATATGATATAAATACATGTATTTAAATGTTAGCAATGATCGGGAAATGACACAAACAGAACGAACATACGAAAACACGCCCTTGCAATAAACAGAGATTTTTAAGTTGTAAAAATTGAAAATTTTCAGTAGGAAATTGTTGATATTTTTTCTTATTTTTGCTCCAAAACATATATTGTGGGTACACGTCAGAACCGGACCGGCGAGGCGGTTCGAACGAGTACCCACAATCTATGTTTTGGAGCATAAATAAGAAAAATAGGTATACCCCTGCATACCCCAGTTTTACTATATAAAAGTGGTGTTCAAGGTGGTATACACTGCACGGACATGTTTTCATAAGGCAGTCCCATCGACCCTTTTAAGATAAACTTCTTAAGTCTAGTTTGCCTTGCTATTAATTAAAGGACGGCGGAGCAACCAGGGCACGTTTATAGCAATGAGACAGGTGCGATCCTCTACCTACCCACAAGACGACAGGTCTGGCATGCTCGTTGCCACACAACTGGGGAATCAGGTGGTCTGGAACATTGACCCGTTCATGCACTTTGAATGTGTACAGAGTAAGTCGTTTTCTAAACTGATACTAGCTTCTACCACTAAGACAACTATAAAATCCTACACGTTAGATGTACGTACACGTACACGTAAAACTGTTCAATATACTTTTTTGCGAGGCTTAAATAGCCGAAACCGCGGTATGGTCCACTGTCTTTCTCATTAATATGTTTGGATCTCAGTATTAATTTTTATTGAATATGTTTTTTGTGATCCGTCAAAATGGAACGCAAGTAATCTTTTATTACACTGACTTATGCATTCAATCAATTCTAAAACTTAGCAAAAATACTGAAGCTACTGTATAATGGTATAATGATAAGTTCAATATATATACGTTCACGTGTATTTTATTTTTTCTTACAGATGTTACCGTGAGGCACAGACACAAACGATTTTGGTTGTAAGTATTGCATGTTTACAATGTTTGACAAGGACAAAATGTTTTCAATGCTGTTCAAACTAGCCTACCAAGTTACATTAGAGCCTCCTCATTAGGAAACCAACAATCGGCATATGCGAAAACAAAGACGCAGATCAGCTTCGCAGTACCTGCGAAGCTGATCAGCGCCCGCTTTGTTTTCGCTACTTGGATAGTACAGTTCCTCTTCTACTTAAATCCGAAATTTCAAGCTTCTAGCTTTTTTCTGTGACTGTTCAGGTTGGTTTGTGTCGGACCTGGTCGGAAACCACATTGTTGGTTTTCCCACGAGACGGCTCATTATTAAGCAGTTTGAGCGTTAACATTTCACACCATAATCATGCTGTTTGTCTAGTAGCGAAACGTACCGGTCGGCTACTTATACTTCATCAAAGTAATCACTGGTTGTACACTAGCCAAAAGTATTGGTCAGTTACTCATTCTTTATTAAAGCAAATGCTTTTTGTGCACTAGCCAAAAGTATTAGTCAGTTACTCATTCTTTATTAAAGCAAATGCTGTTTGTACACTAGCCAAAAGTATTGGTCAATTACTCAATCTTTATTAAAGCAAATGCTTTTTGTGCACTAGCCAAAAGTATAAGTCAGTTTCTCATTCTTTATTAAAGCAAATGCTGTTTGTACACTAGCCAAAAGTATAAGTCAGTTCTTTATTAAAGCAAAGGCTGAAAAAATATTGGTCGGCTACTTATTATTTATCAAAGCAAATGCTGTTTGTACAATGACAAACAAAAGAATTGGTCGGCTACTAAAACAAATGCTGTTTACATACGAGCCAAAAGTACTGGTTGGCTGGTTGGTTAATCTTTTTCAAAGTAAACATGATGTATGTACATGTACTAGCAAAACGGACTGATCGGCTACCTTAATATTCTCGTAATTTATCATTTTTTTTATTATTTTTTTATTTTTTTCAAATTTAAACAATCTAGAGAAATATGGTATGGTTTTGTTACATTGATTCTGGCTAAGACAATTCCAAGTCATTTGATAACACTTAACTAGTGTATGTATACAAATTTGTAAAACTTGAGGAAACTGTTAATACTTTTGTTCTGTTTTCTAGTGTGGCGTTTGTGTTTGTGGGTCTGGCTGCTACAACAACTACTACTACGCTGAAAGTGGTACAGTCTGCCAAAGGTTGCCTGTATTACCCTAGTGTCTGTAAACTAAGGTAAACATCTGGAGCCAGTTGTTCAAAGCATCGTTAGCTTAACGATATCGTTACGACAGTAATTTGTTAAGCAAATATCAGCTAAAGTAACAAATACACTGTTATTTTTTGTTGAAAAAATGTGAGAATCCTTTGCAGTATAGTGTACTGTAATATTAATGTTTGAAATGTTTTAACGAAACGTTAACTAACGACGTCGTTAGATTTGAACAACTGGCCCCAGTAAAACATGTCCGTGTCATATATATCGACTTATACCCCAATTTTATATAGCAAAACTGGGGTATGCAGGGGTCTACCTAATTTTCTTATTCTTGCTTCAAAACATACCTTGTGGGTACTCGTTAGAACCGACTCGGCGACGGAGGCGGTTCTAACGAGTACACACAATCTATGTTTTGGTCAAAAATAAGAAAATCTCAAATTTTCTACTGAACATTTTTAATATTTACAACTTAAATATTCTCTGTAAATTGCGTGGGCGTGTTTTCGTAATGCCTTACTTCTCCGAACGAGTCGTCTGCATTATACATCATTGCCAATGCATTTAAAAGTATCTAGCACTGTGTCCTGAGGATTTACAGAAGCATTACTTGACTGCAGAACACAAGGTAAATAACACGTTGAGTGAAAACGTGAGAGAAAATAGAGAATTATGAGAATTGTAATTAGGGAATCAATCACCGAATCAGTGGAAGTCAAAGTCAAGTTCTGCCATGCCCACATTTATAATGTAATATTGTCGGAATAATCATAATGCTTAAGAAATCCGTGTTCTTGATTTGTATCATTACGACACGAATTTCTTTCATGTCATATGAACCAGTTCCGTTTACGTATCATCATTATGTTACTTTGCTTATCTGGCGAATGGATTTTCCCATCATTATCATTTGGGTGAGTCAACCTTCATTTCAAGGGGCGTCAAGAGTGATTTTAAAGTTTACGAGGATGATCCAATAATGATTGAGACTTTTCTCTTGTTTTATAAACCTTGTTGACTGGCTCAAGTTAACTAATTTCGTTCACTAGATACACATTTGATCTTTCTGCGGAGCGTGTTTTATCAAATTTGCTCATCAACTTTGGTTGCTATGGTTATTTAAGAACCACTCGTGCAGTATCTATGGCCACCATTTGCCCATTCGAACAAACATAGTCTATATAAATCTAGCTATGTCACAAACTTTAAAAACGGTATCTTATAATAATTGAGTATTGCCTGTGTTAACATTCATCTCTGAAATAATTTGCTTTGGTCAATTCGAGTTTTGCTCTAGTGCTCGAGACGTGGTTGCCTAGCAACCATTTTCCTCTATGAATTCTGGCTTATAGCATTTTCCAAATTCTATCGTTGCTAGGCAACATAAAACAAAAGGGCTAAGTGTCCCTTTTGAAATTCAAGTGAAATATTTATCCCATAATTGATCAGTTCTAGGTTAAAATCAATTATGTCATGTCTTCTCAGGTTATAAGATATTTCTCTCCCCTACCCTCGAAATCATTGATTTTTTTCACAACTAAAACACAGCTTTTTTCGCAAAAATGCTCAACCTACTTGAATTATCAGCTGTATGTAAATGATATTTGCAGAGCATAAAGGTATTTATAAACGCTATAAATAACAGTCTGCCATGATTGGAATTTTTATCACCAGTTACCATGGCAACCCATTTTATAAGCATTGGTACCACGTGGCCAAGGACAGTTGACTCGCATTCTCTCGTTGCTAAGCAACAGAAGGCATTTGTCTTAGTGTGAATTTTAACCAGTGTCTCGTGTGCACAATACATTGAGCAATGCTAACAAGATATTCACAATAAGCCAAGTTTATTTACATAGGAATAATTCAAAAAGTCTCAATCATTATTGGATCATCCTCGTATTCAATTTTTTGATGAACTGAATTTTCTAAGCAAACAGAATAGCCCCAGCCTGGGACGCCGCGTTCTGCGGTGTCCCATCTTGGGCTCTTCTGTTTGTCTATGTCCCATAAAAGGACGCCAGGCTTAAATGACTTAATCATGTCGAAATAAAAATCACAATGTTGAAGTATTTACCTAAACTGTTTACGTTTCATTATCATCAACGGTTTTCAGGGACCGTATCAGAGACCATCTGAAACCGGAAGTCACTAATCTACGGGATCGATTTATCTCAACCTACGGCGACCCAGGTCAGTTTAAACAACGCGTAGATAAAATCCATGACCAGACATTGGAAATCCGTGATAAAGTGACGACACTTAAAGAGCTCCATAGTCAAATCCAACTGCATTTATCGGATATAACTGTTTTGTCCAGCTCTATAAGGGACGATTTTCCAGAGTTCAAGAATGCACTTTCTAATTATGATGGTTGGGTGGCTAACCTGAAACAAATGGCTTCCATTAACATCATGATGCTTAAGCTTGAGATCGTTCTAACACTACCTGGCCTAGTCGCGACGTCTGTTGGATCGTTTGCATTGGCTGCAGCTGGAATAGGTGCATTGGTAGCTGTCGGTTTCGCAGTGGTGGATGTTGTATCAAGTGTCAAAGAAGAAAAGAAGGTTCGTGACCAACTTCGAGACACGGAATCGAAATACTTAAAGGCAAAATCTGATCTTGATTCGGCTTTTTCGAATGTAAAGCAATTTCAGAGAAAGTTTTGCTCAAGTGTGATCGATTTTTATAGGGATCTTTCCCGAAAGGGAAGCACATATCACAGTACGTTCAAGTCACTCCATGCGTTCATCACTAGTGTTTATGGCAACTCTGAAGCAGATTGTGCACACAGATATTCGCGATCAAATCTTGCGACATTGACTACATTGAGTAATAAGTATCTACAGCCATTGATTAATTTTTTGGCAAATGATATAGAAGAACTCCGAAGGAAGATCACCGAAGTGGAAGAAACTAGAATATTCCTCTCGGAAGTTACAAACATGGTCAAGTCAGATAACGAATCGCCGACAGCGATATTTAGAGCCATTAAGGCCAGTAAGCCGAAGGCTATGGGCAAGACATTCACTACTCTTTGGGACCTTTTGAGTTTTATTGCGAAACAGGTGCTTCCTGAAACCCATTGCTACTGGGGTTACAACCTTAGAGATATTCGATCCGGATCTATGAACAAAAATAACTACTTGAAGTATCCGATATGCAACAGCGCAGAAATACAAACCGACGTTACAAAGATAAAACAGTGTGTAGATGCCGGTTTTGCACCTTGTAAAATATTTAGACAAATTCAAGGGACAGTTTTCAGAAGCAAATACAGCGTTATCAAATTTATCGCTGAGCATATATTGAAGACTTCAAACTGCTACTGGGGATATAACTTGGAAAATCTCAGAAACGAAGATTCAAATGAAAATGAAATTGACACAGCCGTGATCAACACGACCCTTTTTCAAACACTAAGCTATTTTATGACGGGTCAAATAAACACAGACCAGCTCAGCTCGGCGAGGAATATCCTCTGTAGTGCACATCAAGTTTGTTCAACAGCGTGGCAAAATTTCATCCTATGTCAAACATGGAAAAGCCATGACGTTATCCATTCTCTCGGATGCGCAGTTACAGAAAATAGTAGCGCTTCTTCTGTTTGTATTCCCGCTATCACCCAAAATTTTGAATCGTGTAATTGAACATGTTATATTTTTTTTATTTATAGCAATTCCAAATCAAAGTTCTTTTGATGTTATTATAGTTCATTTGAGTATTGTATATAATATGATGTTAAGATATTTGAGCCGCGTCATGAGAAAACCAACATCTTGCATATGCGAAAACAAAGGCGCAGATCAGCTTCGCAGAAAGTGCGAAGCTGATCAGCGCCTTTGCTTTCGCTTCATGGATAAAACAATTCCTCAACTTTCAAAATCCAAAATTTCCAGCCTCCAACCGTCTTTTATGCTTGTACAGCTCGGTTTGTGTCGGAACTGCTCGGAAGCAACATCGCTGGTTTTGTCATGAGGCGGACTATTTTGTTTTGAAAACTACATAAATGTAATTGTCAGATGAGGCGAACTTATTTTCGTGTCATATTGGCTTTTAATTAAGGGACGGATCCAGGTTCAATGTTTCGATTAAAACTCGAACTACGTGCATTACGCGACGGCGTGAAAATTGTTTTATGTTTATTATTGTCTACCAGAGAAGCAAAATGAATTATCATATTTTTGTTATAATATAAAGAATTGAGCCTTTTTCAAATGTAAATTAATTTTATATAAAACATATCCTTAGTGTGGCGTCTTCATCGCTCCAAAAAGGTTAATCCTCATAAACATTTCAATAGAGCTCTTATTGAGCCTTTCAGTATTTTGAAATTTTAATGTTTTCAAATTAAATCACGTATAAAAGAAAACATCCACAGCTAATGAGCATTTATAAAGCACCGGCGTTGTATGGACTGATTGAAAACGTTTTTGTTGAAACGCATTCAACAGGGTCTATGCGTAGTCAGTACTTTTTTTTTTAAATTATTTAACACACACACACACACACACACACACACACACACACACACACCTTAACAGTAATTTCATATTTTTGAAGCTTAATTACAGTATATTATAATGCATAAATAATATTACACTGCAGCCATTAAAGTGTTGTAAAATATGTGAGTTGACATGTCATTGAAAAAACTGTTTCTGTTTATACAAAAAATAAACATTTAAATAAACAACAATTAAAAACGTAAAATGACTTATTTAAGAGTCCACACCTTCAAATGGTAAATGCTCAAATCTAAGATATGCATTATTTCCGGTGTTACATAGTGGAAAGAAATGGCATAGTCACTTATACTATCTTGACCTTTCTGGCCACCATTGTCATCAAATGCCGGGTACCACTTGGGATAACGTCCAGATAGGTGCGTTTCTGGGTCAAAGCAATGGAATCTGCTTCTTCCGAACTTGTCTGTTGAGATACCAGCTTTAACTCCAAGTTTAAACATGCACTCTCCGAACTTCACGTCTTCATCGCCGCCATCTTGACTGCATAGTGAATCACGTGATTTCTCGCCAAATCTCCTCAGAGCTTCTTTACTCAGGCAGTATCCCGCGCCACCCGACATATAACCTTGCAATATATAGTAGTTAAAATGATGACCGAAATATACTGCTTCGTCCGGGTTTTGCTCAGACAGGAAATGACGTAAATTTTCAACTATGACGTAAGTATCGTCATCGGCTTTTAAGAACCAATCGGCTTTGTCGAAGTAATGCGTGTATACGTAGCGGAAAGCATGCATAGTTTTCGCTGTTAGATGTTCTCGCCCCTCGCTTGTGTTGAAACCGACAGTTGGAAACGAGTCGTTCCGAATGGAGCTTATGAACAATAATACGTCACATCGTTTACCCCATGTTAATTTCACGTGTTTTGCACGTGAGTCTAGTGTATCAGGGGAAGTCATAATCCAACAGAGTATACGAACTTTCCTGTCCGAGTTCAACTCTTCAGAAACGTTCTTCTCTTGTAAATATTCTCGGTTATTCAAGTTGAATCCACTCCCCGTTCCTCTTCGCTCTTGCAGTAAATGAAAATTGGAGATAGTCCGAATTGTTATCCACATCTCATCGAAACGAAAGAAGACGTATGTTGTTAAACAGACTATCATTGCAACGCTCACCAAAAACTTGTTTAAATTTTTATTGTTTCGCAACACCATGGCAAATTCACTCTGAAAATGAATATACATGTATTTTTTTTTCAAATAATAAGTATATATAATGTATTGTTTGTTTGTTTGTTTTTTAATTATTATTCAAATCGATGATAAAATATTTTATCACTTTTTTAATAATAATTATTCCAATCAAAAGCAAAATAATTAAAGGAAAAAAAGAAAGAAGTAAAAAACAGATAATAAACTTATAACACTTCTGTTGTGTTTTGCAAATCGAAAATGAGCGTTTGCACTACTTACAAAATTTATGATAATCATAATCTAACCTTCAGCTTTCAACCGACCGAAAATATTATCAATTAACCGAAGAAGCTTATATTTCTGATTTATACGTCCGTTCATCGATTTATTTTTATCCTATATTTACCTTTTCATTGCGATCGGCTTAAGATAAATGTGCTTCTCGATGTTCCTCGGGAAGATAAAATCAACGTTTACAAGTCACTAGAACTAGGCCACGTCTTTTCTGGAAGGACGTCGACGCCAGTTGACATTGTTTGCTTTCTCATGTTGATGTACGTCTGTCGCAGCGGTATTGTCGTGATGTTATGCGCTTATGCTTTGGCTGTTTCATCATTACAGTCCTTTTAGTTGGAATTACATGAGTGGTCTTACATGCCTTAAATTACCACGAGGGTAAGATTCGTTTAATCATATGACTTTTAAAATAAGATTTAATCGCCTTCAAAGTGGATACATTTTTCAATGAAAATTAACATTGTTGTTACGGACGTCTTCAATGACGTTATGTATTCCCGCAAAACTGTTATTACATGTGTGGTCATTTATTACATGGCGTTATCTACTAGAAAACAGTGACGTCATATGATAATGTCGGATATCAGAGGTGTAAGGTCTTGACCCAGTTGGTCATTTAAAAACCTCTAAAATCGTTATGAAATCCACGTTACCTCGTTATAAGAAGGTACAAGTAGGCAAAGATCAGGAAAAGGCACCATCAGAAAAAGATTCCGAGGTGGGAAAAAACTAAATTAACAATCAGGTAGTTATGCCATGAAAACATATCGTAAGCCGAATGAGCAGCTATTTTCCTAATAGGTGGTCACTCAGTTACCTAAACTTAACTAAAAATATGAAAAAATACATAAGGCGCCAACAGCACAAACATTTTAAGCACCAAGACATAAAACAAAACTAGAAATGCGTGTTTGTAAAACACTATGCCCCCAACTGTATGCTTGTCCCTAAACAGCTGGCAGCTTGTATGATTCATTTATTTCATTTGAATGAAGTGAAATTTTATTTCCTGAAGCCCCTGTTTTGACCTTGATCCTGAAACAGAATGTAATCTTTTTGCAGATAAATTAGAAATGGAGTAAAAATTTCAAAATGGAGTAATTTTGTCAAAATTTGACGTAAAGTCTTCAAAATGTAATCAAGTGATCTTCTTGTCTGCCCCAACCAGTGTACCGAATATGAAGGCTCTAGCTTAAATACTTTTTGAGATATCTTGCACACAAGATATTCAAATTTTGTTTTAAAAGGGGCATAACACCAAAAAGGCACATAACTTGAACATAAACAAAAATACGGGTCAACTACGAGGGGAAAGCAAAAAGTTCATGGACTTTCTTAATAACTTTTATAATTGACGTCCGATTGTTTTCGTATTTTCACAAGTGTAATAATGGTATATTGTCGACATTCATGTAAAATGTTGTTTGTCCAATCTTATTTTTGATTGGTCAAATTACATCGACAAACACGCGGGTTTTGCTGCCCCGGAGCACGCCGTAAAATCTCTGTTTACGTGTTTATAAATATAAAAATATTTTAAAAAATGTCATTTCTAAATCTCCTTAAATTATGGAAATATTGATAATGATGTAATTCGGCTTGAAATGTGAAATTGCAGTTCTCGCATTCGAAAGACAACGCTACAGCGACACTTTTTGAAAGACAAGTCTAAGCAAAAAATTAGTAAAAATGACGTTACTGGTAAATGGCGGAAAAATTGCACATTGATAAAATTTGTGCGAGACTTCCGAATAAAACCTACAGAAACGTCTGATTTGTTACAAACAGCTAGAGACACATCAGAACTGACGCATACAACAGTGTTCAATGATGTGCAAAGTGTTAGTCACAACGAAATAGCTGTTAAAAACAACAAGTAAGCTCAAAAATCTACGCGAACAACTTAAACGTCATGGCGTGCCCCGTATAATCCTAGCGTCTGTCGCAGAAATTGTCATAAAAACTAAATTTTTCTAGCGATTTGCCTTAAACTTTCTACTGAAATCCTTCACGGATGGGGAATAAATATATGAAAATTTGCTTGAAGTCGAATGAGAAATAATGTTTTTATAGGAACTTTTGACTCGGCCAGCGTATACAGAAAACCCGTTGGCAAATGACGTTAACGTCTTGGCGTGCTCCGGGTAGCGCTAACACGCATCAAACAAATTGCCATAGAAACGACGTTTATCAAGCGATTTGTCTGAAACTTTCTACGCTTGTTTGTATTAAATTAATCACAAACATACGGTAATTTCAGAGAAATCGCATATGTACTTTTGATTTTATTGACAAAGTCCACGAACTTTTTGCTTTCCCCTCGTATATTTTCATAAGGAATCTGTATATGAAATTTCAAAACCCTAACTTTCACCGTTCAAAAGTTTCATATTTCACCAAAAAGTGCAAAAATTAATCAAAATTTCAAAATTCTGTATTTTTGTCAAAATTTGACAGAAAGTTCTCAAAAGTTAATCAGGTCATCTACTCCTCAGACCCAACCAGTAAACCAAATATGAAGGCTCTAGCTCAAATACTGCACACACGATTTTCAAATTTTGTTTTCAAAGGGACATAACTCGGAAAAGGGGCATAACTTGGACATGAAAAAAATACGGGTCAACTATTTTTTCACGAGGAATCTGTATATGAAATTTCAAAACCCTAGCATTCACCGTTCAAAAGTTTCAAATTTCACCGAAAAGTGGAAAAATCAATCAAAATTTAAAAATTCTGTATTTTTGTCAAAATTTGACGGAAAGTTCTCAAAAGTTGATCAGGTCATCTACTCATCAGACCCAACCAGTATACCAAATATGAAGGTTCTAGCTTAAATACGTTTTGAGATATCTTGCACACAAGATTTTCAAATTTTGTTTTCAAAGGGAAATAACTCAGAAAAGGGGCATAACTCGAACAAGAAAAAAAATACGGGTCAACTATTTTTTCATGAGGAATACACACATGAAATTTCAAATCCCTATCATGTACCATTCAGAAGTTTAAAACAAGTGACTAACAGACGCACCCACTCACATACGCACAGACAGACAGACATACAGACAGACAGACAAGCCGAAAGCAATATGCCCTTCCAACTTTTTCAAAGTTGGGGGCATAAAGAACCACCACAGAAGTATCGCCTTGGAACGATCAGTAACACAAAATTACTGGCGGGCTTAATCCGGTTTTACATGGCCATAACATCACCCTCAGCTTCTGCAGTGGTTCATAACATTTAGTTAGATCTTCGGTCCTCGTGGTGAATCTCTAACTAGTCAATGAATCATCAGGAACAAACAAATAAATCATGATAAACATCCTGATGAATCAAAAACCAGGACTCACAGATTGAGTAAGCTGCCCTACGATGGAGATCCCTGGGCGCCGAATAACTTACTAACTCCGTAGCAAAAGAAAAACACCAGTTGGACCCCGGTGGGCCAAGCAACAGACAAGAAGCTCCGGCCCCAACCAACTAAAATGAATAGCTTTAAGTCGGGGCCATCATAGAGTCTGACGCCCGACCCACCGGCGTGCAATTAAAGAAGGCAGCATAGTTATCAACCATGATTGGGTTAAAAACTAAGCATGCACACTGTCGCATAACAATCAAGCTATAACCTATACGTCTGTAACGTGTAATTATTTTTCGAAACTGAAAAGAAAATTCTTTCCTTCCTATCAGTTTCTTAAATTCGTTGACCAAGTCTTATCTCTTTATAAGAATCGAAATTACAAAATTTGATTTCGATTGCGACAAGACTCCTGCTCTCAGGCACTATTACTTTGACACCTATCGCATATTGCCGATAAAATCCAGGAATAAATCGGAGTTGTCCGTAAATTTGCCTGCAGGATTTTTAACCTCGGATCTCTGCCAACGTAATCATCGTTGGATATGTATGCCAGATATGACACTCCGTCTTGATTTTGAGCGCATAAGTCTGATGCCGCTGTTTGAACAATAAAACTATACAAAAGTTACCTCACACAAACAGAGCGCTTTCAAATTGCCACGAACGCACCCTCGGGGTGCCGCGGGTATATTCTTAGAACTGTTATAATTCGGCAAATAGGTCACTGTATGGGCGTTACATTATGAATACGTTATTGGGTATGGTCTACCTTTGACCCAGGTAAAAGTTTAAGGTATACAGTTAAAAGATTCATCTCACTTGTTTTGCGTTAGAAAATAAGAATGAAATACGAGTTTGTCTAATTCACTGGATTGGACAAAATAGCTGATTTCTAACGGTAAAAATGTGACAGCGGTCCAGGCTGACTGAGTTCGACTTTTCTATAATCTCCCTACTTGAACAGATGGACTAGCCGACCACGCCCAGATATGAATATTAAAGTTGCCGCCTATACAGTAACCTATTTGCCCAATTATACTATGTTAAACCTGAAATGTATTATAGGCAAATGACAATACAATGTAAAGAAGAGAAGGACATCCATTGCCCATTGTTGTCCAAGGAGTGTGTGGCAGTAAGCACCAGAAACCTCAGCTATTCGCGGGGCTGGTTGAGGTCGTGCATACAAATATGACAAAATCAATGATATAAGAAAACAACCAAATGGAATCTATTCTGGTAAAATCGAAGCAAAACATTAAAATCACAATTACTGGTGTAATCATACTAAAATAATTGAAGAAAAACAATCAGTGCTTTAGTTAGCCTCCATCTTTGTAGTTCTTGTTGAATAGGTACATTTAACTTCATCCGGAAAACATGTCCATGAAAAGTATATCCACTTAAACCCGATTCTTAAATCACTCATATATAGTAAAATTGGGGTATAGGGGTATACATGTAGCAGTTATCTCATTTTTCAAAACATTGAATGTGGGTATTCTTTAGAACCGCCTCGGCGAGGCGGTTTTAACGTGAACCTACAATCAATGTTTTGAGCAAAAATATTATACGTGCATCCTTTAGGTTGCACGTTATACGTTGTACTTAGGCTCCAAGAAAGTGTCTGTCAAAAGGATAAGGAAAAGAACCGAAGGACTCGGACTGATTCATTAAATGGCCGCGCCCTGTATAATTGGGTGCAACCCTGTCGCGGCATATTGAAAATATATGCGGAGTACTTTGCTTTCTTCCCACTCATCCTATGTCTAAATTCCCATGACTCATTGCGTGCAAGGAGTGGTTTAGATCACGAGACTGCGTCGCGCACGGACCGCGGAAACACCATCGCGCATGCTCCCAATCGTCCAATCAAAGATGATCTTTTGAATGAACTCGCCAGAAAAGCGGGCTAATCTTTCGACTGCGCAATGCGCATTGGCATGCTCCGCCCACTGACAGAGGTCGTCCGTCAGCTGTTTACCGCCGCCATTTTTGAAGCTTTAAAAGCCACAGACAGAGCACTTTTTCAGATGTTAATTTGATAACTGAACGGACTTGTCACTCAAAACGATTTGTCATAGGTAACGTGACAGAGGGGGTCGCGCGTTAGCGCGACACCCGACCTGAGCATCACGACCAGCGTAATCTTTGGTCTC
Organism: Rugalucina vietnamica; assembly: GCA_964017185.1. Classification (NCBI taxonomy): domain Eukaryota; kingdom Metazoa; phylum Mollusca; class Bivalvia; order Lucinida; family Lucinidae; genus Rugalucina; species Rugalucina vietnamica. The sequence goes on from OZ024875.1 coordinate 47,331,894, forward strand.
GCCAACAAAACCCGATTTGTGCGATACAACAAGGACCTTTGGCTATAGTTTTAGATGTTGGCTATGGTCAATTAAGCGGACAGGTGTGGCGTCTTGTTTATGTAATAATCATTTTTTTCCTGTTTCTCCCATCAATCAAAATCAATTTCTGATTAATCTTGGGAGGTGTACATTGTACACACCGGTGTGTTTTGCAGGATGAGCCTACATGCATGAGGATAGAACCTGTGTAGGGATCTTTACCTGCACAGGGGATGACTGTCCCTGCACAGGGGGCCTCCAGTTAACGTCCCGATCCGAAGGACGGCGCACTGTATCATGTCATTCCTGCAAAAGACACGAACGGAAGCAAGTTCGGACCAACAAATTTTCCTCGCCGCCGGCGGGGATCGAACCCGGGACCTCTAGCACAAGAAACACTCTGCATGATGAGCACCCTCTCGCGAGGATTATGTTTCGTTTCATTATAGACTTTTTTCTTTCTTCAGCTATACTGAGTCGATCAATTTCTGATCATCACCTCAGAATATTGAATTGCATAACATAAGACAAAACTTTCTAGCAGACAGCTAAATATTGCATTGATTTCGCTGAGTACAAGCTATTCCCATCTCATAAACTTGTGCATTGCAGTCCGATATAAAGAATGTCAATGGAATGACAGAAGAACAAAAAATAAAGTATAATCTGTTAATCGCATTGTCGCCCTTGGCTCTGCGTGCGCAGATGTCAATTATAGACCGACTTCGATCGGAGACTATAGACTTTATGCTTCGATACACATCAATTTGTCTGATGTCATTTCCCTTATATCAAGTTCTGAATGGTTTCGCCGGACCGTGTATGACCAGGGACTGTTCCTGGCAGTTCCCTGGTATGACCAACAGTGTTGAAAATATTTCCTGGTCCTTTATAATATATAATAATACATTTGATTAATCGAAAAACGGTGATTGGGGGGGGGGGGGATTTTGTTACTTTTTCTTGTTTCTTTAATGCATTTTCTCATGTTTTTCAAATACAAGACGGTTGACCATGGGCACCGCCATATTAGCTTCCATATATACCAACCAAACATTGTTCGACCTTCCGGGACTAGTCTATGGTCTGAAATCGAAGTCCCTCATTCTGTCAGCTAAATAATAATTTGAGGGGTTGAGAAGTTTTCCATACGCTATATTAACATTTGTAATCTTTAACCAATAGATCTAGCCCTACTGTTCTCTTCTAGATGTTGGCTTTGGTCAATTAAAGTGGCCGCATGCAGACTTATAAGGGGGGACAACGTCATAGTTGAGAATATCAATATATTCCACCTTAATTTCTGCTGTATATACCCTGCATACTCTTTCTTTCGTTTCAAAAATTTCAATACTGATTGCATAACATAAGACAAAACTATCAGATATTTAAAGCTAGTATCTCACTGGCATGCAAATTTCTGGCAACTGTTTTGCGAATTTTGTCGCGGACTTTCACACAACATTTGTACCAGTGTTGCACGAGTGTCACAAGTATTTCATGTGTCGTGAACTGGTACAAAATTTTTAAACTTGTTTAAATTTTTTAACTTGTTTAGAAATTTTATGCGAGTTTTTTCACCAAAATATTTTGCAAGACTGTCACGCTACTCGTGGGACGTTCGTGGGAGTGTCGAGAACTTGTCGCCTCAAAACTTTGGCAAATTTACAATGCAAAATTTTTGCGACGCTCGTATGAATGTCGTGCGAGTATGGTATGAAGTTCGCGCAACAGTCTTGAGAAAAAAATGCGAACACCTCACGACTATCTGGCGAGAAAATAAAACTAAGCAACATTCATTCCAATGTCACGCAACTGTTATACGAATGAAAATAAGCTACATTCGTGGGAAAGTCGGGAGACACTCTCATGAATGTCTTGTGACTGTGTCTCGTGACTGTCGTGCGACAGTCGCGAGATATATTTTCAAAATTAGATTGAAACTCCCGAATTTGTTTCATAAACGTCCATTCAGTGAGACTGCAACGTGAATGTTGTGTTTGTATCTTTAAATTTTGTCGAAAAGTAGTGGCAAACTATTCACGAACTAGTCTCCAGTTGTCGCATTCCAGTGAGATAGGGGCTTAAGCAGATATATCTTTTTTTACGGTTTACCGAGTCGATCAATTTCTGACCATTACCGCGGGAGCTGTGGAATACCAGCTGTTTGACTGCTGAATGCTGATCACTCTTGGATCAGCTCTAGCAGTGAATTGTTGAGTAATAATTTACTGTTTGGAGATCAGTAAAGAGGATCAAATCACGAGCGCATATTCTTACAGCTGACCAAAAAACTGAATAATTACTCAACAATTCACATGTACTTTAAAAGCTGATCTATTACGATTCTAACACACAATAAATGGAATAAGTCACTGGAAACGTCAATATCGTTCAGCTTTCCGCAATTGCATTGTAGATATCTCCGCCAAATATTTGACTGTTAAGCAGGTATTTACACATTTATTGCGTTCTTTATGCTCTAAAACCACATTACCCAGTCTAATGCTGCTTGATGGAATAGCTGATATCACAGAAGGCGCAAAGTAATTACACTTATTGGCCCAGTGAAATTATTGCACAATATTATAACACGTGTAATATAGGTGAGGTGTGTTAGAATTATCATATACGTGGGTGATCCAAAAAGTAATGCGAACACAACTGTATTTTAGTAACCAACGCAGATACAATTAAATAATTTGGCATGTGTACACGTGTATGTATGTGCAGTTATTAGGTGTAATATCACGAAGTTCGGATGACGAATTGAGATTTAAGGAATATTTGATTTGTCGACCCGAAGTCGACATGGACGCGAAATTAAATGAAAACGTCAATTTTGTTAGGGGTACAGGGAAAGATTTTGTGCTCCAATTTATTAAATTGACATTTATATACATACAAATCATATCAGTTGTGTTATATATGCCTTATGTTTGGAAATAATAGAGAAAGCGAAATGCAAAGATCAGCAGGGACTATTCTATGTTGCCTAGCAACGGCATCTGACAAAAATATCACAATTTCGACGAAGTACGACAAATACCTATAATTCGTGCGTATATTTGACACCGATAAGATTGTAAATATCGATATTTATGCCCGCAGCCTTTCAGAACGAAGATTTTTTATTAAAAAAATAAATATTGTATGGAATTTTAACCTTTTTGTTTAAGTAGAATAGGCATTGATGAAAATGTTGAGATTTTGAGAGATCAAAATTGACTCAAATTCTAGGGGGTACAGATAGCCAAACCTCAATAATTTGTGCTGTGTTTAACTAATAAAGGTATGTACTGTAAATCTTTTCAAGGGATTATTGTACTTTGGAATAAAACGCTTATTGACGTAATTGTGCTTTGCATATTACACTGCAGTACATAAATAAAATCAATTTTAACCGTGGCCAAGGTCGTTTACCTTGCATTCTCTTGTTGCTAGGCAACGAGGGTTGATATGTGATTCAGTCAAAATAGTAATCGGATCTGGAAATTCGATAATGCATCATAACTCTGATGTAAACTATCTTGAAAAACGGCAATGGTAAAAGAAATTACACATTAGTTCGCATTACTTCTTGGATCACCCTCGTAATGTTGTTATTTTCCAGTGTAAGATTCTCTATTTGTTTTTCTATTTTGTAGTGATTCACAGAGGTTAAAAGTACTGTAGTTAGACTGGTGAAACAGTTACAGAGTAATTTGGGTAAGTTTTGTTTACTATCCTTTTAACCTTGGAATGAAGCATTGAAACATACAGCTATGGTCTTTAGCCATCATTATGAAAACTTTACCATGGATACAATATACATCTCTAGATTCTTCTCAGCCGTTAAAATTGAAAATTTCATTGGAAAAATATTGATATTTTTTCTCAAAACATAGGTTGTGGGTACATGTTAGAACCGCCTTGGCTAGGCATTTCTAATACCCACAATCTATGTTTTGTATCAAAAATAAGAAAAATAGGTATACTGCCTGCAAACTCCAGTTTCTCTATATATAGAAGTGGGGTTCATGGGGGTATACATATCATTGATATGTTATTTCTGATGTTATGCAAGATATTTAAGTTTTTCAGTGATAGTAATGTTACATTGATCACGAAGCATTAATCCCACCCCAGCATCTTGCATTAATTTAATAAATTTTATAGGGAGTACAATCATGACAATGGCATTACAAAAACTTGCCCATTATGCAATATACAGATTTTTTGAGCTTTAAAAATTGAACATTTTCAGCTGAAAAATTGATATGTTTCTTATTATTGCTCAAAACTTAGATTATGGGTACATGTTAGAATCGCCTCGGCGAGGCGTTTCTAACGAGTACCCACAATCTATGATTTGAAGCAAAAATAAGAAAAATAGGTATACCCCTGCATACCCCAGTTTTGCTATATGAAAGTGGGGTTCAAGGGGGTATACATTGCACGGACATGTTTTCGTGATGGCGTAGTGGTTGAGTGTGGAACTCCGAATAGAGAGGTCCTGGCTTCAATCCCCACATGCGTCACCTTGTTGTGTCCTTGAGCAAGACACATTAACTCCCTACAGTACTGGTTAAACCCAGGAAGAGTTGGGTCCATCCTGACATGACTGAAAAATGGTACGCCTCTATACAAAGCAACAATATGTTTCAAAAGGATATATATGGAAATAACCATGAGTGTAATATTCATATTTTCAATGAAAATTTACATTGTTTTTACATATGTCATCAATTACGTCTCATATTCCCATAAAAGTGATAATACATGTCATGTGTGTTCATAACACTTTTTATGACAGGAAATTATCCACTAGCATGTGTGAGACAAGCCAAGTTCTGCTTGCGGGTGTTCCAGGTGGTTTTTCTCGGGGTTCTCTTGTTTCTGCCCACATAAAGTACTGATTGGTCATAAATCTAGGGTACACGCTAGAACTGCCAAATATAAGGAAAAATAGATATACGGTCCAAGATGTAACAGCGGTTTTATAAGCTGTAACAATTTAAATTTTCAGTTAACACCTTTTGATAAAACGAAAATCTTTGATATTTGTATTTTTGTTTTAGCGATGCCACTGTTGCTGAAACGGGTGCTGAAACCGCCACATCCCGATTTGTGCCGACAGTATCCGATTATGAGATCCGTCAGCTCATAGAGAACCATAAGAACAGAAACACAAAGAAAAACACAAACTGGGCTGCAGGGGTCTTTTCCTCTTGGAGAAATGCTGCTGGACCTGAATTCGTGCCGGAAACACAGTTAATGACAGTGGAGCAGATGAACCATTATTTGAGCAGATTTGTGGTGGAAGCGCGGAAGAAAGAAGTCGAACCCTATCGCCCATGGAAAGTATGTCGAGTTCAGTAGACAAAGCTCCAAAACGTACAAAGGGGGCTAAAAGGACTTGGAACTCTCAAACAAATGGATAAGACATTACAGCCTAAATGGTATGTATTTTTTTGTTATATTTTGTCATTGAATGTCATGCCAAAATGGCTCGTATTTCAGAAACTGCGTTTGTAAATTCACCCTTTTGTGGAGCACCTGAAGGAAAATTTGTCATTCTGTCACGTTCAAAAAGTTGTCACATAAATAGAATGAAAACCTGTATTGAAATAAAAAAAAAAAATCCAAGAATTTCCCGTGGAGAAAATAAATTTGAGAAAATGTTAGCAAGGGAAGTAATTATTTTGAAAAAAAAAAAAAAGATTCTGAAAGATCGTGTTTGGCATGCGCGGATCCAGAAAATTTTCCCGGGGGCGGGGGGTCTGAATTAAATTGTACCAAATAGTCCGATCCTTAGCATTTATACGAAAAATTGAAATTGAGATCATTGCAGCTCTGTAAAAATTGAAATCTCATTACAAAAATTATGATGTGTTTATTTTATGTGCTCAAAACATTAATTGTAGGCGCACGTGAGAACTGCCTCGCTGAGGCGGTTTTAACGAGTACCCACAATCTATGCCTTGGATAGGCACATCCCTGTAAACTCCTGTTTTACTGTATAAAATAGGGGTTCAAGGGGGTATTTATTTCACGGACATGTCTTCTTGATGGTGTGTGTGTTTTTTTTTCAGATGAGAAACCAATTGCAGATCTTTTAAGAAATATTTGGTGGCGTTAAATAGAGGCGCTTTCTACCGAAGACCACTAGCTGGACTCCCTATACGCTATGGCAATCAAGTCATTGGAGTAAATAAACATAAAAACATGATAAAAGTAATATGGGCACATGCTAACTTTCTGGGAATTATACCAATCATAGCGGTAAAAGAATGTGTGTAACACAACTCTACATGGCAGGGGTGGATTAGCAAGAAATAATGCAAAGGACTGGACATAGATCTTTTTTTTTTTTTTTTTTTTTTTTTTTTTTTTTTTTTGATTCAGTTTTACGTCCCTTTCAAGCTTTTTCACTCATATCGAGACGAATCAATCGGTAGGTGGGGCGAAAATCGGAGTACCCGGGGAAAAACCACCTGACACACCCGCAAGCAGAACATGGCTTGTCTCACATATGAATTCGTGCCCCGTGCGAGGCGCGAACCCACATCGGTGAGATGATCGAATGATCAAGAGCACTGAAGTCAGCGACCTTAACCACTCGGCCACGGGGGCCGCCTGGACATAGATCTGAGAAAAGTGTACAGAAGTATAAGGTTGCTTCAAGTGAAATTCAGAAGCGAGTAGCTGCTGTATTAGTCTATTAGATCCTCCAAAGGAAAATCTAGTGCCCTATGAAACCTAAGCTGGAACTAGCTGAACACAATTGCTGCACTCCGCCTGAGCAGTCTGATACAGAGTCTGGTAGGGCAGTGCTTGGCGAGAGACGGCCTTATTTCGCCAATTGTAATGTTTATTTGAGATATTAAATATTTGCTGAAGTCCACAGTTGTTGATATAGGCGATTCTTAAGTTTATAATATTTTTGATGAAAAATCAAGGCACACAAATTTGATTGGATATAAACAAAATTATCAATTTTGACCAAAAAATCTATGTTTGTTATCATAATTGTTGGTTGATTTTATTTTGGTGACTTTGTTTACCTTTAGACTTTAATGAGGGTGACAAGAGACTTTAATGAGGGTTACAAAATGTTGCCTATTTCTGAAACGTAGTCACACTTTTGATTGTATTGAGGGTTGATGAATAAATTGTTTAAATTCATGATTTTAATGAATACCCACAAAGTATGTTCTATTTGCCTTTTTTAGCTCACCTGAACCGAAGGCTCACATGGTGAGCTTATAGGATAGCCATGCTCTGGCGTCCGTCCGTCACCTGTGGTCGTCGTCCGTCCACAATTTCAAAGATCTTCTCCTCTGAAACCACTTGGCCAATCAAAGCCAAATTTTACATGAAGCATCTATAGGAAGGGGGAACCAATGTGTATATAAGAAATCCAGGTCACATGACCAAGATGGCCACTACGCCCATATATAGCAAAAACCCTTCAAAAATCTCCAGAACCGGTGGACCGATTTCAAAGAAACTTGGCATGAAGCATTGATGGCCTTGACCTATTTTACGGCAAGGTCAACATAGGTCGCCAATGCATTTGAATGAGGAAAACTTTTAAAATGTCATTTAAAGTGAAAGTCTTGCAGGAAATGGGCAGTAGTACTGAATATTAATGATTCTGAAAAAAATTGGACCACAGAGGCTCATGTGCCCCACCCCATGGCAATATATCCATAATATCTCCATAATATTCAAACATCTCCTCTAAAACCGCTTGGCCAAACAAAGCCAAATGTTATGTGAAGCATCAACAGGAAGGGGTAACCAATGTGTAAATAAATATAATCCAGGTCACATGACCAAGATGGCCGCCATGCCCATGTATGGTAAAAACCCTTCAAAAATCTTCTTCTCCAGAACCAGTAAAACGATTTCAATGAAACCTGGCCTAAAGTATCGATGGCTCAAGTACTACAAAGTGTATATGAATCATGACCCTGGGATGACCTTGGCCTATTTTACGGCAAGGTCAACATAGGTCCCCAATGCATTTGAATGGAGAAAACTTTTAAAAAGTCATTTAAAGTGAAAGTCTTGCAGGAAATGGGCAGTAGGACTGAATATTAATGATTCTGAAAACAAAATTGGACCCAAGGGTCTCATCTGCCCCCACCCCGGGGTATTGTATATGTATATTACCATAATATTCACACATCTTCTCTTGTGAAACTTGACCAATCAAAGCCAAATTTTATGTGAAGCATCTATAGAGTGGGGGAATCAATGTGCATATAAATAATCTAGGTCACATTACCAAGATGGCCGCCATGCCCATATACGGTAAAAACTCTTCAAAAATCTTCTCCAGAACTGGTGGACCGATTTCAAAGTTTGCTTTGGTCATAGTTTGATGTCTTTTTTTTTTCTCTTTATTTACTTTTTTAAAATTTTATGACTACCCAATATAAATGAGAATTGTTACGTTACCATCTAGTTTATCACACTGTAAATGCATCATGAGCAGTACATTGTTCTTAGAAAGTATAAATGTATGAGCTGTGTTATGAGAAAATTGGTATTTGGTTGTTCTGACCAGGTCCTGGGTGTTTTGACCAGATCCGAAAGCTATTGTACAACCACAGAAAATAGCTCTAGATTTGGAAATTTGGGTTAACAAACGTTATAGGGATTGAACAGCTATGCAAAAATCCAGTTTTTCAGATGACGCAGGTCAGTCAATACTAGGGAAGCTCTCACTCACACATACATGTACTATCAGGGCCTTTGATTTGATTTAATTATGCAATGAAAAGTAATCAGGCTGATTTGTTTTGTATGTGATTAAGCTGATCTGTGATTGTGTTTGATAGTTGGATGTTTGTATCAAATAATCAGGGTGTCAGGTGTCGTATATGAGCCTTCGCACGAGAAAACCAACAATCTGGGTTTCTTACCAGGCCTGACAAATATCTGTCTGTACAGTCCTAGATTTAAGAAGCTTGAAAATTTGATTTAACAGGAAGAGGGATTTTACTATTCCTGTACTGAAAAGAAAGGCGCTGATCAGCTGTACAGTTACTGCACACCTGACCTGTGCCTTTGGTTTCGCATAAGCAGATTGTTGGTTTTCTGATGCGGCGGCTCATATATGAAAATTAATTGTTCTTTAATGTTTATCACATGATTATTTTAATAAAGAATGAAACTTTCATTTTTGTTTGACTAAATCGAAAATGCAAAAGTGGGGAATGGCAGAAACTTACCAGGGAGTAATTAGTCAAATTATCCCTTGTATAGTTTCACAATAGACAGTATTTATTTTGCATTTTCTGTTGCAAAATTCAACGATTTTAGCTGACCTGAGCCGAATGCTCATGGATAGCTTATGATGGTACTCGAGTCGGCGTGCGTCCGTACAGTCACATTTTCAAAAATCTTCTTCTCTGAAATCCCTTGGCCAACCAAAGCCATTTGTTGTTGAACACTTAAAGGGTGCAATATTTTTCTACATTATTATGGTAAGGTATTTCAGATATCTAACACTCATGGTCATATCATATGAAACTTATTTAAGAATACTTTGGTGAGTTGTGAAATAAGTACTCGTGTAAGATCATTTATTGCATAGCATTTATATTATTTTATTTTAAAGTTTTCATTGTTGTGTGTTTAGGATGCACGGCAATAGGTAAAACCTATTTATTTCATATTAATACGGATAAATCATCATAGTCTCCATGTATGAATCGAATCTGCTTCAAACTGCCCAGTTAGTATACGTTTTTATCATGTTTTTTTATATATATATTATATACACGTATGCATTTATACATATAAACTTCACTAAAATACATGAAAAACTGTTTTATAAAAGTCAAAGTACAAGTATTCTGGTCCCTGGCGCTGGGCACTATTTATTACAAGTATCTGATGTATAAGTTAATATTTGAGCCACCGCATCAGAAAAAAAAACAATCTGCATATGCGAAAACAAAGACGCAGATCAGCTGTGCAGTAACTGGACAGCTGATCAGCGCCTTTGTTTTCGCTACACGGATAGCACAATTCCTTTACTTTATAAATCCAAAATTTCCAGCCTCTAACAATCTTCTGTGCATTCTCCAACCATCTTCATGTACAGCTCGGTTTGTGTCGGACCTGGTCGGAAACCCAAATTCTTTGTTTTCTCATATTTAGTTACTTAATATATAATTTCGCACAGCTGGTAGGGTGTGGTTGGGGTATCCTCCTTGTGAATCATGAACAACCCTATTGTATTACAACCATCTCCTTCGCAGTCGCACTGGTAGTTGCAAGTTTTAAATGGCGCATTGTCCTCTTCTGAGATGAAACGGCATTTCCCTGTTTTTCCAATGCCGTCACTATCCAACGGTGAGGCACTGAGTCCATACATTGGCTGAAAAGGGAGGAAATAAAGAGAGCCTGTGCGTGAGAAAACCAACAATTTGGGTTTCTGACCAGGTCTGACACAAACCGGGCTGTACAAGCACAGAAGATGGCTAGAGGCTTGAAATTTTGGATTTAAGAAGAAGAGGGACTGTACTATCCGTGTAGCGAAAACAAAGGCGCTGATCAGCTTCGCGGTTACCGCGAAGCTGATCTGCGGCTTTGTTTTCGCCTATGCAAATTGTTGTTTTTCTCATGCACAGGCTCAAGAGTAAAACACTTTACTGATATTTTGTGTAGTTAATTTATTTAATGCCACTACTATCTTTTCTTTCTACATCTAAATATATATTATGAAGATTTTATGGAAATTTCAAGAAAAAAGAGGCAATGATCAGGAAATGGCACAATCAGAAAGAAATTCCCATTCCAAAAACCGATATGGGAAAACAACTTAACAAATCAAGAAAACGTATCGTAAGCCGAGTGAGCAGCTATTTTCCCTATAGCAGTTAATACCAAAACTTAATTAAAATATGGAAACATACATAAGGTGCAAGCAACACAAAAATTCAACGCCAAAAACATTAAGAACCACTACAGAAGTATCGTCTTGGAACGATCAGTAATATAACAATTTACTGAGGGGGGGGGGGCTTAAACTAGTTTTACAAGTGCATAATCTCACCCTCAGTTTCTGCAGTGGTTCACAACATTTAGTTGGTTGTTCGGTCCTCGTGGTGAATCTCTTCAATAAATCATCAAGGAAAAACAAATAAATTATGATAACCACCAAGATGAATCAAAAACAAGGACCCACAGATACAATAAATTGTCTGGCGATGGAGATCCTTGGGCGCCAAACAACTTATTATAAAACTGGAGCAAAAGAAAAAAACACCAGTTGAACCCCGGTGGGCCAAGCAACAGACAAGAAGCTGCGGCCACAACCAACTAAAGTAAAAAGCCATCATAGTGTCTGACGCCCGACCCTCCAGCTTGCAATTAAAGAAGGCAGCATAGTTATCAACCCTGAATGAGTTAAAAACTAAGCATGCAGACTGTCGCATCACATATAAGTTATATCCTATACGTATAACGTATAATGATTTTTCTAATCTGAAAAGAAAAAAAATCCTTCCTATAAGTTTCTTAAGGATGTTCGCTGCCAATGAAAACGTATTCAAACTTTTTTTCTAACCACCCTTTTTTTTATTCCAAAATACAACACAAAACAAAATAAATATATGGCAGTGTGCATTTTTTTCAAGCTACAGGCCTCTGAAAGAGACCTCTGAGCTCCATATTTAAAATTTAGTAAAATTAATTTAATTTTTAATTCTTTGAAACATACCTGTCTTGAACAAAAATATACCTAGAATGCTTTCAGATGTCATCATATTTACGTAACGCAGACTATTTTGAACCAAGAGCATAGAAAAATTTGCAACTTGAAGTGGATGACAAAATTTTACGATTCCTTTTCCAACCCTACCCCCATACTTGAAAAGTCGGAAAAAATCAACATTTTGAAATGTGCCAAACCCATATTTGTTGATTCAAACTTTTTCTTGTATTTTCACACAACATAGAACTTGGTAATATTGTTCGAATGAAAGAAAGAAATATATAGGGTAGTGTGCATATAAGAGAGAACCAACAACTTGAAAATCGCCATTTTCAGCCTTTTTTCGGCTGTTTTGTTTCTTAATGCCCATTTCATAAAACCACCTAAAATTTTAAAACCAGCACACCAAAGACATATAGACTGACTTAGAAGGCCATGTACACATATACTGCAGCTAAAATAAACATCGAACTGGTGCAATTAATTTGAAGATGTGTAATATTCAAGTTTAATCTACCCTACCCTCTAAATTTTACTGACATCTAAAATTTTCTGAAAAGTTGCAGAAAATGGGGTGAAAAAATGAAGTTTCTTAGATTGACAATTTTCATAGCTCATTCAATGCATAACATCAATATGTATCCAAATATAAAATATTAGGAAAATATCTGCAACGGTTTACGAGAAATTCAACAAAAGAAAAACCGGAAGTTCCGAAATGTCAAATATTAGCAGCGAACATCCTTAAATTTGTAAACCGAATCACCATAATATTCTGGTTCCGAAAGGCCCTCAAGTAAAAGCGTCTTTAATCCAACATTAAATTTAAAAAGTAGACATATTACGGAAATATGGTGATCAAAAAAGGCTGATTTTTTTTTTTTTTTTTTTTTTTTTTTTTTTTTTTTTTTTTTTTTTTTTTAACATGCCCATTTTACTATTCTGAATTCTGCATAGGGCAGTGCTCAATACTTACAATTGTAACTTGAGGGCCACTGGTTGAATTACAGGCGATTCCTTTGCCAATAACTGTCATGGTATGAGCAGCCGTGATCCTAGTGTCAGTGAACACGGCCAACAGGGCAGGCAGATCAACCGCATTCGACTGAAACAGTTTATCTCATTTAATACGAATAGATTCGCTTGCCTTTATCGTTTGGGTGATTCCACTTTCATTTTAGCGTCATCAGGAGTGAATGTAAATTTTCATGTCATCCTCTAAGCGAATAGAACAGCTCCTGGTGGGACGCCGCGTTCTGCGATGACACATCAGGGGTTACAGTGACGGATTAAGAGTGGGTTCGGGGGTTAGCTCGAACCCCCTCTGCCCCTCTGCAACCAAATTATTTCACTTCCATGGGGAAATTTGAGAAAATTTTGTAAAAGTATGAAAACGACACCCCCTAAATAAATTAAAACCCCTTCTCGTTCCGCATCTGGGCTGTACCGTTTGCTTATTCCTCATAAATACATGTTATACACACGGCTTAAATGAGTAAAGCGTACATTTGGTGTATATAACTAAACGTAAAACAAAATTGTAAGTATACACTTTTAAGTACCGATATACCGTTCACTATTTTCGATTTTAAACAAAATATATATATGTATAATGAGATGAATTCCCAACAAATAGGTCACGTGATCTTGAATCTGAACGACTGCACACAATCAGTGCTAGAACACAATTAGATTAAACTTATTTTAAGAAGAGTTTTAAAGAAATATCTTGAACATTCTTTCGAATAAATCAAAGTCTTGATTTTTTCTTTCTGCGTAGTGAACAAAAATGTACACGTATATTGAGTATCATCGGAAACTAGTTTCTATAATAGGGCTGTATCGACTCACGTATCTACGGCGTATCGAGATACGAAAGGTACGTCACACGTACGTCGTAGATACGTGGGCATACGTAGCTCATACTCTTCGTTATGTAGCTCATACTCCTCATACGCCGAGGTGCTACGTTTTTTATGTGTGCCCTTAAAAATTCGTAGCACGTACGTAGCAGGTCCGATACGCCGTACATACGTCACAAATATGTGGTACATACGAAAGCAACGTGGCAGGTACGTCGTAGATACGTAGCTCATACTCCTGATACGCCACACGTACGTAGCGGTTAAAATGCCACGTAACCGTGACGTATGTACAGAGTACCTTTCGTATCTGCTACGTATGTGTGACGTATGTGTGGCGTATCCTCGAATGTCTTTTCGTATCTACGGCGTATCAGCGACGTACGTGTGGCGTATCTCGCGTATCAATGGTTTATGTGCTACGTATGTACTACGTTCGTTTCGCTACTGTGGAGTATGTGTGACGTATTAGGAGTAATAGGAATATTTTGTTGAGTTCCAAGAGAATCAACTGGGACAATTTACCTCAGTTAGCTAAGGGACGTTACCAAGGCGTTACCTGGAAAATTACCTGTGCAGATCAAATTTCGATTGTTTCCCATAGATTGCGATGTGTGCGATGTCCTGTTTTGACACCTGAGGGACAATTACCAATATAGACCTGTGTTTTACAGGTAACTTATGGCCATGATGGCTAAGGCCTGGGATAGATTTATGCAATTTGAGATATATGAAATTGAAAGAAAAAGAGCCCATCATAGTAATAGTAATAAGAAATGGATGTTTCAAGGGTTCTGACCAGATTAGACGTATTCCGTCTGTGCAGTCAAACATGCATCATGAAAACATGTCGATGCAATGAATACTCCCTTAAATCCCAAAATTATTTAGTTAAACTGGGGTATACGGGGTAACCTATTTTTATTTATATTTTTGCTCCAAAGCGGTTCTAACGTGTATCCTTATTCCATGTTTCGAGCAAAAATATGAAAAAATATCAAATATTTCCAGTGAAATGTTTCTATCATTACCGCTGAAAAAAATCTCTATATATTGCACGAGGAAGTTTTCGCAATGGGTAAACTATATTTGAATTCTTGAAATTAGAAAAGAAAACAATTATTTTTAAAATTTACCACGCATGTGCATGCTCCTTAGAATTGCAGGAGCGGACTTTGCTGTCGGTCTGGGTGGTTTTTGGTAATTAAAATACAGAGACACAAATAAACGATACTTGACTTGATTGACTTACAATAGAAGGGAGCTCCATATCGAGCGGTCCTGGGTTCGAAACCCTCATGGGGCACTGTGTTTTGTCCTTGAGCACGACGCATTAATTTCCTAGAGTAACGTTGTATGCATGGGAAGAAAGAAAGAAAACAAAACATGATGCAATTATGCAATTTATTTTTTTATGATCAGGCACGAATCGCACAATAGAGGTACAAATTGCCTGCGGGGATTCAGTGTGCAGGCTAATCTTAAGAGTTCAGAGAGTGAATAGGGACCTAGATGGCCTATTGTCGTTAATTTTAGTTGTGAATTGTCACGTGACAAAACTGAAGCGTCTATCACCTCGATGCAGTTATTGACACATAATTATGTTCATTTGCACAAACACAGTCTCATGTCTTAAAATGAATTGGAATTTAGACGCATTATTTTTCAGACTAAAAACTGTTTGAAATAAAAAAAAAAATCTATTTTTGTAGGTGAAAATAAGCTTCCTTCGTTTTGCGCCTAGAAATAATGCTTTGTTATATTGCCAATCTCGGAGACTCGCCAATATGTATGTACGTGTTTATGGAGCAAATATGATGTGCAGGCTGATCGAAGCATGTTTTCTTATCCATATACTCAGATCTATATCCAAAGTCTTGGGTGCATCTAGTTTCTGTACTTGAGTAGAATATATAATGTTGGGCCTAGTCCTCTTTCACAGCGATTTTTTTTTCTACATGTAGCTCTAAATAGATCATTTATTTTACGAAGAAAAACATACACAAGATGCAATCTCTATTCCAAACGCTGATTTTGTCAAAATCACTTATCGTCAAGGTAATACGGCCGCAGGCCCCAGCTTTTATTGCAGGGAATGTTTATTTAAGACACGCGCCACAAGTTGATTTGAGAATGACAACCTGATTCAATGTGTGAACAATCAGTTTGGCCGCGACATGAAAAAATAAAATCCTGCTTAATGTTTTCACCAGCCTGTCATCAAACCTGGCCGGTTTGTGACTACAGATGATAACGCTCTTACAAAACTCGGAGTTTGGGACAGGTATATAGCAAAATCATGCACGCTGATTAAATACATGTTCAATTCTCATGCAGCTTATTTTCATCTATAAAAAGGTATCTAACATGTATTTCGCGTTAAAAGTTCTCATTGTGAGGTAATAGTTTTATAAAAAAGATGCGTTTAGTAAGTCAAAATCTTTAAATTCCACAATTCATAAAATAAGTTTTTTAATTAAACATGATTTGAACTTCATATTTTATTATCGTTTCTTTCTTTCTTTCTTTCTTTCTTTCTTTCTTTCTTTCTTTCTTTCTTTCTTTCTTTCGTTTAGTAAGTCAAAATCTTTAAATTCCACAATTCATAAAGTTAGTTTTTTAATTAAACATGATTTGAACTTCATATTTTATTATCGTTTCTTTCTTTCTTTCTTTCTTTCTTTCTTTCTTTCTTTCTTTCTTTCTTATACTATGCATTCTAACACGCACTGATTAAATATATGTACATGTACAATTTCCATGCAGTTGATTTCTACCTGTTAAAAGTTGTCTATCATGGTGTCAACATGTATGTCGCGGTATATTAAAAATAAATGATTTTAAGTTCTCACTTCCAGCTAAACTGCTGTTGAGTAAAACAAATCACTATAGCGAGTACAAACCTTTAAGTTCTGCATTGAATTCGGCTCCTTTCATTAAAATAATTTCTTTAATTAAACATGATCTTTCATTCTTTCTTTATTGAATAACCGACTCAACTGGTTACAGTGGTAGCGACGCTGCTCCTCTTGGTTAGGACTTAGGCATTTCATAGAGTAAGTCAGGATGGTAGTTGCGAAACGCGTAATTTTTCATCTTCTGAGTCAAATGGAAGAAATTTTGAAAATACTTATTTTATTATAAAACACATCAGATTAAAGCTTATAAAATTTTCTAAATGGTGATAACTTATAAAAAGTTCGCAAAAAATCCCAAATTTATGAAATTTAAGGCTAAAAATGGCTTTTTACACCTTTTCGCAAAATTTCTACTGAGTCTATGAGATTAATATGGACGAATTTTCGAATATGGAAGGATTTTCAATCGCAAAAGGAAGAAACAAGGCAAATACTTATTTTGTATATTTTTATACCACATTTTATGGCATATTATAAACATTATGACCATACCTTATAAAATTTTGTCGTAAAACGGAAAAAGTGTCATTTATAACATTTTATATGGTTTTCCTATTCAATTGTGTACATCGCTCAACAGTAATTTCACAGGTAAGCGCTCGGGTATTTCCGTAAATCCGATAATAGCCGATGGTGCTAGTGAAGACTATTGTTCCCTATGCTTAATGCTTCTATATGTATGTTTTCGTTTTTC
Source organism: Rugalucina vietnamica (assembly GCA_964017185.1). Taxonomy (NCBI): domain Eukaryota; kingdom Metazoa; phylum Mollusca; class Bivalvia; order Lucinida; family Lucinidae; genus Rugalucina; species Rugalucina vietnamica. The sequence continues at coordinate 47,349,105 of OZ024875.1, forward strand.
GGGGTTCTTTCATGGGTACGCTTGGTGTAGCCTCCGTCTTTGTTCATGTGGTCTTACGACCAGGATGGAGAGCTTGAAGATGTCCCCCCCACCACCACCACCACCACCTCGGTTTTTTTTTTTCGGTGTTAATCTAGATTATCTAGATTTCTCCGGTGGCATCTTCGACCTCTTTTATGAGCCTGTGCGTGAGAAAACCAACAATTTTGGTTCCGACCAGGTCTGACACAAACCGGCCTGTACAGTATCAGAAGATGGTAAGAGGCTGGAAATTTTGGATTTAGAAAGTAGAGGAATTGTACTATCCATGTAGAAAAACAAAGGCACTGATCAGCTCCGCAGTTAATGCGAAGCTGATCGGCGCCTTTGTTTTTGCCTATGCAGATTGCTGGTTTTTTCCATGCGGCGGCTCATATTTGATAACTATAATGTGTGAATTGCATGAGCAAAGTGAACACAACCGTTTGTTCTCATAGGTATTAAAAAGCAATTGGTACAGAACAGATACGCCGCAGATAAGAATGGAACGCAGTACATACGCCGTAGATACGTCACGCGTACACTTCATACGCCATACATACGTCACACGTACGTAGCACATACGCACTGATACGCCGTACATACGAAAGTGAAATTCCATACGAATACAGATACGTCACGGATACGCCACGGGAATGTAGCAGGAACGTCACACGTACGTGGTACATACGTCTCTCGAGCAAAATACGGCTCAGACCTCGGCGTATCGACATTTTCATAGATACGTGAGCGATACGCCGCTGATACGTGAATGTGTGACAGAGCTATTAAGTGTTCTGTGAAATAATTTACTATGAAGAAAAGATAACAGTAGGCGATGATCAGGAAATGGTGCAATCAGAAAGAAATTCCCAGTCAAAAACCGAAGTGAGAAAAAACTTAATTGACAATAAGGTACTTATACTAAGCCGAGTGAGCAGCTATTTTCCCAATAGGTGGCCACTCAGTTACCCAAACTTAACTAAAACTAGAAAAAAGTGCCTTGAGAGGCACGTATACCCCCGGCTGGTAGCCACCAAGTCCCCCCCTCCCCCTACCCCCTACCCATACAACCCGGCACATGCTCACCCCTGACATTGAATCTCAAATCCTCATTGTAAGACAGTACCCTTATCACCTCAAAGTACTTTGCATACAAACATGTGGGGGGGGGGGGGAGAGATTTAGAATGACAGATCTATTTTAGAGCAGTATACAGAGCTGACGTGTATACTAAATCTAGGATATAATCCACGGACATTGTGGGTCAGGTCCTCAGTCCTAGATTGTAATGAAAATAGAGTGTCATTCTTTAACAAAAAAAAAAAAGACCTTGACCTCAAGTCCCACCCCAACCCCATGCATAGACCCTTGGGTCCGTCCCACCCCCATCTCCATGCATGGACCACTGGGTCTAACCATAATGTTGTAAGCATGAATGCTTTCTGACACATGGTTGTCAAGATATAGATCTACAGAATATTAATCTTGGTAACTATTGTATTTTATAAATGTGTCCTAGATTTTGACCTCCAGCCCCACCCCTAGAGTTTGGTGCCATGGAATTTAATTCAACCCAAAAGGGTATCTATTATCCAAATAGGAATACATTCCTATAAGTATTTGTTAATATATGAACTAAGAGAAGAAACTAGAGAAACTTTAACAAAAACTTTGACGCAAATTAAAGGTGATCTCGATTTTGAACTCTAGCCCCATCCCCGGGCATGGACCCTGGGGCCCGAAATAATGGAAACAAAGCAAACCCATATAGGGTACCTATGGTGCAAACATAAATGATTTCTGAACATTGGTGTATGAGATATAAACCCCTAGAGAAACTTTAACCAACACTTTGACGCAAATTAAAGGTGACCTAGATTTTGAACTCTAGCCCCACCCCCGGACATGGACACTGGGGCCCGAAGTAATGGACCACTGGGTCTAACCATAATGTTGTAAACATGAATGCTTTCTGACACATGGTTGTCAAGATATAGATCTACAGAATATTAATCTTGGTAACTATTGTATTTTATAAATGTGTCCTAGATTTTGACCTCCAGCCCCAGCCCTAGAGTTTGGTGCCATGGAATTTAATTCAACCCAAAAGGGTATCTATGATCCAAATAGGAATACATTCCTATAAGTATTTGTTAATATATGAACTAATGGAAGAATCTAGAGAAACTTTAACCAAAACTGTGACGCAGATTAAAGGTGAACTAGATTTTGAACTCTAGCCCCACCCCGGGCATGGACCCTGGGGCCCAAAATAATGGAAACAAAGCAAACTACATAGGGTACCTATGGTGCAAACATAAATGATTTCTGACAATTGATGTTGGAGATATAGACCACTAGAGAAACTTTAACCAAAACTTTGACGCAAATTAAAGGTGACCTAGATTTTGAACTCTAGCCCCACCCCCGGGTATGGACACTGGGACCCGAAGTAATGGAAACAAAGCAAACCCCTATAGGGTACCTATGGTGCAAACACAAATGATTTCTGACCATTGGTGTATGAGATATAGACCAATAGAGAAACTTCAACCAAAACTTTGACGCAAAATGTAACTAACGAACGAACTAACGAACATACGAACGGACGAACGGCAAGACGAAAACTATATACCCCGTCGGCATAAATGCCGGGGGTATAAAAAAGTGCCTTGAGAGGCACGTATACCCCCGGCTGGTAGCCACCTATCCCCCCCCCCCTACCCCCTACCCATACAACCCGGCACATGCTCACCCTTGACAATGAATCTCAAATCCTCAATGTAAGACAGTACCCTTATCACCTCAAAGTACTTTGCATACAAACATGTGTATGTGTGTGTGGGGGGGGGGGGGTAGATTTAGAATGACAGATCTATTTTAGAGCAGTATACAGAGCAAACGTGTATACACAATCTAGGACAAAATCCACGGACATTGTGGGTCAGGTCCTCAGTCCTAGATTGTAATGAAAATAGAGTGCCATTCTTTAAATGGACCCTTGGGTCCGTCCCACCCCCATCTCTATGCATGGACCACTGGGTCTAACCATAATGTTGTAAGCATGAATGCTTTCTGACACATGGTTGTCAAGATACAGATCTACAGAATATTAATCTTGGTAACTATTGTATTTTATAAATGTGTCCTAGATTTTGACCTCCAGCCCCACCCCTAGAGTTTGGTGCCATGGAATTTAATTCAACCCAAAAGGGTATCTATGATCCAAATAGGAATGCATTCCTATAAGTATTTGTTAATATATGAACTAATGATACGAGAAGAAACTAGAGAAACTTTAATCAAAACTTTGACGCAAATTAAAGGTGATCTAGATTTTGAACTCTAGCCCCACCCCCGGGCATGGACCCTGGGGACCGAAATAATGGAAACAAAGCAAACCCCTATAGGGTACCTATGGTGCAATCACAAATGATTTCTGACCATTTGTGTATGAGATATAGACCACTAGAGAAACCTTAACCAAAACTTTGACGCAAAATGTAACTACAGTAATTTATCCGGTTTCGAATCTTATCCAGTTCCGAATCAAGTGGTCGTATCGTCACGAACTATACAGCAGCTGTTCGATTAAAAAACAAATATTTTGTATGGTCATGAAGCCCATCTTTTTCTCTTCCTCTACACGAAGTCAGATTTTGAAAACTTATCTGCATGCTAAAAATAAATCTGTTCTTCGAGATGACCTGTCGAATTAGAATGTATATTACACTTGTGAAATTATCCGCAATGTGCAATTTTCCGCAAAGTGCATGAACCTGGAACATTATTTTTTACACTTTTGGTTCCAACATACGTTTCAACATTAATTATAACACACCAAGAAAACTGAACTTCATTTATTGATTTTCTGTTGCGTAGGAGCTTGTTAATTTTATCTATCAATTTAGCTAGTTTCGGGTCAGTTAAAATCAATTGTGTCGACATAGTACATGCACTCGTAAATCTATTAATATCGCAGTACACGTCTTAGCACTAAACCGAAAGGAACTGAGGAGGGAGTGTTTAAATCCCAGTAATTTACTCCGTATTTTATTTGATGTGTAAGTGTGTGCGTGCGTGTATGCGTGCGTGCGTGCGTGCGTGTCGCCACAATACCACAGTTTTTCATTTGCAATGCAGTTTGTTTGAATTGATGCTTATCGTTCTAGTCCACAGCTATGGTCATGTCAGGACTTTGCCCCCATTTTATGGGACTTGTGCCCAAAATTCTCACCGCTGTGTCTGGTGTGGGTTCGAACCCCGCCCTGGCCATGAGAGACAAACCAAGTTCTGCTTGCGAGAGTGTCAGGTGGTTTTGTTTTTCTAGGGGTTCTCCCGTTTTTGTTCCACCTACTAATTGGTGCGTCTCATATGAGCTGAAATAATCATGACAGGGAACTTAAACTGAATAAAAAAATGAGCCCCAAGTTAGGATGCCCTGACATCCTAGTTTGAAACTAAACGTGCTTCAAATATAACCACACAACATAGCAAAGAAGGACAGACACTGGGTTCGATTCTCACGTTGAGCGCCGAGTTATGCTTTTTGGTAAGACAAATGCTCCTCATATACGTAATCTAGCAGCATCTCTCTCTCTCTCTCTCTCTCTCTCTCTCTCTCTCTCTCTCTCTCTCTCTCTCTCTCTCTCTCAAAATTCTTCCATTTATTATTTTGATTTCTTCTTTTGACACAGTAGTCTAGTGAGTAGCTGTTTCCCTAAAAGTGGCTATTCATTTACCAAAACTTAACTATATAAATGAATGTCCTCCCCCCACCCCCACCCCGCTGCCGAGTGGTGATTTCATTAACGCGTTTCATTCGATCGTCTCACCGCTGTGTTTGTTGTGGGCTCATGTGAGACAAGCTCTGCTTGAAGATGTGCCAGATATGTTTTCTTCTTTTTTTTTTTCTTGTGGTTCGCCCGTTTTCACCACACCAACTGACTTGCTCGTCTCATATGAGCTAAATGATCTAAAACGCAACTGACGTAAACTGACCCAAAATAGATAAATAAATAAATGAATACGCAAATACAACGACACAAACGGCATAAAACCGACACCAAAATACGAAACAAATAGACATTGGAATGGTCATTTGTATCCACGGCCCCTCTGGTTATAGCGGGGCGTTTTACTTTTCAGGTTTAAAAGCCCGGTACTGCGAGGTCATATTTGTGTTAAAATCCCTACTAAAAGCTCCGGCTCGCTGGAGGCTGACAATAATATGGAACAACAGCTGGTAGTTATTCAAATGAAAACATATGGGATAGGGGCTTGAATTTCTGTATGTGAATGTACAGGCGCCTTTAGCAATCAAATAAGAACATGCAAGTAATTAATTAAATGTTGAAATACAACTATTATCTAATTTGAATAAATGTGATGGCGGGAAAATAAAACCCCGGCACTGCCGGGACTCATCAGAGGTTAAATCACGACACTTTAGCCCCGCTGTGTCTCCGCTATACCCGACCCTAGGGGAGCCGGGGATACAAATGACTGATGCATTATGCATTTTGAATTTTCATTTTTAAAGTCCTGTAACGTTAAAGGCCCCGGCCCCACGGAGGCTGGCAATAATGAGGAACAGCAATTGAACAGCAATTGAGTTGTTCTTTAAATAAAATTTGTCTAATATGAATATGAATTCCATCGATATGAATTCCAGAACATTCAATCTCTCTCTCTCTCTCTCTCTCTCTCTCTCTCTCTCTCTCTCTCTCTCTCTCTCTCTCTCTGATGTTTCTGGGCCTGGATATTATTTTTCTCTCACGAAGCGGTCCTCTCTTTTTATTGGTATATATTACAATACGCAAAATAGTAAAATAGAATTTACTCTGTCCTAGATATGTTTTTCGGCCAAAATTAGATCCTGTTTTTTATTCAAAATATCTTACAGCAACCCCCGCCCTCTCCCTCCCAATAATAAAAATCAAATGGTCGTTTTCTTAAGCAGGTGATTCTTTGTGCAGTCGATCTGCATCGCGAACAAAACATGCTGTCTGGATTTCTAGTCTAGTTGACATACTCCTGTTAGATACTCCTGTTTGTGCAACATTTAAGCTGTGTTTGAAATTCAATCAAACAGGTGAAAGTTAAACTCATAAAACATCAACAACAAAACAAACAAACAAACAAACAAAAATGAAAATAACCAATGCATAGTCCATGATCAACTGCAAAAATCTGGAGCCAGTAACGCCATTATCGACTTAGAACATGTATTTGTTTTCGATTGACGCCAATATCCAGAACGTAAGTTATACGTCGTATACATGTACACAGTTTTTGGGCACTTTTACTATCTGAAATGGTAAACTGTGTGTAAGTCTTGCTTTATAAAGAAGTAATGAAGCTACAAAATCAAAATCATAACGCAATAGCGCCAGTGAGTTTCTTGTTTAAAAATTATCGCAAGTGATTCGGAACTGGACAAATGATTCGGAACTGGTTAAATTGGTGGTCTGCTTTAAAGCCATCGTGTGGCACACAGAATATTCACAATTAATCAGATTGAAGTTTATTATTTAGAAGAAGGACTATACTTTCTAATGGTAAGGTCGAAACTTAATTTGCTCAGAGCAATTATCTGGAAACCACTTCGAAAAAAAAGTGAACCGGAACTGGATAATTTACTGTAACGAACGAACAAACGAACTAACGAACGAACGAACATATGAACGGACGAGCGGACGAACGGAAAGACGAAAACTATATACCCCGTCGGCATAAATGCCAGGGGTATAAATATGAAAAAGTTGATATATTATATAGACCAATTAACAAAACCATCATTTATTTTACTACCTTAGTTGGTAAATCAAAGCAGGTGTCGTTATTTAGGTCCCGGGCAAACATCAGGTTAGACTTCAGTAGGTCCTTCTTTGTGGTGGTTCCATATGGAACCTTGAGATGGTTAACCCCTGCAATAAAGAAATAATATACATAGGGAACACTTGTTTTACATTATGCTTAAACAAAGACAGATATCAGCTGTGCAAACTGCACAGACCATGTCCATAAAAGAATTGGCATGAAGCCGAGTTGAGCAAGCAAGGTACCCCACTATCAATTTACTTTTTTAAAGTGTCCAAACATCGACTAAGTTACAGTTGCTTAATATAAGTGACAAAAATCAATCTGGGGCTTATCTCCAATTTACCATACCATATCTTCAAATCATGGACACAATATCTGTAAAATTTCAAAAGAATCTGTATTAAACTGTAGGAGGAGTTGATCACACAAACTATCAACTGTATATTCACTTTATAAAGAATTAAAAAAAAATATCTCCCACAGAAGGGGCCCCAAGCCACTTGACTTTATCTAAAAGAAAAACAAAAACGGGGGTTCTCTCAAGTTTTATAATATACAAACCACACACCAAATTTGAAGATTTTAATCCCTATGAAGCCTGGCCGTATGCTAAACGTAACTCATGCACTGGACGCACTGCACTCCCTGTACGAAAAGAACAAAACCAATATGCCCCCACCCCCCCATCTTCTTCGAAGCTGGGAGCATAAAACTAAAAAATGAGGCGCCTCGTGGGAAAACCAACAATGTGGTTTTCGAACAGGTCTGACTCAAATCGACCTGTACAGGTACAGAAGCAGGCTAGAAGCATGAAATTTTGGAGTTAAGTAGAGGAGGAATTCTACTATCCGAGTAGCTAAAACAAAGGCGCTGATCAGCTTCGCGGTTACCGCGAACCTGATCTGCGCCTTTGTTTTCGCCTATGCAGATTGTTGGTTTTCCCATGGGGCGGCTCAAATTACTGTACCTGGCTCGGTTACAAATGAGTGTGTTGGTCGGCAGCCGGCAGTGCAGGTCTTGTCAGTCAATCTGACGTATTTGGTCACGAGGGATGTTGTAAGTTCAAACACTGTATTGAAACCACTAATTGTTGGTACGTTGTACTGGCACAAGAATAAAAGAAAGAAAATCGTATTTTAATAGAACAGAAAAAAACACAATTAGATTACATTTAAAATCCCAAACCAACACACCAGGTGGGAATGGAAAGAACAATATACTAAACATCAGATAAAAATATCAATATGAATAAATAGCAAGATGGTATCTCTTTAATATTATCAGCAAGGGAAGCCACCCTTCTAGCTTCCTCGCGACAAGTAGTACCCGGTTACGCACAGTACCAGCACCATTGGACCCATGCCTGTGGACGTGGCGCTTTAACCTTTAACTCAATGTTACGTCTTACGCCTGAGTTCACTATTAACCACCGGCAACGGTAAGTTTTCAACATCGACCTGTCGCTCCGAATACACGCATCACAAAAACAAGCCTATGCAAAGAACAGTGTTTTTTCGGCCGTAAAACTGATGATTTCAGTTAAAAAATATTTTCAGCATTTCTGCTCAAATCATTCATCTTGTAAATACACAATGCGGTTCTCAGGCGAACCCAAAACCTGTGTTTAGTTCAAAAATAAGAAAAAAGTGCACATCCCATAAACGTTGTGTATAACGGGGTAAACATTCCACGGATATGTTTGTCTGGTGCGTAGTTTACGTCTAATTTACGGGAGAGTGAAACAATAGCTATTCTAACACACCTCGCCTATATAGCCAATGGTAAAAAACGTGTTATATTGTGCAACAATTTCACTGGGCGAATAAGCGTGACGTTACTTTGCGGCATTTGTGACGTCAGCTATCCCACAAAGCAGCGTTAGACGGTGAAACGTCGTTTTAGAGCACAACAAACGTAATAAGTGTGTGTAAATACCAGCATTGCAGTCAAATAGTTGGCGGGATATCTGCAATGCAATGGCGGAAAGCTGAACGAAATCGACGGTTTCAGCAACATTTATTCCGTTTATTGTGTGTTAGAATCGAAATAGATCAGCTCAAGTGCGTGAATTGTTGAGTAATAATTCACTGTTTATCGGTCAGTTGTAAGAAGATAAATCACTCGCGCTACGCGCTCGTGATTTGATCTTCTTTACAACTGACCTCCAAACAGTGAATTATTACTCAACAATTCACTGTTAGAGCTGATCTATTTCTTAAGTAATACCTGTAGTGGCAGGTCGTAGAAAGCAGTCCCATCTGGACTCCATTGTAATGCCAGTGATGGGGCTGGCTGGGCGTCCACCAGGTCATCGCTACTTATCTGGAGAGTGTCAACGTAATCTATATCACTGAACACAGTCTGAAGAGAAAAGGAAATCACACCCACGCAATTTATACTGATTTTAACAGCTGTAAAAACCGAAAAATTTACTGTCGTGTTTTGGTAATTGTCTTCATTGTAATCAAAACATAGATTGTGGGTATACGTTAGAACTGCTCCGACGGGTACACACAATCAATGTTTGGGATGAAAAATAGGAAAACGAAGTATAACCCTTTATATCATAAAGCAACGTGGAGTGACAATGTAAATAGAATAACACTGGCCAAAGTCTGAAGATACAAGGAAATAAAGAAAGAACATAGGTGCAACATGACATAGGCGTGGTCATGGCTATGTTTTTACATGAAGTATTATAGTAATAGCACTCAAAGCGTATCAAAACAAACAGCGTATCAAAAACAAACAGCGTATCAAAAATGTAGCATATAAAACAAATTCTTTTTTACGTTTTTATCACAATGTCGTACATGTAACGAGTCTGGGATTTCATACTTTTGATCTGTGCATACCGTTCTTGAATTTTCTATCTTTGTCCAAAAGTGCACCAAACCAAACATATTTCGGGTCCCATCCATTAGGGCCTAAAGAAATAGATGGGCTGTTTGTGTCTTCAGGCAAAGCTTATACGCTACTGACTGATCAACTGATTACTGCTTGAGCCTGCCCAGGAAAAGTGATTAAGTCAAGCAATCCATATATAAGATTTATAGTGGTTTAGTTGGGTGGTTATATTTGAAGCAGTTTTGGATGTCATGACATCCAGATTTGGGGTAAAGACCAATAAAATGGAGGCAACGTCGCAACAAAACCATAGCTGCTGACTGGGACGTTAAGCATCAATTCAAGCAAGCAATCAAACAAACAAACACATAGCCCTATGGTTAATTTTCGAATATCATAATTGATTTTGCTGTAAATGAGTAAGTTTTATCTGAAAAGTCCACTTACTGGAGTGTATATCTGAATGTCATAGCTCGCCACCCATATTTGAGTATTTGAGTAATTTATACCAATACCAAAGGTCTCATTGACAATGAGAGCCCCTGACAGTATCTCATTAGTGTCTCTAACTTGGACGGTTATTGAGATAGTGAACTGGTCCTCCGTCACATTGTCCAATTTCTGTCTATTACACATGTTTTCGAGGAAGAGGACTGCGTGGTCGTCTACACTGTCATCAAGCCTGTAGAGAAAATGAGAATTTTTTCGAGACATTAAAACCTAGTCACCATTAAAATGTTTTCGACTGAACAACATGGGAACTAAGAAGGTACAAATAGGCAACAATATGGAAAATGCGCAATCAGAAAAAGATTCCCACGCCAAAAACCTAGGTGGGAAAAAAATAAATTAACAATCAGGTACTTATACCATGAAAACATATCGTAAGCCGAATGAGCAGCTATTTTCCCAATAGATGGCCACTCAATTACCTAAACTTAACTAAATGTATTATAACATACATAAGGCGCCAACAGCACAAAAATTTAAACACCAAGACATAAAACAATAAGAACCACCACAGGAGTATCGCCTTGGAACGATCAGTAATATAAAATTACTGGTGGGCTTAAATCGATTTTACAGGTACCTAAGATACATGTACATGTAAGAAGATACATGTACATGTAAGAAGATACATCTACATGTATTTGCTTGGAGTGACAAAGTTCTTATATCCATGATTTTAATGTTATAGCTTAAACAAATTGGCTGCAGGTGCCGAATAAAATAACATAAAAATAACATACTCATAAAATGAATTGAAATAAAACGGCCTAGCAAAATATTTTTTGAAAACCAGTCAATATTAATCGCGCCGTGAAAACATATCTCCGTTGTCTACGCGAGTAGTCACTTTTTCCATAAATCCACAACGTGTATGGTCTGTGCGTCAAAGGCGAATACACTGAACCGCTTTGCGATAATAGTGACTTCAGACATTCAAACAAATCTTTCTGATTACCCACAGCACAGCGGTACGTGAATGTCTAAATCTATTTACCATGAAGACATTGTTACTGACTGTATATTCCCTTCCTGCGCACACAGTACATTCTCCCCGACGTCTTTGATTTTCGCGCCACAAAATTTGAGATTGGACGAGGTCAAGGTCGAGGGTATAGGGACCTCTATAACCATCGGTCCGCCGGTGACGTTGCGCTGTGTCGTCACAGTGACGTCAAACTCAATGGAGCTCCCCGACTCAAACATGTTAGTAGGACATTTATTTGTCAATTGGAAATCGTAGTCTACTGAATCCTACAAGTATTAAAGGAAATAATTAACACTGTGCGTGATATGTACGTGATGCATAAAATGTTTTCGTCCAAATATAAAATCACTGCATTCGCCCATGACTAGTTGATATGGACATATATGTTTTCATGAGTAAATTGCATTTTTGCCTGATAGTACAGGTCTCGGCAATCAACACGAGAGTGGCGTCAAAGATTTACCGTTAGAAATGTAAATGGTATGTCAAATGTATTTATTTCATTCATATTTCTATATTTACATTTTTCTAAAACCTCCTTAGATGAACCATTAGATGTTCATCTGTGTTCATACTTCCATGAACACAATTGTGTCACGCGACGTGACGTAATCCAAACTTGACGTCAAAAACACGAATCTCGCCAATCTGATTGGACGTTGTAAACGTCGACGCCGTTCCGCTGTTTGAACACACACTGTGTGTAGATTCTCTGTTTGCTGGTAAATGTGACCGCCTTGGTGATTTTTCAACAAGCGATAGAGAGAAATGAATGTAAATATAAGCAATGAAATTAATTTTTCTGTTGTTCATGGAGCTATGAACCGCAGTGGGTCGCTAGCAAAGCTTACATGAACCCCTTCGGGGTTCATTCACTTTGCACGCGACCCACTGCGGTTCATAGCTCCATGAACACCAGAAAAATGAAATTCATTTCTTAAAACGATAAATCTGGTATGACGTCACTCTCATGTTGACTGCCGAGCACTGTAACAACTTATAACAGAAATCAACAAATCAAGGGTCAATTCTGACATGTAATAATAATGAAAATAAATCAACAAGCGTCAATACTTACCGGAAAAGGTTGGTCTGCATCTATTGTGATAGTTTTCTCCTGAATTCCGGCGCCAGCCACGTTTATTGTCATTTTATGCTGGTCGCTTGCATTTATGTTCTCGTCCATTATAACCATGAAAGTGACGGCTAACGTCAGCTTATTTTTATCAGTTCCTTCCTCGTCATTGAACCCGTAGTTGCTCAGTCTGAAAAAATATGTAAGATGTTAAAAGGGCAGGCGTGCTTACTGCATATGTTACAAACAACGACATAAAGCGCCTCACATTGCAATCGTAATTGAGGATTGTACTATAATTTCAATTGGTACATGCAAAAAGTTAAAATCTTTTGAATAAAATATTTCAGTACATGTCTGAATCTGCAGTTGAACAGTTTACTGGTGAAACGCCAATGGGTGACATTATTTCACACATGTATAATTCACTATCGTTTTTAGTTACATGTTAAACAGCAGTCACACATTAGCGTATAACCCAAACGCGCGCCGAGCGTATGAAAGATCTCAACACGCTGAAGATTTTGGACGTATAAAAATTAATTTGTTCCTTTAACTCGCTTAAGCAGTCACACATTAGCGCGTGACTGAGGCGTGTGCCGGACGTATAAAAATATCAAAGTTTTGGAGTACATTTGTGTTACGTCCCATACACGCTAAGCACGCGGTATAGGCGCGTAGCAAACGTTCAACGCGCGTTTCACATACGCTACTGAAGAAATATCTCATAAAATCGGAACGTGCATGTAGCGTACACTGGCGTGTCTAAAACGTGTGCCAAACGTGTTCAAAGTGTATTTAACGCGACTGTCAAGTGCGTGGAACGTATTCGAAGCGTATAAGACATGCCCCCGGGACACGCCGAGGTTCTAGAAAATTTTTAAGCACGCTTAAATTTTTGTTTTAGTCCAAACGCGCACGAAACGCGCACAATCTTTTAGCGACGTATAGCGACGCGCGCCGGACATACACCAAGCGCATCCAACGCTCACGTAACGCGTTACTAATGTGTCTCCTACGAGCTCCTGACGTAGGTTGACTTTTACATTTTTAGCAACACGCCCGGCGCGCGTTTGGCTTATACGCTAATGTGTTAAAGCACAAAATAAGAGCACATGTGCATCTCATCTCATTAAGTTCTACGAAACTATGAAACATTACATAAACGTGTAGACGCCTGTATCTGTCGGTCCGTCCGTTATTGACGACGTTAATGTCACAATGGGCTCCGATATGTCACATTGGATATTCGTGCCTTTGAACGTCTGTCGAACGGAGATGAGACTTAGCGCTGGTTGAGCCCCATTTAATGGCACTGTGGTCAAATCAACCGTGATCTGCTTCTCAAGTTTCTCTACAAAACAGTTTGCACATTCTGGTCATTCAAATATGAGCCACCGAATGGGAAAACAAACAATTACGGGATCCGACACAGACATACAGACAGACATAGAAGAAGGCTAGACGCTTGAAATTTCGGATTTACGAAGAAAAGGGTGTAGTGAAAACAAAGACGCTGATCAACTTTGCAATTACTGCACAGCTGATCTGCGTCTTTGTTTTCGCATATGCATGTTGTTGTTTTTCTGAAGCGGCGGCCAATATTTTAAGGCCTGATTAAGGCCTGTTTACACATTCACGATTTTTGGCCCGCACGATTCGCCACGATTTGTAAAATCGTCGTGTACCGTGGTGATTCGAAGTAGAAACGTGGTGAATCGTGGTGAATCTTGATGAATCGCGATGATTCGGGAAATTCCGCGGTAGCGCTACGGAAATTTTAAACTGTTTAAAACATTCGTGGCGAATCGTGGTGGTTATTGGGCGTTGCCTAATTCGTAGCGCAACCGTCGCGGAATCGTGCTTATTCGTACTGACACCGTAGCTATATTCGCGGCTATCCGTGAGGGATCGTAGCCAGTCGTGGAATCATTGACACCACGAATTCTCACGATTCACCACCGTAATTGTGTACGGTTGTCCTACGAATAATCCACGGTTTCGCTACGGAGCTCCACGATTGGCTCGACCAAGACCGTATCGAACCGTACAAGCACCGTGAGCATTCGTTGTACCACCGTGGTCAATCCTCATTGACCGTAGCGTTGCCGCCATGAATCGTCATTGATTCATAGCGATACCTTACAGACACCGTAGTAATATCGTGGACATTCTTACTGGAATCGTAGTGACACTGAATATTTCCACTTTTCGCCACGATTCATACCGATCCATCCCGATTTTTCTGACCATGAGAAATCGGGGTGAATCATGGTGAATCGTAAAGAAAATCGTGAATGTGTAAACGGGTCTTAAACCGATAAGTCCGATAGTATCACTTTCATTTTAATGGTTTCAGTGGTGATTTTAACTTTTTGTGTCATTTTCCGATGACATACGTCTAAAATAGCCGCAGGTGGGACGTCGCGTTCTATGGTGTTGACAACTGTGCCTATACTTGTTGCATATGTCCCATCACTGGAGGCGTCATATTTTTGAAGGATTCAGTGGTAAAGTATGTTTGTTTCCCTATTTGACCAGATGAAACAGCCTGTGTCGCAAAATTCACAAATAATGCATGCGTATGAATATTAATCCATGTGTTTATTAGTGTTTCGGGCTAGCTTCTCTAAGAATTCAGAAGCATGTATCATTTAAAAGAAAGACTAACTGGTCACGATGATGTTGCGTAAATTATACGCCCGACATTATCAGGAAAACATGTCCGTGTAATTTACACCCCACTGAACCCCACTTTAATGTAGCATAACTGGGGTTGCAGGGGTTTACCTATTTTTCTTATCTTTGCTCCAAAACATAAATTGTGGGTACTCGTTAGAACCGCCTCGGGGTGTACCCACAATCGTAAATGATAAAAATATTTCGTCTACGAGTGTGGGTACACACCGAACGGTTCTAACGAGTACCCACAATCGTAGACGTAATATTTATATCGGTGTACGTCACGAAATGTATCGGAGTGCTCGTTAGCCAGCTTATCTACCACAATTTATGTTTGGAGCAAAAATTTTTTTTTTTTATTTTTCACAACTTTTTAAAAATCTGTATTTTACATGGGGGCGGTTTCGTTATGTGTCGGTACCGAGCTCCTTATATTTCTATCACTAAAGTCCAATTCGCATGCGCCAAAAATACACACGTGTAAATATACTCCGGTGTGCAAATTTTACTCGGGGTAAGTAAATGGCGCATGCGAACGCAAATACACACCGGAGTATATTTACATATGGGTAAATTTACTCCTGGGTCTGACAAGATGCAAATTTTATTTTTACAAATACACACGTGTAAATTTACTATTATGTCCCATGCGAACGCAAAGTAAAATTTACCCATGAGTATTTTTATTTCAAGTCAATATTCTGCTCTTAGATAACAAATTTTCACATTTTTTGTTCATAACTGATTATATGACAGTTGCTGAAACTGTGGACATTGTTGCTAAATAAGAGTTTATTGCCATTCATAACATTTTAGATCATATGGAGTGCAAACAGCCACACTGTTTCTTCATCATTCTTGGTTAGGATTCTTGGGGCATTTTAACAGTAATTCCTTGTGAAAGGATGAAAAAAGGGAACTGTATAACTGCTAAGGTTATGCCTGACCATTAAATGATTCCCCTCTGCTGCCAAAGTCTACATGAACACCTTGAAGCAGCCTCTTCTTGTTTTGCAAATACAGAAAACTTAAATGAACAGGTTTTAATCCAGAAATGATAAATTTACCTACAAAAATACTCCTGGCGATAAAACCCATGCGAACGCAATTTAAATATACTCTCAGGTTGATTTGCACACCGGAGTATAAATACACACCGGAGTATATTTACACGCGTGTATTTTTTGCGCATGCGAATTGGACTTAAGACACCGCGGCCACGGCCCTATCCCTGAGTAAGTAAGGTAGAAAATATCGACCAACATCAATTAAGCTTTCGAGTGATTAAACCAAAAATTCTGGGTTTCCTGACCAGGTCCGACACAAACCATGTTACAAATCGATTGAAAATAGCTTAAAGCTTGTAAATTCAGATTAAGAAAGACGTGATATTATACTTGCTAAGGAGCGAAAACAAAGCCGTAGATCAGCTGTGCAACAGCTGATCTGCGCCTGTTTTCGCACAGGCAAAGATCCTGTTTTCTGAAGCGGTGGCTCAATTGATGTTTCCCTGGGCCCAGAATTACAATGCTTTCTTAAAGTTAAGGCCTACCTTAGTTAAGGTGACAAATTTTGACTCGATATTTTACCGTTAAAATCATTAACTGTTTTCACGAAAATATACAGGTGTGTAAAACTATATGTCATTTACATAATCAAACCGATAAGTTTTATTTCATTACGATTTAAATGCATCTTTTTGTATGCTGAAATTTGTCACCTTAACTAAGGTTTTCCTTAACTTTAAGGGAGGATTGTAATTTTGGGCCCTGGTTACTACCTGGCATTTCTATATCCACTGCCACTTCTTCAACAAATCCCGGAGACACAGCAGGGACATCATCCGGCTGGATTTGGACAGCATCAGCGCCCTGAAATGTCGCCAGAACACTGTCCTTATGTTTCTAAACTAAAACATGAACCTGACTTTAAAGTCCAAACAGGGCTATTGTACGCCACAAAGAATTATACAGCAGTGAAACAGTAAACTAGACTATGTGAAGGTTTTTTTTCCATACCAGTGGAGTGACTCCTGGAGATACTACGTGAACAAAACGAGTCCGTCGATACTTTATTGTGAAGAAAATAATGTTTTTTTTTTTTTTTCGTATCTCAAAAAACAAATGCAAAAAAATCTCAACTGAGCCTTTATGATAATTTTGACAAAAACTGTCTATTGCAAGGGGCGTGATTCTGTGATGCCGTGTATAAAAATGATCGTAAACGTACCAGTTCAGGGAGATTCGTTGTGATGGCAGTCAGTACAAAGGACGTGACCCAGATTTCATCCGAGTTGATATCGACCCCTATCCCAATGGTGTACTGGTTGTTGACAATGTCCTGAGTGGCTCGAGAAAGAAAAGTTATTTCCACCACGATGTCATAGGAGGCCGGTTCGGGGTTGGACGTCTGTGATTCTGTGGAGGGCGAAAGTAATATAAGATGGTGTGAGTCATGAGGTTGTAAAAGGTTGGAAATTGGTATCGTTTTACATATTAAGATAATCTCGGACAGCTTATATTTTGTATAGGCCCATTCACAAAGCTGATGTGTGCATTCTGACTATTAATTTTGTAGATCTATTGCATAGCAGGAAAAAATGACTTGGTGCGACTTACATGCACAAATCCGAGATGGTGAAACTTACCTTTGTTTATAAGTGGACCTATTTGCAATTCTCCAGACGTCTTTAAAGGGCACTCATGTTGGATAACCTCATTCTTGGCAAAGTTCATTTGGTACGCATATGCCTCGCCAGCGCTTTTTAAGCGGATTCGTGTCACGAAGATGTCCTTCGTATCGTCCATTTCTAGTGCTTCTATTTTTAGCGTTGATTGCACATAGGGAATCCTTATTGTGACGTCAACAGTGAGGGGTTCCCCGATAGTAATGGTGGAAACGTCTTGGGAAGTAACGGATGGTTCGTCTGAGAGGGTCTGTGCGAGAATAAATAATATTGTGGCTTTTACTTGGATTTCTATTGAAATAAGATTGTGTTCTTGTTCTTGTTGGCAAAGGCGAGTACTTGACTTATGGTGATATGATATAAAACTAAGAGATCACGCACTGTATACAGGTATATAACTAATAACAGTTTATCTGTTGTCATATCTTAAAAAACGATTGTAGCAAAGTACGTTTGGAACAGACGGGGTGCAGTTAGTTTAGATCAGTTTACACGCACTCCGTTACACTTCGTACCTCGCTCCGTGGCGGAACACCAACAAGAGTGAGTTACTGTAGCCTGTCTACAGTTAGTACTGCTTTCTCACAAACTGTCAATGGAATTGGTACAAGTAACTTTGACGTAGAAATTCTTAGAACCTAGTACTAATAATTATCGTTATTTACCGCCACCGCTTGAGTCAATGTGAAGCTATCCTGACTTATCCAGATGTAGTCGCCATATTCCATACCAGAGCTCGTCATGAAGGCATCCCCTTCTCCGTAGCTCCCTAATGAGGTCATGACAACTTCGTACACAATCGTCACCTAAACCAATTAGAACAAGCTTTTGGATGAATGGTTGATGTGTTTGTTTGTATTTGGATTTAACGTCCCAGGGAACATTTTTGCAGTTATTTCGGGACAGAGATGAACGTCCCGAAGCATAGGTTTTTAAATTTGTTTGATGGTATACAATAATACAAGATTCAAAAAATTGTTATGGGTAAAGTTTTGTTGTCATTTATTCTTGAAAAACTCCGTACATTGCCAGTATAAGCCCATCTCAGTTCCCTTAATTCAAAAAGGCATTATGAAATGATAACCAAACACCTGAACACGGCGCATCACATGACATGACATGATATTGCATGACATGACACAAGTTTTGGTTTCGTTGGGGGACTGGATAGCGTAGTGGATAACGCACTGGCTTGTCACCTCTGCGACCCGGGTTCGAATGTGGCAGGATAGTGGTCGCCCGTCTCCAGTTTCCTCCACCACGTTTGACAACATAACACCAACATGTGCCTTCAAGAACGCGTATATAAGTTCCAAGAGCATTATGTGTAATAAAAGATGTAAATAAATAAAGTTTAAATCTCGTTTGATAGTACTTATCTATCTCCTTAATGTTTTCACTGTTCTTAAAAGAACTCAGTTTTTTACGTTTTATTTTCATTGTGTAGAACCTGTTCGAACCCAAACAATTTTTATAACATAAGTGAGCTGCCGCATGGGAAAACCAACAATTTGCATAGGCGAAAACAAAGGCGCAGATCAGCTTCGCGGTAACTGCGAATCTGATCAGCGCCTTTGTTTTCGCTACACGTATAGTACAATTCCTCTACTTTCTTAATCCAAACTTTCCAGCCTCTAACCATCTTCTGTGACTGTACAACCCGGTTTGTGTCGGACCTGGTCGGAACCCAAACTGTTGGTTTTCTCATGCACAGGCTCATTAGTATTTTTCACCTTATAATCTGCCTCATCTGTGCTGGTTCCCGACACAATGTTAACATTACCAAGTGTAAAGACTCCCCTGGAATTGTAGAGTACTGCGTCCTGAAATTAAACGCCAACCTCAATAAATCCCAATTGTAATACTTTTTTTTTTCATTGTACTTATTACTGCAATAAACTGCACTGCTGATCAGCGCCGTTGTTTTCGCTTTAAGGATATTTAAGGCTATCTACAATGTCGTGACACTCTACCATACATGCACAATCATTAGAACAATCATGATAACACTTGCCGAGCGGTCTAAAATGCCATTTAACACGCTGTCTCCCGATGTGATGTTTGTCCCTTCCCTAAATCGAGAAATTTTGTCACCAAATCAGTAGGTCGGCCATCCAATTCACTGATTTTACAGAAATCCTCCTTTATGGACACAGTCATTCTGTACAACAGTTTCTATGGTTACCCGAACTGTCGGGGCTACCAACACGGTTGACATTCATCTAATCGGTGGGGCAGTTGACTGTTGAGGGATGCAATTATGTTTAACAAAACAAAAAGAAACATTTTTATCAAAATGGCGATTGTCTCCATTTTAAAAACTGACTTACCGAAGTTGTATACTCTTTTCCCGGGTACAGCGTCTCTGAGTCCCATTGCCCTTCCGATATATCCAGCTCACCACCTTTCGTCTTGCTCACCACATTGCTCACCGCCAAGACTGTTTCGTTCACCGACGGTAGAAGTTCGATCACTACGCCTGTGGTGGATTCATGGAAAATTGCTTCTAGCGTCATGGTGCTCTTCATTCCGATTCCCAGTGTGGATGGGTCTGCTGCGCCCTTAATCAGTGACAAGGTTGTTTCCGTCGGCTTTGCTCCAGATGCTTGTGTAATATAAGAATCTTATATGGTGTTCTGTTCTAGATGGAAGTTTCCAACCCAAGGGATGACCGTGCTGAGCGGAACCGAGGCTCCGCCGAGGTTCCGCTCAGCACGGTCATCCCGAGGGTTGGAAACTTCCATCTAGAACAGAACACCATATTAGATTCTTTTTCTTGCACAACAAACCCCAAAATCTGGTTTATTTCAAGGTTTTGCGTATTTTTTTAGCCTGGGTGAGAACACCTGGGTGAGATGCAATTTTATCACTCAGGCAAAAAGTGTGGCAATTTCTGTCTGGTGTGCAAGAATAAAAGGAAATGGTCAAACGAAATAAAACAAACTCGATCATTAGTCAGACAGTCTAGTCAAACATCCTATTCATCTATGAAAGCCATATATGAAATGTGTTTTAGGCAATATTCATGTCATAACCTGTGATTTGAATAGACAAA
Organism: Rugalucina vietnamica; assembly: GCA_964017185.1. Taxonomy (NCBI): domain Eukaryota; kingdom Metazoa; phylum Mollusca; class Bivalvia; order Lucinida; family Lucinidae; genus Rugalucina; species Rugalucina vietnamica. The sequence goes on from OZ024875.1 coordinate 47,369,791, forward strand.
ACTGCAGGTAGTGATGCGAATGAAATGAACGAACTGGTAGACTAAATGCGCTTTATGGTCATTTGGTAGGACTCTTTTACGCGCACTAGTCTTATTTGTACAATGGCTCAATGGCTTACCAATAAGAAATGAGTGTGTAAAACAATCAAATAACAATCAAAACGGAGGAAAAGTAAAAACCGACAGTGTGACAGGTTCTTCTGATGGCTATAGCCATTAAAATTTTTATAGTATGCCATATTCGATATTCTAAGGTCTCATACATAACTGGTTTTCGGGGTTTCCGTCCAGGTTCGACATAAGCCGGACCGTTCAGTCACAAAAGAAGGATAGATGTTTGAAATTTCGAATTTAAAAAGAAAAGGGATTTTACTATCTGTGCGGCGAAAACGACGACGTTGATCAGTTTCTGTACAGCTGTTCTGCGTCTCTTTGTTTCCACAAAGGCCATTTGCTATAAGATTTAAGGGTTTACTTAATACTTACCAAAGTATGTAACAGTAGACAGGAGAACGCACATCAAGCGGCATAATGCCAAAGTGGCGTCCATTCTGGTACAAATTCTAATTCCTGCATAAATTGAAAAAATAAATAAATAAAAAAAAAATGTCACCACCATTTTAGTAGACATCAATGTCATTTAAGCTATTTTAATGCTTTTGACTATACAAATGAGCCGCCCCATGGGAAAACCAACAATTTGCATATGCGAAAACAAAGACGCAGATCAGCTTCGCGGTAACCGCGAAGCTGATCAGCGCCTTTGTTTTCGCTACTCGGATAGTACAATTCCTCTTCTACTTCAATCCGAAAGTTCAAGCTTCTAGCTCTTTTCTGTGACTGTACAAGTCGGTTTGTGTCGGACCTGTTCGGAAACCACATTGTTGGTTTTCCCACGAGGCAGCTCAAATATTATAGTATTTACACGCAAAACTGCGATTCTCTAGGAATAGAGCTTTCGTCACGTGATACGGGTCATGATCTTGTATCTTGTATCATGGCGAAATCTTAAAAATGAAAATAAATAAATTGAAAATTTCCCATGTAACAGCAGTCACACATTAGCGTATAAGTGAAACGCGCGCCGGGCGTGTTGAGAAAATACAAATTTCCACATACGCATGACGCACGTCGGAGACACGTCCAAGGCGCGTTAAGCGCGCGCTGGGTACGCTTGGTGTACGTCCGGCGCGCGTCGCTAAAAGTCAGCGCGCGTTTCGTGCGCGTTTGGGCTAAATAAAATTTTAAACATGCTTAAAATTTTTCTAGAAGTTGGGCGTGTGTCGGGCGTGTGACCTACACGCTACAAGTACGTTCCACGCGCGTTACAGGTACGTTGAATACGTTTCGAACACGCCCAGCACACGCCGGGCACACGTTTCAAGCACGTCGTATACGCTACGTGCGCGTTTCGATTTTAACCGGATGCTGGTTTGGGCGAGTGTGGAACGTGCCTGTAACGTGTGTCAAGCGTGCTTGGAGGGCGCATGAAACGCATACAGCGCGTCAGTAGCGCGTGCCTAGCGTGTCTGGGACGTACGGCAAACGCACTCCAAAACTTTGAGATTTTTATACGTCCGCCACACGCCTCAGTCACGCGCTAATGTGTGACTGCAAAAGCGAGTTAAATGAACAAATTAATTTTATACGTCCAAAATCTGCAGCGTGTTGAGATTTTTCATACGCCCGGCGCGCGTTTGGGTTATGCTCTACTGTGTGACTGCTGTTTTACGGCTGTGAGTAAATGGTCGGTTTGTGCATATAGGCAAAGTACAAAAGGTAAAAATTAACTACTGACTGAGCAACATAATTATGGTTACTCGTTAACCGCTAATAATAAGGTCTGAGTCTGCCCTGGAGAGCTGTAAATTGGACAATGGTCCTCCATTACTTATTTGAAGTTGTGATAAGTATTTTCAGCGTTTACGGTAAATGACTTTCTACGTTCGAGATATCACAAACTAACAATCTGTAAATATGTTAAGCTTTAACTATGTTAAAATAAAGCTTAATTAAACACTCTGTATACTCACGATACATGTATAATAATCTGTGTGTTCTGTGGCTGCCTTAACTATATACAAGTATTTCACCGAACTCAAATGTTGAAGTTCTCGAATCATTACGAAAACTTGCCCACGGATGCTATAAACAGAGTTTTTTTTTAACTTTAAAAATTGAAAATTTTGATATTTTTCTTATTTTTCCTCAAAACATAGATCGCCGAGGCGGTTCTAACGAGTACCTACAATCTATGTTTTGGAGCAAAAATAAGAAAAATAGGTATACCCCTGCAAACCCCAGTTATACTATATAAAAGTGGGGTTGAAGGGGGTGGGTATACATTTCATGGACATATTTCCCCGATGAATAAGCTTAAGCACTCTTATCTGTATACTCACGATATAATAATCTCTGTGGCTGCTTTAACTATATACAAGTATTTCACCGAACTCAAATTTTGAAGTTCTCGAATGTATCCAAACGCTCCTCTGTTTGAAAATCCATCCTATTCATAATCAGCCAGGTGGAACTTTCACTTGGAAAGAGTTTTCAATTATTAAAATTTGAAATATGGATGGCTAGTCAATAGTATAGTTAAACAAAACCTCTGGGGAATCGAAAAATCGAAAACGTCATGCATCTGAATATTGCCTCATTATACATTCTACCTGAAATGCCATATGAGCCGCGGCGTGAGACAACCGGGCCTCTGGGTTTCTGACGGTGAAACGTCGTTTTAGCGCACAACAAACGTAATAAGTGTGTGTAAATACCAGCATTACAGTCAAATATTTGGCGGGATATCTGCAATGCAATGGCGGAAAACTGAACGATATCGACGGTTTCAGCAACATTTATTCCGTTTATTGTGTGTTAGAATCGAAATAGATCAGCTCAAGTGCGTGAATTGTTGAGTAATAATTCACTGTTTGTCGGTCAGTTGTAAGAAGCGCTACGCGCTCGTGATTTGATCGTCTTTACAACTGACCTCCAAACAGTGAATTATTACTCAACAATTCACGCACTTGAGCTGATCTACATGTATTTCTTAAATAAACAACACTGAAAGTGACATAAAACGAGAAATAGACCTAGACACAACAGAACTACCGCATTGGAACGGTCAGCAATAGAAATTGAGCGGCATCGTGAGAAAACCTGTGCACCTAAAGAAGATGGCTAGAAGCTTGAAATTTCGGATTTAGGAAGAATTGTACTATCCGTGTAGCGAAAACAAAGGCGCTGATCAGCTGTGCAGTAAATATCCGGTTTTCTCGCAGCGCGGCTCAGATACAACTGGGGTGGGGATTTATCTGTTTTATGACCTATCAATATCAACTGTTTATAAATTCAATTACGAAAGCAAGTCTCTACGGTGTATCCATCAGGAAAGCATGCCCGTGCTATGAATACCCCATTAAACCCCACTTTTTTTAGCGAAACTGGGGTATGCAGGGGTATACCTGTTTTTCTTATTTTTGCTCCAAAATATCGATTGTGGGTACTCGTTAACGTGTACCCACAATCTATGTTTTGAGCAAAAATGAGAAAAATAAAAAAAAAATCTAATGATTTTTTTTTTTTCAATTTTTACAGCTGAAAAAAAATCTCTGTATATTGCATGGACAAGTTTTCGTGATGAAAACAGGCGTGCCCGTTTTAGTAATTTGAGCATGTTTTGCGCATCATCGAATGAATAATATATTAGCCGCCGCATGGGAAAACCAGCAATCTGCATAGGCGAAAATAAAGGCGCAGAAACTGCGTAGCTGAGCAGTGCCTTTGTTTTCGCTACACAGACAGTACAATTCCTCTACTTTCTAAATCCAACATTTTCAGCCTCTAACCCCCGCTCTAACCATCTTCTGTGACTGTACAGCCCGGTTTGTGTCGGACCTGGTCGGAACCCAAATTGTTAGTTTTCTCATGCACAGGCTCATATGACTTGTCAAATGACAAACTTGTTTTCTGCGGAATACGGGATGTTTCAATAATTAAAATTGATTGTATCAGCGAAATTTATGAATTGCATATCAAATTACCCGAGGGTAAACAATGACTGCGTAATTAGAATGACTGCGTTAGCATAGGGAAACAAACCCATGCTTCTTTTTTTCCATCCATAAGATTGATTTTTTTTTATTTGAATGATTTTGATAGTTTTCTCAATTTTAGCAAAACATGGATTTTGGGCCTCCGCGAGGCGGTTCTAACGAGTACCCACAGTCTATGCTTTGGATAAAAATTAAGAAAACTACGAGTATACTACTGTACACCCCAGTTTGATTATTTAGAAGCGCAGTTTAAGAAGGTATACATTTTATGGACGTGTTCTCCTGATAAATTATTATCCTGATGGATCAGCACTGGCTTTGGTACGATGGACCCACTCAGGCAAGCCATGATTCACCACCACTAAGAACTGTACAAACAGCATCTGCAGTATTTGAAATTCATACTTGTACCTATACAAGCCAAAAGTTCTAATCGGCCACTTAAATTTTATCGATTTTGTTTAAACTTCTTAAAATTTTGATACGAAAATTCTGTTACAGTGAAACATCACTATAAAATAGACAGACCCTCCAATGACGGCCAAGAGCAAGGAACATCAGGAAAACATGTCCGTGTAATATATACCCCCTTGTATATCCCACTTTTATATAAGCAACACTGGGGTATGCAGGGGTATACCTACTTTTCCTATTTTTGTTCCAAAACATAGATTGTGGGTTCCCTTTAGAACCGCCTCGTCGAGGCGGTTCTGTTAAACGTGTACCCACGACCTATGTTTTGAGCAAAAATAAGAAAAATATAAAAAAAAAACGGAGTGGCTATTGACAAACGTTTGTCATTAGCGATTTTTCGTATAAATCGCTATTGACAAACGTTTGTCATTAGCGATTTCTCGATTAAATCGCTATTGACAAACGTTTGTAAATAGTGGATTTCACGTATTTTCGCTATTGACAAACGTTTGTCTCATACGATTTCTACGAAAAATCCAGAAAAAAAAGTTTTCGTAATGATCTCAGTTTACAATATTGTTCTCATTGCATCCAGGGCGCCCCACTGAATCATCGGTACCGCCATTTTTAAAACTCGCAAATGTCGTTATGTTGTGATACGAGACTTTTTGAAACGCCCGTTTTCGTCCTTCAAACCTTTTCTTCGTAAAGATAAACTCATACGCAAAACTTTGGATTTACCGAACACTTTTGTCGCTATGGACAAAATATGAAAAACACCCTATGTCTGTCATTTTAAGCTGCCCCATATGGAAGACTCACGCACGTGCATAAACTATAAAGAAATTGAGCATTTTTGAACACCTTGGCCTTTGACATGTGCGTTCCCGTGGCGTTTGCAAGGCGTTGTCACGGCGTTCATGGCGCACGCGGAATATCATTGTCGGCATTCTAGGGAAGCATGTCGATGAAAAATATGGCGTTTAAAAAACTGGGCTATACCTATTTTTTCTTATTTTTGGTCCAAAACATAGATTGTGGGTACTCGTAAGAACCGCCTCGCCGATGCGGTTCTAACGTGTGCCCACAATCTATGATTTGAGCAAAAATAAGAAACATATCATAAACTTTATACTGATTTTTTTTTTTTTTTTTTTTTTTTTTAACACTTAAAAATGGGCGAGTTTTCGTAACGAGCCATCATCCCGGGTTTCGAACTTTGAGAAAGGGTTGCTAGACTATTATCACGCAGCGCATATTGTGACATGCGCGGTGAACAGAGCGAATACGGAAAGATGATATCTCAACGAGACATAATAAAAGGGTATTTGCATGAGAAAAAAAAACAACGACAACGATTTGCATATGCAAAAACAAAGACGCATATCAGCTGTTCAGTAACTGCACAGCTGATCAGCGCCTTTGTTTTCGCCACATGGATAGCCCAATTCCTCTTCTATTCATATCAAAAGTTTCAAGCGCCTAGCTTTATACTGTGGCTGCACAGCCTGGTTTGTGTCGGACCTGATCGGAAACCCAAATTCTCATGCACAGGCTCAAAAGTAAAAAGGTTCAAGTCTGTGAACACCAAACTATAGTGAAAGATTTACGTTATAAATAAATCAAATAAGTTAGTTAATCAGATGCAGTATTAAAGTATTAAGGTAAATCAAGCATAGAATGTAACAAAATATGTGTGACAAAAGTGCAAATTTGTTAATTCATTTATTACAATATGGGCGTAATGCCTTTATGCACCAGTCATTTGTATCACCGGCTCCCCTAGGGCAGGGCATAGCTGAGACACAGCGGGGCTGAAGTGCCGTGATTTAACCTCTGATGAGTCCCGGCAGTGCCGGGGATGTGCCGGGATTTAATTTCATGCCTCACATTAATTCAAATTTAACATTTAAGTAATTACTTTTATGGTCCCTTATATTTGATTGCTAAATGTGCCTGTACATCTACATGCAGAAATGCAAACTCATCTCTCATATGGGCCGTGGATACAAATGACTGGTGCATTATTATTAAATCACGCTGGATGGTAGTCATTAGTCACTAACATGACAGGACAATGCCAGGGCTAATGGTGAGCGCATAGCAGGGTGTCCATAATAATACATGTACCATTGCATTGCCTTTGGTAGGGCGCGGCTGATTTTAGCTCTAGACTGTCCGCAGCAAATAGAGCAAGTCAATGACTCTAGCATTGCGAGCTCTGTGCTTTTATCAGCTTCGAGACAGCGACCTGTTCCTAAGACTCTATTGAAGCATGTTTGTTGAAATCCATCAGCCGCGGAGGCCTTGGGCGTTTATTTTGACCATCCGGAGATCTTGTTCCCTCCTGTAATTGAGCCACCGCATGAGAAAACCAATAATTTGGGTTTCCGACCAGGTCCGACACACGCCAGCCTGTACAGTCACAGATGATGGTTAGAGGCTGCAAATTTTGGATCTGGAAAGTAGAGGAGTTGTACTATCCGTGTAACGAAAACAAAGGCGCTGATCAGCTTCGCAGTTACTGCGAAGCTGATCTGCGACTTTGTTTTCGCATATGCAGATTGTTGGTTTTCTCATGCGGCGGCTCAATTGTTTATAGAATACTTTATTTGGAAGTGTCTTATCACATGTATCAGGCATTCTTATAAACATGATCAGTCTGAAGCTTACGATAGCATTAACAACGTATACATACTTTGCTTACCTGCCTGTTTCTTGCCTCTTGTGTACGAACGCACGTCCATGTAATAAACTGGTTTTAGTATGTTGTAAAATTGATCATTTTCAGTAGATTTTTTTTTTTTTATTTTTCTTATTTTAGCGCCAAAAACATAGATTGTGTGGCGGTTCTAACAAGTACCCACAATCTATGTTTTGGATCAAAAATAAGAAAAATAGGCAAACCCCTGCAAACCCCCTTTTTCTATATAAAAATGGGTTTTAGAAAGTATACATGTCACTGACATGTTTTCCTGATGGAGTTTTACAGTTTTCTTAAACAGCTGAAGTAGAAATGAGCCGCTGCATGGGAAAACCAACAATCTGCATATGCGAAAACAAAGATGCAGATCAGCTGTGCAGTAACTGTACAGCTGATCAGCGTCTTTGTTTTCGCTACACGGATAGGACTTTCTTCTTACATCCGAAATTTTAAGCTTCTAGCGTTTTTCTGTGACCGTACAGCCCGGTTTGTGTCAGACCTGGTCGGAACACCGAATTGTTGGTTTTCTCATGCAACGGCTTCAATAAAACGGTTCATTATATATGAACAGGCGGCCCCCGTGGCCGAGCTGTTAAGAGCGCTGTTTCTTAATCACTCAATCATCTCACCGCTGTGTCTGGTGTGGGTTCGAGCCCCGCTCTGGCCACATGTGAGACAAGCCAAGTTCTGCTTGCGGGTGTGTCAGGTGGTTTTTCTCGGGGTTCTCCCGTTTTCGCCCCACCTACTGATTGGCCCGTCTCATATATGAGCTGAAATAATCTTGAAAGGGACGTAAAACTGAATTAAAACAAAAATGAATTAAAAATAAATAAATAAATGAACAGTGACTTACACAAAGCGACAGCTTTACTTCTTCAAATATTTTAACAAAGCCATGAATACCCGATCGGCAAACAAGAACAAAGAAATCATAAATTCTAAAATATGTTGGCATAAAGCCGCATGTCGGTATTTCTACTTGGTCAGATTTTCTTGGACAATTTTCGAAAAAAAAAAGTACAAATGCACGAAATAACAAAACATTTTAATGTGCTCACCCAAGATAAGAATGGTTCAGTTACTACAAATGGATTACGTGTGAAATCGGGGCAAAACGATCTTGATTATAACTACATTTTATTTTCATGGAGTCTGATCATAACAGAAAGCTTTTAAAAAATGAGTTACCTAATTCATTAAACAAAATGTTTTAAAATGCATTATTAAACAATTTAAACTACTTAATATGACTCTAGTATTTGATTAGAGTATCAAATGCGAAAGAAGGATTGAAACAGGTTTCTTTTTTTAATTTCATACATTTTTTCTTTTATTTAAAAACAAAAATAAGTTCTTAACAAGTTCAAATAAAAATGCGCACGTTTAGTAAGTGATATTTTGTTGAAACCGTTATAATGCAAAACATTCTTATATCAAAATGTATTCTGGCACTGACTCATTTTTCCAATGTTTTTAACAGGACAAAACAGACATGTCCTCGGCCTTCCTATTCGTTTACCTTGTGTTTGTCACTACTGGCGCGTTCGGTCTTCGATACTCCAGAAATTTAGGTCTGCTTCCCAGCTTTGACGATGAACTCAACGTGCCAGGAGATACATTTCAAGGTAAATATTCTTCTTCTTCTTCTTCTTCATAAAATATGACAAAATTTTAATATCAAAATATTATTTAAACATGTGATAAAAATAAGAACATTTTCATAACTCAGTCAAATAAGTTTTTAATAAAATCTCCAAGAAGCCATTAGCAATTACATGTACGTTTATATAATAGTTGTGGATGATTTTTTTTTTTGATTTTTTTTTTTTTTTAGCTTTTTTGAGCGGGGCTTAGATAATTTATGCACCACTATTGACGTGACGCGCGATGTTCATGCAAATTTGTGTAACACGACGTTAACGTTCAATTTGATTTATTTTGCACCGAGCCGCGGGTAGGTATCACAAATGTAACGAATAAGACAAATTTTATACCAAATAAATGCTCATATAAAGCTGATTGAAATGTATGCAGAAATACTTATAAAACTTTGAAAAGTACAATCTAAAAATGTTTGCTTTTGACTGAAAAAATGTCACACGCGCGATTTTTGGGTGGGTTATCTTCCTTTTTGTAAGATAAAGAACATTTAATTCAAGAAAACAAGACATACGATACTATTACTAAAATGCTCATTTTCTAAGCTTTAAAATCATATTATTTTCATTGCCGTGCGACAAATATTGTTATTTTTATAAATTATTTAATAAGGCTGAATTTTTGTCACTCTTGACGTAAACGCATGTTAAAGTACGTCACAGAACGCCGTACCGTACTTTTTATTGGCGCACGCATTTCAGCTTCTTAAAATAGAATTGCCCAGTGGAGAAAGAAAAATAGTTTAGAAGAATCACTTGAAAAAAAAAAGAAGAAATATTAAATTTACAAACATGCTAGCGAACTATCACATGTGTAATAATATTTTATCTTATTTTCAAGCGGACCCTTGATTTTCCCCAAAGCGTGACACTTTTGGATCCGACAATTTTCTAACTGCCAAAAATGGAAATGCGGTCCGAAGTTTACTAAAATTATGTCAGTGTTTACTCAGTGCGGTCCGAAGTTTACTAAAATTATGACAATACTACATGTATTATTCCGCCGTATTTTGATGGGATTTGGTTAAAAACTTTCGGAGATACGCGTTTTTTAACCTTTTTTAAATGCGTTTTTGTTACGCGTGACACGCTGTTTGGCGTTAAAATTGCATTTTTGGTATCTTATTATAATTTACGCAATCAAAAACATAGATGGTTGTTGTGATGCAATTGTCCATGTGAAGCGGATTATTTTGATATATAAAACATACATATTGAGCCGGAATTGAGTTTGTAATTAAGGTTTTTACTGATACAGAAAACATTATTTTAAAATTTGTACGAACTTCGCGCGTCACGTCATTATCTATGAACGCGGTTAGATACGGGTACAAAATGATGGACACGGATATTTTATTTAGCATGCATGTTGCATGATAGGGATAGTTACGGATACATACGGACATTATTCGGATGTTGCCTGTTACTTGCGTATAGATGCGTTCGCTATGGCGTCAGCAACCACTGCCTGTGGTAAAAGTACAGTCACACTATCACTCACCGGTGCGCACAGATAGGTATTTCGTATCTATCCGTAATATCCGTATTAAATCGTATCTTATCCGCAATCGTCCGTATCTGTCCGTATCTGTGCGTATCTGTCCGTATGGTTTCAGTAACGTGTTGCTTCGTATAACAGTATGTTATTACGGATCGACTTTGATTTTTCATCCGTGCTTGAATTTTGAATCTTTTCAAGAATTTCACGTGCACCTAACGGACCCTGCGGATATGATACGCACAACTACGGATGGTTGCGTATACGATACGCATAACGACGGTTGATTACGACTAAGATACAAATTGTTACGGATCGATACGAAATACCTATCCGCGGGCATCCGTATATACTTGTGTGACTCTACTTTGACCAAATGCAATGGTTTCTTACGCCATAGCGAACGTCGCTATACGCAAGTAACCGGCAACGTCCGTATCCTATCCGTATATAAAGTTACTGTCCTATTATGCAAATACATGTAACATTATCTATTGAGTTATCCGTTTCCATTCTTTAGTACCGGTAACTAATCGCGTTCATAGGTTATAGTGATGCATAAATTATTTACGCCACGCCCAAAAAGTTCAAAACTTCTATCCGCAACAATTCGTAATTCGCTAGACTAAGTGTGACCTAGGCCTTACAGCAGAACGAGGGCCTGGATATCGTAGTCACGTCTGCGGCCAGGGCATGCATTAGGGCAGTGGTCGCCCATCATGGTTCGATCGCTTTCACCAGGTTCTTCGGTTTCCTCCATTACGTTTGACCACATAACTCTAACATCCGCGCCTTCAAGAACGCGTCTATAAGTTCCTTGATCTTTCTGTGTAATCGAAGAACAAGTAGCCAAAGGGCAACGATCGCTCACCTGAGCGTCAACAAGTATAATCACTGGACAAAGTGGTTTATTTATATTTTTGTTACCATAAATGGGTATAACGGCCATCTTGGTCATGTTTCAGGTCTATGGCTGCAATAGTTACCATAGGATCATTGGTCCTGTAAACGCTTACCTGAGACCTAGTTGTCACTTTTTCCCATGTTTCCATGTTTGCCTGTGTTTCCAAAATTGACCTTGACCTAAATTAATCACATACCATCTACTCTATTATTTGTTTGCATGTACCACTTTTCAGGTCTCAGGCTACAATAGTTTTCAAAATATCCATTGTTTTCACTTTTTCCCATATAAAAGCCTATGTTTCTGAAATTGACCTTGCCGTAAAATAGGTCAAGGTCATCCTAGGGTCATAATTTGATCAAACTATCATGGGCTGGAGTCCCAGATGCTACATACCAAGTTTCGTGAAAATCGGCCTGCCGGTTCAGGAGAAGAAGATTTTTGAGTGGTTTTTTACCATATATGGTCGTGGCGGCCATCTTGGTCATGTGACCTGGATTTTGCAATCAAAATTTCGTTCGCCCTACCCATGGCTGCTGCACATAAAATTTATTTCACTTTGATTGGCCAAGCGGTTTCAGAGAAGATCTTTGAAAAGTATGTATGGATGACGGACAGGCAAAGGTCAAGAGGTGACCTTGACCTAAATTAATCACATACCTTCATTGACTCCATTAGATGTTTTGCATCTACCACTTTTCAGGTCTCAGGCTGCAAGAGTTTTTAAAAAAATCCATAGTTTTCACTTTTTCCCCATGTAAAAGCCTATGTTTCCAAAAATGACATTGCTGTTATATAGGTCAAGGTCATCCTAACGGTCATCATTTTATCAAACTATGATGGGCTGGAGTCCCAAACGCTACATACCAAGTTTCGTGAAAATCGACCTGCCGGTTCTTGAGAAGAAGATTTTTGAGTGTTTTTTACCATATGTGGGCGTGGTGGCCATCTTGGTCATGTGACCTGGATTTCCCGATCAAACTTTCGAAACCCCATCCATGGATGCTCCACATAAAATTTCAGTTTGATTGACCATGCGGTTTCAGAGAAGAAGATGTTTGAAAAGTGTGTATGGACGACAGACCGGTCAAGGTCAAGAGATGACTTTGACCTAAATTAATCTAATACTTTCATTAGTTGTTTTGCATCTACCACTTTTCAGGTCTCAGGCTGCAATAGTTTCCATAATTTTCACTTTTTCCCATGTAAAAGCCTATATTTTCAAAATTGACCTTTTTCCCATGTTTCCATGTTTGCCCGTGTTTCCAAAATTGACCTTGACCTAAATTAATCACATACAATCTACTCTATTATTTGTTTGCATGTACCACTTTTCAGGTCTCAGGCTACAATAGTTTTCAAAATATCCATTGTTTTCACTTTTTCCCATATAAAATCCTATGTTTCTGAAATTGGCCTTGCCGTAAAACAGGTCAAGGTCATCATAGAGTCATCATTGTATCAAACTATGATGAACTGTAGACCCAAAGGCTACATACCAAGTTTCGTGAAAATCGGCCTGCCGGTTCAGGAGAAGAAAATTTTTGAGTGTTTTTATTATATATGGGCGTGGCGGCCATCTTGGTCATGTGACCTAGATTTTGCGATCAAACTTTCGTTACCCCTACTCATGGATGCTGCACATAAAATTTCACTTTGATTGGCCAAGCGGTTTCAGAGAAGAAGATCTTTGAAAAGTGTGTATGGACGACAGACAGGCCAAGGTCAAGAGATGACCTTGACCTAAATTAATCACATACCTTCATCTACTCCATTAGTTGTTTGCATCTGCCACTTTTCAGGTCTCAGGCTGCAATAGTTTTAAAAAAAAGCAATAGTTTTCACTTTTTCCCATGTAAAAGCCTATGTTTCCAAAATTGACCTTGCCGTAAAATGGGTCAAGGTCATCCCAGGGACATCATTTGCGCAAACTATGATGGGCTGGAGTCCCCAATGTTACATACCAAGTTTCGTGGAAATCAGCCCACCGGTTCTGGAAAAGAAGATTTTTGAGTGGCTTTTACCATATATGGGCGTGGCGGCCATCTTGGTCATGTGATCACGATCCCGCGAACAAACTTTCGTTCCCCCTGCCCATGGATGCTCCACACAAAATTTTGCTTTCATCGGCCAAGCGGTTTCAGAGAAGAACTTTGAAATTGTGGACGACGGACGGACTGACGACGGACGACGGACGGACGCCGGACTGATTGGTATACTTTTAAGCTCACCTTGTGAGCCTTCGGCTCAGGTGAGCTGAAAATGAATAATGATACAGAAAAACAGTCCTTGGTTTAAACTCCTTTACATTTCTGAATGCTTGCCACTTTTCCTGAGCAGGCTTATGTACATTGTATTTAGTTGTTTGCGAGGACCAGCCAATAAGTTCTTTTATTCATTGTCAGAGGATGATCTTCGTACAAGAACGCTGGAACTTTTTAAGGAGACACAAGCAGCCCATATATATATTTTGCACAGCCCAATTAGCCGGTGTAAGTAAAACGCTTGACTTTAATGATATTGGTTTCAGATACCGTGAATGCCCACGACGGTGGTGGGACAGACATACCTGTCGCAGGCGAGGGCTATATGCTGTTCAGCAAACCTGTTTTATACTTACGGGTGAGTCAGAATTTTTAGTTGTGCATTTTATTGTCACCCCTGATATTTTTGAAAAATATGCACAAGCGTGAAGCACACTGGAACTGGTCAATAACCACAAAATTTATCAAAGGTAGAACAGGACGTCTAGGAATAGATACAATAAAATCTAACAAGAAAATTATAGCATGTTCTTAGTAACATGCTAAATGGAGGGGTTCATAGAAATTTGCGACATCACTTTATCCCGTTTATCTGTTAAGTTAACGGAACAAGGAACCAATGTGACCTATGCCACGACATGTTTAAACCAGATGACCAATGGTCTTGTAAACGCTCACCTGAGATCTGGGATATGCGACCTCAGCTGACCTTTCCATAAAATAGGTCAAGGTCATCCGGGGGTCATGATTATACAAACTTTGTAGAGCTCCATTCACTGATGCTTCATTCAGTTTCAAAATCATAGATCTTCCGGTTCTGAAATAAGATTTATAAACGTTTTTGCTGTTTATAGCCATGGTGGCCATCTTGGCCATGTGACCGTGACCATTTATATCAACTTTCATTTCCCTTTCCTAACCACGCCCCACATAAAATTTGGCTTTGGTTGGCCAAGCGGTTTCAGAGAAGAAGATATTTGAATATTATGGTCATGTACATGTATATAGTCCAGGTGCAGGGGCAGACAACCCCCTGAGGACATTTTTTTCCATAAACACAAATCTTCTGTCCATTTGCATACTCCCAGCAAGTTTCCCCTCATTTAATTACATTTTACTAATTTTCCCCATTCATATGCATGGGCAACCTATGTTGGCCTCGCCATAAAATAGATCAAGGTCATCCCAAGGTCATGATTTATATAAACTTTGTAGTGCTCCTCCCCCTGATGCTTCATGTCAATTTTCAAAATCATATGCCTTTTGGTTCTGGAGAAGATTTTTTTTAAAGATATTTGCTATTTATAGCCATGGCGGCCATCTTGGTCATGTGACCTTGACCATTTATATAAACTTTCATTCTCCCTTCCTAAGAATACTGCACGTGACGTTTGGCTTTGATTGGCCATGCGGTTTCAGAGAAGAAGATTGTTGAATATTAAGGTAATATACATGTATATTGCCCCCGGGGTGGGGGCAGACCTGCCCCAGGGGGCATTTTTTTCAGAATCATAAATCTTCTGTCCATTGGCCCATTTCCATAAAGTGCTTCCCTTCAAATGACATTTGACAATTTTCCCCATTCAAATGCATGGGCGACCTATGTTGACCTTGCCGTAAAATAGGTCAAGATCATCCCAGGGTCATGATTTATATAAACTTTGTAGAGCTCCTCCCCATGATGCTTTATGCCAAGTTTCAGAATCATAGGCCTTCTGTTTCTGGAGAATAAAGATTTTGCTATTTATAGCCATGGTGGCCATCATGGTCATGTGACCTTGACCATTTTTATAAACTTTTGTTCCTCCATCCCAAGAATACCACATATAAAATTTGGCTTTGATTGGTCAAGTGGTTACAGAGAAAATTAAGTTTTACATTTAATTTGTAAATGACCTTTGACCAAGGTCAAGAAATGACCTTTACCTTTTATCTTCACATTAACTTCATTAACTTGACATGTTGTCTGTATCTACCAACTTTCAGGTCACAGGCTACAAAACTTCCTAAAAAATTCAATGTTTTCACTTTTTCCATTGAAAAGCCTATGTAACCAAACTTGAGATTGCCGTAAAATAGTTCAAGGTCAGCCAAATGTCATGATTTGTATAAATTATGATGGGCCAGAGTCGTCGATGCTACATACCAAGTTTTGTTGATATCGGTCAACCGGTTTCAGAGAAGAAGATTTTTAATGGTTTTAACCATATATGGGCATGGCGGCCATCTTGGTCATGTGACCTGGACCTTTTATATAAACTTTCGTTCCCTCTTCCTAAGGATGCTCCACATGAAGTTTGGCTTTGATTGGCCAAGCGGTTTCAGAGGAGAAGATCTTTGAAATTGTGGGCGACGGACGGACGTCGGACGGACGCCGGAGCATGGCCATCCTATAACCTCACCTTTTGAGCTTGCGGCTCAGGTGAGCTAAAATGGGATTATATACACAACAAAAAGTTAAGTAAAATGTGTTTGAGGGCCTGTAACACAAGAACTGTTATATTTCAAGAAATGTGAACTCCATATTATTATGGAGTATCTTTTTATCTTTCAAATGAGGGATTATTTGAGATGATGACACTTACAGAAGCTTTAAATATCCATGTCAAAATTGACTGGTCGCTCCTCCATGTTTCACAAACCTGCCATATTGTTCGATTTGAGTAACAAATGGTCACTGGAGCTTTTTCACATAATAACCATGTCTCCATAGGCACCTTTTCTCATGAACAGATGTACAGTGCACACATTGAGGTAAGCAGACATGTTTTAAAGCATTTTCAGCACCAGTACCATTGTTGATACCGGGAGGACAGTGTCAGATTAAATCCCCCAGTATCATCCAAGATTACCTACGTCGGAACAACGTTGACATGCCTCAAAATCTTGTCTTGTGCACTGATCTGTTGTCATGAGAAAACTTGTCTTCAGAGTCTATGCTTTTAAGGCAAGAGTCTACATTGACACTTTTTACTCAAACCAAACAAAATTGCAATTTTGTCATTGCTTTTCCGAGCCACTGCCGATGCTACAAGTTCAAATGAGGCCTCATTAGAAAGATACAAAGACGATCGTTTTACTAGATTTATTGCAATAAGCGCTTGAACACATTTTCCTTAACTTGTTTTTGGTTGAGTATAGTATCGTTTGAAAAACAATGATTACATGTATTTCCACTGATTTATAACAGTGCTGGGACCTTGGTGTATGTGAGTGCGACCCGACCACGCCGATCACGAGGTCTCTCAACATAAATTTTGCAGGCGATGCCAACGGACTGTTTTTGCCCAATAATGTATGCGTATTGTCACCTAATTGGATTAGCAATGATGCAGGTTTGCCTCCTTTGTGAGTTACAACCGGTATCGTGAGTAGATCTTATTCTCTTATAATTGTGTCTCCGCAAAGATTGTGTTATGGGCAATGTCATCTTTTACGTGTATACGAAAATATAAGAAAAATGACGCCTACTATCGAATTGAGCAATGGTATTCTCGATTAGCACGGTCTATGTGTATACCTATTTACCTTATTTTTGATCTAAAACATAGATTTGTGTACTCGTCAGAATTTTTGCCACTGAAAAAAAAAATATATTGCTTGGGCAAGTTCTCGTAATGCATATTTGAGGAAAACTTGGTGTCTTAAGTAAAATGTGACAGTGAATCGCCGATTTATTTGAAAGTTTCTCATTCAGGTGGTTATCATGATTTATTTGTTTGTCCTTGATAATTCATTGACTAGTTATGACCGAACAACTAACTAAATGTTGTGAACCACTGCAGAAGATGAGGGTGAGTTTAGGCGACTGTAAAACCGGTTTAAGCCTCCCGCACCCACCCACAGTTATTTTATATTACTGATCGTTCCAAGGCGGTACGTCTGTTGTGTTTCAATTTGTTTTATGTTTTGGAACGAATTTTTGTGCAGTTAGAACCTGGTGCACGTTTTCATATTTTTATTTAAGTTCGGGTAACTGAGTGGCCGCTTATTGGGAAATAGCCGCTGACTCGGTTTGCGATTTGTTTTCTGAGTGTAAGTACCTAATTGTCAATTCTGTTTTTTGAGTGGGAATTTCTTTCTGATTGCGCCTTTTCCTGATCATTCCCTACTTGTACCTTTTCACCACTAAATTCGGGACTAATTTCCCTCCTGGCACCCCTTTCCCTGTGTGAAGTATTTTCGATTTGGCGTGTCACCGCTAAACCATTCAGATTCAGATCACAAGAACGTGTCTACCATCTGTCTCGCGCAGAATTTATTCTCTAGCCAGGGCAAAGACTGCATACGTATGCACAGAGTAAATACAGACAACAGGTGGAAAAAAAACATATATAGATATGCGATCAAACGAATCATGTATTGCCACTTGTGCTGGTTGCTTGTGTGATAATTGTGCATTTATTTGTTTATTTTATTCATTTGTATTTAGCAAAATCTTATCACATTGCATGGCGAATGGTGGACAGTGCTAATATCAATAATGTAAAAGATACTGACCGGATCAACTCGGAAGTAAACAGGGCTCAGCATCTGTATACCGAAACCTGGAATGCCACAAAAGCAGTGATTATTACGTGGGTTATCACTGAGCTAGCAAATCCTGCAAATGTAAGTTCTCGTCACTCAGTGTCATAGTTTAACTACATAATTAACGACAGTAACTTAAAAGATTATTTTAAAAGGGAAATGAGCCGCGACGCGAGAAAACCGGTCTTCGGGGTTTCCGACCAGGTCCGACACAAACCGCCCTGTACAAGCTCAGAAAAGAGCTAGAAGCTTGAAATTTTGGATTTAGAAAGAAGAGGAATTGTACTATCCGAGTAGCGAAAACAAAGGCGCTGATCAGCTTCGCGGTTACCGCGAAGCTGATCTGCGCCTTTGTTTTCGCCTAAGCAAAAATCCGGTTTTTCTCATGACGCGGCTCAAATGTAAACGTAAGTTATGATTAGGAAATGGACAACCAGAATTAAAGTGCCACTCCAAAAAAACCGAGGTGGGAAATAACTAAATTGGCAACCACGTACTAATACAAAGAGGATATATCGTAAGCAGAGCAGCTTTTCCCCAAAAGGCGGCCGCTGAGCTACCCGGACTTAACTAAATATACGAAACTTGGTGAGTGTATACAGGTTGATCCTCGATTAAGATTTATGGGTCCAATTGGGTCAAAGGTCATCGAGGTCAAAGGTCAATTTTATGTGTGTTTTTTTCTGTTTGTTCCTCCCAGGTCCTTGGGCCGATCTTCACCAAACTTGGAGGGAAGGTAGAGGGCGGCCCCGGATATTAGCTTGAGGGGTTCATTTTTTGAAAGGTCAAGGTCATCGAGGTCAAAGGTCAAATTTATGGTTTTTTTCTGTTTGTTCCCCTACTTCTCCCAGGTCCTTGGGCCGATCTTCACCAAACTTGGTGGGAAGGTGGAGGGCGGCCCCGGATATTAGCTCGAGGGGTTCATTTTTAAAGGTCAAGGTCATCGAGGTCAAAGGTCAAATTTCTGTATCTCGGCAGTCCTTCGTCAGATTTGGATGAAACTTGGTGAGTGTATACACGTTGATCCCTGATTAAGATTTATGGGTCCAATTGAGTCAAAGGCCATCTAGGTTAAAGGTCAAATTTATGTGTTTTTTTCTGTTTGGGGCCGATCTTTTCTCATGGACAGTTGTACGTAGCGATGAGTAGAGTACAAAACAAAAACAACCTCAAAATCGTCACATTAAACGGACAATTCGCAGACAAAGATGGATGTACACAGACAATGTGGTATACAAAGAAATCCTAACATAAGTTATCCTACTATCCTACTAAATCAGTGTATATGTTCCCTTCACTTTAAAGATTCGGTCATTTTTACTCTTTTCCTCTGTGTATGTCTTATATGAGATTGTGTGTGTGTGTGTGTGTGTGTGTGTGTGTGTGTGTGTGTGTGTGTGTGTGTGTCTTCATCGCCACAATCATCTTACTGCTACGTCGAGACGGGTAAAATATACTAGATATTCGAAAGTGAATAAGCCCGTAATTGAATCCAGTTCAAACAAAGTGATCATTACAAAGAATCTGTAGAAGCATGTTTTGCAGGTGGATAAATTCCAAGCAATCCTTGCACTAGGTACACAGGGTGGTGTACCTGAAACTTACCTCATCTACCTATACGAATCCGTGGGAAACGTTCCAGATGTGAACCCTAAAAAGGTTGGATTTTAAGTCATTAAATCCACTTCACCTTTACATTACGTTCACCATGCAAAAGCCGATTGGGAGTTTCCGACCAGCATTCGACAGAAACCGTCCCGTGCATTCACAGAAGAAGGCTAGAAGCTTAAATCTAAAGATTGAAGAAGAGGAATTATTATTACTGCACAGCAAATTGGTTTTCGCATGGGTAAAACCGTTTCCTTATAACACCGCTCAAATATCAAACAGGTATCTTTTTGTTAATTTATGAAAACGAAACGGAGTAAGCGCGAACATAAAATAGTGCTATGCCAAACTGTTCCTTGAACCGCGAAGTTTTGATAAAATAAAACGACTCAACGCAAATTTCATCTTGTATGTCGCATACCATTTTATATAGTTTCTGTTATAATATAGCATTTCGTAATACATTTACTACTATATGTTAATTGTGTTTTCAGGGTTATGTACTAGGACACTATCCTGCTGCTCAGCCACGCCGATTTGCTAGAGTTTGTCCCAGTGCTGCCGTAGACACTCTAGCACCTTCATCCGAATTCGTCTCAAACTCCAATCGAAAGTGTGGACACCCCGGGATCTTTGTCTTCAAAATTACTGATGGTACATATAATTTACTGTAGGAGATGAAACCCTTCCTGGTAGATCCTTTGAGATCAGTTAGAATATTTGGAGTGTTCTTAACAGATAAGCAGTTATACTTGTAGTAAGAAAGTTATTAAATTAATATTCACTATTTAGATATTTGGCATCTATCAGAATAATAAAGAGGCGGCCCCCGTGGCCGAGCGGTTAAGAGCGCTGTTTCTTAATCACTCGATCATCTCACCGCTGTGTCTGGTGTGGGTTCGAGCCCCGCTCTGGCCACATGTGAGACAAGCCAAGTTCTGCTTGCGGGTGTGTCAGGTGGTTTTTCTAGGGGTTTACCCGTTTTCGCCCCATCTACTGATTGGCCCGTCTCATATGAGCTGAAATAATCTTGAAAGGGACTGAAAAAAAGAATAATAGAATAGAATAATAAAGAGTATTCTATTTAACTTCCATGGTGTAAATACATAAAAGGACCTCTGACGGTGGTAATGGGAGCCATAATGTATAGCTGCCTCAGATTTTGATAAAAATAAATGTTGGTCAAATGCTTCTGTTTTTGTATACATGTTTGCTGGTAGTCCATAGTTTATGATATTGGATTGAGGTTCTTGTTTCAAAAGAAGTACTGCTTTATTTTTGGGTTAAAATGGACATATTTTGTATTAAACATATAGAAAAATAGAAAAGTATTTATTTAACATTGTTCCCCCCCGAGTCCCAAGAAATCCCTTTGCATATGAATGTATTGTCATATTATACATAATATATGTGAATGGCGTTCTGGGACTCGGGGGGGAACAGTACCCTACAGCCCAAAATGTTATCTCAGTAATAGAGCCCAAGTATGTAAAATTGTTTTTAACTTAAAATTAAAAAGAAAACAAAAAAGCAGTTAAGTTGTATGTCATATATAAAGTACAAAAATTTGATATATACATTTGTTTCCAAAATTAACCCAAATCTGCTTCATTTATAACCACTTTTTATGTTCCATTCCCCAGAAAATGATAGTACTGTACATTCTGTGGAACAAACTTTTGTAATCATTCTATACTATTATTGTCCACTTCATTACACGGCCAATAACCTCTTGCACCACAAACATTGGTGGACTGTTTTCCTTTTTATTTTTTTTTAAATGTATTAACTTCCAAATCAACAACTTTTCAGTCGGGTCGGTACGATGCCATCACTGTCTAGGTACCATGGGAACTTAAAATATCTTTGTCATTGGTACAATACAGCGACGTAAAATTTCAAATCACCAACTTTAAGGGTGCTTACACAATTTTCCATCATTCTCATAAAACTATTTGCTTATTATATCACGTTAGGCATCAAAACAAGAATCTTTCAGTTCTTTAATGAAAGTGATTCTAAAAAAAGGCACTGTGTTTGATCCAATAGTGGGGAGCCGTGTTGTGCTTGAGACACACTAACCCCCCCCCCCCCCCCCAGAGTACTGGGTACAAGAAGTAATACGTGGCTCAATCCCAAAATGACTGAAAAACTTCCTATTAAAGGATGCTCGGCCATAATCTAATCGAATCAAAAATAACTTTTATGATTATAATCACTTCGACACAACCATTATAGTGAAACGAGACACAGGTAAAAAAAGCCAAGTTCTGTTTGCGGGTGTGCCTGGAGTTTTTTCTCTGGGTTCTCATGTTTTCATCCACCTACTGATTGGTCAATCTCATACGAGCTGAAATAATCTTGAAAGGGACATTAAAGTGAATCGGAAAAATAAATACATTAAATACATTAAAGGCCGTGTTGTAACAGGTTTATACAGGTAAATAAATATTCATGCAAGGTTGCTCAGTGTGACCAAGTTTTGTCACAATGGGCCGTGTCTGGAGAAAATGTTTGTGGTTAAGATCAAACTCTAATCAAGCTGTGCAAGACATAGTAGATGGATTGAAGTTTTGTTAATTAATGACACAATTCTGAGTAGCTGGCTGGTCATCGCTGATCTGGGTATAATGTTTTGCATATAACAGATAGCAGGTTTTCTTATGAGTTAACAGTGCCTTGTATAATGTTTGGCAGTACTTAGACAATAATATTATACAGGTAACTGCTAAAGGTTTGTACCCAAAATGTTGACGTTGTAATATTTCAATTTTATTTCAATGGCATTATGCATGTTTATCCCACTTTACACAGTGTTGCATGCACAAAATATGATACAATAGTGGAATTAAAGGACTACAAGCAAGGAAAAGCGAAAAATTAAAATTTTCTGACATATGAAATTTTGACCCCCACCCCCGCTAAAATCGCCTTTTTTTACACTATATGGAGGAAATAGTCAAAACTTTTAATAGTTATAGGTTCAGAATACATTGGGCTTTTGCCCTAATCATAAAATACTACCACCAGAACCTTTGAGACATTGTTATGGTACTTTGAAAACGAGGCATAAAACCCCCAAGAATGTCACAGATTCTTACAGAACAGGTTATTTATTGTTTTTCGTTGCTAGTTTGAAAATGGATTCATTAACCGACATTGTACATTATGACCCACCGTCTCCATTTGAACATTTTTACCAACATTATATGAGCCGTGTCAAGAAAAAGCGGAATTTTGCCTATGCTAAAACAAAGAGGCAGATCAGCTGTGCATATAATTGCTTTATAATGTATGTTTTAATGTACATGTATGGAACTCCAAAGCGAATAATAACATTTGATGCATCATCGTCATTATATCCTGCTCACATTTGAATATATGTTGTATAGTGTGCATTATATGATGAGAAAAGTCCATTATATGTTGGACCAGGTTCTTTATATTATGAAAATTTTCATTATATGATGAGTAAACATCTTTATATTATGGTAGACTTACATTATATGATGGGTAAACATCTTTATATTATGGTAGACTTACATTATATGCTGATACAACCTCATTATATGATGTGACAACTACATTATATTATGGGCTATTGTCTTTTATATGCATCAAGTTCATTATATGGTTCGATAACTTCATTATATGCGCAAACTTCATTATATGCGCAAACTTCATTATATGATGTGACAACTACGAGGTATGGCAGAAAAGTTCGTAGACACCATTAGTATTTTCAACAGGAAAAGAAATTCAGTCAAAATGAATATTTCTGGGTTTGCAAAAATATTTCATGAGCAAATAGACGAATTTTTATGAAAATCTGGCCAACACGACATCATCTACAGCCTTTTATGAGCACCTCCCTAACCGGGAGCGGGGCAAGGGTCAACGTCTCAGTGACGTTACTTGAAGTTTATTGCTGTCAGTGCTTTATATATTTGTAACAAGTCTAACCGATGTTTCAGAGTTATTCCACATAGGGTCCTTGGATATCGGTACAATTTTATTATGTGTATCCAGCTGTCAAATGCAGATCTGTGCCAACTGTCCTCGGGTTTTATGATGACCAGTTGAACATATGAAACCATTTTCATTCGCTGAGAATGTAAGACGAGTGCCCTTCCGCCGCCGTTTATCGTCTTAGATGATCTATCGAGCATCCAAAAATAAACTCTGCCACTTGTAAACTAGTGACAGACGAGCTGATAGCTCTTATGTTGTTGTTTATATCATTTCCATCGTGTTTGTTGGCCATTTCCATAACATAAACACACGATTTTATGGTTATTGGCTGTTCTCCGACGTCAAAATAACGCCATTTCTTCAAACATTTTTTTCGAACTGCATCTGAAATTTTATTCACAGATATCAAACGGTACTGCCGCCAAGGCCCAAACATTCAGAAAACGTTGTTGATTGAACATTCTTTCAGGATCAAAATATTTTAACGTTACAGCACACTTCCGTGCCGTTTCACAAGCAAAAACAGAATGTGAAAATCGTCACATTTTATCACGTTTTGACACCTGCCCCGCACGGCCCTACCCTCAAGCAGAAAAGTGGCCATACCAAGCGTGTTATTACTTCAAATTGCACAAAATTTCTGAAATATACTCATAAGATATTGCTGTTTGAAATTATGCAAAACGCTTCTTCAACAACGCGTTACTTTTTCTGATAGCTGAAGTGTCTACGAACTTTCCTGTCATACCTCGTACATATGATGTGGACGATTTTGCGAGAAGAAGATTTACATTGACACCGTTTAGAGAGTTATTTGTCGAAGATATCTCAGATCATTTTTGACCTGCATCCGGGTTTTTCCCATATGGAAGATGAAAAAGGCAACAAACTGCATCTCTTTAAAAAGTACTTTTAGATGATGTTTTTTTTTACTATACAAGCCATCATTGGTCCTTATTGTTATTGATTTTAATCCCTTTTTGTGTGAAGAAAGCTTTTGCGAGGAAAAATCAAAATCTAAAAACTGTGGATTTTGAAATTTTATGATCCATGCAGGCCATCGTAGATAAGATGCGTTCGGATTTTTTCCATTGAATATAGGCGTGTTCGGATCAACGGCTCTGCTCAACAGATTGAGTCGTTTCGGTCCTGCGACTCTTAAGGACTCTCGCCGTAAGGACATTTGAAAAACATTTCCTCTCAGTCATGTCTGGGGTTGGCTCTGCAAGTCTGTCTGTCTGTCTCTCTGTCTCTCTGTCTCTCTCTCTCCTGCAGATTTGCCACCACCAACGGCCAGATTTGCTGATTTACGGATAACCTTGCCCAGATAAACCTGAACGCAAATCATATCTGCGGGATGTGAAGTGATTAAGTTTACATCTTTTCAGATTTTCCTGGTATAAAGAGAACAAATTTAAGCAGTGCATTAAAGAGCTTAGATTAAAACGATCTTGTTCAATTCCAAAGACAGGGGTCAATGTTACTAACATTTTAATCAGCAATATATCATTAGTTCTGTTACTTGTTTCGGTTTTACGCTTCCACGTTTCAAGTGGCATTGGCATTTGTTTGTTTTAATGAAAACTTAAAACCCCATTCAACAATTTTCCAATTAATAGGTTGGAACAGGACTAGTACTTCCTGAATATTAAGTACGAACCCTAGGAATATTTTTTTTGTGGATTATGTGTTCTCTGTGATTACATTTTATCTTCATGAATAAATCTTTAGTTCTGTTATTTCTTTTCTTTTTATACTTGCAAAATAATATTGGTTTGTTTGAATTAAAATTTGACATCCCAATCAACAGTTGTTCAGTCATGTTGAGAATTGAGTCTACTGACCCTAAAATTAAATTTTTGGGTGTAATTATTCACAACCTGAAAGTAGCAACTCGATGCATGTACATCCATTTGGTGTCACTATACAAGGTTCATAAATCTTGAAAAGGCCTTGGATTTCAGAGTTTGTCTTATAAAGGCCTTAAATTGCATGGAAAGCCCTGAAAAGCCAAGAAGCCTAAAAAAATAAAATCTATTGGCCTTAATTTTATGTTGTACAGAATTGATCAGCATTCCAAAAATTTGATATTTTTAAAAGAAATCGGTTGCTCTCATTCTCTGGTGCATTGAAATTGGTAGCTTTCTTCCACTGATGCAATCGGTTGCAAGCAGATAATCCTTCGTGCTCTTTAATAAGTGTAATTTGTTGTGTTTTTAGCTCAACTGAACCGAAGGCTCACAGGTGAGCTTATAGTATACCCATGATCCGTCATCCGTCCGTTGTCCGTCCACAATTTCAAAGATCGTTTTTGAAACAGATGAAGTTGAAATATTATGTGAAGCCTCCATGGGTAGGGATAATGAAAGTTTGTTCGTGGGATCTTGGTCACATGACAAAGATGGCTGCCCATGCCCATATATAGTAAAAACCGATTTTCACGAAACTTGGTATGTAGCATTGGGGACTCCCGCCCATCATAATTTGCGAAAATGATGACCCTAAGATGACCTTGACCTATTTTACGGCAAGGTCAACTTAGGTCGCCTATGCATTTGAATAGGGAAAAGTGGAAAAATGTTATTTTATGGCAGAAAACTGGCTGGGAAAAGGCAAATGGACAGAAGATTTATGTTTATGAAAAAAATTAAGCCACAGGGAGTTGTCTGCCCCTGCCCCGGGGCTATATACATGTATATGACTGTAATATTCAAACACCTTCTTCTCTGAAACCACTAGGCCGATTGAAATGAAATTTTATTTGGAGACTGCTTGGATATTACAAAATAGATATTAATCTTCGACAATTATCTTTTTTAAAGATGTTTCTTGTTGTATACATGCCGGGACTACCGGACATACTGCTGATTCTATCTATCTATCTATCTATCTATCTATCTATCTATCTATCTATCTATCTATCTATCTATCTATCTATCTATCTATCTATCTATCTATCTATCTATCTAACTATCTATCTATCCATAATCATCATGATCATGATCGATCATCACCAATCATCATCATCATCGTTATGATGATATATCATCATCAATATCGATCATCATCATCATCATGATCGAAAGTAGTATAGAGGGTGGATTTTTAATCTACTTTCCTGGTCGCCTGGTGTTGTTCGGTTGTTCAAGATGGCGGCCTCCATGGGACCGATATTGCGCAATATTTCGTAAGATCCACGAATCATTCTATTTCCGTTTCCGTGCCACTTTCGATATCTGATCCGTTTCTTATTGGCATTTTAAGAACGGCTAGCGTCATCCTGGCCACCACTAGCAGACTTCCAGGATACCGGTGCCAATTAGATTAAGCTTAGATTTCGACTCCCAATACCCTCACGAGTCGAAAGTGTCGGTCTGCGACACTACCAGACCACTCGCAGACTTCCAGGATACCGGTGCCAATTAGTTTAAGCTTAGATTTCGACCCCCAAGACCCTCACGAAGTGAAAGCGTCGGTCTGCGACACTATCAGACCACTCGCAGACTTCCAGGATACCGGTGCCAATTAGTTTAAGCTTAGATGTCGACCCCAAAGACCCTTCCGAGTCGCAAGCGTCGGTCTGCGACAGTATCAGACCACTCGCAGACTTCCAGGATACCGGTGTCAATTAGTTTAAGCATATATTTCGACTCCCAAGACCCTCCCCGAGTCGATATAGTCGGTCTGCGACACTACCAGACCACTCGCAGACTTCCAGGATTCCGGTGCCAATAAGTTAAAGCTTAGATTACGACTCTCAAGACCATCCCGAATCGAAAGCGTTGGTCTGCGACAATAATTATCAGACCACTCACAGACTTACAGGATTTAGCTCGGATTGGAGTTTACGGAGCTATTTTATCTTCATGCCTCCCCAGTTCCTCATTCTGACTCCTCGCACCCTACAAAATGGCTATTTGACACTTTTCGGTGACTGTCATACTCAGCGAAAACCCCACCCCCACCCCCGTATGTTATATGGTTTATGCGCAGTTGTGTGCTACATACATTGGATATTGGTGTATTTGGACGAACGATAGTCAAGGTTTGGTAGCAACAATTGTGTCACCGGATTCCTGGAAGTCTGCGAGTAGTCAAAACTTGTCGCAGACAATTCAAATGGTCTTATAGGGTCTAACAAGGTCAAATTAGATTTTAACTCTATTGACTTCGGAATCCTGGAAGTCTGCGAGTAGTCAAAACGTCTCGCAGACCGTTTCAAAGGGTCTTATAGGATCTCAGAATGTCAAATCATGCTTTTACCCTATTGGCACCGGAATCCTGGAAGTCTGCGAGTAGTCAGAACGTCTCGCAGACCGTTTCAAACCGTTATATGGTTTGAGAAGGTCAAATCAGGCTTTTACTCTATTGGCACCGGACTCCTGGAAGTCTGCAAGTGGTCTGATATTGTCGCAGACCGACGCTTTCGATTCGGGATGGTCTTGATAGTCGAAATCTAAGCTTTAACTTATTGGCACCGGAATCCTGGAAGTCTGCGAGTGGTCTGGTAGTGTCGCAGACCGACGCTTTCGACTCTGGAGGGTCTTGTGAGTCAAAATATATGCTTAAACTAATTGGCACCGGTATCCTGGAAGTCTGCGTGTGGTATGGTAGTGTCGCAGACCGACGCTTTCGACTCGGGAGGGTCTTGGGAGTCGAAATATATGCTTAAACCAATTGGCACCGGTATCCTGGAAGTCTGCGAGTGGTTTGATAGTGTCGCAGACCGACGCTTTCGACTCGGGAGGGTCTTGGGGGTCGAAATCTAAGCTGAAACTAATTGGCACCGGTATCCTGGAAGTCTGCGAGTGGTCTGGAAGTGTCGAAGACCGACGCTTTCGACTCGGGAGGGTCTTGGGAGTCGAAAGTTATGCTTAAACTAATTGGCACCGGTATCCTGGAAGTCTGCGAGAGGTCTGGTAGTGTCGCAGACCGACGCTTTCGACTCGGGAGGGTATTGGGAGTCGAAATCTAAGCTTAATCTAATTGGCACCGGTATCCTGGAAGTCTGCTAGTGGTGGCCAGGATGACGCTAGCCGTTCTTAAAATGCCAAAAAGAAACCGGATCGAAAGTGGCATGGAAACGGAAATAGAATGATTCGTGGATCTTACGAAATATTGCGCAATATCGGTCCCATGGAGGCCGCCATCTTGAACAACCGAACAACACCAGGCGACCATGAAAATAGATTAAAAATCCACCCTCTATACTTCTTTCGATCATGATGATGTTGATGATCGATATTGATGATGATATATCATGATGATGATGATGATGATGATGATGATGATGATGGTGATGATGATGATGATCGATCGATCGATCGATCGATCGATCGATAGATAGATAGATAGATAGATAGATAGATAGATAGATAGATAGATAGATAGATAGATAGATAGAATCAGCAGTATGTCCGGTAGTCCCGGCATGTATACAATAACTCTCTAAACGGTGTCAATGTAAATCTTCTTCTCGCAAAATCGTCCACATCATATAATGTAGTTGTCAAATCATATAATGAAATTTGCGCATATAATGAAGTTTGCGCATATAATGAAGTTATCGAACCATATAATGAACTTGATGCATATAAAGACAATAGCCCATAATATAATGTAGTTGTCACATCATATAATGAGGTTGTATCAGCATATAATGTAAGTCTACCATAATATAAAGATGTTTACCCATCATATAATGTAAGTCTACCATAATATAAAGATGTTTACTCATCATATAAAGAAAATTTTCATAATATAAAGAACCTGGTCCAACATATAATGGACTTTTCTCATCATATAATGCACACTATACAACATATAATCAAATGTGAGCAGGGTATAATGACGATGATGCATCAAATGTTTTTTATTCCTTACCATCAGACAGCTTTGGCGTTCCATATACATGTATATAGTCTCTCGTAACTACTTGAGTGGTTTTGTACTGTGATATATGTTTTTATTATTTTTGGTTTTTATATATAACTATGTACAAAAGTGAGACTTTGATAAACACATGTATTCTGTATTCCGCAGTATAGTAACCGCACAGCTGATCAGCGCCTTTGTTTTCGCTATACTCAATAGTACACCCCTTCTATTTTAATTCGAAATTTCAAGCCTCTATCCTTTTCCTGAGACTGTACAGGCCGGTTTGTGTCGGACCTGGTCGGAAATGCCGAAGACCAGCTAGTTTCCTCGCGTCGCGGCTATCAGTTTGAATTTCAAAAACAGTGTAAATCCCTGTCTTGTCATTATTGAGAAGAAGGTGATAAAACGCAAAACAAAATCTATGCTCAAATGCTTTATTCATCCCCTTTATCTAGAATGTCCTGTGAATCTTAGGCAAATTATTATTCTTACAGTATACTAAAATGAAGCAAAAAGGTTGCATTTTACTGCATATTTGCCAAAAGAATGATTTTTTTTTTCGTTTGTCATCATCATATTTATCGATGCTTTCTTGCAGAGGCAGATGCATGCACAAATGCAGTAACAGGGTGCGGTAAGTCGTTATTTTTCTCAGTCTTGGTTAACAATATGAATAGCCACCATATGAATTTATTTTGTTTTAGACGAAAAGAATACAGTTTGGTGCAATGCCACAGAAAGGGTTTTTCCTTTCAATTTAGGGGCATGTAATATGCACTATTATGAAAAAAAAAAAAACACACACACACACACACACACACACAAACCGTGTCATCTTGCGCAAAAAAGGCGATTGCCTGTCATGTCATTCTATGGCAAGCCATTTTACAATTCATTATGTTTATTAGATATCTTGAATAGTAAATAAGATCTCTTAATTAGCGGGATATTATTTAACAACAAAGATGTGTTCTTTATAAAATAAATAGGAAAGAAGATATCTAATATGCTAAATTAGATATCTTATTCAATCCCACATTATCTTATATTGCATATAAAATATCTTACATGATAATTTAAAAATCTAATACATTAATTTAGATATCTTATATAGTAAAAAAGATATCTATTAGACCTATATAAGATATCTTCTTTACAAGATTAATCAAGATATCTACTTTGATAAATAAAATATCTTTATTGCTAAACTAGATATCTTAATATGCAAATAAGATATCTAAAGATATTTATAGTGGTAAATAAAATATCTTATTTAGTAAATTAGAAATCCTAATTAGGAAATAAAATATCTAAAATTAAAAATTCAGATATCTGATTTAATATATATCTTAATTAAGGCTATAAATAAGATATATGTATTGGTTTAGTAGATATCTTATATAAGTAACAGAAACCGTTTGCGATTTGGTAAAACAAATAGCATAACTTATATGCTAAACAAGATATCTTATTTGTTAAACTAAATAGGATATCAAATAAAGATATCTATTTTTCGTATATAAGATATCTTATTTGTCAAATAAGATATTTTATATGTTGAAATAGAAATCTAATATACTATTTTAGATATCTCATATGCTAATGTAGATATCTTATTTAGCAAAATATTAAAGATATCTAATTTACAGTCTAAGATATCTAATATTTTATACAAGATATCTCAATTGACATATACGATATCTTGATTGTTATATCAGCTATCTATATCACTAATTTAGATATCTAATATACTTTTTACAAATAAGATATCTAATATATGAATTAAGATATCTTATTTGTCAATAAAGATGTCTACTTTAACAAATAAGATATTTTATTTAGCTAGAAATATATCTTTAGTACTATATAAGATATCTTGATTAACATTTCAGATATCTAATATAATAAAAAAAGTATCTTAATTTCTATATAACTGTAAGATATCTTCTAAATAATAGATATATAATAGAAAAAAGGTATCTTAATTTCTATATAAAATATCTTCTAAATAATAGATATATAATAAAATAAAGTAGATGTCTTATTTATTAAACAAGATATCTAATACATTATATAAGATATCTGTTTTCTTGAATAAATAGTAAATAAAAATTAAAACTGAGGTCATTTAAGAGCAGTGAACACATTTATGAGAAAGGGGATGGGCCATACCGCGGTTTCGACTACTAAAGTCTCGTCAGTGACCCTTTAGATTTGGCAACATGGAGCCAAAGAGAATTAAAATTCCTTGAAATAAGAATGAAAGTGAAGCCTTTCTTTAAAAATGTGTAAAAAATTTCGAAACTGATATGTTGTTAGTCTGGCACCATTTAGTTTAGCTTAAACATATTTAATTACCTCTGTACATAATAAGTACAAACAATGGGGTCGGGCTACAAGTTCTACCAACCTTAGCTACAGTCCTTCCCCTATAACATGACATAACCAACATGGCAAGAATAATATACAGATTAATCATTTACAAACTTATATTACAAATAAATAAATAAATAAATAAATAAATAATCAAGTGGTTTGCTCTCTCTCTCTCTCTGCCTCCTCCAAGCCCCGGTGGTCCAGACTCACAACAGGTGGAATACGTTCAACCTGAAAAAAGAAATGATAGATATCATAACATTGCGAGCATGTTTTTACAATTAATAAAATTATGTATTAAATCTTGCTGTATCTTTAATGAACTTTTGCACCGCTTCAAAAAGGATGACATTATCATCATATGACAGATAAGAATTTCCATTCAATAGTAAATGTGTATTTAATGGATGGAGATGCCGTGTTTTTTGAAAAAGTGAGAGTCTTTGGTAATGCTCTGCATCTTCAATTTCAACTAAACAGTCACAAAGTGGGCTATCCCGAAGGTGTCATTACTGAGATTACTAATAAGATATTTTATACAGTATGTGCTCGTATCGAGATTATAGAAACTACTGCTATCTTTTTTTTTTTTTTTTTTTTTTTTTTTTTTTTTTTTTACACAAGTGTATAGGTCGACGATGCTTTTTCTGCCACTAGTCTTGTTTTAAGCAAATGTTGTTAACGCTCGCGTCTATTATATCCTCTGGATGCATTTTTTCAGTGGACAATGCTGGAGTTAATTCAAACTGCAACCAATCAAGCGTGCCAACAGACACGTGCACAGGTAATGAATAGAAATTCTTTCGACTGTCATGTCGTTTTACTACTCGAAGCCATTAAATCATTTATAGATTTTTGCTAAATTTTGTTCAGAAAATTAAACATGCATGTGCTGCATTTGATATGAAATTGTCGAATAAGCTCCTCTTTTCAATTCACAATTTCAAGATGCGCATGCATATGCATCAGTAGACGGGATATTCCCCCATCAGTGTTTCGTTATACCTCCGCACGCGAGTGGAACGAGGTACTGAAGTGCTAGCCATTTGATCTAATGCATGTGACCTGCGATTAGTTTTACACTGACGTACCATTAATTTTTATTCTCCATGTAAATCACCTACAAGCGTAATGACGTTTAAATGAGTTAAATATACTTTACAGTGAAAACCAATGTATATCAAAACTTGATAAAACTGGTATTTTCATTGATATGAAATTTCACTGATATCAAATCTCACTGATATCAAAAGTCACTAGTGACTGATATCAGCCTATATCTTCACTGTAGATTTTGGATGACGTCTTTAAATGTGTCTCACTTCAGAAATTCAAACGCCTATAACTTCGTTATTTGTGAACGAAAAAATAAAGTGTGGATATTCATCTTCTTAGTTAGAACGTAAGGAACAATGTGGTACCAAAATTATTTTTGGTTTTTGCATTTTCACTGCCTGCCTTGTGAATTGGAAAATGCCCGTCTATTGTATAAAATAAAAAGAAAATTTGCTTTTTTTCGATGAATACCATATATATTTCATCTCGTGAGTTGAAAACATAAAAATTTTCACTCGTGCTGCGCACTCGTGAAAATTCTGATGTTTTCAACTCACTCGAAATACATTTGGTATTCACCTCAAAAAAAAAGCAAATATCCTCTATATATTACCGTTTCGGTCCACCAATTTTCCAGAGTCTGTTAGTTGTCGTCTGGATGTCAACGACCCAACACAAGTGACGTTAACAATCGCTCTTAAATGGTACAAGTTTGGTACACTTACGGCTCTAGATCACCCAGCTTTTGTTGCTGGGGATGAAACGAATCCAACCGGACCTCAGACGTTTGTTTCAACGCCGGCTAAGTGTACCGCAACGCTTGCGAACCCAGGAACGTCAACGGCGGCTGATACATACAGCGTTACCATGGCACTGGCATCGCCAGAATGTGGCGTCGATATTGTAAGTCCTAAATGACATTTTTTATTATGAAAAGCTTTTATTTATACACTTAAAGACAAAAGAAACGCAGCACTCATGTTACTCGAAAACGGACGATCCAAATTATCAGTGCTGACATAATTTCGATTAATTGGCTTCTTACCGACATTCTGTGTAAATTTGAAGATGATATACTTAAACATGCTATAGCTTACCCTTAATTTATACCTATATATGCTATAGCTTACCCTTAATTTATAACCTCAAAGTTCTTAATTCGAAAGTGTTTCGCTATATTAACCGACATACAAGTCATACCTATCTGAAGGATACACTATTAGAAATAGCAACATCATTCCTTCAAAGGCATAATCTTTTTCGTATCTAGAATTTGACGTGATTTTCGGTTGTTGAAGTGTATGCAGGTGTCTTTTGTGTTCTAAACAACATTTACAATCATTTTCGGGATGACATTTTGGATATTGACGAGATTTTCGAAATATGTGAAAGATGAACGTACTGGCAATAAAGTTAAACTCACACAACAATGTCGGGATTACTAGTATTTTTTTTGTTGCTTTACATGAATGTATCGTCACGCTTTACCATAAAAGACTCCCGACATTGTTGTATCGAAGTTATGGCAAGCCGTTTTACTATTTATTATGCTTATTAGATATCTTGAATAGTACTTAAGATATCTTAATTAGGATATAAGATATCTTATTTAGCAATAAAGATATCTTCTTTATCAAAAAAGATATCTTATATCCTAAATTAGATATTTTATATAGTAAAGAAGATATCTAATGTGCTAAATAAGATATCTTATTTGATCCCACAATTAAGATATCTTATATAGCATATAAGATATCTTATTTGATAATTTAGATATCTAATATACTAAATAAGATATCTTATATACTAAATAAGATATCTACTATACCTAAATAAGATATCTTCTTTACAAGATTAATTAAGATATCTACTTTGGTAAATAAGATATCTTCATTGCTAAACTAGATATCTTAATTAGCAAATAAGATATTCTAATTAGCAAATAAGATATCTAAATTGGTAATCAAGATATCTTATTTATAGTGGTAAATAAGATATCTTATTTAGGTATAATAGATATTTAATATATATGATATCTTATTTAGTATATAAGATATCTAAATTATCAAATAAGATATCTTGATTAAGGCTATAAATAAGATATCTGTATTGGTATAGTAGATATCTTATATAAGTATCAGAAACCAATTGTGATTGGGTAAAACAAATAAGATATCTTATATACTAAATAAGATATCTGATTTGTTAAACCTAAATAAGATATCTAATATAGGATATATAATATCTAATATAGGATATAAGATATCTATTTTTGTATATAAGATATCTTATTTGTCAAATAAGATATCTACTTTAGCATAGTAGATATCTTATTTGTGAATGTAATTAAGATATCTTATATTAAGATATCTTATATGTTGAAGAAGATATCTTATTTGACAAATAAGATATCTTATATGATAAAATAGATATCTAATATACTATTTTAGATATCTTATATGTTAATTATTTAGAAAAAAACATTATAGATATCTAATTTATCATATTAGATATCTAATTTGTTAAACAAGATATCTTAATTAACAATTAAGATATCTTAAATGCTATATCAGATATCTATATTAATAATTAAGATATCTTATATATTTTTACATATAAGATATCTAATATATCAATCAAGATATCTTATTTGTTAATTTAGATATCTACATTAACAAATAAGATATCTTGTTTAGTTAAAAAGATATATTATATACTATATAAGATATTTAATTGACAATTCAGATATCTAATATAACAAAAAGATATCTTATTTGCTATATAAGATATCTTCTTTATAATAGATATCTAATAAAATAAAGTAGATATCTTATTTATTAAAGAAGATATCTTATATACAATATAAGATATCTGTTTGTTTGAATAAATAGTAAAACGGCTTACCATACGAAGTTCAATACATTTACTCACAAGCTCAATTATGATTGAGAAAGTGACCCCGTATGTGCGGAACTCAAAAGATGTTTGATGCACATCAACAGCATGCAGCTAAACATAGTAAAATGCTATGACAGGCTCTTGTCTAGAAAGAATAATATCGTTTTTGCTATTGCATCCTCGAGATATGCATGACTAATGCTTAGAGGATACAAAAATTGTGAAATTTTGTGAAAATTGAACGTGTGGGCTATGACATTTAACATGATAAAACAACTATAAGTTGTTACTAAGGCACCATGAAATATACACACAATCTAGGTAAGTAAGAAGCCAATCAATCGAAATAAAACCCCAAATCATAATTTGAATCGGCCGTTTCCAAGTTAGATGAGATTAACCAAGTGCTGCGTTTCTTTTGTCTTTAAGTGTGTATCATTAAGTGCACTGTAAAACATTAGAAAAAGTATGAATTATTTCCCACTCCAAAAACCGAGGTGGGAAAAATTAAATTGACACTTAGATACTTATACTAAGAAAACATGTCGTAAGCCTAGCGAGCAGCTATTTCCAAATAGGCGGCCACTCAGTTACCCAAAATATGAAAACAACCATAAGGTGCAAATAGTACAAACATTCAACACCAAAACATAAACCAATTAGAACCACTACATAAGTATCGCATTGGAAGGTTCAGTAATATAAAATTACTGGGGTAGGGGGGGGGGGGAGAGGATGCACTGGGTGCTTCCCTGGTTTCGATATAGAAAGGCTTTGTTTGACTTTTTGGTAACGGATCTTGTTCTACTACGTTCACACAGCAAATGTCCACAAAACAGAGACAGCAATATCATTAATTGCATGATTTGTATCACCTTTTAACGAATCACATAAAATTGCAGTCAAAGCACTATTTTATGACCTGAAATTCGTTCAGTGACCTCAATCAAATTATTGACCAAATTCTAGGAATAATTGTATAAAAAAATCTGATACCGGAATCAAACAAAACCAAATCCTATCGGGACCTATAGTAAAATCAAACAAAAAGGTACAAGTAGGCAATGATCAGGAAAAGGCGCAATCAGAAAGAAACTCCCACTCCAAAAAGCGAAGTGGGAAAATGCTAAATTGACAATTAGATATGTGTACTAAGAAAACACATTGTAAACCGAGTGAGCAGCTATTTCCCAATAGGCGGCCACTCTGTTACCTAAACATAAATAAAATATGAAAACGCACATAAGGCGCAAACATCACAAAAATTCAACACCAAGATATATAACAACAAGAACCACATCAGACGTATCGCCTTGGAACGACCAGTAATGAAAATACTGGCGGGCTTAAACTAGTTTTACATGGCCATAACCTCATCCTCATCTTCTGCTGTGGTTCACAGTTGGGTCCTCGTGGTGAATCTCTAACTAGTCAATGAATTATCAAGGACAAACAAATAAATCATGATAACCACCATGATAAATCAAAAACGAGGACTCACAGATTCAGTAAGCTGCCCGACGATGGAGATCCCTGGTCGCCTAATAACTTACTGAAAGTCCGGAGCAAATGAACCCCGGTGGGCCAAGCAACAGACAGGAAGCTCCGGCATTATCCAACTAAAACGAATAGCTTTAAGTCGAGGCCATCATAGTCTGACGCCCGACCCACCGGCGTGCAATTAAAGAAGGCCTATTTGTATCGGGACCACGAAAGCACCCAGTGAGAGGGGGGGGGGGCTTAAACCAGTTTTACAGGCGCCTAACCCTATAAAGCTCAGTTTCTGCAGTGGTTTAGTTAGTCTAGTTAGTTGTTCGGTCCTCGTGGAGAAACTAACATAGTCAGTGAATCATCAATGAAGAACAAATAAGACCAGTATGACTTACAACTATCTACAATATCACGGCTAATTCCTAGATGTGCGAACATGCAGGTGCCGACATTAAAAATTGAACAAAAGCTGTTAAAGCTATTAAAATTAATATAAGCAAATGTGGACAAAATACCGAAAACAACAGCATTATGTTTACGAATTTAGGTGTTCCTGTTCTACAAACCAAATATAAACATTGACCATAAAACAGAAATAAAAATGGACCAACTACATGTACCATGACTGTAAATTTACAATCATCTTGCAATAAATTAGCGCATTAAGTTGTAAAAAATGAAAATTTTCAGTAGAAAATTTATGCTATTTTTCTAATTTTTGCTCAAAACATAGATTGTGGGTACACGTTAGAACCGCCTCGCCGAGGCGGTTCTAACGAGTACCCACAATCTATGTTTTGGAGCAAAAATAAGAGGGTTTAAGGGGGTATATATTGCACGGACATGTTTTCCTGATGGGGTATTTTGTTTCAGGACACTGCCACTAGAACTCTGAAATTTGCATACAAAAACTACGAGGCATCCCATGAAGAGGAGGACCGTGATGGTGACCTCATAGTTTACGGACCGTGTCATTATAATGATCTTCAGAGCCAGGTTTCTGCAACCATTGCGAATAAGTAGGTATTCAGTAATTTTCATGATTCAATTTTGCAAACGGACATTGCATTTTAACAGGTCAAAACTAGTTACATCAAGTCACGCACGTTTCACAAAATTTTCAGTTTTCTTAATTTCTGATATCCAAGTAAGCACGTCAGTTAACAAAAATCAACTACTGTCTATACGCCATCTTCCAGAAACTGTTATACGCCATCTTCCAGAAACTTTTATACGCCATCTTCCAGAAACTGTTATACGCCATCTTCCAAAAACTGTTATACGCCATCTTCCAGAAACTGTTATACGCCATCTTCCAGAAACTGTTATACGCCATCTTCCAGAAACTGCATGATCTCACTTTTCTGAAAGCCTTCAAGAAAAATTTGACCATGTCACCATTTTGCACTCCAAAAGTCTTAAAAAGTGCCACAAAATTTTATGATAGAACATAATTTTGAATAGGGCTTTTTCCATTGTAAATGTCAGCAAGAGAAATAGGCTAACTATATATTTTCACGGAAAAATCTGAACTGATTATTTTGCACTTAAAATGCACTAAACCAAAAACAAACTTGTACGTATATAGTATACATTAATAACAGATAAGCACCAAACTCATACAGTTATTATACAGATTGCTTATTTTCAATTTTAAGGTGTTTGGGTTGTTTTATATAGATCTAAATTAATCGATTAAAAAAAAAATGTGGCACTTTTACGACTTTTGGGTTGCGAAAAGATGACACGGTGATATATTCTTGTAGTGGTTCAGAAAAGTAAGATTTTGAAAAATTCAGTTTTTGCCCTCGGAAAGATGGTGCACAGACAGTAAGCATAATTGAGAAGCTCATGGAACCTCGGAGAAATAGCTATTTAGATCAGTGGGTTTCTGTCCATTAGGGCTTGGGTTTGAATGCTGCTAACTAGATCTACAGAAGATTTTTCAAATACCGTATGTTCATTTTTCTTAGTCTCAGCATTCAGTTCGCTAAAACGACCAAACCAAGATAACACACAATAACCGTACTTTCCCACATCACGAAAACACGCCCATGCAATATGTATACAGAGATTTTTAGCAGTAAAAAATGAAAATTTCAGTGGAAAATTTTTGATATTTTTTCTAATTTTTGCTCAAAACATAGATTGTGGGTACACATTAGAACCTCGCCGAGGCGGTTCTAACGTGTACCCACA
Organism: Rugalucina vietnamica; assembly: GCA_964017185.1. Classification (NCBI taxonomy): domain Eukaryota; kingdom Metazoa; phylum Mollusca; class Bivalvia; order Lucinida; family Lucinidae; genus Rugalucina; species Rugalucina vietnamica. The sequence goes on from OZ024875.1 coordinate 47,409,298, forward strand.
ATCCATGTTTTGGATCAAAAATAAGAAAAATAGGTATACGCATATACTCAAGTTTTGCTATATAAAAGTGGGGTATATGGTGGTATACATTACATGGACATGTTATTAAACATACTGATGCATTGGAATGGTGGCTCCTCTGGTTGGAGGCTTCCACTCTCCACTGAACACCAATTATTGCAGTAGTATCTACTTGCAACATCCTTGCCGAGTACGTCGTTGCTGGGTACGGTTTAATATCATTGCCCAGTACGGTAAAAGCTATTTTAAGCTAATCATAAATAGAATCGTTAAAACGCTATTTATAACTAAAATCGTTTAGATATATTGACAGTGTAACTTACATAATGAGTACCTTTGATAGTCCAATTTTACATGTATATATATTTTTTATTTTTGTTTTCATTTAATTACGTTCAAGTTTAAAATTCATTGTCAAGAAGATTAAATATTATCGTATTCTGCAGACCCTTAGACCCACTTGTATAAAGTAAAACTTAAAATTGAAGGGTATATATATTTTATTTTATTTTTTTTTGGCCGACAAAGAGATAGTCTAGCAGATATGCATTTTTATACAGTCGTGACAGTGAGTTTGGCGTTTTTTGTGGATTAACGCCCCAGTCAACGATGTTTCAGTCACTGTCATGTCTAGCAAGAGCGTAAGTTTTTATCAGTGTTAGAGATTCAACGTGTTTTGTGAAAGGCCTCATACCTGCTATCCATTTGGGTTCTCACCCAAAGACCTTTTCGTTATGAGTCCGATCATTGACCGATAGGCGACCGCGCTACCCTGAACGAACAATTTAAATAAAATGTTTTTCAAACATGCAAAATTTAATGATTAAAGATTTGGGTGCCCATTAAGTGTTTTGTTTGTTTGTCTGTTTGTTTGTTTGTTTGTTTGTTTGTTTGTTTGTTTGTTTGTTTGTTTGTTTGTTTGTATCAAGGGTTAACGAGGGAGTCAACAAATTTTCAGTCATGTCGGCAAAGCTGCAATGTTCCATGGGTATAAGACAGTTATGGGCCAATGTGTCTTGCTCAATGACACAACACGGCAGCCCAAGTGGGGATCGAACGCAGGCCCTCTCGATTTGGAGTTAGTTGGTCTACCGCTAGGCCGTGCTTGGGATTGCCGTTTATCCTGAGTGACGTGGAGTCTATTTCTAAAGCCATGTTCATGTGCAACATTTGAACTCGGGTGTATTTTTGCACACTGGATGTAAATTTGAACACCGGGTGTATGGTATGCCATGAAAACTACACCCTGCAAAAATACACTCTGGTACAAATTTTCTCCTACTTTCCAGGTGGAGCAAATTGAATTGCAGCCGGGTGTATTTTTGCACCCGTGTGTATTGTGTGTATATGAACGCAAAACGCTTAATCGTTACACATTTTTGTTTGTTTGAATTGATACTTTACGTCCCAGACAACAGCTTAGGTCAAGTCTGGAGATTGTATCCACTTTATGGGCCTTTCACTCAAAGTTAGGATGTCATGGCATCCAAAAATGCTAAAGATATAACCACACAGCTAAGCCAATAAGGCTTATAGGTATGACCAGTTTGACTTGAAACCATTTTTCTTGGGCAGTCTCACCAGTAGTCAGATTACCAGTCAGTAGCAAACATGCTTTGCCTGAGGCACAAACAGCCCATCTACATCAAATGACCTCTGCTAATAAGGAGCATTTTAGTCAAAATTTAATGTCAAAACCAGGCGAATATGAACATGATCTCGCTGCATATGGCCGCTACACAAGCGGATGAAAAATTACACCCGGTTGCAAATACAGCATATGAACACGGCTTTAGATTGTAATTTAGTACTGCAGATCTATTGAACAGCGAAAGACAACGTGTTTGTCCTAAACACCGCGATTTTCATTGTTGGCATATAGTATGCCATATAGGCTATCTGAAGGGCCTAAAGTAGCCTAAACACCCATTTTCACTGCTCTTAAAGGATCTAAGTTTTATATTTATATTCTACAATGGAGAACTATCAGTGGTTTAAGGATGATGTCGTAACAATGTACCCAGAAGAGATATACAGTGTCATTCTCTTCAGCATCGTCCCCAGTAGGGATCTACAACACCATCCCCTACCATTCCGTCCCCAGTAGAGATCTATCGCCCAATTCCCTACCACAACGTCCCCAGTAGAGGTCTACAGCGACATACCCTACCACACCGTCCCCAGTAAAGATCCACAGCGCCTTAACCTACCACACCATCCCCACTAGAGATCCACAGCACCATATTCTACTGGACCGTCCCCAGAAGAGATCTACAGTACGGTATTCTACCACACCGTCTCCAGTAGAGATATACAGCGCCATACCCTACCACACCGTCTACAGTAGAGATATAAAGCGACATACCCTACCACACCGTCCCCAGTAGAGATCTACAGCACCATATTCTACTGGACCGTCCCCAGTAGATATCTACAGTCGGGTATTCTACCACACCGTCCCCAGTAAAGATATACAGCGCCATATCCTACCACACCGTCCCCAGTTGAGATATGCAGTGTCATTCTCTTCAGCATCGTCCCCAGTAGGGATCTATAACACCATACCCCACCATTGCGTCCTCAGTAGAGATCTATTGCCCCATTCCCTACCACAACGTCCCCAGTAGAGATCTACATTGGGGTAGTCTACCACACCGTCTCCAGTAAAGACATACAGCGCCAAACCCTACCACAGCGTCCACAGTAGGGATATACAGTGTCATTCTCTTCATCATCGTCCTCAGTAGGGATCAACAACACCATACCCTTCCATTCCGTCCCCAGTAGAGATCTATCGCCCCATTTCCTACCACAACGTCCCTAGTAGAGATCTACAGCGACATACCCTACCACACCGTCCCCAGTACAGATCTACAGCACCATACTCTACTGGACCGTCCCCAGTAGAGATCTACAATGCGGTAGTGAACCGTCTCCAGTAAAGATATACAGCGCCATACCCTACCACTCCGTACCCAGTAGAGATATACAGTGTCATTCTCTTTAGCATCGTCCCCAGTAGGGATCTACAACACCATACCCTACCCTTCCGTCCCCAGTAGAGATCTATTGCCCCATTCCCTACCACAACGTCCCCAGTAGAGATCTAAATTGGGGTAGTCTACCACACCGTCTCCAGTAGAGACATACAGCGCCAAACCCTAACACAGAGATCCACAGCACCATATTCTACTGGACCGTCCCCAGTAGAGATCTACATTACGGTATTCTACCACACCGTCTCCAGTAGAGATATACAACGCCATATCCTACCACACCGTCCCCAGTGGAGATATAATGTGTCAGTCTCTTCAGTATCGTCCCCAGTAGGGATCAACAACACCACGCCCTACCATTCCGTCCCCAGTAGAGATCTATCGCCCCATTTCCTACTACAACGTCCCCAGTAGAGATCTAAAGCGACCTACCCTACCACACCGTCCTCAGTAGAGATCAAAAGCACCATATTCTACTGGACCGTCCCCAGTAGATATCTACAGTCGGGTATTCTACCACACCGTCCCCAGTAAAGATATACAGCGCCATATCCTACCACAACGTCCCCAGTAGAGAATTACAGCTGAATACCCTACCACACCGTCCCCAGAAGAGATCTACAGCACCATACTCTACTGGACCGTCCCCAGTAGAGATCTACAATGCGGTAGTGTACCATACCGTCTCCAGTAAAGATATACAGCGCCATACCCTACCACTCCGTCCCCAGTAGAGATATACTGTGTCATTCTCTTTAGCATCGTCCCCAGTAGGGATTCACAACACCATACCCTACCCTTCCGTCCCCAGTAGAGATCTATTGCCCCATTCCCTACCACAACGTCCCCAGTAGAGATCTTCAGCGACATACCCTACCACAGTGTCCCCAGTAAAGATCCACAGCGCCATAACCTACCACACCATCCCCAGTAGAGATCTACAGCACCATATTCTACTTGACCGTCCCCAGTAAGGATCTACTGTACGGTTTACTACCACACCGTCTCCAGTAGAGATATACAACGCCATATCCTACCACACCGTCCCCAATAGAGATATACTGTGTCAATCTCTTCAGCATCGTCCCCAGTAGGGATCAACAACACCATACCCTACCATTCCGTACCCAGTAGAGATCCATCGCCCCATTTCCTACCACAACGTCCGCAGTAGAGATCTAAAGCGACATGAACTACCATACCGTCCCCAGTAGAGATCTACAGCACCACATTCTACTGGACCGTCCCCAGTAGAGATCTACAGTACGGTATTCTACCACACCGTCTCCAGTAGAGATATACAGCGCCATATCCTACTACTCCGTCCCCAGTAGAGATATGCAGTGGCATTCTCTTCAGCATCGTCCCCAGTAGGGATCTACAACACCATACCCCACCATTGCGTCCCAACGTAGAGATCTATTGTCCCATTCCCTACCACGTCCCCAGTAGAGATCTACATTGCGGTAGTCTACCACACCGTCTCCAGTAGAGACATACAGCGCCATACCCTACCACACCGTCCCCAGTAGAGATAAACAGTGTCATCCTCTTCATCATCGTCTACAGTAGTGTTCAACAACACCATACCCTTCCATTTCGTCCCCAGTAGAGATCTATCGCCCCAATTCCTACCACAACGTCCCCAGTAGAGATATACAGCGACATACCCTACCACACCGTCCCCAGTAGAGATATACAGCACCATATTCTACTGGACCGTCCCCAGTAGATATCTACAATACGGTAGTGTACCACACCGTCTCCAGTAGAGATATACACCGCCATACCCTACCACTCCGTCCCCAGTAGAGATACACAGTGTTATTCTCTTCAGCATCGTCCCCAGTAGGGATCTACAACACCATACCCTACCATTCCGTCCCCAGTAGAGATCTATCGCCCCATTCCCTACCACAACGTCCCCAGTAGAGATCTACAGCGACATACCCTACCAAACCGTCCCCAGTAAAGATCCACAGCGCCATAACCTACCACACCGTCCCAAGTAAAGATCTACAGCGCCATAACTTACCACACCGTCCCCAGTAGAGATCTACAGCACCATATTCTACTGGACCGTCCCCAGTAGAGATCTACAGTACGGTTTACTACCACACCGTCTCCAGTAGAGATATACAACGCCATATCCTACCACACCGTCCCCAATAGAGATATACTGTGTCATTCTCTTCAGCATCGTCGCCAGTAGGGATCAACAACACCATACCCTACCATTCCGTCCCCAGTAGAGAACTATCGCCCCATTTCCTAACACAACGTCCCCAGTAGAGATCTATAGCGACATACCATACCACACCGTCCCCAGTAGAGATCTACAGCACCATATTCTACTGGACCGATCCCAGTAGAGATCTACAGTTCGGTATTCTACCACACCGTCTCCAGTAGAGATATACAGTGCCATATCCTACCACACCGTCCCCAGTAGAGATATGCAGTGTCATTCTCTTCAGCATCGTCCCCAGTAGGGATCTACAACACCATACCCCACCATTGCGACCTCAGTAGAGATCTATAGCCCCATTCCCTAGCACAACGTCCCCAGTAGAGATCTACAGCGACATACCCTACCACACCGTGCCCAGTAAGGATTCACAGCGCCATAACCTCCCACACCATCCCCAGTAAAGATCCACAGCGCCATAACCTACCACACCGTCCCCAGTAGAGATCTACAGCACCATATTCTACTGGACCGTCCCCAGTAGAGATCTACAGTACGGTTTACTACCACACCGTCTCCAGTAGAGATATACAACGCCATATCCTACCACACCGTCCCGAATAGAGATTTACTGTGTTATTCTCTTCAGCATCGTCCCCAGTAGGTATCAACAACACCATACCCTACCATTTCGTCCCCACTAGAGATCTATCGCCCCATTTCCTACCACAACGTCCGCAGTAGAGATCTAAAGCGACATGAACTACCATACCGTCCCCAGTAGAGATCTACAGCACCACATTCTACTGGACCGTCCCCAGTAGAGATCTATAGCACGGTATTCTACCACACCGTCTCCAGTAGAGATATACAGCGCCATATACTACTACTCCGTCCCCAGTAGAGATATGCAGTGGCATTCTCTTCAGCATCGTCCCCAGTAGGGATCTACAACACCATACCCCACCATTGCGTCCCAACGTAGAGATCTATTGTCCCATTTCCTACCACGTCCCCAGTAGAGATCTACATTGCGGTAGTCTACCACACCGTCTCCAGTAGAGACATACAGCGCCATACCCTACCACACCGTCCCCAGTAGAGATAAACAGTGTCATCCTCTTCATCATCGTCTACAGTAGTGTTCAACAACACCATACCCTTCCATTTCGTCCCCAGTAGAGATCTATCGCCCCAATTCCTACCACAACGTCCCCAGTAGAGATATACAGCGACATACCCTACCACACCGTCCCCAGTAGAGATATACAGCACCATATTCTACTGGACCGTCCCCAGTAGATATCTACAATACGGTAGTGTACCACACCGTCACCAGTAGAGATATACACCGCCATACCCTACCACTCCGTCCCCAGTAGAGATACACAGTGTTATTCTCTTCAGCATCGTCCCCAGTAGGGATCTACAACACCATACCCTACCATTCCGTCCCCAGTAGAGATCTATCGCCCCATTCCCTACCACAACGTCCCCAGTAGAGATCTACAGCCACATACCCTACTAAACCGTCCCCAGTAAAGATCCACAGCGCCATAACCTACCACACCGTCCCCAGTAAAGATCTACAGCGCCATAACTTACCACACCGTCCCCAGTAGAGATCTACAGCACCATATTCTACTGGACCGTCCCCAGTAGAGATCTACAGTACGGTTTACTACCAAACCGTCTCCAGTAGAGATATACAACGCCATATCCTACCACACCGTCCCCAATAGAGATATACTGTGTCATTCTCTTCAGCATCGTCCCCAGTAGGGATCAACAACACCATACCCTACCATTCCGTCCCCAGTAGAGATCTATCGCCCCATTTCCTAACACAACGTCCCCAGTAGAGATCTAAAGCGACATACCATACCACACCGTCCCCAGTAGAGATCAGAAGCACCATATTCTACTGGACCGATCCCAGTAGAGATCTACAGTACGGTATTCTACCACACCGTCTCCAGTAGAGATATACAGTGCCATATCCTACCACACCGTCCCCAGTAGAGATATGCAGTGTCCTTCTCTTCAGCATCGTCCCCAGTAGGGATCTACAACACCATACCCCACAACTGCGACCTCAGTAGAGATCTATAGCCCCATTCCCTAGCACAACGTCCCCAGTAGAGATCTACAGCGACATACCCTACCACACCGTCCCCAGTAAAGATTCACAGCGCCATAACCTCCCACACCATCCCCAGTAAAGATCCACAGCGCCATAACCTACCACACCGTCCCCAGTAGAGATCTACAGTACGGTTTACTACCACACCGTCTCCTGTGGAGATATACAACGCCATATCCTACCACACCGTCCCGAATAGAGATTTACTGTGTTATTCTCTTCAGCATCGTCCCCAGTAGGTATCAACAACACCATACCCTACCATTTCGTCCCCACTAGAGATCCATCGCCCCATTTACTACCACAACGTCCCCAGTGGCGATCTAAAGCGAAATACCCTACCACACCGTCCCCAGTAGAGATCTACAGCACCATATTCTACTGGACCGTTCCCAGTAGAGATCTATAGTACGGTATTCTACCACACCGTCTCCAGTAGAGATATACAGTGCCATATCCTACCACACCGTCCCCAGTAGAGATATGCAGTGTCATTCTCTTCAGCATCGTCCCCAGTAGGGATCTACAACACCATACCCCACCATTGCGTCCTCAGTAGAGATCTATTGCCCCATTCCTTGGCACAACGTCCCCAGTAGAGATCTACATTGCGGTAGTCTACCACACCGTCTCCAGTAGAGACATACAGCGCCATACCCTACCACACCGTCCCGAGTAGAGATTAATAGTGTCATTCTCTTCATCATCGTCCCCAGTAGGGATCAACAACACCATACTTTTCAATTCCGTCTCCAGTAGATATCTATAGCCCCATTTCCTACCACAACGTCCCCAGGAGAGATCTACAGCGACATACCCTACCACACCGTCCTCAGTAGATATCTACAGCACCATATTCTACTGAACCGTCCCCAGTAGAGATCTACAATGCGGTAGTGTACCACACCGTCTCATGGGATATTCAGCGCCATACCCTACCACTCCGTCCCCAGTTGAGATATGCAGTGTCATTCTCTTCAGCATCGTCCCCAGTAGGGATCTATAACACCATACCCCACCATTGCGTCCTCAGTAGAGATCTATTGCCCCATTCCCTACCACAACGTCCCCAGTAGAGATCTACATTGGGGTAGTCTACCACACCGTCTCCAATAGAGACATACAGCGCCAAACCCTACCACAGCGTCCCCAGTAGGGATATACAGTGTCATTCTCTTCATCATCGTCCTCAGTAGGGATCAACAACACCATACCCTTCCATTCCGTCCCCAGTAGAGATCTATCGCCCCATTTCCTACCACAACGTCCCCAGTAGAGATCTACAGCGACATACCCTACCACACCGTCCCCAGTAGAGATCTACAGCACCATACTCTACTGGACCGTCCCCAGTAGAGATCTACAATGCGGTAGTGTACCACACCGTCTCCAGTAAAGATATACAGCGCCATACCTTACCACTCCGTACCCAGTAGAGATATACAGTGTCATTCTCTTTAGCATCGTCCCCAGTAGGGATCGACAACACCATACCCTACCCTTCCGTCCCCAGTAGAGATCTATTGCCCCATTCCCTACCACAACGTCCCCAGTAGAGATCTAAATTGGGGTAGTCTACCACACCGTCTCCAGTAGAGACATACAGCGCCAAACCCTAACACAGAGATCCACAGCACCATATTCTACTGGACCGTCCCCAGTAGAGATCTACATTGGGACCAAGTTATACAGACAAATTGTTGGAATTCCGATGGGTACAAATTGCGCACCTCTCGTAGCTGATTTATTTTTATACTGCTACGAAAGAGATTTCATGGATTCTCTTAACCATGATAATCAAGCTGATGTTATCGAGGCTTTTAATTCCACATCTAGGTACCTCGATGACCTTTTGAACATTGACAACCCTTATTTTGAAGGTATGGTCAATCAAATTTATCCACCTGAACTTCAGTTGAACAAAGCCAATATCTCAGATACTGAAGCCCCCTTTTTAGATCTACATCTTTCTGTTGCAAATGGATTTGTTTCTTCTAAAATTTATGACAAGCGCGATGACTTTGATTTTGATATAGTAAATTTTCCTTTTTTGGATGGTGACGTTCCTCGTCGTGCTTCTTATGGTGTATACATTTCGCAACTTATTAGGTTTGCTAGAGTCTGCAATCATGTTACAGACTTCAACGCTCGAAATAAATGTTTAACGGCAAAACTTCTCCAACAGGGCTATCGGTATCATAAACTTCGAAAAACATTTTCTAAATTTTATCGTAGACACTATGAATTGATTTCCAAATATAATGTTGGGTTAAAGACGCTTTTAAGTGAGGGCCTTTCGGAACCTGAATTTTATGGTGACTTGGTTTACAAATTTAAGAAACTTAAAGGAATTAATGATTTTTCTTTTCAGTTCAGAAAAATCATAACACGTTACAAACGTATAGGTTATAACTTGAATGTTATGCGACAGTCTGCATGCTTAGTTTTTAACCCAATCATGGTTGATAACTATGCTGCCTTCTTTAATTGCACGCCGGTGGGTCGGGCGTCAGACTCTATGATGGCCCCGACATAAAGCTATTCATTTTAGTTGGTTGGGGCCGGAGCTTCTTGTCTGTTGCTTGGCCCACCGGGGTCCAACTGGTGTTTTTCTTTTGCTCCGGAGTTAGTAGGTTATTCGGCGCCCAGGGATCTCCATCGTCGGGCAGCTTACTCAGTCTGTGAGTCCTGGTTTTTGATTCATCAGGATGTTTATCATGATTTATTTGTTTGTTCTTGATGATTCATTGACTAGTTAGAGATTCACCACGAGGACCGAATAACTAACTAAATGTTATGAACCACTGCAGAAGCTGAGGGTGAGGTTATGGCCATGTAAAACCGGTTTAAGCCCGCCAGTAACTTTGTGTTACTGATCGTTCCAAGTCGATACTTCTGTGGTGGTTCTTTTCGTTTTATGTCTTGGTGTTTGAAAAAATTTTTTGTGCTGTTGGCGCCTTATGTATGTTTTCATATTTTTAGTTAAGTTAAGGTAACTGAGGCTTACGATATGTTTCATGGTATAAGTACTTGATTGTTGGTTTGGTTTTTTCCCACCTCGGTTTTTGGAGTGGGAATCTTTTTCTGATTGCGCCTTTTCCTGATCTTTGCCTGCTTGTACCTTTCTACCACACCGTCTCCAGTAGAGATATACAACGCCATATCCTACCACACCGTCCCCAGTGGAGATATAATGTGTCAGTCTCTTCAGTATCGTCCCCAGTAGGGATCAACAACACCACGCCCTACCATTCCGTCCCCAGTAGAGATCTATCGCCCCATTTCCTACTACAACGTCCCCAGTAGAGATCTAAAGCGACATACCCTACCACACCGTCCTCAGTAGAGATCAAAAGCACCATATTCTACTGGACCGTCCCCAGTAGATATATACAGTCGGGCATTCTACCACACCGTCCCCAGTAAAGATATACAGCGCCATATCCTACCACAACGTCCCCAGTAGAGATCTACAGCGACATACCCTACCACACCGTCCCCAGAAGAGATCTACAGCACCATACTCTACTGGACCGTCCCCAGTAGAGATCTACAATGCGGTAGTGTACCATACCGTCTCCAGTAAAGATATACAGCGCCATACCCTACCACTCCGTCCCCAGTAGAGATATACTGTGTCATTCTCTTTAGCATCGTCCCCAGTAGGGATCCACAACACCATACCCTACCATTCCGTCCCCAGTAGAGATCTATTGCCCCATTCCCTACCACAACTTCCCCAGTAGAGATCTTCAGCGACATACCCTACCACACTGTCCCCAGTAAAGATCCACAGCGCCATAATTTACCACACCATCCCCAGTAGAGATCTACAGCACCATATTCTACTTGACCGTCCCCAGTAAGGATTTACTGTACGGTTTACTACCACACCGTCTCCAGTAGAGATATACAACGCCATATCCTACCACACCGTCCCAAGTAGAGATATACTGTGTCATTCTCTTCAGCATCGTCCCCAGTAGGGATCAACAACACCATACCCTACCATTCCGTCCCCAGTTGAGATCCATCGCCCCATTTCCTACCACAACGTCCGCAGTAGAGATCTAAAGCGACATGCCCTACCATACCGTCCCCAGTAGAGATCTACAGCACCACATTCTACTGGACCGTCCCCAGTAGAGATCTACAGTACGGTATTCTACCACACCGTCTCCAGTAGAGATATACAGCGCCATATCCTACTACTCCGTCCCCAGTAGAGATATGCACCGGCATTCTCTTCAGCATCGTCCCCAGTAGGGATCTACAACACCATACCCCACCATTGCGACCTCAGTAGAGATCTATAGCCCCATTCCCTAGCACAACGTCCCCAGTAGAGATCTACAGCGACATACCCTACCACACCGTCCCCAGTAAAGATCCACAGCGCCATAACCTCCCACACCATCCCCAGTAAAGATCCACAGCGCCATAACCTACCACACCGTCCCCAGTAGAGATCTACAGCACCATATTCTACTGGACCGTCCCCAGTAGATATCTACAGTACGGTTTACTACCACACCGTCTCCAGTAGAGATATACAACGCCATATCCTACCACACCGTCCCGAATAGAGATTTACTGTGTTATTCTCTTCAGCATCGTCCCAAGTAGGTATCAACAACACCATACCCTACCATTTCGTCCCCACTAGAGATCTATTGCCCCATTTACTACCACAACGACCCCAGTGGCGATCTAAAGCGACATACCCTACCACACCGTCCCCAGTAGAGATCTACAGCACCATATCTCTTCAGATCTACAGTTCGGTATTCTACCACACCGTCTCCAGTAGAGATATACAGCGCCAAACCCTACCACAGCGTCCCCAGTAGAGATATGCAGTGTCATTCTCTTCAGTATCGTCTCTAGTAGGGTTCTACAACACCATACCCCACCATTGCGTCCGCAGTAGAGATCTATTGCCCAATTCCCAACCACAACGTCCCCAGTTGAGATCTGCATTGCGGTAGTCTACCACACCGTCTCCAGTGATACATACAGCGCCATAACCTACCATTCCGTCCCCAGTAGAGATATACAGTGTCATTCTCTTCAGTATCGTCCCCAGTAGGGATCTACAACACCATACCATATTCCGTCCCCAGTAGAGATCTATCGCCCTATTCTCTACCACAACGTCCCCAGTAGAGAGCAATAGCGACATACCCTACCACACCGTCCCCAGTAGAGATATACAAATCCATAACCTACCGCACCGTCCCCAGTAGAGATCTACAGCACCATATTCTACTGGACCTTCCTGAGTAGAGATCTACAGTGCGGTAGTCTACCACACCGTCTCCAGTAGAGATATACAGCACCATACGCTACCACTCCGTCCCTTGTAGAGATATACAGTGTTATTCTCCCCGACATCGTCCCAAGTAGGGATCTACAGCACCATATCCTACCATTCCGTCCCCAGTAGAGATCTATCGTCCCATTCCTTACCACAGCGTCCCCAGTAGAGATCTACAGCTACATACCCTACCACACCGTCCCAAGTAAAGATTTACAGCGCCATACCGTACCACACCGTCCCCAGAAGAGATCTACAGCACCATAATATACCACACCGTCCCTAGTAAATATCTATCGACCCATTCCCTACCACAACGTCCCCAGTACAGATCTACAGCGACATACCCTACCACACCGTCCCAAGTAGAAATCTATCGCCCCATTCCCTACCACAACGTCCCAAGTAGAGATCTACAGCAAAATACCTTATACCTTATCACACAGTCCTAAGTAGACATTTAAAGCGAACTACTCTACCAATACGTCCCCAGTAGAGATCTTCAGCGACATACCCTACCACACCGTCCTCAGTAGAGATGTACAACACTATACTCTACTGGATACTCTGCTCTATACCCAGTACAGATCTACAGTGCGGTAGTCTACCGCACCGTCTCCAGTAGAGATATACAGCGCCATACCCTACCACTACGTCCCCAGTAGGGATATACAGTGTCATTCTCTTCAGCATCGTCCCCCAGTAGGGATCTACAACACCATACCCCACCATTCCCTCTCCAGTAGAGATCTATCGCCCCTTTCCCTACCACGACGTCCCCAGTAGAGATCTACAGCACCTTAATCTATCACACCGTCCCCAGTAGCGATAAATGGACCCATTTCTACCATAACGTCCCCAGTAGAGATCTGCAGCGACATACCCTACCACACCGTCCCCAGTAAAGATCTACAGCGCCATAACCTACCACAGCGTACCAAGTAGAGATTTACAGCACCATAATCTACCACACCGTCCCCAGTAGAGATATATCGACCCATACCCTACCACAACGTCCCAAGAAGAGATCTACAGAGACATACCCTACCACACCGTCCCCAGTAAAAAATAATATCGTTCAATTCCCTACCACAACGTCCCCAGTGAAGATCTACAGCTACATTCCCTATCACACCGTCCCAAGTAACCATTTTAAGCGAACTACTCCACCAATACGTCCCCAGTAGAGATATACAGCGATATACCCTACCACACCGTCCCCAGTAAAGATCTACAGCGCCATAACCTACCACAGCGTCCCCAGTAGAGATTTACAGCACCATAATCTACCACACCGTCCCAGGTAGAGATATATATTAACCCATTCCCTACCACAACGTCCCAAGTAGAGATCTTCAGCGACTTACCCTACCACACCGTCCCCAGTAAAGATCTATCGTTCAATTCCCTACCGCAACGTCCCTAGTTGAGATCTACAGCTACATTCCCTATCACACCGTCCCCAGTAAACATCTTAAGCGAACTACTCCACCAATACGTCCCAAGTAGAGATCTACAGCGACATACCATACCACACCGTCCCCAGTAGAGATATACAGCACCATACTCTACTGGGGCGTCCCCAGTAGAGATCTACAGTGCGGTAGTCTACCACACCGTCTCCAGTAGAGATATATAGCGCCATACCCTACCACTCCGTCCCAAGTAGAGATATACAGTGTCATTCTCTTTAGCATCGTCCCCAGAAGGGATCTACAACACCATACCCTATCATTCCGTCTCAAGTAGAGATCTACAGCACATTAATCTACCACACAGTCCCCAGTAGAGATATATCGACCCATTCCCTACCACAACTTCCCCAGTAGATATCTACAGCTACATACCCTATCACACAGTCCCAAGTAGACATCTAAAACGAACTACTCTACCAATACGTCCCCAGTGGAGATCTCCAGCGACATACCCTACCACACCGTCCCCAGTAGAGATCTACATAACCATTATCTACTGGACCATACCCAGTAGAGATCTACAATGCGGTAGTCTACCACACCGTCACCAGTAGAGATATACAGCGCCATAAACTACCACTCCGTCCCCAGTAGAGATATTCAGTGTCATTTTCTTCAGCATCATCCCAGTAGGGATCTACAACACCATACCCGACCATTCCGTCCCCAGTAGAGATCAATCGCCCAATTCCGTGCCACAACGTCCCCAGTAGAGATCTACAGCGCCATACCTATCACTCCGTCCACGGTAGAGATCTATCGACATTTACCCTACCATAACGTCCCCGGTAGAGATCTACAGTGACATACCCTACCACACCGTCCCAGTAGAGATCTATCGCCCCATTTCCTACCTTAACGTCCCCAGTGAAGATCCACCTCTACATACCCTATCACACTGTCCCGAGTAGATATCTAAAGCGAACTATTCTACCAATACGTCTCCAGTAGAGATCTACTGTACCATCTTCTACCGGACCGTCCCCAGTAGAGATCTACATAGCGGTATTCTACCACACCGTCTCCAGTAGAGATATACAGCGTCATACCCTAAAACACCGTCCCCAGTAGAGATATACAGTATCATTCTCTTCAGTATCGTTCACAGTAGGTATCTACAACACCATACCCTACCATTCCGTCCCCAGTAGAGATATATTGCCCCATTCCCTACCACACCGTCTCCAGTAGAGACATTAAGAGTCATACAGCGCCATACCCTACCACCCCGTCCCTAGAAGAGATATACTGTGTCATTTTCTTTAGCATTGTCCCCAGTAGGGATTTACAACACCTATCCTATGGTTCCGTCCCCAGTAGGGATCCGTCGCCCCATTTCCTACCACATCGTGCCCAGTAGAGATCTTCAGCGACATACCCTACCACACGGTCCCCAGTAGAAGTCTACAACACCATAATCTAACACACCGTCTCCAGTAGAGATACTTCGCCCATTCCCTACCACAACGTCCCCAGTACAGATCTACAGCTACAAACCCTATCACACCGTCCCCAGTAGAGATCTAAAGCGAACTACTTTACCAATGCGTTCCCAGTAGAGATTTACAGCTACATACCCTAACACACCGTTCCCAGTAGAGATCTACAGCACCAAACTCTACTGAATCGTACCCAATAGAGATCTACAGTGAGTTAGTCTACCACACCGTCTTAAGTAGAGATATACAGCGCCATACCCTACCATTCCGTCCCCAGTAGAGATATACAGTGTCATTCTCTTTAGCATCGTCTCCAGTAGGGATCTAAACCACCATACCCTACCATTTCGTCCCCAGTAAAGATCTATCACCCCATTCCCTACCACAACGTCCCCAGTAGAGATCTACAGCGACATATCTTACGATACCGTCCCCAGTAAAGATCTACAGCGCCACATCCTACTACGTCGTCCCCAGTAGAGATCTACAGCACCATAATCTACCACACCGTCCCCAGTAGAGATCTATCACCCCATTCCCTACCACAACGTCCCCAGTAGAGATCTACAGCGACATACCCTACCACACCGTCCCCAGTAAAGATCTATCGTCCAATTCCCTACCATTACGTCCCCAGTGGAGATCTACAGCTACATATTTCAACGTTCCGAGTAGACATACAAAACAAAACTACTCTACAAATACGTCCCCAGTAGAGATCTACAGCGACATACCCTTCCACTCCGTCCCCAGTAGAGATATAAAGAGTCATTCTAATCAGCATCGTCCCCAGTAAGGATATACAACACCATACCCTACCATTCCGTCCCCTGTAGAGGTCTATCTCCCCATTCCCTACCACAACGTCCCCGGTAGAGATCTACAGCGACATATCCTACCATACCGTCCCCAGTAAAGATCTACAGCGCCATATCCTACAACACCGTCCCCAGTAGAGATCTACAGCAACATAATCTACTACACCGTCCCCAGTAGAGATCTATCACCCCATTCCCTACCCAACGTCCCCATTAGAGATCTACAGCACCTTACTCTACTGGACCATCTCCAGTAGAGATATACAGTGCGGAAGTCTACCACACCGTCTCCGTTAAAGATAAACAGCGCCATATTCTACCACTCCGTCCCCAGTAGAGATATACAATGTCATTCTCTTCAGCATCATCCCCAGTTGGGATCTACAACATCATACCCTACCATTCTGTCCCCAGTAGAGATCTGTCGCCCCATTCCCTACCCAAACGTCCCTAGTATAGATCTACAGCGACATTTCCTACCACACCGTCCCCAGAATGATCTACAGCGCCATATCCTACCACACCGTCCCCAGTAGAGGTCTACAGCACCATAATCTACCACACCGTCCCCTTAGTCCGGCAGAAAACAAATTTGACCTGGAATTGTGTCGTAAAGTTTTTTTCTTTACTGAATTATGTTCAGTTGGCATTGCCTTACAAGAATCTGAGTGATGCCACTTTGGCATCATTGAGCAATTTTGTATTTTCAAGATGGCGTTTAAGATGGTGGCCAGAATATATAATAATATTTAACAGGGGTCTCTGATTGTTTTTATCTGGCAAATCTGTGGTTATTTCAGTACAAAATGATGAATAGGTATCAGTTTTGTATAAGTATTTACATTCTATCATAGTTTCTTTTCAAGACAGGATAAAAACACTGTATAGATGAAATAAGTCAAGGTTTTTCGTAATTTTGGTTTAACTTTTTTATTCATACAATAAGCACTTTAATTTTCAGAACCATTACTCAAGCTAGATTGCCTTATCAAGATGCAGTGATTATCGTAATCAAGATGTCATTCAAGAAGGCAGCCATGACTTCTTGCGCAAAACGAATTTAACTTAGAATTGAGGTTATGGAAACGTTGCGGTAGAGTATGGCACCGAGATTCCTTTGGGGGCGTTGTGGTAGAATATGACACTGAAGATCCCTATTTGGGACGTTGTGGTAGAGCTTGACACTGTAGATACGTATTGGGGAAGTTGTGGCACTTTATGATCCTACTTGGGACGTTGCGGCAGAGTATGTCGCTGTAGATTCCAACTTGGTACGTTGTGGTAGAGTATGGAATAAAGATACATACTGGGGACCTTGCGGTAGATTATGGCGATGTTGATCTCTTCTTGGTAGGTTGCGATAGAGTATGGCGCTTTATATCCCTACTGGTGACTTTGTAGCAGATTATGGCGCTGTAGACCTCCACTGGGTACATTGTTGTACATGTAGATTAAAGGTTTAATTTGGAAACAATGTGGAAGAGTATGTCACTGAAAATCCACTACGGACCTTGTGGAAATAATTGAGCTGTTTATATCACTTGGTAGATTGCTGTAGAGAATAGTGTCGTATATCCATACTGGGGACGTTGTGGTGGATTATGGCAGTGTAGATCCCTACCGGGGACATTGCAATATAGTATGGCACTGTTGATCCAAACTGCGGACGTTGCGGTAGAGTATGGCACTGAAGATCTCTACTGGGGATCTTGTGGAAGAGTATGTCACGCTAGATCATTACTGGATACTTTGCGGTAGAGTATGTGGCTGTATATCTCTACAGAATCCGTTGTGATACATTATGGCGCTATACAGCTCTATATCCTTACTGAGTACGTTGTGGTAGAGTATGGCACTGTAGTTCCTTACTGGAGACGTTGCGATAGGGTATGGTACTGTAGATCCCTACTGGGGACGTTCCGGTTCAGCATGTGACTGTAGATTCCTACTGGGGACGTTATGGTAGAATATGGCGCTGTAGAGATCGCTTCTGCGGACGTTGGGATACAGTAAGGCGCTGTAGATATCTATGGGGACGTTGCGGTAGAATATGTGGCTGTTTATTTCTACTGGGGACGGGTGAGTAGAGTATGACGCTACAGAGATCGCTACGCTACTGGGGACGTTGCCATAGAGTTTGGTGCTGTAGATATCTACTGGGGACGTTGCGGTAGAATATGTGACAGCTTATCTCTACTGAGGACGTTGCGGTAGATGGCACTGTAGATTCCTTCTTGGGATGTTGCGCTAGAGTATGGCGCTGTTTGTCTCTACTTGATGTAGAGTATGGCGCTGTAGATTCGTACTGGGGTCTTTGCGGTAGAGTATGGCACTGTTGATCCCTACTGGGGACGTTGCGGTAGGGTAGGGTAGTCGTTGCAGTATAGTAATGCAATCAAAGTTGCCAAAGCTGAAAAAATGAAAAATTAAAAAAAAAAAGAAAAAAAAAAGATCAGACTGGAACCCAGGCTACACTACTGGGGACATAGCTGTTTAGTATGTGGTTAGGGGCGTTAGTTTGATTTTGGCACTGTAGATCCATATTGGGGATGTTGTATTAGAAAATGGCACTGTAGATCCCTATTGGACCATTGCGGTAGAGCCTGGCAGACCTGTTATCGATTACTTTCAAAGTTAATCACTAACGATTACAATTACTTTCAACGATTAACGATTACGATTAAAAGTATTTTTCCTGGCTTTATTCGATTACAATTACAATTGATTTGCAAAAGTAATCGAATAATCAATCGATTAGTTTTGCTACTGTCTACTGTCTACGTTGTGGTACAGTATGACACTGTAGAACCATACTTGGTCGTTGCTGTAGGGTATGGCTCTGTAGATCCCTAACAGACACGTATTGTAGAATTTGGCACTGTACATCCCTACTGGGGACGTTGTGGTGGAATACGGCATTGTAGATCCCTATTGGGGACATTGCGATAGAGTATGGCGCTGTAGATACCTACTGGAGACGTTGTGGTACAGTATGGCGCTGTTGATCTCTACTGGGTACGTTGTGGTAGAGTATGGCTCTGCAGATACTTACTGGGGTCGATGTGGTAGAGTATGGCACTGTAGATCCCTACTGGGGAGGTTGCGGTAGAGAAAGGCGTTATAGATGCTGTAGACGTAGCAGTAGAGTATGGCGCTGAATATTCATAACAGGGAGTTTGCGATAGATTTTGGCATTGAATATCCACAAGGGGACGTTGTGCTAGAATATGGCACTGTTTATCACTATGGGGGACATTGCGGTAGAGAATTGTGCGGTTTATCCCTACTGGGTACGTAGTGGTAGAGTTCGGTACTTACATTCTTACTGAAGACGTTGCACTAGAGTATGGCGCTGTTGATATCTACTGGGGACGTTGCGCTACAGAATGGCACTGTAGATACCTAGTTGGGGCGTTTAGGTAGTGTTTATGTCTGTAGATTTCTACTGGGGACGTTGCAGTAGATAATAAAAATAAAACTGAGATCCTTTAAGAGCCCTGAGCATATTTTCCAGAAAGGTGATGGGCCTTACCACGATTTCGGCTATTCAAGCCTTGTCAGTGACCCTTTAGATTTGGCAACATGGAGCCAAAGAGAGTTACAGTAATTTTTCAACTTTCAGCAGGCTAGTCGATACAAAGACTAGTAAAATCAAATTGTGACCGAATATATTGAACGTTGGTTAGAATATGAATCTAAACCGATGATAATTTTCTGTTTTCTCAAAATATCCTCTCTAAGCTCAAAGGACCAAAAGGAAAATATAGTCTGCAATATGGATGATGTACGGGGAGACT
Organism: Rugalucina vietnamica; assembly: GCA_964017185.1. Classification (NCBI taxonomy): domain Eukaryota; kingdom Metazoa; phylum Mollusca; class Bivalvia; order Lucinida; family Lucinidae; genus Rugalucina; species Rugalucina vietnamica. The sequence goes on from OZ024875.1 coordinate 47,429,492, forward strand.
TTTTAGGGCCGCCACACAGCACAACACCAGCTGCAGTAATAGCAAATAAAAATGAAACTGAGATCCTTTAAGAGCAGTGAGCATATTTTCCAGAAAGGTGATGGGTCATACCGCGGTTTCGGCTATTCAAGCCTCGTCAGTGACCCTTTAGATTTGGCAACATGGAGCCAAAGAGAGTTACAGTAATTTTTCAACTTTCAGCAGGCTAGTCGATACAAAGACTAGTATAATCAAATTGTGGCCAAATATATTGAACGTTGGTTAGAATATGAATCTAAACCGATGATAATTTTCTGATTTCTCAAAATATCCTCTCTGATCTCAAAGGACCAAAAGGAAAATATATTCTGCACTATGGATGATGTACGGGGAGACTTTTTAGGGCCGCCACACGGCACAACACCAGCTGCAGTAATGGCAAATAAAAATAAAACTGAGATCCTTCAAGAGCAATGAGCATATTTTTCAGAAAGGTGATGGGCCATACCGCGGTTTCGGCTATTCAAGCCTCGTCAGTGAGTATGTCGTTGTAGATACCTATTGGAAACGTCGCAGTAGAGTATGGTGCTGTAGATATCTACTGGGTACGTTGCAGATGAGTGTGGCGCTATATGTCTGTACTTGGAACAATATGGTACAGCATGGCGCTGAAGATCCCTACTGGTTTCGTTGTGGTAGAAAATAGCGCTGTATATCACAACCTGGGACGTTGCGGGAGAGAATTGCACAGTAGATCCCTACTGGGGACGTGACGGTAGACTATGGACATGTTGATCCCTACTGGGAAATTTGCGGTATAGTAGGGCACTGTTGATCCATAATGGGACGTTGTAGAGTATGTGGCTGAAGATCCAAACAGCAGATGTTGTGGTTGAAAGTAGATATCTATTGGGGACGTTTCTGTTGAGTATTTGGCTATAGATCTCAACTAGAGACTGCGTGATAGAGTATGGCGCTATTGGTCTCTACTGGGAACGTTGCGGTATAGATAAGAACTGTAAATCCTTAATTGGGACCTTGTGGTAAAATATTGCTAGGTATTTCTCTACTCGGTACTTTTAGGCAGAGTATGACACTGCAGATACCAAACTGGATACGTTGCGGTAGACTATGGCACGGTAGTTGCGAACTGGAGATGTTGTGGTAGAGTATTGCACTATAGATGCCTACAAGGTACGTTGTTGTAGAGTATTGCACTGTATTTCCATACTGAAGACGTTGCATAACAGTTTGGTGCTGTATATCTTTACTGGGGACGCTGAAGATCCATACTGTAGACGTTATGGTAGGGTATGGCTCTGAAGATACCTACTTGGGACGTTTTGGTAAACTAAGGCGATGGATATCTCTACTGGGTAGGTTGTGACAGAGTATGGAGCTGTAGGGGAGGTTGCGGTAGAATATGACACTGTAGAACCCTACTTGGAACGCAGCGGTAGACTATGACGCAGTAGATACCTACTAGGGACGTTGCGGTAGATCCCCAATGGGTACGTTGTGGTAGAGTATAGCATTGCGGTAAAATATATGGCTGTATATCTCTACTGAGGACGTTGCAGTAGAGTATGGCACTGTAGATTCCTACTGGGGACCTTGTGGTAAACTGTGGCGCTATATATCTTTACTGAGTACGTTATGGTAGAGTATCTAACCGTAGATCGTTACTGGGGACGTTGCAGTAGAATATGATACTGTAGATCGATACTGGGGACATTGCGGTAAACAATGGTGCTGTAAATCCTAATGTGTACGTTGTGGTAGAGTACGATACTGTATATCCCTACTGGGGAGGTTGCGGTTGAGTATGGTATTGTAGAATACTACTGGGGACGTTGCGGTAGCGCATGGCACTGTAGCTCTTTATTAGGGAGGTTACGGTAGAATACAGCGCTCTAGAGCTCAACTTGGAACGTTGTGGTAGAGTATGGCGCTGTAGATCTCTACTTGGAACGTTCCGGTATCACATATTTGGTATGATGCCGTACAATTTTCAAAATAGCCCATTTTCGCTTCTACGCTGCAGACACGCACTGTATATATGGGTCATTATCAAAAAAAATGGAGCAATCCTTGTCCCTGATGATTTTCTCGCAAGCGCGATGTCCGAGGTTTGCTTCCTCCTTCTATAATCCGCCGTGCTTTACAAGAACCACACGCGATTTCACGTTTACGAGTATGTTATTTAAAAAAAAAATGCAAGATTTTTATCGTGTCCCCGGGTCTGGGTAAGTAGTTTTATTTGTTTCCATTGCAAAAGAAGCTTGACAGAAATAACATTTTCTGTAACCCTCTATTGCATATAATGTTAATGAAGTAAAATTCAAAAATCATATGGTATATTAAGTGCAATTTAAGAGCGGCGGCACATTATAGTGCTGTCCCTGGAAAACGTATCAGTGCTGTCACAGTTTTAAAACATCTATTTTGACCAGAGTTATGAATCATTTTCTCAGATCAAAACAATCGCATTTTTGTAGACGACAGCAAGCTGATGAAGTCATGGTAAACAACTTTTTGAGAAAATCGCATTACTCCGTTCATATTCCATAAAGACATGTCAAAATCGGTGTGGGAAATTTTTAGCCATCAGTACTATCACGCGCATTTTGCCGCTTCTTGCAAATATCACGTACATTTTAAGGCCATGACTGAATTTCAGCTTAGGGCCGTTTTGAATAGATATGCAAAGTTTTCAGCCTGCATTCTGCTGTTAGTCATAATAATTAAATTTATGCGTAAAACTCAGTACTATCACGGTCAGTGCTGTCACGGTCGTGACAGTACTGATGTGTGACAGCACTGAGTTGACTTCTGTCAGCAGGTATGGATTTAGGCAATTTCCTACACTGAAAAGAGTTAGGTCGCCTTTCACGAGAGGGTCTCAGCTACTAACACCAGTAGCAGTTTAGTTTAAACATATTTAATTGCCTCTGTACATAATAAGTACAAACAATGGGGTCGGGCTACAAGTTCTACCAACCTTAGCTACAGCCCTTCCCCTATAACATGACATACAGAACAACCAACATGGCAAGAACAATATACAAATTAATCATTTACAAACATATATTACAAAATAAATAAATAAATAAATAAATAAATAAATAAATAAATAAATAAATAAATAATATATATTCAAGTGATTTGCTCTCTCTCTGCCTCCTCAAAGCCCCGGTAGTCCAGACTCACAACAGGATGGAATACGTTCAACCTGAAAAAGAAATGATAGATATTATAACATTGCGAGCATGTTTTTACAATGAATAAAATTATGTATTAAATCTTGCTGTATCTTTAATGAACTTTTGCACCGCTTCAAAAAGGATGACATTATCATCATATGACAAATTAGAATTTCCATTCAATAGTAAATGTGTATTTAATGGATGGAGATGCCGTGTTTTTTGAAATAGTGAGAGTCTTGGTATTGTGAATCGCCTGCATCTAAAAAGGTAATGCTCTGCATCTTCAATTTCATCTAAACAGTCACAGAGTGGGCTATCCCGAAGGTGATTTCGACAAAGATCATTATTGAGATTACTGCAGGAATTTCGCAGTCTACAGTGTAATACAGCCAGCCTTCTCTTTCCATAAATGTAGTAAGCAGGTACTTTAATGTTTGAGCAAAAATCCTTTTTAATTTGATAACAAAATGAGTCATATGATTGGCTATCGCGATAGTGCACCTGTATATTATTCCATGCATTTATAGATGAAGGAATGCAAGATTCGCTAAATATTGTAGTCCGTTGGGAAAAAGTAGAAATATTGGCTCTATTGCGTAAATTATAAGGCGTAGAATTGCCTACAGTAGGCGGTATAAGTTCATTTATGTATGATGGTGCCATACTATGTGAAACTTTGTACATAAATTTTAACTTTTGGTTTCTTCTTCTTAATGCCAACGAATCCCACCCACATTCACCAGTAGCAGTCAAAAGAGGTCAAACCATTTGAGGTGTGTGTGTGTGGGGGGGGGGGGTGATAAAAAACTGCAAATTCAAAATTCTTCGTCGACCAGGGTATACCCAATGAGGCTGGTTACTACGAAGAAAAAAAGTGGTAGTTTCGTACCGACATTACTGAAAGTTATTGACTCGGGTACATAAAAAATAAATATCAGACGCGTCATGAGAAGACATGATTTTGCAAAAGTGCAGCTCAGCTGCAGTGTAACCTTCCAAGGGGGTATTAGCTCCAAGCTCACTAAAAGAAAAATGACCCCAGCTCCCTAATTTTTTTACTTGCTCCCAGCTTCCTAAAACTAAAAATGTTCTCTTCTAGTAATCCCCAACTCCCTTCAAATGTTTTCCATTTCTCCCAAGCTCCTTGATAACGAATTACCGATTCCGATAGCGTAATGGTGAGAGCGTCCGCTTCGGGAGCGGGAGGTCGTGGGTTCGATCCCGGGCCGGGTCATGCCAAAGACTTTAAAAATGGTACCAGTGGCTACCTTGCTTGGCGCTCAGCATTATTAGCTCACCTGAGCCGTCAGGCTCACAAGGTGAGCTTATAGTATACCCATGCTCCGTCGTCCGTCCGTCCGTCGTCCGTCCGTCCGTCGTCCACAATTTTCAAAGATCTTCTACTCTGAAACCGCTTGGCCAATCAAAGCCAAATTTTACATGAAGCATCTATGAGAAGGGGGAACCAATGTATATATAAATAATCCAGGTCACATGACCAAGATGGCCGCCATGCCCATATATGGTAAAAACCCTTCAAAAATCTTCTTCTACGGAACCACTGGACCGATTTCAACCAAACTTGGCATGAAGCATTGATGACTCAAGTACTACAATGTGTATATAAATCATGACCTTGCGGTGACCTTGACCTATTTTACTGCAAGGTCAACATAGGTCGCCTTTGCATTTGAATGGGAAAAATTGTTAAATTGTCATTTAAAGGAAAAATCTTGCAGAAAATGAGCAGTAGGACTGAATATTAATGATTCTGAAAAAAATTGGGCACCAGGGGCTCATCCGCCCCCACCCCGGGGCAATATACATGTATATTATCATAATATTCAAACATCTTCTTCTCTGAAACCGCTTGGCCAATCAAAGCCAAATTTTACATGAAGCATCTATGGGAAGGGGGAACCAATGTGTATATAAATAATCCAGGTCACATGACCAAGATGGCCGCCATGCCTATATATGGTAAAAACCGTTCAAAAATCTTCTTCTCCAGAACCGGTTGACCGATTTCAACGAAACTTGGCGCGAAGCATCGATGGCTCAAGCACTACAAGGTGTATATAAATCATGACCCTGTGATGACCTTGACCTATTTTACGGGAAGGTCAACATAGGTCACCAATGCATTTGAATGGGTAAAACTTTTAAAATGTCATATAAAGTGAAAGTCTTGCAGGAAATGGGCAGTAGGACTTGATATTAATGATTCTGAAAAAAAATGGACCCCAGGGGCTCATGTGCCCCCACCCCGGGGCAATATACATGTATATTTCCATAATATTCAAACGTCTTCTCCTTTGAAACCGCTGGGCCAAACAAAGCCAAATTTTAAGTGAAGCATCTATAGAATGGGGGAATCAATGTGTATATAAATAATCTAGGTCACATGACCAAGATGGCCACCATGCCCATATATGGTAAAAACCCATCAAAAATCTTCTTCTACGGAACCACTGGACCGATTTCAACCAAACTAGGCATGAAGCATCGATGACTCAAGTACTACAATGTGTATATAAATCATGACCTTGCGGTGACCTTGACTTATTTTACTGCAAGGTCAACATAGGTCGCCTTTGCATTTGAATGGGAAAAATTGTTAAATTGTCATTCAAAGGAAAAATCTTGCAGAAAATGAGCAGTAGGACTGAATATTAATGATTCTGAAAAAAATTGGGCACCAGGGGCTCATCCGCCCCCACCCCGGGGCAATATACATGTATATTATCATAATATTCAAACATCTTCTTCTCTGAAACCGCTAGGCCAATCAAAGCCAAATTTTACATGAAGCATCTATGGGAAGGGGGAACCAATGTGTATATAAATAATCCAGGTCACATGACCAAGATGGCCGCCATGCCCATATATGGTAAAAACTGTTCAAAAATCTTCTTCTCCAGAACCGGTTGACCGATTTCAACGAAACTTGGCGCGAAGCATTGATGGCTCAAGCACTACAATGTGTATATAAATCATGACCCTGTGATGACCTTGACCTATTTTACGGGAAGGTCAACATAGGTCACCAATGCATTTGAATGGGGAAAACTTTTAAAATGTCATTTAAAGTGAAAGTCTTGCAGGAAATGGGCAGTAGGACTGGATATTAATGATTCTGAAAAAAATTGGACCCCAGGGGCTCATGTGCCCCCACCCCGGGGCAATATACATGGGCAATATACATGTATATTTCCATAATATTCAAACGTCTTCTCCTCTGAAACGGCTTGGCCAAACAAAGCCAAATTTTAAGTGAAGCATCTATAGAATGGGGGAATCAATGTGTATATAAATAATCTAGGTCACATGACCAAGATGGCCACCATGCCCATATATGGTAAAAACCCATCAAAAATCATCTTCTCTGAAACCAATAGACTGATTTCAAGGAAACTTGGCGTGAGGCATCGATGGCTAAAGTACTCCAATGTATATATAAATCATGACCCTGTGATTACCTTGACCAAGTTTATGGCAAGGTCAACATGGGTTGCCTGTGCATCTGAATTGGGAAAACTGTTAAAATGTCATTTGAAGGAAAAAGCCAACAGGAAATTGGCAAATGGACAGAATATTGAAGATTCTGAAAAAAGAAAATGGCCCAAGGGCTTATCTGCCCCTGCACTGGAGTTAAATACCATAATATTCAAACATGTTTATTGGTATATGCAGCTGATCTCAGGTGAGCGATTACAGGACCATTGGTCCTCTGGTTAGGCAAGCACTGGCTTCTCTTCTCCCAAAACAAAATATAGCATCACTAAGATCGCATGTATAATATGAAAATGTCCGAATAATAACAAAAGAGGTCCGAAAATAATCAATGTCTGTATTCACTAGAGGACCGTATGGAAGACTGGCCGTTGTGCTAAATACGTTTTCCTCTATAAATATAGAGATTATTATTATTATTATTATTATTAATGGCCCTTCCACACAGAAAACCCGTGATAGGGTCCCAAATTAATTGCACTCTTTTGTCGTGAACAATCCTGGTTGTTTCAGACCTGGTCGAAAGCCCCAAAAACATTTTCTCATGCTGCAGCTGCTTAAAGTGTTAAGCTGAATAGCGCCAATTGCGCTTGTCGTGTTACACCGCGTTTGGTTTGCGTGTACCGAACGTGTTGTGTTATCTTCCCAAAGGTGTCCCTGATTCGAGCATTAGCCGAGGCTTCGTTGGTTGCGACCGTAAGGCAGTCACTGTCCCTAAGCTCATCGGTTAATTGTCAGAAATTAATCAATTAATCAACTCCGCACACATTGGAATAAAAAAAGGCGAGATCGGATAATTAACAGTGCTGTCACGACAGCATCAGTGCTGTCACGATATCAGTGCTGTCACGGTCATAATTATTTAAAATACTCAAAACGCATCATATAAAAGTAGTTGCTTTTGGTATGTAATGATACTATACTAAAATAGTAAACGTTTTGCAGAACTTAATTTTGGTTTAATCCTACAAGATTATATGTACAGAAAAAAGCGCTTCAGAAACAGAACAAATCACAGTATGTGCATTTTCATTGAAGCTCTCTCCCTCGTTAATTCATTGAAAGTATTTAAGGTTTGTGACAAGTTATATATACCCCCACTTACAGATTTGGAAAGTCTTATCAAATAAGCGTTGTACGCAAGAAAATTTGTTCGTGACAGCACTGATATTTTTTCAAGGGTACCATACAATTGATTAATGCTGGTGCACAATTTGTTCAGTTAAACTCGGCATATTTTATTTCTATATTCTAAATGGTATTGTTAATAAAACTATCTCATTAAAAAAGAAAAAACGGACAACGATTTCTTTTTCGTTTTGCCTTACAGTTTTCTGATAATGACCCATATAAACTTTGTATGGATGATTGACTTTGACCACTTTCCCTGGGCAGTCTCAGGCATGATCAGAAGCAGTCGGTAGCGTAGAAGCTTTGCCTGGAGGCACAAGCAGCCCTTCTATTTATTTAGGCCACAAATGGGCGAGGACCATACAAAGACGTCGAAAGCGTTCAAAGCGTATTTGACGCATGTAGAACTTATTCGTTATGCGTAAGACCGTCCGAGATACGCAGAGCTTCTGACATAAAGGTATCTGAAAACCCCTAAAACAAGGAAATCTTAGATTTTTCCTCCAGTGGTGTTCGGTTTGTTGCTATGGCAACCATGCATATTAAATTGTAAAGCGTTTTATTGTTGAAACTTGTAATATAATACGTGTTTTATAATAATTAAACATTTATTTATCTGAACCTGCACTTAAATGCTATAGCCGCATGTTTTCGTACCTTGTGTATTTCCGCGATGTACTGGTTCACATCCGCGTTTGGAAACATTTCCGCGCTTGTGATACCTGGATTGAGAAATAATTCTTTTTTTTCTAATGTATATAAATCAGACACACTCGATAAACGAATATATCTTAAAAAATCTTTCAAAAACATGCCTGTTTCTTGGTTGTTTATAAGAATTTTATGGAGCACGATAGCCTTGTGGTAGAGCACCGGCCTCCGAATCGAGAGGTATTGGGTTTGATTCCCACTAGGGGTTTCCGGGCCGTGTCCTTGAGCAAGACAACATTAACTCACAACAGTAATGGTTAATACTCAAAAAGCGCTGGCTTTGTCCAGACATAGCTGAAAACCTGTACTAGAGAACCAATGGTCCTGTAAACGCTCACCTGAGATCAGGGATATATACCAATAAACCTGTTTGACTAGTATGGTCATGGCCGAACTATATTGACCTTGTCGTAAAATAGGTCAAGGTCATCACAGGGTCATAATTTTATGCACGCATATAGTACTCTAGTCTACAATGCTACATGCCTAGTTTTGTTGAAATTGGTCCACCCGTTCCATAGAAAAAGATTTTAGAATGATTTTTTACCATATATGGACATGGCGGCCATCTTGGTCATGTGACCTGGATATTTATGTACACATTGGTTTCTCCTTCCTACATGTGCTTTGATTGGCCAAGCGATTTTAGAGAAGAAGATCTTTGAATATTATGGTGATATTCATTTATATTGCCCCAGGGTGGGGGCAGACCGGCCCATTGGGTCCATTTTTAAGAATCATATATCTACAGTCCATTTGCCCATTTCCTTAATGTTTTTTCTATTCAAATGACTTTTTGACAAATTTCCCCTTCAAATGCATGGGCCACCTATGTTGACCTTGCCGTAAAATATGTCAAGGTCATTCCTGGGTCATGATTTATATAAACTATGTAGAGCTCCTTTCCCTGATGCTTCATGCCAAGTTTCAAAATCAAAGACCTTATGGTTCTGGAGAAAGATTTTTTTCTATTTGTAGCCATGGCGGCCATCTTGGTCATGTGATCTGGACCATTTATATAATTTTTTGTTCCAACTTCCTTAGGATGCTCCACATGAAGTTTGGCTTTGATTGACCAAGTAGTTTCAGAGAAGAAGATCTTTGAATATTATGGTAATATACATATATATTGCCCCGGAGTGGGGGTAGACCAGCCCCTGGGGTGCATTTTTTCAGTATCATAAATGTTCAGTCCATTTGCCCTTTCCCTTCAAGTTTTTCCCTTCAAATGACATTTTGACAATTTTCCACATTCAAATACATGGGCGACCTATGTTGACCTTGCTGTAAAATAGGTCAAGGTCATCCCAAGGTCATGATATATATGAACTTTGTAGAGCTCCTCTCCTTGATGCTTCATGCCAGGTTTCAAAACCATAGGCCTTCTGGTTCTGGAGAAGAATATTTTAAGGTTTTTGCGATTTATAGCCATGGCGGCCATCTTGGTCATGTGACCTGGACAATTTATATAAACTTTGGTTCCCCCTTCCTATAGGGATGCTTCACATGAAGTTTGGTTTTGATTGGCTAAGCGGTTTGAGAGGAGAAGATCTTTGAAAATCCCTTTCACGTCCCTGCACACCCGCAAGCAGAACTTGGCTTGTCTCACATGTGGCCAGATCGGGACTCGAACCCACACCAGTCACAGAGGTGAGATGATCGAATGATTAAGAAACAGCGCTCTTAACCGCCCGGCACGGGGCCCGCCCTGGTGTGGGTTCGAGCTCCGCTCTGGCCACATGTGAGACAAGCCAAGTTCTGCTTGCGGGTGTGCCAGGTGGGTTTTCTAGGGGTTCCCCCGTTTTCGCCCCACCTGATTGGCCGTTCTCATATGAGCTGAAATAGTATTGAAAGGGACGTAAAACTGATTCAAAAAAGTGTATGTGTGGGGGGGGGGGGGGGGGGTAAATCCAAAACGTCGATTGAACTTTTATGATCATAACAACACTTATATCCATCATAAGTGTTAGTTTTGCATTCGTAAAGGCATTTTAATTAAATTGTTGTTCAGGGATAATGTTTCTGGAATCATGATAATAGAGAGGTTATAAAAAAATGATGCAATCAGAAAGAAATTCGGTAGGAAATGGGTCGCATGTACGTGCCCTTTCATGCCCAAATCTAACAACTAGATTAGCTTTCGCCCGCCAGGACAATGACTGAAACATCGTTTACTGGGACGTAAATAAACAAAAACTATCTGACTGTTATATATATATATATATATTAATCTGCCGGACTAATGTAAAATCGCTTTTGAAATTTTGCAACATGTAATTTATATACCCTTCAATTTCAAATTTTATTATATTCAGGTGGGTTTAAAGTCGAAGACTACATGTAGATTTAATATTATATATAGACCGTGAATGTTACACATGAACGTCATCAAATAAAATTAAGCTATAAAAATATTCTTATTATGAATTACTCTTATTATGAATTAGACCACAAAAAGGACTAATTGACATAATATGTTAAAAACATATATTAGTCTATTTATATTTAGCTTAAAATAGCTTTTTTAAGAAATAACGATAACTCTAATAACGTACTAGGCAGACTGGGTACGGACGTACTCAGCAGTGATGTTGCAAGTAGACCCTTCTCAATTATTGATTCTATTTATATTTTTCCAGTGCGGGAATAGTCGTCACAGTAATCCCCAATCGACAGCCATATCTTGGATTTGCAGTCATTGATTCTGGATACGTATTGGACACTGAGGAATTATATCACGTGCGGATCGGCCAGAAATTCTTCCTTGGAATGTGCTTTTATCATGATAATGATTTCAACTGTAAGTTTTATACTAGAACATATGAGCCTTCGCATGAAAAATCCAACAATTCGGGTTTCCGACCAGGCCCGACACAAACCGGTATGTACAGTCACTGAAGCTGGTTAGAACCTTTAAATTTTTGATCATAGTAAGTAGAAGTGGAATTGTACTATTCTGTGCAATTACTGTACAGCTGATCTGCGCCTTTGTTTTCGCATATGCAGCCATGATTGTTGGTTTTCTGATGCAGCGGCTCATATATCACTATGGGCCTTTTTCCATTTATCCATCGCCCGTCAAACAATTTCAAAGATACTCAATAGATGTAACATCCATACAGTACTACCCATTTCGAAGTCTACTGTCTGTTGTGTGCTATTTCACAACTAAGGCGTTAGAAAATTTTAATATTTGATTCCTGGGTCGCGCTATGAATTCATTCATTCGCTCATCTCACCGCTGTGTCTGGTGTGGGTTCGAGCCCCGCACTGGCCACGTGAGACAAGCCAAGTTCTGCTTGCGGGTGTGCCAGTTGGTTTTTCTCGGGGTTCTCCCGTTTTCGCCCACCTACTGATTGGCCCGTCTCATATGAGCTGAAATAATCTTGAAAGGGACGTAAAAATCATTCATTGTGCTTGTAGCCAGCGGAGCTAAACCCTGTCGATGCAAAGCATGCTCATCCTTCAACAGGGTGGTTTACTGCGCTGTACACAATCTTTTTCTCGATTCAAAAACTACCGGGTTTGCGGTTGCATATCTTTTCATAGTACATAATGCCATTCGGTACATCCTTTTTACTTCGAATCTTATTTTTGCGTCCTCATTATTCCTTTTGCTGGAAACCCTAATTGTCACGCTGACAAATTATTTTAGCTCCCTTTCATGTATGCATTATTAATTGCATTTCAGTGAACGCCGACGCCTATGGTATCCACGTAACGACTTGTAAAGTTGCCAATGACGCCAGCTTTATCAATGACAGTCCTGGACCAGGGCCACGAAGGAGTGTCACTTTTATTTCGGGAGGGTTTGTCGTTTAATTTAAATAATATGTTTATAAATGTGTAAAATTGGGCAGCAGTCAAAACCCACTTTGCAACCTACTATATAGTATTACAAACTACTAGTATAAACGCCGACACTCTTCGTGTTCTCGTGGAATACCGATAGAAATGAACTAAGAATCACATTGCTGCATTCGAAACAAATCTTGATTTCTCCCCCTCAAGATTCGTTGTGAAATTGCTTTTAAAAAAAATCATAAAGACAGCAACGAAACTTTTTCCATAAATCATCAATAATTATGATATTAGAGTGCAACATAGAAAACTTCAAAACTGAACCAGTCGTTTGATATGATTGCCACTTTAAGGTAAGAATAGAGGGATGAGGAATCGATTCAATTAAATTTACAGTCCCAACATAAACACAAGCTGGGAAAGAAAATACATAAAACATAACAAAACGTTTTTCCGACAACACACTCGAAGAGCAGAATGACTAGCTCTTTCCCAACAAGGTAGACATCCGGCTAAGTTTCAACAGGAACGAAAAGCAACGGGCACGACAGAGAGGCAGGCGCAATAAACAGTAGTATAATGAAGATAAACCACTTTTCCTGGGACATCGATTATCGTTTTTACTGGGCACAAGTATGATGAAGATAAACCAATTCTCATGGGACACAACATATCGTTTTTCTGGGGACAACGCCGAAATCTATTTTTCCTGGGGACATCCTCGAAATCATAAAGAAAGAAAATTAAATAAAAACAAAAATAGTGTTCAACTGGCGAACACATGACACAAAAACTTTTGATGTAATTAAGTTAAAATCCCTACCACACACACCAGAAATACAGCGATTATCATTATCATTAATAAAACTATTTTTACTAGGACAAATGGATTTTCCCATCATTATCATTTGAGTGAGTCCACTTTCGTTTTTAGGGACTTCAGATGTGATTTAAAAATTTTATATAATTTTTCGATGAATTTTCACACTGAGGCCCAGATGGGACGCCTCTTTCTGCGGCGTCACATCTGGAGCTATTCTGTTTGCCTATGTCCCATGTGAGTTACATGTAATTCTCATTGGGGATGGGGCGGGGGTGGAGGTCTGGAGTTTCTTAAGTCTGCAAAAACGGAATACAGACAATGCTTACACAGGGCGACACGCTGCTGCTACACATCTATAATTATAAAAAGTTTTATAATGTCAGAATCGCCTGGTAGCATAAAAGACACATGGATGTTTATCAAATGAGTATATAGAAGAGGGTGCAGTATTATTTAACTTTCAGTTGTCCCGTGCCGACTGGTTCTCAGGGCCCTCTGTCATTAAAGCGTTCGTTTGAAGCAGACAGCGTCTATGCCAACACAAGCCTAGGTGTATGGTGCATCACCTCAGGGCCAATACTAGCTGGAAAGTGGGCGAAAAAGACCGGCGCTGCAAATGATAAGCTGCACTTTCAATGTGTTGTCAACTTTTGCTATGTTGAAGACCCTACCGATCTTTGCCACGATGTGAGTTTTGCTTAAAGGGAATGGTTAATATGGTCCATTACGTCTCATTTTTTGTGATAAGTTTAACAGACAAAGGCGAGAAAACAACATGTAAGCTTACAGTATACCCATGCTCTGGCGTCTGTGGACGTCGGTGTCGTCGTCGACGACGTTGTCCACAATGTTCAAACATCTTCTCCTCTGAAACCGCTGGGCCGATCAAAGCCAAACTTCATGGAGCATCCTAAGGGAGGGGGAACGAAAGTTTATGTAAATGGTCCAGGTACATGACCATGATGACCAAGATGGCAGATATGGCTATAAACAGCAAAGCACCTTTAAAAATCGTCTTCTCCAGAACCAGTAGGACTATGATTTTGAAACTTGACATGAAGCATCAGGCAATGGAGCTCTACAAAGTTTGTATAAATCATGACCTTGGGATGACCTTGACCTATTTTACGAAAAGGTCAACTTAGGTCGCTCACGTATTTGAATGGGGAAAATGTAATTAAATGTGGGACTTGCTGGAAGTATGCAAATGGACAGAAGATTTATGTTTATGAAAAAAAATGTCCCAAGGCGGTTGTCTGCCCCTGCTGCGGGGATATTCAAACATCTCTGACACCGCTTGGCCAATCGAAGCCAACTTTTTTGTGGAGCACAATTCCTCTACATTCTAAATCCGAAATTTCCGGCCTCTAGCCATATTCTGTGCTTATATAGATCGGTTTAAAAACCACATCGTTTGTTTTCTCATGTTTACTGACCGACCAACATCAGAATGAAATATTTTGCATATCCTGTTAAAGTTTAAGGTAGAGGGTCTTGTTACACTTTTGAGGATATATATTTAGCAGCAAAAATAATTCCCTTGTCTACTGCACAACTGTGCTTTATAACTGTGATGTCGTGACGATCAGTATTGCGCATTTGTAGTATGACTTTCTGTTTTTCCTTTGAAGTTTTTGTAACATTAAATCCTATACAAGTCAAAATCAAAAGAGGCGGGCCCACATATTTTAAAATAGAGGCGGGATGAAAACCATACAATAAATTCCTGATATTGGAAGTTACTTGTGTCATACTACAAGTTAGCTACAGACCTCGTAGTAAAAATAAGTTAAAGCAGCTCGTCTTCGACTCGCTTTATTAGCTCACCTGAGCCGAAGGCTCACAAGGTGAGCTCAAAGTATTGTAGTCGAGCCGGCGTCCGTGCGTCCGTCGTCAACATTTTCAAACGACTTCTCCTCTGAAGCTGCCAGGCCGAATCTTTTCATATTTCACATATAGCATCTACAGGGTTGGGGAACGAATATTTGTGTTTTTTATTTCGATCGGATAAGAACTCTGGTTGCTATGGCAACTTATGCTTCCCATAGACCTATAATGGAAAAAGTGAAAATTGCCAGTTTTTGCTGTCTTGTTGGAGATATTTGAATTTTGTTTTTGCAGAAATGTTTATTGAGTAGTCCTCTACGTTTCGTGTGACTTTTGTCCTAATCCTTTATTTTGATTGGTTGCAGGGGCCCCATATAGGGAAAAATTTCGAAAAACATGCCAAAATCTTCTTCTCAGAAACTGTGAAGGGGATTAAGCCTATACTTTGTATACATGTTCCTGACAGTGGCCTGTACATAATTTGTGTTTTTATTCCAGGCGGATAAGAACTCTAATTGCTATGGCAACTTAAAATTTCCATAGACTTATAATGGGAAAAGTGGAAATCGGCTATTTTTCTGCTAAAATTGCAGACATTTGAATTTTGTTTTTGCAGAAATGTTTATTGAGTAGTGTTTGACGTTTCTTGTGAGTTTTGTCCTAATCCTTTATTTTGATTGGTTGCAGGGGCCCCATATAGGGCAAAATTTCGAAAAACATTCCAAAATCTTCTTCTCAGAAACTGCCAAGGGGATTACATGTAAGCCTATACTTTGTATACATGTTCCTGACAGTGGCCTCTACATAATTTGTGTTTTTTTTATTCCAGGCGGATAAGAAATCTGGTTGCTATGGCAACTTAAAGTTTCCATAGACTTACAGTGTATAATGGGAAAAGTGGAAATCGGCTATTTTTCCGCTAAAATTGCAGACATTTGAATTTTGTTTTTGCAGAAATGTTTATTGAGTAGTGTTTGACGTTTCTTGTGAGTTTTGTCCAAATCCTTTATTTTGATTGGTTGGGCCCCATAAAGGGCAAAATTTTGAAAAAAAAAAAAAAATAAAAAAAATTCAAAAATCTTCTCCTCAGAAACTGTCAAGTGGATGAATCCTGTACTTTGTATACATGTTCCTGACAGTAGCCTCTGCATAATTTGTGTTTTTTTATTCCAGTGGGATAAGAACTCTGGTTGCTATGGTAACTTTAAGTTTCCATAGACTTATAATGGGAAAAGTGGAAATTAGCTATTCCTGATCTTTGCCTACTTGTACTTTTTTATTGAAAACTATTGCAGCCTGAGACCTGAAAAGTGGTAGATGCAAGCAACCAATGGATAAGATGAAGGTATATGATTAATTTAGGTCAAGGTCATCTCTTGACCTTGGCCGGTCTGTTGTCCATACACACTTTTCAAAGATCTTTTTCTCTGAAACAGCACTTGGCCAATCAAAACCAAATTTTATATGAAGCATCTATAGGAAAAGGGATTCAATGTGTATATAAATAATATGACTCGACCAAGATGGCCGCCATGCCCATTGGTAAAAACTCTTCAAAAATCTTCTCCAGAACTGGTGAACCGATTTCAACGAAACTTTGCATGAAGTATGGATGACTCAAGTACTACAATGTATATATAAATCATGACCCTGTGATGACCTTGACCTATTTTACGGCAAGGTCAACATAGGTCACCAATGCATTTGAATGGGGAAAACTTTTTTAATATCATTTAAAGTGAAAATTTTGCAGGAAATGGGCATTAGGACTGAATATTAATGATTCTGAAAAAAGGGACCCCAGGGGCTCATCTGCCCCCACCCCGGGGCAATATGCATGTATATTACTATAATATTCAAACATCTTCTCCTCTGAAACCGATTGGCCAATCAAAGCCAAATTTTATGTGAAACATCAATAGAATGGGGGAATCAATGTATATAGAAATAATCTAGGTCACATGACCAAGATGGCTGCCATGCCCATATATGGTAAAAACCCTTGAATAATCTTCTGCGGAACCGGTTGACCGATTTCAAAGAAACTTGGCATGAAGCATTGATGGCTAAAGTACTACAATGTATATACAAATCATGACCTTGACCCAGTTTATGGCAAGGTCAACATGGGTTGCCTATGCATTTGAATGGGAAAAACTGTTAAAATGCCATTTGAAGGGGAAAACCAGGGGGAAATTGGCAAATGGACAGAATATTGATTATTCTGAAAAAAGAAAATGGCCCAAGGGCTTCATCTGTCCTTGCACTGGGGTTAAATACCATGATATTTCAACATGTTTATTGGTATATGCAGCAGATCTCAGGTGAGCGTTTACAGGACCATTGGTCCTCTTGTTTTACATATTTTTTTCTTCTCGGTACTTTTTACCACTTACTGACATCCTAGGTCTAATAACGATGCTCTTTTTCTTGAAACAGCAGAAGAGGAAAAATATAACAGAAGAAATCTGCACGGTCAAAATTTCAGGAAGGAAAGAAGCCGGTCACTTCGGACACGCTACCGATCTAGCTATTTTTTCATGTCATGTTTTTCAGAGTTGCCCTACTGATCCTATTACCAGGCGAAAGAGAGGCACTCAGTCCGTAACTTCATCCGATCTTACCAAAACTTTGTACACATCAGTGCAACTCATAGACCCTGAAGGTATATTTGAGCCGTCTCGTTGGAAAACCAACAATGTGGTTTCCGACCAGGTCTAACACAAACCGGCCTGGACAGTCATAGAAGCAGGCTAGAAGCTTGAAATTTTGGATTTAGAAAGTAGAGGAATTGTACTTTCCGTGTAGCGAAAACAAAGGCGCTGATCAGCTTCGCGGTTACCGTGAAGCTGATCTGCGCCTTTGTTTTCGCTTATGCAAATTTTGGTTTTCCCACGAGGCGGCTCATTTTATAACATTAATTTGTCTACTGCTTTTGTAGTCAATTCAGCAGAAATATGTCGATTTACATTTGTTTTCACAGAACATGTAATAATAACTTGGAAACACTAAACCCATGACAGCCTCTTAGCATTACTATAATAGTGTTGAAATATTTTAAGTTTGCGAATTTAACAAAGCAGCTTTATGATTGCTATTTTAGACACAACAACCCCTACGGACGAGAGATGTACCAACATGGCAACCGTGGCTTCAGTCTTGGCTTGTCTGCTACTAGGTCTAGGTATAGCCTCTGCTGTTTGTGTGATCCTAGCTGCCAGGCTGACGAGAGCGAGAAGAAAGAACAGAAAACTAAACAAGGAGAGAACCCATGTTACATATTAGACAGATAAAACTACATATCAAATAGTGATTTTGTTTCTATTGTCTGTTATAGGAGACGTGAAGTGAGAAAACAGGTCTTCTGGATTTCCGACCTGTTCTCAGTTCTGACACAATCCAGTTTTAATCAAAGAAAAGGGCTAAAGGGATTTAAGTAAGGAATTGAACTTCAACTATCCATAAAGTGAATACGAAGACACTTATCTGCATCTTTGTTTTCGCATATGCAAAAAGTCCGATTTTCTCATGATGTTGCTCAATTAACAAAACAGATAAAACAGCCTTTATTTTTTCTTATTTTTGCTCCAAAACATAGATTGTGGGTACACGTTAGAACTGAGATCTGGGATATATACCAATAAACGTGTTTGACTATTATGGAAATGGGCGACCTATGTTGACATTGCTGTAAAATGGGTCAAGGTCATTGCAGTGTCATAATTTATGTATACTTTGTAGTACTCCATTCCTCAATGCTACATGCCAAGTTTAGTTGAAATTGGTCCACCGGTTCCAGAAAAGATTTTTGAAGGGCTTTTACCATGTATGGACATGGCGGCAATCTTGATAATGTCACCTGGATTATTTACGAACACATTGGTTCCCCCTTCCTATTTAATGTTTTTACTATTTATTGCCATAGCGGCCATCTTGGTCATGTGACCTGGACCATTTATATAAACTTTTGTTCCCCTTTCCTAAGGATGCTCCACATGAAGTTTGGCTTTGATTGGCCACGCGGTTTCAGAGAAGAATATCTTTGAATATCATGGTCATATACATGCATGTACCTTGCCCCGGGGTGGGGGCAGACCAGCTCCTGGGGTCCAAACGATTATAGAATCATAAATGTTCAGTCCATTTGCCCATTTCCTTCACGATTTTCCCTTCAAATGACATTCTGACCTTTTCCCCATTGCATAAGCGACCTATGTTGACCTTGATGTAAAATAGGTCAATGTCATACCAGGGTCATGACTTATAATATAAAATTTGTAGAGCTCCTCTTCCTGGTTTCAAAGTGACATAGGCCATCTGGTTCTGGAGAAGATTTTTTTTAAAAAAGGTTTTTGCTATTTATAGCCATGGCGGCCACCTTAGTCATGTGACCTGGATCCTTTATATAAACTTTCGTTCCCCCTTCCTAAGGATGCTCCACATGAAGTTTGGCTTTGATTGGCCAAGCGGTTTCAGAGGAGAAGATCTTTGAAATTGTGGACGACGACGGACGGACGCCAGAGCATGGGCATCCTATAAGCTCACCTTGTGAGCCTTCAGCTCAGGTGAGCTAAAAATATCAAAACAATTCTGCTCAAAATTTTCAATTTTTACTATTTAAAAAATCTGTATATCACATTAATGTGTTTTCATAATGGGAAAGAAAATTGTAAAATCTGATGAAAGTTTCTGTGCTCTTGACAAGCGCCCATTATAAGTCTGTTTTGACTTCGGGTGAATCGAAGATCGACCAAATCTTTTTAATAGAAGTAGGTATTTCTGGGTCAAGTGCTGCATATGTTACAAAAAAGCGACTGAAAAATATAAAATAATATGAAATAGGCACACCTAATGGGCAACCAACCAATTTATCAGGATACCGCACGCATGAATTTTGTTTGTTTTGTTCCTTAACCAAATGAACAACTTTGGTCAATGGTCATATCTGTGCATCAAATCGTAACTTAGATGCCTTTACTTACAAAAACGTATGGCTCTCATCATTAAACTGTATGCAAAATGGACTTTCAAACTGGTTTACATGACGAGATTACGGATATGCATCATATGCAACAGAAGAAGTATTGATCAGTATTCAACAAGGCATCAATAAATGTATTATTAAATAACCAGTCTGCAATTCTATAGTTATTCTGTTCCAAGACACGTTATCACTTAAAACGTGTTGTAAATTGAGCCTATACACCAGGCCTCCCATTTATTTTACTTCCCATTTTAAATTCGTAAAGCCATGTTTCAGATTTGTTAGTATTCAGGCTGAACAATACGTCAACCATTTTTCATTATTACAAGACAGGCCACATTGTTTGGATACTTGATGGTTACAAAAGCATTGTTCAACAACACATCCTAGTACTTATGTCTTAGGAGCAGGATTTGAACTACAACCTTTCTATCGAGCTACATGTACAAGTACATGTACATGTAGTCAATATAATGGAAATGATTTTGGTTTAAATATCTGGCACAGAGTCACATGTACAAACTATACATAAACACAGCAAGTATATGGGTGTGTAGAATTTATTCTTTTAAAACTAGAAAAAGTGCCTTGAGAGGCACGTATACCCCCGGCTGGTAGCTCCCTCCAACGCCCCCACCCCTCAGCCCACCGCCACCAATCCAGACATGCTCACTGACAGTGACACATTAAACCTCAATTCCCGATGAAAGAGAGCGCCCTCAACAAGTAAATCTTATAAAATTGTATTTGCAAAAAACACTGTCTAAAACTATGGGGAGGGGGGGGGGGGGGGTGCAGTAGAATGACAGATCTATTTTAGAGCAGTATACAGAGCTGACTTGTATACTCAATCTAGGACTTGATCGCGGACATTGAGGGTCAGGTCCTCGGTCCTAGATGTAAAGCAGAATGTCATTCTTCAATAATATTAAAAAAAAAAAAATGTCCTATATTTTGACCTCTAGCCCCACCTTCAGGGCACGGACCCTAGAGTGTAATGTCATTAGGAACAAGGCAAACCTTATTGTGTACCTTTGGTGCAAGTACGAATCATTTCTGAACATGGTGGTAAAGAAAAGTAAAGAAATACATTTTTTAAAGAAGTTCTAGATTCTGACCTCTAGCCCCACCCCCCGCACATGGACCCTAGTGTCTGAACCTTACATGGTACCTATGGTCTAAGTATGAATGCTTTCTGATAAAACTTTGTGGATGTCAAGAAAACAGACTTACAGAAAATATTTATTATATTTATCATATAAATAAGTCCTAGATTTTGACCTCTAGCCCCACCCCCTGGAGATGGTACCGAGCATGGAGTATGAAAGCAAACCCTATAGGGTATCTATGAACTAAATAAGAATACATCCCTAAGATTGTTTGTTAAGATATGGACTTATAGAAGAAACATTAAAATTGTAAACAGCATCTTTTAAAGGTGACCTAGATTTTGACCTCCAGCCCTACCCCTGGGGATGGGCCCTGGGGTCCGAACTCATGGAAACAAAGCAAACCCTATAGGGTACCTATGGTCCAAATATGAATGGTTTCTGACCATTGGTTCATGAGATATACACCTCTAGAGAAACTTTAACCAAAACTTTGACGTAAATTCCACGAACGTTCCGGAATTACGAACGAAGAAACGAACTAACTAACTAACTAACTAACATACGAACGGACGAACGGAAAAGCGAAAGCTATATACCCGTCGGCATAAATGCCGGGGGTATAATGAATATCATTTCCTATAACATTTACAATTTGAGCCACACCATGAGAAAAACAGGATTTTTGCAAATGTGAAAACAAAGCTGCAGATCAGCTGAGTAGTAACTGTACATCTGATTAGCGCCCTTGTTTTCGCTACACATATAGTTCAATCCTTTTCTACTTAAACTTTCAAGCTTCTTTCCTTTTCCTGTGACTGAACAGACCGGTATGTGTAAGACCTGGTCGGAAACCCCCTGAAGACCAATTTTCTGGTGTCATGGCTCATTTAATAGTCTATTACATTTCTGAAATATTTTAATTAACAGAACTCCTATATGGAAAATGTTGCCAAGCATTTTTCAGTTCTAATGTCTCACTTTTCTAACTAAGATTCTTGAAATCAAGTTTTAATATTTAAGTGACACCTTCACAGGTCTGTACAATTTAATAAATATAGTGCATTTCTTAAGCTGAAAGAGACAACTTTCACATGAAAAGTAGATGGTATTTGCTAACTTTTACTAAGAATATTTGAAAAACAGTAAAGTAGTTTGATGATTCAACTACAGGTAGTAATTGCGCTTTGACAACACAGAATCCTGAATGAACGACCTTGCTGGCAAGATGGGGAGTTTCAGAATTGAATCTAAATCAGTCCATAATGTTTATGCTGACTGAGCATTTCTCTGGTAATGTGTTAACAATGTTCGAGTTTCCATGGTCAATGATGCATTTGACACTGGTCAACACTGTATTCCCACTTCAAAGATCAAACCGTAAATAAATCTGAAACAGATTTAAACACCTCTAATAAATTACATGAAACCTTGCCAAGGAAAATGCCTCAACTTCTATAAGAGTTAAGTGTAAAGTGCAAATAAATTCACTCTATATTCTGTAAAAGATTTCATATTTTAGCAATTAAGATGGATATTCCAAAACTTTAGACTATGATTAAGGTTTAAATCATAGATGTATAAGTACAAATTTATTAGATGCATATATGCTTGACTTAATGTTTTACATTCGCAGACAATTGCTGCTCAGCTGTGTTATTAGGATGGTCAGATATATACAAATCAATCTGAGGCAGTTATTACCATCCTGTATACCTGTGATTCTTACAGTGCAGACTGATGTAGCATTTCACGACACATGACAAGCAGCCCAGTGATTGGAAGCTAAATAATCCATTGGGATTCAACCTACAGCAAAGAGGTCATTGTCTGTCTGTAGGTACATGTATATGCTTCACCGTAAGTTGCACTCAAATCAATCTGGCTTCCAAACACTACACTCCATTTTGTCATGATGGAATGTTGCATCAATCTGTGCTTAAAAAATTTGGTTGCATCACGGATATACAGGGCTTTACCAGTATACTTTTTACTGACATCTGTTCTTGGATCAGGGGAAGCAGAATATGAGGAAAGAAGAAATGTATTAATATCTTCATGACCAAATCTTCATGAATAACCATACTGTACTTCAACCAAGCATTCTTAAAACATATCTTTTTAGCTATTCACCTAGTTCAAAAACAGCAACAGGGAAATGTATCTGATATTGTTTTCCCACTGCATTACTCGATCCCTAAAAAGTTCAACACAAATTTTGAAAATCAGTTGACAAAATCATAACATTATAGTACTGAATAGCAGTGTTAACCCTGCATTTTACATGCACTGGTGGGAGGTACTTCAAAAATTTAAAAATCAATTATTTCAGCAAATATGGGACTTCTGTTGTGAGAAACATTCCATCTAATTTTCAGGATGGAGCCTAATTCAAGAATATTTTTGGAAATAAAATTTTGAATTTGTGAACACAGTTTGAAAACTTTTGCATACATCAAAACATTTGGAAAGCAAATTTTATGCATGTCAATCACTAGATTTTAATTCTACTCTGGAAAAATGTTATGGTGGTTTCCAGAGGAGGGTTTAGGGAAAGAGGGTCATATAAGGAGCACTTACCTATGAAATTATGACTTGTACAATAACAGAAATTAATGCCCCTCCTGGTCCAAAGGTCACAGTCCAGGACAGCACCGTGAATATCTACAGTTGCTGAAAATAATAATAATCAACTTATTATGATCTACATATTGAATCTATAGATTGAATTTCTACATCAAGTTTGCTTATCCTAGTTACTTCAGTTTTGTGTTCATAAGGACAAGCAACAGGTGAAAGAATGTTTGTGTTCATTGTAGTTTGGCAATTTATAAAAAGGTACAAGTAGGCAAAGATCAGGAAAAGGCGCAATCAGAAAGAGACTCCCACTCCAAAAACCGAGGTGGGAAAAAACCAAACTAACAATCAGGCACTTATACCATGAAACATATCGTAAGCCGAATGAGCAGCTATTTTCCCAATAGGTGGCCACTCAGTTACCTTTACTTAATTAAAAATATGAAAACATACATAAGGCGCCAACAGCACAAAAACATTCTAAGCACCAAGACATAAAACAAAAAGAACCACCACAGAAGTATCGCCTTGGAACGATCAGTAACACAAAGTTACTGGCGGGCTTAAACCGGTTTTACAGGATCCTAACCTCACCCTCAGCTTCTGCAGTGGTTCATAACATTTAGTAAGTTCTTCTTACCTGTTTTTCAAAATTTCCTGATTTTGGCTTAAATTGAAAAATTGCCTGACTGATGTCAAAAATCCCTGACAATTTCTTGGCTTTGAAAAAAGTGATTTTTCTCTGACTTTTTTCCTGACCATGGACACCCTGAATAAGTATTTGCAACAAAGACAGAAATTTTATTTGTCTTACCCAAGGCTAAGTTAGAACACCTCGATGACCATGGATTCATGACCACACTGCTGGTTTTCACCTGAAAATAAATCAGTACATGTATACAGTTCAAAGAAACAGTAAAACTTATTCAAATGAAAGTGTTCTTTTTTTTTTTCTTTTTTTTCTGAGACAGTTAAACGTCCCTTTCAAGATTATTTCAGCTCATATGAGACAGGCCAATCAAAAGGTGGGGTGAAAACGGGAGAACCCCGAGAAAAACCATCTGGCACACCCACAAGCAGAACTTGGCTTGTCTCACATGTGGCCAGAGCGGGGCTCGAACCCACAACAGACACAGCGGTGAAATGATCGAGTGAAAACATACCTCTTTAGCTATTCACCTATGAATAGCTAGAGGCGGTTCAGGCTAACATGTACCCACAATCTATGCCGGTTTTGAGCAAAAATAAGAAAAATATAAAAAATGACGAAATTTTAGAATTTTTTACTACAACCAAAAACATTTCTGTGTATTGCATGGGCATGTTTTCGTAATGATACAGGGTGTGTGGTGTGGCTTGTTGGTGAACTGTCTTATCTCGATTGTTTACAGGAAATGTATTGCTGCATATTGAATTCTGTACAGTAAATTTGGACTGGTTTAGCCCCTATCTCACTGGAATGCGACAACTGGAGACTAGTTCGTGAATAGTTCGCGACTATTTCGCGACAAAGATTGATGATATACACAACTTTCACATTGCAGTCTCATTGAATAGACATTTAAGCGACAAATTCGCGGATTTGGGTCTAATTTTGAAAATAAATCTTGCGACTGTCGCGCAATAGTCACATGACTTTCCCACGAATGTAGCTTATTTTCATTTTAATTCGTACGACAGTCGCGCAACATTCGTGCGAGTGTCGCACGACATTTGTACAAATGTCGCTTAATTTTATTTTCCCGCCAGATTGTTGTGAGATTTTTGCATGTTTTCTTAAGACTGTCGCGCCACTGTCGTGAGACACTCGCAGGACATTCGTACAAGTGTCGCGAAAATTTTGCATTGTAAATCAGTCTTCGCGAAAACTTCAAAACAGCTGCTGGACAGCTGTCTGACAGACTGAAATTTTTTGCTAGTCAGAAAAAAAAAATGTAGGACAGAAAAAAAAAAAAAAAAAAAAAAATAGAGCTTCGTAAGCTCGTTTTCCATGAATGAGCAAAATAATTATTCGTTTTCCTGTTTACTACTCTTTGAATAATATCGTTTGGCATTCAAATTACCTGTAGGGAAATTACGGCAGCGCTCAAATTATTCAAGAATTTCACAACAAAATTACGCAACTACGATCGGAGGAAGGTCAAGGCCAGTGCTTTAAGAGTTATTTCCCTTCTCTTCGGGTCAGGTATGAAAGCCATGACCACGCAGTGCCTGCTCTTGCGAACCAGCTATAATATTCATGTGTATTTTCACGAAATAAAACGATTTTACATTATTCCGTGTGTATCAATATTTCAAAATAATTGACTCATATAAAGTTATATTGTAACCGTGTATTATTTTCACACTTTAAATGGTCATTCTAGGTTAGGCATACCAAGCATGGCAGGCGCAGCGCGGTCGAAGGCTTCAATAAGCAACCTTGACCGAATATTTTCTGTACGAATGTATTCGATTGGCTGAAATTCTTGGCTGACCAATCAAAATTGTAAACATGAAACCAACATGGTCGCCCGCACGCATCTCAACAAACTGCAAAAAAAAATCGGAACAAAGTTGATTTATTTTATCATTCGTTGCTGAAAAGGCGAGATGACAATTTTATAGTATGAATTGGCCTTTTTCTCGTCGGACGGATCGACCGGGAACATGACAGAAATAGTTGGTCAGTTTCAAAATTTGTCGGAAATGACCGAGAGACCGACACTTTTCGTGAAGACTGGTAAATTTGCCAAAATTTCGCGGCGTCAGGTTCGCGACACTTTCACAACATTCCTGCGAAATATTTTTGTTAAAAAATTTGCATAAAATTTTAAAACATGTATAAAACCTTTGCGACCAGTTCGCGACAAGCTCGTGACACATGAAAATTCTCACGAGGCCAAAAATAAAATTACTTTTGTTTCCCCTTTCCCGACCGACCGTGAAAAAAAGCCCCGACCGAAAAAATTTTATTTCAATTTTCAATTTAGAATTTTTTTTTTTTCTTTTTTGCCCGAAATCGAAAACACTAGATCCGCCAAAAAGTACCGGGTTTTAGTAGATTTTCTAGCCCGTAAACAAAGTAGCTAGATCCGCGATGTCGTATTTTTTCGATCTCGTTTTTTCCGACGCTTGGTAACCTATTAAGCTGATTTCGCATTGAAGTCAAGCGTCTGCTAATAGATGGTTCTCGGACGCAAGATTTTTTTGCCGTGATACACCAAAAAATCAGTTTGAAAATACCTTTACTTTGTTGTTTATTAGTCCCATGAATCAATTATCTCTAATCAAGAAATGGATTACTCAAATTAAGATGTTGTCCCAATGACATGCCATAAATTTCCACACCTTCCGGCAATGTGTTTTCACAATGGTCAGCTTGTGTCAACAATTTAAGTTACCGCTTGATTGGTCAACTACAATGAAACAATTTACCTCTTGATCAGTCATAAAATCTTTTGAAAACCTAGCGATTTTCATTAAAAAATCAATTGAATTACCTAATCAATTGAAAGAAGCAAATATTTTACTCTTCTGGAGCGATTTTTGAAATGTCATTAGTTTTCGTGACTTGAAAAAAAATCGTGGTTTCTGCCTCTAAATCATAAATGGTTGGTAAAACTTTATTGAAAGTGTTCAAAAAAGGTTTACTATCAATGTTCTACTGGTAGTAATGAAGACTGCAAGTCAATCCAATGACTTGCCAAATAGAAAAAAAATTTTCCTCCTTTGAAGGGGTCACCCCTTATTGACCCCAAACTAAAAAGAGCCCAAAACCCTGTTTTCAAATAGAGTAACAAATTTATGATTTTTCAGTTGAAAAAATTGGGCTTGTTACTAATGTAATAGAGTTTCTACCCAGATAGCACGTATACATTGGCCCTCCATTGGCCCATCGGACGCCGCACGATTGGCCCATGGTTGTAAATATTGAATGGGCCAACCTAGCGTTTGCTCATCGGCCCATCTTTGGCCCATAACGTTGGTTTTACATTGGGCCAATGCCGGGAGGATTTGCATTTTTTGTTGGCCCATCACTGTTTGAATGTGCTCATTACAAGCTATCGACGATGTATTTCTATCGCATATGTCCACTCGGTACAGTTTCTTGATCTGCAGCACCACGGTGACAGTCGAGCTTGGTCTCTTGGCTTTGGAGAAGGTAAACTCTTCATTTTTCGTTTTCTCTGTGCTGGATAACTTTGACGACTGGTCTTCTGAAAACAAACGAATAAATACAGCACCATGACAAAAACATAAACTAGCCTCATTTATGCAACATTTTAACGTGTGCATTTTATCTCATAAAGGAATAGCTGTTTAAGAAATACATGTTAAAACCAAAACCTCTTTGTTGCAACGAAGTGTGGTGGCTAAAGGAAATAAAACATTGAATTATATTATATAAAATCAATCATATTTACGCAACTGCCTTTAATAAGATGGAGAAATGAGCTAAATAATTAATGCAAAAAAATAAATAAAACTTACCTTCTAAACCTCAGCTAGTGTGTCTGTTTCCTAACACTCAAAACTGACTTCTCTTAAACTTCATGCGAAACACCTGTCAATAATTCTCACATGCCTGAGAAATTTTCTCGTTGCTATGACAACTGATGTACTCTTGTACTCTGGCTGGAGCAGCGAAGCAAATAATAAACCACAATATTATGAAAAGACGTGTTACAGTGAAAAAGGTGTTAACTTCAATTTTGCTCCCATTGCTTACTAAATGTTTACAGATTAGATATACTGTAAGTTTAAATGGCCTGATCAAGGAAGTAACTGCTAATTAAGATAATGGTTTTAAAATCATTGATGGTGATTTACATATAAATCATAATTATTATTTATGATTGATATATAAATTGAAACTATGAGGAAACCGGACTGTCTCTTTATTGAATAAGATATAAAGACAGTAATTAATCGATTACAAATTAACACCGGTCAGTATTTAATCATATACGAATCGGCCAATGATATGCCAACCATCGGCCAACGGAAAGTGTAAACGACGTTTTTATTTATTTTCTCAGGCTCCTTTGTATGAGCCTTGTCATACATGGTCACTACAGTTAGCACTTTCCCTCAATTCGAACTTAAACTAGGATGCATTAATTACTAAACTATATTGAAAAGAAAAATAAAAAGAAAAGAAGAAAAAAAAAAAAATGATTTAAAAATCCTATACTATTCCAGCATGCACACAACATCAACGAGCGCTGTGTGCCTGCTGGGTATAATGGCTAACAAATATTGGGCCACTCTTGTTTCTGTGAAAGAAAATCACTTTCATGATCCGTTGCAGTAACAGATCCTTTGCCAAAGTTGGGCCAACGTCGGCAAATATTGCATGTGAATGCACTACCACGCCAACATTGGCCCAATCATGTACATGCGACCGCAACCAAATGCCAATTACCCAATCAATATGCAATGTTGGCCCAATGATATTTGCTATCTGGGTATAGTGGGACTCCTACTAAATATTTTGTCTATGACTCCTACTTTTTCTTTTCTAGGAGTCCTGGACTCCTGTTTTCAAAATCCTAGTGAGATCCCTGGTAAAGATGCTTCTATCTATCTTCATATACTGAGTCAATCAATTTCTGATCATCATCTCAGGTGTTGGGTGGGTGCTTCATCCCACAAAACCCTTGTGGTTCAGTGAAAAATTAACACCTGAAAATATTTGTAATGAGGTGATCGGTGATGACATCGAACTGCAATCCTCAGCCAGCGGTTCAAATTCGTCCTACCTGTCTGTCTGGAATGTGTCACAAAGAAGAAAGAAATCCAGCACAGGAATCCCATTTCTTAACAACGATGTATTCAACTTACATCTACATGCTTTGATCTGCTTTGCATTCATGCAATTTTGATTTTGCAAGATGGTAGAATGTGTTATTGTCATAGCTGTAATGAAAGAAAACCAGTCTTTCGAGTTTCTGACCAGGTATCATGACACAGCTACCATAGAAGATGACTAGAGGCTTGAAATTTTAGATAAATGAAGTAGAAGGATTGCACTATCTATGTAGCACAAACAAAGGCACTGATCAGCTGTGCAGTTACTGTGCAGCTGATCTGCAACTTTGTTTTTGCATATATGCAAATGCTGGTTTTCTCAGGATGATATTGCATCAAATTATGCTGGACTTTCAGTTTAAAATTTAAAAAACATGTTTAAGTGCTTGGATTATTCAAAGCAAGTGTACTGTCTATTCAGACACTGTTCAAGTACTTGTAAATGTGTTATTGTCACAGTTTTAATCATTATGGACACAGTTATTTGCAGAGTTTAAAGTTGGACAGAATTTAAACGAAACGGGAACATCCCATTTTTAAACTGTTTAATAGTTTTGATTTGTTTGTTTAATTTTTATGATGTCTTTGGTCAATTAATTCTTCTATATATTTAATGCCATTTTGCTTTTATATTTGGAAATTAGAAATTAATTGATATTTAATATAACTGCAAAATTTCATTATTTAGTAGAATTAATTGGCCAATGTTATCAGTGTTATCTTGAATAAATTATTATAAATTATAAGTTCAGAATAGTGTATGGCTCATTTTTATCGCCTTACACCAGGTTTATTTACTAGAATCACTCGATGGTATGAAATTTGAAAAATCACAAAAAAAAAAAATAATTTTCCGACCGACCGACCCTTACCTGAAAAATAGGGTCGGGAAAGGGGAAACATGAATATTTTTAAGGTTGGCCCGACACTCGTGAGACAATCGCACAAATGTCGTGCACAAGTACGCAACAAAATTCGCATGCCAGTGAGATACTAGCTTCTTTTTTAGATGTCAGCGATGGACAATCTAGATGTAAAACAAAACCAGCTCAAATTTTACTACATTCAATCTATCTTCATATACTGAGTCAATCAATTTCTGATAATCATCTCAGATGGGTGGGTGCTAAATTTTGAATTTAGCAATGGGAGAACATTCGGGATGGGCCATTAAAACTATTTACAACCTAATTACAGTGGAAAGGTCTGAGGACCTTTCCAATTAATGTCTGTAAGCAGGGCCGTCGTCGGCTTTTGAAAGGTGGTCCGGCCTTAAAACATCAAAGACGTTTTACGAGTGCCGAAAACACGAGTTGGGGGAGAGCACGAGAGGGGGCATTCCCCCTCTCGTAAGGGGGGTTTGGGGGATCTCCCCCGAGAAAATTTTATATTTCCGGACGTCCGTAGAGACGATTTTAATGCATTTGGTCGAAAACCATGAAGCCTGAAAGCAGCTCCTATTCACAGGATTTGCCTTGCCGAAGGAAAGCTGAGGGAATATAATAGACGTTGGTTGATTAGGAACCTTCAGTATAATAACACGTTTTAACAAACGTTGTAATATGAAGGAAATAATGTTTACGAAAATTTTATACGTAAAAGAATTTTCGGCATGTTGTTTGATTTAATACAGTAATTATAAACAGTGATTGGTTTATTGTGAAATTATGTTTAACTTAGTATTTTCAACTGAGAAATACTGCTTAACATTTTTTTAAATTGTTTTAAGATCACAGAGAATCGGTTTTATTGACTATGAGTTAAAGAACACTTTGATGCACCTTCACTTCAAATGATCCAATAATGACAAAACCTGTCTTTAATACAGGTGTCATATTTTCATGACTGTTTTTATAACGACCGTCTTTCATACCCTCGGGCAGATTTATTAAATGGAAATGACACAGAAGTTATTAGAGTTATTAAATGGAAATGACACAGAAAATGATAACTCAAAAGAGTTCCTGAATTATTAAATGGAAATGACACAGAAGTTATTAGAGTTATTAAATGGAAATGACACAGAAAATGATAACTCAAAAGAGTTCCTGAATTATGACATTACATTAGGGGAAGTCGAAGCAGTGGTTCAACAGTTGAAGAAAAATAAGTCCCCAGGACCAGATGAAGTGTATACAGAAATGTTACTGCATGCGGGTGACGAGTTCTTGAAAGCTATCTTAAAACTATTTCAAATGTCATGGAGCACAGTAACAGTACCACTAAAATGGAAAGAAGCGGAAGTGAAATTTCTTAGAAAGAACGGGAAGAAAAGCTACCATGATCCTGGTGCCTATAGGCCTATAAGTTTAACAAGCTACTTATGTAAATGTTTGGAGAGGATAATAACATCTCGTTTGTATGGTTTTGTGGAGCACTTCAAGTTGTTGGATAGAGAAAAGGAGGGATTTAGAAAGTTCAGAGGCACACAGGACGCACTCTTGAGACTGACACAGAATATATACAACAGCTTCAACAGGAATGAGCATACTGCTGCTTTGTTCATAGACATTGAAAAAGCTTACGATAGTGTATGGAGGGATGGTTTGATGAAAAAGCTTAGGGACATTGGAATAACGGGTAGAATATGGCACTGGATTAGAGACTTTCTGTCCGATAGGTCAGCGGCTATAAATATGAGCGGTGTCAAGGGACCAGGTTTTAGTACAGCAATTGGATTGCCACAAGGTTCAGTAATTTCTCCATTACTGTTCAGTTTGTTCATTGCGGATTGGTATGAAAACATCAGGAGTGAAAAGATTAAGTTTGCTGACGACGGTACAATTTGGATATCTGGTAAAGATTGGAAAAACTTGATGGAACAGCTGAGAATAGATTTCAAGGAAGTGATGCTGTGGGCAAGGAAGTGGCGCCTGAAATTAAGTATAGTCAAGACGGAATTCTGTGTCTTCTCGCTGGACAATCAGGTGCTTGATGAAGCCAGACAATATATACTTGACATTGATGGACAGGTGGTCAAATATAACCCGAAACCCAAACTGTTAGGCATAACCCTGGACGAGAAACTGAAATTCGAGTGTCACATTGACTTAGTAGAACAGAAGGCATTGAGATCACTAAACTCTTTGAGGAAAGTGAAGGAGACAGAAATTATTAGTACCAGTTGTATGATACAGCTTTACAGGGCTCTGATTATACCCCAGTTGGAATATGCAGCCCCTGTCTGGCAGATGGGAAATTGTAGTGGGCTAGAGAAAGTACAGAGGAAGGGTTTGGCAATGTGCCTTGGTATCCCTGGAACAGCTGGTCTGGAAGCTTTGGAGGTGGAGGCAGGTGTTAAACCATTGGAACTTCGCAGGGAGGAGCTGGCAGTGAGACAAGCAGCCAAGATAATGACCAAAACAGATGATTCGTGTATCAAGATTTGTTGGGATAGGTTTGTTGACTCTGAAAGTGTTGAACGGAAAGTTTCACCATTTGGTAAAATGAATGTACAAGTAGCCGATATGATTTCAAATACAGGGATATCATTGCTCTCCTTAGAAAAAGAGTTTACATACACAGAATGTCTGCGGCCAAGTAAACCTAAGCCGGAATATTGGCAGAATCTAGGCTCTTCCAAGTCAAGAACTCACACACAGGAAGCTCTGTCAAGAGAAATAATTGGTGCTATCATTGAAGAATGTGATGAAAAGACTGCCATTGCTTTCACAGATGGATCCTGTCTGGGAAACCCTGGCCCATGTGGGGCAGGGGCGTGTCTATTCCTCCCGGGTCACACGGAACCATGTACACTGAAACATCCTGTGAGCTCATGTGGGTCAATACTACTCGGAGAATTAATAGCTATAAAATTGGCTGTTAAACATATCCAAACAAACACAACAGGAAATGATCTTAGGAATGTTATAGAGAAATTACATATATTTTCCGATAGTCAATGTGCTATTGGTCATTTAATGCTAGGATGGGAACCAAAGTCACATAAGGCTACAATCCAAGAGGTGCAGACAGATATAAAGAACCTAGAACAGGCTGGCGTTAAAGTAGAAATTTCTTGGACACCCGGACACTCAGATATTAAGGGAAATGAGTTGGCGGACAAGTTAGCGAAGGAGGCGGCAGAAGAAGCTAAAGAAAAGAAAGATTTACCACCGGTCATAACAATGGGAGATGTAAAGACAGCTGCAAGAGAATCAGGAAGGAAAAAATGGCAAGACATGTGGGAAAAGGCAGAAGCAGGTAGACATCTTTTTACATACAGACCAAAAGTGGGTTATAAGTTTAAACACAAGTTTGATACCAGAAAAGGAGAATCAATTATTTCACAATTAAGAACCGGATATGTCAGACTGAATGAATACTTGAAAAAGAGCAACATAACTGAAAGTGACACATGCCAGTGTGGGGAAGTAGAATCTGTAAGACATTACTTGTTAGACTGTGAATTGTATGAAGATGAAAGAGAACAGTTAATGAGGAACTTGTTTCAAAGTTGTGGAATTGCACACCTAGATTTGAACCTAATCCTGGACTTGAAACCTGATGATGAACAGAAGGACTGGAGAACTGCAATCCTTTCAGAGCTGGAGACATTCATAGAAAGAACAAAACGCTTCAGCTCACCAAATCAAAATCATTAAGCGCACACCACAAAAAATACCGAGTGAACGTACAAGCGGAAGTTACTTAAGAAGAATACCAGAGAGTTTATTTGGCTTATTGGCCGAATACCGACAATACCGACAATAGATTGACTGAGTACGCTTAATATTAATTGGGCCATCACTCTTCAAAAAAGTCGAAAAGGCTAACACATTTTCGGCCGAATAATAAAAAAATTGTGGTCCGGCCGAAACCATTTTCGGCCAAAAAAGTGGTCCGGCCATGGCCGGACCGGCCGGACGGACCGCCGACGACGGCCTTGGTAAGCATAAGATTTACTTCACGTATCCTTTGAGAATGTCGTCTTACGTAATTCTACGAACCGGTCTTACGCTACCCCACCCACCGGTGGCGGTGGTTCGGATTGTTTTTAATCTGTTAAATTTACACCTTCTGTATGTTAGAGACTATAATAAATATTTTGTTGACAATGTTTAACATGTGCAATGTCCACCTACTCGCAGTAAACAAGGTGCAGATCCAAATAATCATAGAGGAAACCGAATCAGGTAGTGAAATTTCGAGTCCTTCATGATCATCGCTTGACAAAGTTGTCTTTCTTTGAGGCAACTAAACAGCGAAGTGCTAATCAGCGGTACCAAGTAATGTCATACCGGTTAAGGCTGTTAAACAGGGCTTACCATTGGCTTAAGTCAGCATGAATGAATTAGTTTCATTGAACCATTTCCATGCATTTCAGAAGCATATCTCATTTCAACTGTCTCCCGCCATCCAACTAGCAAAGAACGATTTCTGTTGCTATGCAACAATTACGGAGAGAATGAACCACAGATTGTAAGAGGAAAAATAATGATAAAACGAAAGTAAAGAAAAAACATGTTTTGCATTGCAAACGCAGTTTCGAGCGTTTGTACGTTCTTGTATAATTTTATTTTGAACTATCACAACTCAAGCATAGTTTTATTTGTAAGATTAAATGGATTCGCTTGGCGGAATTCGACTGCGGTAAAATTTTCCGGAAGTTGAATGACACACAAAAATCGACGTCTTCATACTGCAAAACAGAATAGAACAGAACAGAACTTCTAATCGTAAAGCAACCAACACCTCGTTGTTGTCGCTGCGCGACAACAACTCGGTTGGTTGGTTGCTATTAGTCCCATAATTATCTGGACTCTGTATTCCAGCATTTCATATATATATGTCAAAAAGCACTGAAGTCAGCGACCTTAACCACTCGGCCACGGGGGCCGCCACCCTAACATTTGTTCCATCTGTGGTCAAAGTCAGACCCATGCCATATTTGATAAAAAAAAGATTGTTATAAACAAGTATTTACATTTTTCTAAAACCTCATCTGTGTTCATACTTGCATGAACAACATTGTGTCACGCGACGTGAGGCAATCCAAACTTGACGTCAAAAACATGAATCTCGCCAATCTGATTGGACGTTGTAAACGTCGACGCCGTTCCGCTGTTTGAACACACACTGTGTGTAGATTCTCTGTTTGCTGGTAAATGTGACCGCCTTGGTGATTTTTCAACAAGCGATAGAGAGAAATGAATGTAAATATAAGCAATGAGTTTAATTTTTCTGTTGTTCATGGAGCTATGAACCGCAGTGGGTCGCTAGCAAAGCTTACATGAACCCCTTCGGGGTTCATTAACTTTGCACGCGACCCACTGCGGTTCATAGCTCCATGAACACCAGAAAAATGAAATTAATTTCTTAAGTAAATTGAATTACAGATACACTGAATATTTTGAGAATGACAAATGATAGGACTCAAGTATATACAAAGACTAGTTCACCCTCCTTTAATCCTCTATAAACAATCATCACATAAAATTACAAATTAATTAACAGAAACATAAAAAGTATAATTCAACAAATAAAAAACAATCAATCAAGAGACAGTCATAAATTTCTGAATATAAAATAGATAAACGAGACATCAGAGTTAAAAGTAATTTTCAAGCTCATCCCAAATTAGCATGGAAATTATCTAGCTCATAAATGAGCCGCAACATGGGAAAACCAACAATCTGCATATGCGAAAACAAAGACGCAGATCAGCTTCGCGGTAACCACGAAGCTGATCAGCGTCTTTGTTTTCGCTACATGGATAGTACAGTTCCCCTTCTTCTTAAATCCGAAATTTCAAGCTTCTAGCCTGCTTCTGTGACTGTACAGCCTGATTTGTGTC
This sequence comes from Rugalucina vietnamica, assembly GCA_964017185.1. Lineage (NCBI taxonomy): Eukaryota > Metazoa > Mollusca > Bivalvia > Lucinida > Lucinidae > Rugalucina > Rugalucina vietnamica. The sequence continues at coordinate 47,465,742 of OZ024875.1, forward strand.
AGACCTGTTCGAAAACCACATTGTTGGTTTTCCCACGAGATGGCTCATTTAATGTTTAACTGCAATCATTGCTGAGAGTTTTTCTTGGACATTCGGTCTTACTTTAAATCTATCAGCAGACCAAAGTATCTGGTTTTGATCCTTTTAAAAAATGCTAGTGCATTTGATTCTGCTCAGAGGATCTTGTATTAATCATCATAAAAGTGTAGATGGGCATGAAAATTAAAACTAACAACCTGTGGCCTGTTGTTCAAAATTAACGATGTCGTTAGTTAACAATTTGTTAAAATTTCAAATGGCAATATTACAAACACACTGTTATGTTTTGTAGAAAAAATGAGATAATCCTTTGCAATGCAAAGAATTCTCAATCCTTTGCAATGCAAAGGATTCTCACATAGCAAAGGATTCTCACATTTTTTTATCAAAAAATAACAGTGTATTTGCTTTTGAAGTTGATATATAGTTAACAAATTGAGGGCTACGACAGCAGTAAGCTAAATTTGAACAACTGGCCCCTGGACATGAGAACAAAGTCTTCTTAGTTTCTGAATATCTGGAACAAAACAATAAAGGCACAGGATAACACATGCACAAATACTATAGGGCTCTGGATGAGCATGTAAAGCTAAGTTTTTGCTGTTCCAAATTCACAGAAGACTATTTTCTATGTCAAGGCGTCTTCCTAATTTGCTGGCACCTTAAACCACTAATCAAACTAATCAAAATAACCAGAACACATAAAAACAGAACTGTTCTAATATGGTATTACTCATTCAAAACTTACATGGTTACAACACATTTAATCATCCCTCTTTTAGAAATGCAGAAAGAAGTATTTTAAATGGAGGATTAATAATCATTTGGCAAAACATGTCTCTAAATTTAACTGTTGTGGGAAAAATAGGTGTGTGTGTGTGGGGGGTGGGGGGTGGGGGGTATTTAGCTGTAGAATCCATTTCCTGACCAAATTTTTAAGCTTCCTCTATAAATAAAGTCATTATTATTATTATTAATGTGAAGCAGGCAACCATACATCATTCCCTGATTTTGAAATTGATGCAAGTTAAGTTATTTTAAAGTTAGTTATCTAGTTGATAATTTAATGTCAGTGAAAGGTTACTGCCCATTCACCGTCTTCCAGACACTACTTTTTTCAAAATCTCACCTTTCTGAAACACCTCAAGATGGTCACCATTTTGCATTCCAAAAGTCATAAAATGTGTCACAAAAATTGAAAAAATCGGTTCACTAATAAGTTTCTGAAGGATGGTGTATGAACAGTGGCTGTTAACTTTATTTACACAAAAGTTTGGCACCAAGGAAATCTTTTGTGATATTCATTTTAAAAAATACATTGGCATTAATTACTTTAAGGCACAATTCAATACAACGGTAAAATCTTATTTAAAGAATAACAGTTAAGGCACACAGATTAAAGCTAAAGTATATTTTGTCTAGAATAAAGCTAATTGATGTTAAATACACTGTATTAAAGTCATACTAACAACATACACGCAAACCAGGGATTACTGTTGACGATATTTCCATCAGGAAAACATGTGTGTAATGTATACTCCCTTATACCCCACTTTTATATAGCAAAACTGGAATATGGAGGAGTATATCTACTTTCTATTTTCGTTATTTTTGCTCCAAAACATAGATTGTGGGCCAAGGCGGTTCTAACGTGTACCCACAATCTATGTTTTGAGCAAAGCTAAGAAAGATATAAAAAAAAATTTCCAGTGAAAATTTCTTTTTTTACAACCAAAACATTTTCTGTATATTGCATGGGCAAGTTTTTGTAATGCAAATGACAGCCTTGTGGCTTTAGCTCTGTTCTGTTCATATTATTTAATCAATAGGTGAAGGTTTCTGTATAAAAACTTCTGTTTTAGAAGATGCAAATGGTTTCAATGGTTACATCAGGAAAACATGTCCATGGAAATTGTACCGCCTTTAACCCCAATTTTATTATCAGGAAAACATGCCTGTGAAATGTATACCCCCTTGAACCCCACTTTTATCTAGAAAATCTGGGGTTTGCAGGGGTTTACCTAATTTTCTTATTTTTGATCCAAAACACATTGTGGGTACTCGTTAGAACCGCCTCAGTGATGCAGTTCTAACATGTACCGACAATCTATGTTTTGAGCAAAAATAAGAAAAATATAAAAAAAAAAATCTAATGAAATTGTAGATTTTTACAACCCAAAAACATTTTAGTATATCACATGGGCATGTTTTCATAATGTATGGCAAATCTGGGGTATGCAATTTTTTTCATATTTTTGATCAAAAACATACATTTGTGGGTACTCATTCTTACCAATATTCAATGTTTTGAACGTAAATATTGAAAATATTAAAGATTTTAACTGATTTTTTTTTCTTTTTTTTTTCATTTTCAAACCCATTAAACTCAGACCTGTTTTCGTATAGATGACATTACAAAATCTTTATATGAGCCATATCATGAGAAAAAAATGATTTTTTTCTTTTGCAAAAAAAAAAAGAATAAACAGAATTTTGTTATGCATAGAAATCACACATATTCATAGATTTCAAACAAATAAAAAAAAAAAACATCCACGCTCAAGCACTCCAATCGTTTATCACAGATATAGATATGAACAATGTTATTATAATAACCCTTCCCATGTTTGTCTGACAGCAGCACTACACAACAAATTTGGTATAAAAATATTTTCTAAAAAAAAAAAAGAGCCCTGTCGTGAGAAAACTAACATTTTGCATATCCGAAAACAAGGGGGCAGATCAGCTGCGAAGCTGATCAGTGCCTTTGTTTTTGCTACACCAACTGTACAATTCCTCTACTTTCTAAATCCAAAATATCCAGCCTCTATCCATCTTCTGTGCTTGTATAGCTCGATTTGTGTCAGACCTGTTTGGAAACCACATTGTATGTTTTTTCATGTCACGGCTCATTAATCAAGACAACAAGAGTGAATGCAAAAATAAAATCAACATGGAAAAAACTTGCATAGATATCTTATTACAGCATGGTACAAATATTAATGGTGTCCAAAGTCTTAACATCAAGAAAACATGTCTGTGAAATGTACACCCCCTTAAACCCCACTTTTAGGGTTTGCAGGGGTATACCTATTTTTCTTATTTTTGCTCCAAAACATAGATTGTGGGTTCTCATTAGAACCATCTGGCCGTGTACCCACAATCTATGTTTTGAGCAAAAATAAGAAAAAATCTAAAAAAATTTCTTCTGAAAATTTTCAATTTTTACAACTTAAGAAAAATCTGTGTATTACATGGACATGTTTTCGTAATATTAGTGTAATGTTATGAAAATATACGTGGTCATGAAAATGTTGATGTCATGTTTAATTACTGAGAACACTAGTTTATGGTGACTTGGTTTACAAATTAAAGAAACTTAAAGGAATAAATGATTTTTCTCTTCAGTTCGGAAAAATCATATCACGTTACAGACGTATAGGTTATAACCTGAATGTTATGCGACAGTCTGCATGCTTAGTTTTTAACCCAATCATGGTTGATAACTATGCTGCCTTCTTTAATTGCACGCCGGTGGGTCGGGCGTCAGACTCTATGATGGCCCCGACTTAAAGCTATTCATTTTAGATGGTTGGGGCCGGAGCTTCTTGTCTGTTGCTTGGCCCACCGGGGTCCAACTGGTGTTTTTCTTTTGCTCCGGAGTTAGTAGGTTATTCGGCGCCCAGGGATCTCCATCGTCGGGCAGCTTACTCAATCTGTGAGTCCTGGTTTTTGATTCATCAGGATGTTTATCATGATTTATTTGTTTGTTCTTGATGATTCATTGACTAGTTAGAGATTCACCACGAGGACCGAAGAACTAACTAAATGTTGTGAACCACTGCAGAAGCTGAGGGTGAGGTTAGGTACCTGTAAAACCGGTTTAAGCCCGCCAGTAACTTTGTGTTACTGATCGTTCCAAGTCGATACTTCTGTAGTGGTTCTTTTTGTTTTATGTCTTGGTGTTTAAAATTTTTTGTGCTGTTGGCGCCTTATGTATGTTTTCATATTTTTAGTTAAGTTAAGGTAACTGAGTGGCCACCTATTGGGAAAATAGCTGCTCATTCGGCTTACGATATGTTTCATGGTATAAGTACCTGATTGTTAGTTTGGTTTTTTCCCACCTCGGTTTTTGGAGTGGGAATCTTTTTTCTGATTGCGCCTTTTCCTGATCTTTGCCTACTTGTACCTTTTTAGAATGACAATTTTGGCTTTTTAGGTTGTCATGGCCAAGCAAGACTCACATCCGGCTACCCAGAGTTTTTTGTGCCACATCATAAGAAAACTGGCATTTTGCATAAGCGCAAAACAAAAACACAGATCAGCTACGCAGAGCTGATCAGAGCCTTTGTTTTCGCATCATAGATAGCTCTATCAATCTTCTTCTTAAATCCAAAATTATAACCTTCTAGCCTTCTTCTGGGATTGTACAGGATGATTTGTATTGAACCTGGTCGGAAACCCATGAGGACCCTTTTTTTCATGTCACTACACATTTGTCACAGATGAGTTCTTATCATGGATCCTCATCTGGCTTCGTTTTAACTTAAAGGCATTTTTAAAGTTAAAAAAGTAAGTAAAGTTAAACCTGCTTTTTGCATATACATTGTATTCAGGAAACAATTAGGCAATTCAATATGTGTTGCCTACAGGAAAAGCCAGTTTAATGCTACAGACTGAGAGTGCAAAAGTTAAAATTAAGATGATTATCAAACTCATAACTTTTCAAATCAAAAATCCATTCAAATGCTTTTTTTTTGTCTCTGTTTCTAAAATTTCATCCAGCACTTGATTGTGATATACACACTATAGACTGTTTATACTGACAATATAAAGACTGGTCATGTTAATGCTACTGATTAATACTATAAATATTGGTATACTCAAGACATAAAATGATTCAGAAATCATCTATTAGAAATAATACATGTACATATGCATATTAGGCAAAGGTAGAATATTTTGGCAGCTATGATATGCTATGAAATTACTGCTTTGGCATTATGGAGAAGAATGACAGATTCATGTAGAATTAAGCTTCTAATTTTATGATAAGTACAGTAACTCTTTAAGAAAAACATGTTCATCCATTGTGATAAGAACCATGGTGGCAAAGCCAAACTGTTGCATATGTGAAGGCAAAGGAAATTATCAACTGCACAACCACCATGCAGCCGATCATCACCTTTGATTTTTCACTACACAGGAAGAACAAGCCCTATACACTATCAAAAACGCAGTCTTCAATCCCATAACCATGCCCTCTCTCCAACTTTGGTCATATGGCAAAGCATAGGTGACATGTTACATGAAAGACAAGCATGCTACCTCACGCAACAAATTTGTACTTGATATTTAGGCCTACAAATTACACTTGAAAATTCTGGTAAACATGTGAATGGTACTTTTCAATACGCATGGAAGCATTCCCAAAACACACTTTAGATACCCTAAGTTTTGCCTTTACTTACCATTATATTAGCATGTACAACAGATTTCCAAGTTTTTCATGCCTTCCCCTACTTTTACTAGTTTCTGGACTGGAACTTTATAGGGTTTTGAGCAAACAGTGATCAACAGTAATGAGTAAAGCAAGCCCATTACACAACACCCAGTGCATGGGCATGTTTTTGCTGTTGGGATTAAATGCTTGTTATGTTTTATCAATGTGTAAACCTGTTAAATGAGGTAGCTTGCCAACAACATTTATATACACTAAGGCACTAATTTGAACATCCTAGACCTACAAACACAGTCTTCATCATTTCTTTTTCTTCTTTCCTTTTTTCCCTTTCCCTTTCTTTCCTTTTTTGCCTCCTTCATGGGCCCAACCAAACCCCCTCATGTCCAGTGCCTGAGGGGCATCATGTGCTATATAATACAAGTTTTCCATGGCAGCTTGACCTAGAATGTCAACTTCAGTCTTTCCCGGTCCTATCAAGGACTTCGCTGATCCCTTGGCTGAACGCTTCCCACTTTTCTTTCCCGACTTTTTCCCAGATTTCTTCCCAGATTTTTTACCTTTCTTTCCACTCTTCTTTGGCTACAAAACAAACAAGAATCGATCTTTGCATCAGGAAAACATGTCCGTGAAATGTATACCCCCTTAAACCCCACTTTTATATAGTAAAACTGGGGTTTGCAGGGGTATACCTATTTTTCTTATTTTTGCTCTAAAACATAGATTGTGGGTACTCGTTAGAACCGCCTCGCCGATGCGGTTCTAACGTATACCCACAATCTATGTTTTGAGCAAAAATAAGAAAAATATCATTTTTTTTTTCCCGATGAAATTTTCAATTTTTAGTTTTGAAAAAATCTCTATACATTGAATGGGCATGTTTTCGTAATGGTAATTATAAGCAGATTCAGCACAAGAAACACAGTCTTATCTGATCAGGCCCAACACAGTAACAAATAAAAAATTCATGCAGAAAGATCCCTTTGACTTGTGGTTAAGTGACATCTCAAACTATTGAAAACAGAATCTGGAGAGGCTGAAAAAGGGGGTTTATATAACTCGGAGGTAATTTTGGTACGGACGTGTCGCCCGATACTTTAAAACATACCCTATTCATATATCTGGTAATCGAAAAAAGGGACCCATTCATATATCATGCCTTCGAAAAAAGTGACCCATTCATATATTTGATTGTACAAAATTTTGACCTATACACAATTATATACAAATATTTCGACATTCTGAGCTGTGTATGTCAGCATTAAAGTGCTCTTAAACATGGATGTCTGAAAAATTTGGTCATTCATAGACTAAATATGGAAAAATGGGGCCATTCATATATTTTGACATGAAAAAGGTAACCTATTCATATATCTGGAGAGGCTGAAAAAGGGGGCTATTCGGGCGGCACATCCCCCCCCTCCACCCGAGATGTCTATATGAAGTTATAGTGGTCCATCAAATTAGATGCTTTGCATTCAAATAGTCAAAATAAATGCATGCACATAATTTAATATGCATAAAGTCGAACAAACTGAACCGTTCTTACCATTTTAATGGAGTCTGAGGGACGTGAATTTAACTCCTCGTGTAGCAAAGCCATAGACTCTGGCTGGCCTGTTTAAGCTTGCATGTGGACTGGGCATTAAGCCCGAATACCAGCTGCCTAACACTGATGTAATTCTCTCACTGTGACACCTCAGCTTCATACAAACTGTAAAGAAAAGAAAAAAAAACAAAAAACAATCATCTATATGTGTTGTAAGAAACAAAATATCAACTTGGATATGACAACGTCACAAGCCGAGTGAGTTTACCACTATATATGTAATCCTTTTTTTTTAAGATCTTTGTTATTTTGTTTTTGTTTTTTGTTGCTATTTTTCATTGAGTGCAGTGCAAGACACGTTTTTAAGAAGCCCTAATCTATATCAGTTCTGTAAAAATAAATAAAATTTCTTCAATCAAAATTCAGATGTTTTTTATCTGTCATTTGAACATACACTGACACTTATGTCTTACTCTACATGGAGCTGTTTTGTCTTCTTTGCAGATAAAAATTGATACTAAGTACCGGTTTGGTTTTTTAAGGGAGAGACTTTGGGTTCGAGCCCTAGTCAAACTATACTATCTTGCCTTCAGGGACACGGGTCAGGTGGCTCAGGCTGCCAGAAGCAAATGGACAGACTCAACAGTGAGCAAAAAATTCAAAGAAAACAATTTTACACAGGGAAATTATTTGGAGGGCTGACATACCATGGCAGCACATTATATGAGATCAAGACTGGGTCCAACCCTAGTTGCGAAACCTCACGCCTCTACCGTCTGTTACAGACCATGCTGATCTGATAAAACAATTTTGACCCAATAAATAAATTTGAGCATACATGTAGTTTTACACATGGTTAGTTTGTGACAAGTGCCTCCAAACTTGAATATATTATAACTGGCATGCACTTCCCAGTAATGCAAGCATACAGTTAGTGGGGGGGTGTGTGGATGCTACTAGAGCTCCTTTTTGACTGGATGACAATCAACGGAGCACAGGCAAGTTGAAAAAAACTCCCTGAAATTATGGATTCAAAGTAGACCAGAGGACCATTGGTCCTGAGAACGCTCACCTGAAGCAATGACCTTGACCATGAATACTTACATACCTTTATTGACTTCATTAGTTGTCTGCATCTGCAAAGTTTCATGTCCGAGAAAAACAAGTCTATATTTTCCATATTTCAATGGCTTTGGGTCAAGGTCAAGAAATGACAATGAGCTTAATTAATAACATACCTTCATTGTCTCCATCAGTTGTCTGCATTCAACTTTCAAGTCTCAGATCAGGCTGCAATAGTTTCCAACGTATCCAGTGTTTTCGCCTTTTCCCATTTAAAAGCCTATGTTTCCAAAATTGACCTTTCCGTAAAATAGGTCAAGGTCATTCAAGGGTCATCATTTTAACAAACTATGATGGGCTGGAGTCCCCGATGCTACATATCAAGTTTCGTGGAAATCCGCCCATCGGTTCTGGAGAAGAAGATTTTTTAAGGGTTTTCACCATATATGGGCGTGGCGGCCATCTTGGTCATGTGACCCAAATTTCGCAAACAAATTTTCGTTCCCCCTACCCATGGAGGTTCCACATAAAATTTCATTTTGATTGGCCAAGCGGTTGCAGAGTAGATCTTTGAAAAGTGTGTATGAACGACATATCGGCCAAGGTCAAGAGATGACCTTGACCTATATTAATTACATACCTTCATCTACTCCATTAGTTGTCTGCATCTACCACTTTTCAGGACTCAGGCTGCAATAGTTTACAAGAAATCCATAGTTTTCATTTTTTCCAATGTAAAAGCCTATGTTTCCAAAATTGACCTTGCCGTAAAATAGGTCAAGGTCATCCCAGGGTCATCATTTTAGCAAACTATGATGGGCTGGAGTCGCCGATGCTACATACCAAGTTTCGTGGAAATCGGCCTGCCAATTCTGTAGAAGATTTTTGAAGGGTTTTTACCATATATGTGCTTGGCGGCCATCTTGGTCATGTGACCCAAATTTCGCGAACAAACTTTCGTTCCCCCTACCCACGGAGGTTCCACATAAAATTTCACTTTGATCGGTCAAGCGGTTGTAGAGAAGAAGATATTTGAAAAGTGTGTATGAATGACAGATCGTCCAAGGTCAAGAGATGGCCTTGACCTATATTAATCACATACCTTCATCTACTCCATTAGTTGTCTGCATCTACCACTTTTCAGGACTCAGGCTGCAATAGTTTACAAGAAATCCATAGTTTTCACTTTTTCCAATGTAAAAGCCCATGTTTCCAAAATTGACCTTGCCGTAATATAGGTCAAGGTCATCCCAGGGTCATCATTTTAGCAAACTATGATAGGCTGAAGTCCCTGATGCTACATACCAAGTTTCGTGGAAATCGGCTCACCTGTTCTGGAGAAGAAGATTTTTTATGGGTTTTTACCATATAAGGATGTGGCGGCCATCATGGTCATGTGATCAAGTTCCCGTGAACAAACTTTCATTACTCCTACCCATGGAGGCTCCACATAAAATTTCAACTTGATCGGCCAGGCGGTTTCAGAGAAGAAGATCTTTGAAATTGTGAACGCCGACGACGGACGGACGACGGACGGACGCCGGAGCATGGGTATACTATAAGCTCACCTGTGAGCCTTCGGCTCAGGTGAGCTAAAAATCAGAGACTTTTTTGAAACATGATCTAGCTACATGATAGTTAAAGGATTTAAGGATTGAAATTCAGATTTTAGCTTTCACTCGATGATGAAAAACATTAGGCTGTTTTAATGAATGATCAGAGACATTAATAGGAGTAATGTTTTTCATCATCCAGTGAAAGCTAAAATCTGAATTTCAATACTTATATATTTACATTTTATATTTTCAATCTAGTATCAGATTTTTAATTGCACATATCATCACTCATTGTCATGTTATTTGACTTTAAATCCCACTAAACATATTTTTTTCCCACTTTGTCTACAGATGGAACTGAGTCTGTGTGACAAATTTGGAATGCTAGTATGTGCATGTAGATTGTAAACAACAGCTGAAGGTCTGGGCCTAGTTCAGACCCCAGGTCAAAACACAATCAGTCAACCTGTCTAATCCGAGACTTCTCTAGTGTCCAAATAACCTTCTAATAGTTTTGAACTTTTGACTGGCGGCCACTTTTTCAATGACCCACGAATTTTGGTGCCATATTTTTGATGACGTCAAGGATCAATAAGTCATTCAAAATGGTGTCTATATGATCAATAAACAGATTTGCCTTGAAAAGGTAAGATGGACATAAAATGCCAAGGGTTATTGTATATAATTTCATATTTATTTAAGCTGTGAGCTGTTTCTCTTATCCAGGAGTTGCCTATAAATTATTAGTACCACGAAGACTGGGCCAACCATCATACAACCGTTGATGCTTTTTAACATCAATTCTCTACTAAGGTACTACTCTAGTAGTAAAGTTTTAAATCAATGGCTACATCTCTCTTGCTTAAACTGGATGGTGATATCTATGCATCAACCATTGAGTTGGATCCTGAAAAAATATTTTCTCCAGTTTTTTCGATGTTTGCTGGGCCGGACAGGAAGCGGAGTACTGTTTTAGTAGGTTGGCCTCTGTCCGACCCTTTCACACAAAGGCCTAGATGAGAAAAGTGGGCTCTATCTTGACTTGATTGAAAAATTATGATAGTTACGATAGCCGAGCTAAGCCACAGCAAACCCCGTCAGTGGAAAAGCATGCTCATCCACCAAGGGTGGTTTACTGCGCTATATACCCAACACTTACTCGATTCACCTAGTCTCGAGTTTGAAATTTGCTTACATGTATTTCCAAGGGAGGCTATCCTGTCACATTACTTCCCCCTCCGAGAAGACTCGTCCCAAGTCTTGGCCTAGGGACTACATGGGTAAGGCAACTCCATTCTGGCAGTTGTCATCATCCCACCGCTGCTACCAAATGTTACGATAGCCAAGCTAAGCCACAGCAAACCCCGTCGGTGGAAAAGCATGCTCATCCACCAAGGGTGGTTTACTGCGCTATATACTAAACACTTACACGATTCACCTGAGTTTGAAATTTGCATATTTCCAAAGGAGGCTATCCCGTCACATTATAGTCTACGCGCCAGCGCGTAGACTACTCTAAGGTTTGAGATTGACCTACTTACAAGACAACTCATACACCTCTCTACAACTGCAACTGCACGTTGGAGTCTAGTGGCTTGACCATCGTGTTAGTAGGATACCGGGTCGTTTCGCCAAGGACCGTGTAAACACCCCCAAACACCCATGCAAACCTCCCTTTGGTTGGTAACATTTGTACCAATGGTGCAGTAGGTACCAAAAATGGGGCAAATTGTTAAATTCGTGAAACTAGTGCATGATTGCATTCTATCTATTAGCAACAACGGAATGAAATGAACCGAGGGTATTGTGACGCTATATGGTCAGGTATGAAAGCTTTGATCCTGCGCCACCTGCCGTGTAGCCAATTACATTCTATCCAAGCCACAACGGAATGAAATGAACCGACAGTATTGTGACGGTCGATTGTCAGGTATGGATGCTTTCACACTGTGTATAACCATACAGTGAGCCAAAACGGAAGTGACACCAACTGTACGCAAATAATCACTAGTTCCTAGCGATAAACAAAGACGCTCACGTTTTTCATATCGAGGTAAGTTCACTTTCACGCGACACTTTTAAAAGCGGTTTTCGGTTTTGAATAGCGAACTAAGCATAGTTTTCATACATGATTTTCAAAACACCCGCACACGATGTATCTGTCTGCAAATCAACATATAATGCACGAAATCACTAAGATTTATTATTTTTCGCCCGTAAGCACGACAGATTTTCCTCTAGAAAGGTATGTTCTGATATACAATTTGGAAAGTTTTGCTGCTAGAACAGACATATAATCTATTATCACAAAAACCCTTTACTCGATTTGGGCACAGAAACTCTAACATGTAAATAATTGGCTTTTGAAAACAGCCGCACTGTTGCCAACAACTGTACGAGTAGTTACTTTAACACATTCCGTGTCTGTACGAATAGTTCTGAAAAAATATACATGCTTAACCATCTCCTACACTGATTCTAAGATGCTGACTGACACCCTATCTTTTGCTGCACTTGTGTTGAAGGGCAATCTCTCGCCTGCTGAATGTGTTGGGGTCCACTATGAGCTGTGAAGCATATGAATGAGTCTTGTTTGGGCGCAATTACAATGGGACTCTATGGGAACTATAATTAAAGGTCTCTGTCCATGTAAGAAATTAAATTGGTGACCTCAAATGTATATAAAATAAATATTTTCCAGAATATATTGCCATGGCAACTTGGTATCTTTAATGTACTTAAAGTCCAACCGTTCGTTTTGCATTCTAGCAAGCATCGGTCAAATGCCGCTTGTCAGTAGACTGAAGACCTAGGGCGCTACATGGCGGTGACAATGTTAACTTTATTTTTGTTTGAATTGATGGCTTGCGTCCCAGTGAACAGCTATGGTCATGTCGGGACGTGGCCTCAATTTTCTACACAGTTGAACTTCTTAATTGGGTTACCATGACGTCAAAACGATGTTGTGAAGATTGTGGATGGAAGCTTGCTCCAATGTTAAGCCGGGCTCTCTACTGTATGTTTATAATTTTTAATTAATAAAATAAAATGTTTCAACATGAACAGTGCTTTTAACGACAGACTCTCTCTCTCTCTCTCTCTCTCTCTCTCTCTCTCTCTCTCTCTCTCTCTCTCTTTTGGTGATAATACCTTGCCATTGCTATCGATTAAGTTGAAGTGATGGTAGCACTAGCATTATAGCTCTCTCTCTCTTGTGTGACGTTCCTACTACGTTCCCGTGGCGTATCAGTGACGTATAGATCTGTATTCATATGGAATTTCACTTCCATATGTACGGCGTACCAAGGCGTATGTGCTACGTACTTGTGACGTATGTAAGCGGCGTATGAAGTGTATGCGTGACGTATCTACGGCGTATGTACTACGTTCCATTCTTATCTGTGGTGTATCTGTTCTGTACCATGCTTTTTAATACATATGAGAACTAATGGCTATGTTTACTTAGCTCATGCAATTTGCACATTACATGAACAGTTATAAATTATCAGAGGTCGAAGATACCACCAGAGAAATCTAGATAATCTATATTCCCGGGTCTATATTAACACCGAAGAAAAAACCCGAGGTGTGTGTGTGGGGGGTGGCATCTTCAAGCTCCCCATCCTGGTCGTAAGACGACTTGAACAAAGGCAGAGGCTACACCAAGCGTAGCCCTAAAAGTACCCTGCACGGCACCCCGAACCGTGAGAAACATCTGATTCATGACTTCGGAAAAACGAAAACATTTAAATAGAAGCATTAAGAGTCTCTTGGAACGCCACAAAATATTCCTTATACTCCTAATACGTCACACATACTCCACAGTAGCGAAACTTACGTAGCACATACGCCATTGATACGTGAGATACGCCACACGTACGTCGCTGATACGCCATAGATACGAAACGAGAGTCGAGGATACGCCACACATGCGTCACACATACGTAACAGATACGAAAGGTACGCTGTACATACGTCACGGTCACATGGCATGTTAAACCGCGACGTACGTGTGGCGTATCATGAGTATGCGCTACGTATCTACGGCGTACCTGCCACGTTGCTTTCGTATGTACCACGTATGTGTGACGTATGTACGGCGTATCGGACCTGCCACGTACGTGCTACGAATTTTTAAGTGCACACATAAAAAACGTAGCACCTGGGCGTATGAGGAGTATGAGCTACGTATCGAGGAGTATGAGCTACGTATGCTCACGTATGTACGACGTACGCGTGACGTACCTTTCGTATCTTGATTCGCCGTAGATACGTGAGTCGATACACGATAGTGTGACAGTGGTTTAAAATCGCTCTCTTGGGGATAATACCTTGTCCTTGCTATCGATTAAGTTGAAGCGATGGTTTTGGATATATACAAGCATAAAACAGTCAACTATTTCACTACTGAGAATCACGTGGTATTGTCTACATACAAACCGATAAATGGTCGGTGACAACCATTGTAATTGAGGCCGATGTTGAGTTTAGATTTTCGAGTTTTCTACTATAGCGTTTACTCTATTGACTGATAGATACATGTAGGTGCAGGCAAAGCAGAAATTGAACATTTATGCTGCCACACTGTGACGTTTGGTATGTGGCTATATACGATCCATGTTGGCCCCAAAAGTATATCTATGTAATCTGCATATGAGATAACGGAATATTCAAAACATATTATATATAAATACGCACAAAAATGGGCGAAATCCGCTAAAAATAAAATTCAATGATGACACAAGTCGTACAGTTTTTTCTTGATACGTTTTAACTAGTGATACTGTACGCTTGTCACTAGTCGTACAGGCGATCGGAAGGGAGGCGTGCAATTCCACGGTGAATACCCGGATGAGTTTAATGACTTGGGGAATACCATGGTGTAGGGCTTCAACACAAATGATTTTCTTATCGTCCATCACTGGTTTGATCAAAATATGTGAACTCAGTTACTCATAATGGACTTCAAAACACAGATTTGACGGGTCATAAAAATGAAAAGTCAGTGATTTGCCACTTAATTTACAAGATACTCTGGAAAGCATAAACAAAATCACAATAAGCAACATATACGCTCATTAAGTTTTAAATTCTCTTTCCAACACCGAAAACCGCGTTTAGATTTGTTTCCTGAATTTTAATTTACATCGATATAAATGATCACTTACCTAAAGAAATCCTAAGGGCACTAATGATGTATTTGCGTACAGTATGTGTCACTTCCGTTTTGGCTCACTGTACGGTTATACACAGTGTTTCACCGCGCAGCGGTTTATTTCTGTTCAGTCAAATGCACCACGATGAAATGGGAGTACGGTCAGATTCTTTGACATTCTAGTTTATATATGCGAAGCGTAGACCAAGCTTTTTGTTAAAGCTTATACTTGTGGTAATTAAGATTCACATAAACATTTTTTTTCCCGAAACAAATCTGGATCAGCTGAGTGATGTTTTTATTTTGAGCTTTACTTTTTTCTGTTTTTCAAGTTCTTGTTCATCACATTTGGGTAGTACTGAAATGCGAAATCGGCTTGATTTCGCGAAATCGTCTTGATTTCGCGAAATCGTCTCTACTGAATAGCGTAATCGTCCCTTAAATTTTCAACATACTTTTCAAAAACATTTGACTTTGCAATTATTCTATAGAACCAAATTTTAATCAGTAATATTTAAATTTATTTTTAAATTGTGAGGACTTATAAGGTGAATTAAATATGACTTGTGATTTCTCGTGAATGGCGAACTCAATCCGCTTGTAGAAGGTCTGTTTTACATCAAATGAAGGATAAACATTGAAGACTTACAGAAACATTTTGATTATTTTAGGCTCGAACATTAACTTTGATTTCTCCTCTGTTGGTAAAAACCGATGACCCTTAATAGCAAAAGGAGAGTGAATGCATTTCTTACATAAGCAGTCACCAGCTCCATTGCTCAAAGGGGTCATCGTGTATGTTGAACATTTGTTTATATTTTTGTCTGTTGGCTTATCATTCCTGATCGGTGTGTGGTACACCCGGTAGTATTCGGAGATACCCCTTACCGACAATAGCAAATTGACGTTTGTTTCATACGTTCTTGTGTTGTGATGTTGTTCTTGATCTTCATAACGACGTTGTTAAAAATGTCCGTGTGTTGTACACCGGTAGCATCCGAAGATACCCCTTACCGACATTTTTGCGGTTTTATTACATATATGATCGCTGTTTTAATGTTGCTTGGCTTATACATAGGGAGCACTGTTGACGGCGTTGTTTGAATGTCGGCGTGTTGTACACCCAGTGAGACTATTTTAAATTTTTACAAGTGAGAAAGATCTCGGTATAAATCATTACGAAAATATGTCCGCCAGAACATATATTGTGGGTACTCGTTAGAACCGCCCACAATCTATTTTTCACAATATTTCAGCTGAAAATTTTCAATTTTTAAGCTAAAAAATTCTCTGTTTATTGCATGGGCATGTTTTCGTTATGTGATTTCGTCAAATCATGTAGTGTAAAATTAAATTTAAACTCCAATAAAAGAGACGATGACGGTGTTATAAGTTTTGTAATTAATTCTTGAACTTTTTTTCTTGTAGAGAAAGGATTAATTATTTGTTATATAAATCAAGTATTGAGGCGTTTTCGCTAATTGAACTTTGACTTCGTTAAGATTATCGCGCAGAATCTCTTAACAATATTTAAAAGATATAATCTTTTACTTTAAGATGTTGGATTATTACTACTAAAACATTTTATTTTATTTAAAATTTGTATCTGTGTAACTACGTTAATTTAAAAGGCGATTTCTGCTTCTGCTTCAGTACACTAGAAACAGCGGTCGTGCATGCAGAGACAGTTGAGGGATTCAAAACCCTCCTAAATCTCTCTCCCGGTGCATAACACTGTAAAAGGCCCTGCACTGTACTGAAGCAGAAGCAGAAGCAGAAGTATCTGGGTTATAAATTTGATTTAAAGATTTAATATAAGGTGATTTCGCTGACTGAACTTCGATTTCGAAAAGCTTGTTGGACGAAATCGTCTCCCGAAGCTCGATTATCATTTAACAATTGTCAAAATATATCATCTTTCTATGTCAAGAAATTGGTTTATAACTAACCCAATTATAATTGTGCTTAAATAGTGTATCTGGGTTGTAAATTTGCTTTTAAAATTTAATATAAGAGGCGATTTCGCTGATTGAACTGGTTGATTCCGTTGAGCTTGTCGCGCGAAATCGGCTCTCCTAGCTCATTTATTACTTAACAATTGTCAAATTTTATTATCTTATACATCGATATGTTGGCCTATAACTAATTCAACATATTATCAATGAAATAATGTCTTCTGTTTACCAATTTGCCTTTAAATTATTAAAAAAAGGACGATTTCGCATTTCATTTTGATTTCGCGAAATCAAGCCGATTTCGCATTTCAGTACTACCGTCACATTTCACATCAAGTTTTCCAAACGTAAAAATCAAGGTGTTCTGCTTTCTTCTGAGCTGTATAGTGTACCTACCATTATTCCGGTTGAGAAAAATAATTGGAAATTCTTTAAATTTCGCCAGTAAAACCGAAAATAGTGGAGTTGTCTCTACGGTTACGAAAACTTCCGTTTTAACCGGTGCGCGTGCACTCGATTAATTCTCTGAGAAAGTCCAACGAGCACCCGAAATATCAGAGGATGGGAAAGATGGCGCACCACCATGGCGGAACTTTTGACCGTGGTTAAAATTTCTGGAAATAACAATGGAAAAACTACCCAGTGTTATCCCAGCTGCCATTATTCACATCATCAACACGTTGGAAAGTGATAGCGAGCACCGGTACCAGTGGAAACTTTCCCGGAATCTGGAAAATGTCTCGTTATTCATAAAAAGCGAATTTCGCGCCAAAAGTGTTGAAGGTGACCAGCCACCATTTCCTGTGAGACGGAAACCAGGAAATAGGAAGCACAAATCGCCATCTAAGCTGAGACGCCAAAGAGCAAGAAAACAACGCTTTCGGGAAAAGAAGCCAGCTGAGAAAGCTGACTCACCTAAAAGCCCTGCCTCAGAAGTGAACACTGCCGTTCTTCAAGAACAGGAACCTGCTGCCGTTCTTCAAGAACAGGACTCTGCTGCCGCTCTAAAAGAACAGGAATCTACAGCCGTTCTACAAGAACTGGAGCCTGCTTGTGTAACTTCTTCGAAGGACAGTTGTGACCTGGATAATACCGGTCAAGTTCAGGATTTAACTAGTAGTAGTGATAAGCGCTCTGAGAAGCAGATTTTGTCACCAGGTTCTGACATCAGTGTCGAGACTGAAAGAGCCCTCCTTTTAGACTTTCTTCAACAATCAGACACTGACAGTGACGACAATTCTTTTGACATCGCGGAAGTGATTTCGGAAGCAAATAAATGCTCGAACTGTAAACGGCAGCCTCCAGCAGGTGTTGAGCTCAAACGTTGTTCCCGCTGTCATATAACCAAATACTGTAGTGTTGAATGCCAGAAGAAGGATTGGGATTTTCATAGGTTCGCCTGCTCAGTTGTCGCAAAGTCTGCGACAAAGAAAACTTAAAACTTGCTACTGTTAAAGACCTTTTGCGTGTATATATTGTAAAAAGACATTTCAGTTGTGTTCTGACGTTTTAAAACTGTTTTATACACTTTCTGCTCATTTTTAGTGTTGTAGCAAAAACTAACATTAACAAATACGCCGAAAGGTGGTGCGCCTTTATATAGGCGGAACATACAATCGAAAGAAAAGAAAGAAAGAGTGGACATTTCGTTCCAACCGGTAGCATGGAAGTGCATGCCGCTTACGTAAGGGTTCGCGTACCTGTATGGGCAAAGTACTTTTAAAATAAAAAAAAAAAATGAATTAACTGGTCGAAATGTATGTGGTCTGGCAATCGCTTGAAAATTACTGTCGTTTCAGACAGACAGGATGTCAGAGTTACAAAGACTAGCCAACAAATGAGGCATAGTCTAGGACTTCCTTCATTAGAATATCGAAGAGAAAGAGCAGATATGATCCAAGTTTATAAGATTCTAAATGACATTGATAAGGTTAACAAAGATAAGCTATTCACGATGTCTCATAACATTGGTACCAGAGGCCACCAATTTAAGATCTACAACAATAGATACAGACTCAATGTTAGGGGAACAGAGTAATTGACTTATGGAATGTGCTGCCTAAAAACACAGTTATGGCACCCACTCTCAACAGCTTCAAAAGCAGACTAAACAAATGTTGGTATGGGCATCCCCGTAAGTTTGACCCTTGGTGTTATATTCCCGGCGAGAGGACAAGACAACGGCCTACATATCCAAATACATCAACAGAGGCTGTAGATCCTGACTAGATGTTAACGACGTAAGAAACGTAAGAAACAAATACATGTACTACAACTACATACAGGATATGCTACTTAAACGACTACAGATCCAAGTTGAACCAAATACTGAGAAATAGTTGCAGGTGCGGACAAGTTGAAGATACATAGCACTATCTACTTAAGTGTCCTGCAGTCCAAGACATACATCCTGATAAAATGACACGTAACCTTGGACAGAAACTTGGCCTGTATCACCTTGATCTTCAACATCTTCTTGGGTCTGAAAGCGATGGTAACATTCCTGGATATCCAGAAACAGTCCGTGACCACTATTTGCACCATCTTGAAAGTAAAACAGAGAAAAGCCATACCAGAGAAACCATACATGTACATGAGCGATCTATGCGCCATGAACAGCGGAATGTGTGTGTTATAGAGTGCTAGGCAGATCACAGACTGATTGTCAGTTAACCTAGAATCCAGACTGTGAGGAAACTCAAGGCGAAAAAGCTCCTAAGAGACTGGACGTCTCAAAGCTGAATCAAGACAGCACGAGACAAGCTTTCTTAACGGACATTTGCAACCAACTGGGAGCAATCGATTTCAGTTCAGAGGACACGGAAGAAAACTGGACAGTTTTTCATAAAGCAGTTTATTTTTTAGATGCAAATACTTTAGGACATTCATCTCGCAAACATCGAGACTGGTTTGACGAGAATGATGAAGAAAGAGGCTTCTTGAGAAAAATTGTTAAAAAAAAATCAAATGGCAAGATCCTAGGTACAGAGGTCATGAATAAGGCAGTAATGTAAAGCATCCAAACAGTCTAAAAGCTAGCACAGTTAAGGTGAACAGGCCATGATATTAGAACGTATGATGAGCGACTTCCAAAAGAATTTTTCTATGGATGGATACAATTAAAGGAGGGAAAAACGCTACAAAGACACACTCTTGAAAAGCCTCACTGAAGGACTTCAACATTCCAGTAGTCTTGGGAACAGAATTAATCAAAGTGGCTGTCTCATCAGCAAAGGAGCAGCTCATTTTTAAGAAAACAGAATATGTGAAGCTGAAAAAAAGCAAAGAAAGCACAACACCAGAGTCAAAGGGTCATAACCAGTCTCGTCAACTTCCAAGGAAGATTTGAGCCGCCTCGTGGGAAAACCAACAATGTGGTTTCCGAACAAGTCCGACACAAACCGGGCTGTACAATCACAGAAGATGGCTAGAGACTGGAAATTTTGGATTTAGAAAGTAGAGGAATTATACTATCCGAGTAGCGAAAACAAAGGTGCTGATCAGCTTCGCAGTTACTGCGAAGCTGATCTGCGCCTTTGTTTTCGCATATGCAGATTGTTGGTTTTCCCATGAGGCGGCTCATTTGTATTACGGACACCAGCGTACGCAAAACATTCAGTCCCCATAACCACATGCAAGCCAAGGGTACTAAATCCACTACCTTCCTTGAGAAAAACGGAGTGGACTTAGTACCCTTGGATTGATAACTGGAATCCTAAAAGATCTGATGCCTCCCGGGGGGGGGGGTCTTTGCTCCCTGCTCCCTGAAAGAAAAATGACCTTTTCTTCCCAGCTCCCTAAAATGTTTTTCCTCAGCACCCTGCTCCCTAAAACATCCAAAAGTTATGCTTTCTCCCCAAATCCCCGAAAATAAATGACCCGTATCCCCAAATCCCTGAAAATAAATAGACCTTCTCCCTGAATCCCCAAAACCCCTGGGAGGGCCTAAGATCTGGTGGTGCTTCAGTCGATTCAGTTTAGAAAGATTGGGAGCCTTAAGTATTCCTAGCACACATACTTGTTATACTTTTTTTTTCTGATAACTTGCTTAACGTCCAAGTAAACAATATGTCAATAATGTCTGTACAAAGCCACTGATTCATGTGCAGTTATTCAGTAGGCCTAAATGGAGATAAAAAACATTAAAATGCATTGCATGAAGGGATATTACAAGGCAGCGATGATAGGTTTCGAATTCCGAACTCACCCCCCCCCCCCCCCCCACCCCACATCCAAATCTCTACGAAATGGCAAAGAGCATATTCAAGCCATGATCCATTCAAGACACACTCGATAGACAACTTGGCTTGGGAGCGCGCTGGCTGGCGCTTTACCACTGAGCCAGCCGGCGCTCCCAAGCCAAGTTGTCTATCGAGTGTATCTTGAATGGATCTCTTTCATTTTATAGAGATTAGGATGTCAAAGGAAGGTTACTAAGCGGTATATTACAATAAAACCAGAGGACCAATAGTCATGAGATCGCTCACCTGAGTTATGGTCTCTGATAAACGACCATCGGTTAAGGTCATGTTAGTCAAGGTAATAAATAACATTGACCTTGAGCCCCACATGTATAATACCAACTTTCATTGAAATCAGCCCACCGTCTCCCGAGAAAAAGATTTTATAAGGTTTTTACCGTACGAAGGAGTTAGTGCAAGAACACGTCTTTAGTCCACATTTGTCAAAAAATGAGTTTTTGGTAAAACTGCGTTCTACATACAAAAAGCTACATTCTGATATATATATATATATATATATATATATATATATATATATATATATATATATATATATATATATATATAAAGTAGAGAAATAAAGATGTACTAAATTGGCGAAGGTAGGTTTCGAACCCGCAGACTTCGGCTTCGGCGCCTAGCTATACAGGGCCATCCCCTCTACCGACTGCGCTACTACGCTCCTTAAAAAAGGAGTTATCATAGCTCAGTTTTAGAGGAGATTTCCCTGCATAACCCGTCTGATAGGTTACTAGTTTTCGTTGTGCAAGCACACTCGTCTATATACATGGAATAACTGGATCCTATGGGATGCCAAAGCTTGGAAATAATATTTTCATATCAAAGATATACAAACTTCAACAGCTATTCCTACCAAGATCATTTCTGATACAAGTACATCGGAAAAATTATAAAGTAGAGAAATAAAGATGTACTAAATTGGCGAAGGTAGGTTTCGAACCCGCAGACTTCGGCTTCGGCGCCTAGCTATACAGGGCCATCCCCTCTACCGACTGCGCTACTACGCTCCTTAAAAAAGGAGTTATCATAGCTCAGGTTTAGAGGAGATTTCCCTGCATAACCCGTCTGATAGGTTACTAGTTTTCGTTGTGCAAGCACACTCGTCTATATACATGGAATAACTGGATCCTATGGGATGCCAAAGCTTGGAAATAATATTTTCATATCAAAGATATACAAACTTCAACAGCTATTCCTACCAAGATCATTTCTGATACAAGTACATCGGAAAAATTATAAAGTAGAGAAATAAAGATGTACTAAATTGGCGAAGGTAGGTTTCGAACCCGCAGACTTCGGCTTCGGCGCCTAGCTATACAGGGCCATCCCCTCTACCGACTGCGCTACTACGCTCCTTAAAAAAGGAGTTATCATAGCTCAGGTTTAGAGGAGATTTCCCTGCATAACCCGTCTGATAGGTTACTAGTTTTCGTTGTGCAAGCACACTCGTCTATATACATGGAATAACTGGATCCTATGGGATGCCAAAGCTTGGAAATAATATTTTCATATCAAAGATATACAAACTTCAACAGCTATTCCTACCAAGATCATTTCTGATACAAGTACATCGGAAAAATTATAAAGTAGAGAAATAAAGATGTACTAAATTGGCGAAGGTAGGTTTCGAACCCGCAGACTTCGGCTTCGGCGCCTAGCTATACAGGGCCATATGTACTAAATTGGCGAAGGTAGGTTTCGAACCCGCAGACTTCGGCTTCGGCGCTATATGTGTGTGTGTGTGTGTGTAGTTTGTGATGCCTTTTCCATTTTGTTCATGTGAAATTTGTATTAAGGGTGCTTAGTCCAAGAAAATGCCCAAGTCCATACATTGCAGTGTTAAATGCAAGAACATACCTAAGTCCAAAGAACATGTTACTATCTGCTGATGTAAAAAATATTTTGTTCTGATATGGTTTTAGGAGCTCAAAACATCCACATTAGGCCAATGAGCAATTTCATCACTAAACAATGATGTATTTTGACAAATTCCAGCCAAAACTGGGATGGGAAAATGGGGTTTTTGGACTTAGACACATTCTTGCATTATCACATTTCATATTTGAATGGCTTAATTTTCTGCTGCATCTTTCAACGAAATTTCATGACATTTTAGCCTTTTACTCTCTTGGATAATACCAATTTGGTATTTTCAAATACTTGTCAAACCTTTGTCAAACTTTTTATATTTTTCGCGTTTTTCTTGAAACTTACAAAAATGGACTTATTTCGGCGCCCAGGGATCTCCATCGTCGGGCAGCTTACTGAATCTGTGAGTCCTGGTTTTTGATTCATCAGGATGTTTACCATGATTTATTTGTTTGTTCTCGATGATTCATTGACTAGTTAGAGATTCACCACGAGAACCGAAGAACTAACTAAATGTTATGAACCACTGCGGAAGCTGAGGGTGAGGTTATGGCCATGTAAAATCGATTTAAGCCCGCCAGTAACTTTGTGTTACTGATCGTTCCAAGGCGATACTTCTGTGGTGGTTCTTTTTGTTTTATGTCTTGCTGTTTCAAATTTTTGTGCTGTTGGCGCCTTATGTATGGTTTCATATTTTTAGTTAAGGTAACTGAGTGGCCACCTATTGGGAAAATAGCTGCTCATTCGGCTTACGATATGTTTTCATGGTATAAGTACCTGATTGTTAGTTTGGTTTTGTCCCACCTCGGTTTTTGGAGTGGGAATCTTTTTCTGATTGCGCCTTTTCCTAATCTTTGCCTACTTGTACCTTTTTAGACACGTTCTTGCACTACATTTGCATGGGTGCCATCTTGGTCATGTGACTTGAACCATTTATATAAACTTTGATTCTCGCTTCCTAAGGATACTCCACAAGAAGTTTGGATTTGACTGACCCAGTGGTTTCAGAGGAAAAGAAACGGATTTATTTTTAATTCTAAATGCCCGTTGGCCAAGGTCCAGATGGTTCTAACTGTTTTATGTTTTGGTATTGGATTTTTGTGCTGTTTGCACATTGTATACGTTTTCATATTTTAGTTAAGGGTTGGTAACGGAGTGGCCAAAAATTGGGAAATAGCTGCTTACTCAGCTTACTACACGTTTTCTAAGTACCTGATTGTTACTTAAGTATTTCCTCCGGGTGTTTTGGGTGGGGATTTCTTTCTGATTGCCCCATTTCCTAATCATTGCCTACGTTTACCTTTTTGACCTTGAACACACATACGTGTAACTTCATGAACTCAAAAAAGTGTGACGGTGTCTGTATCTACCTGAAATCATTACCTGAAAGCATATCAACCTGAAAGCATCTACCTGCTTTCAGGTCACAGGCTATAAAACTTTCTGAAAAATCCAATGTTTCCACTTTTATCCATTGAAAAGCCTTGTGAATATATTGACCTTGCTGTAAAATAAGTCAAGGTCAACCCTAGGTCATGATTTATACAAACTGATGGACCAGAGCGCCTGGTGCTACATACAAAAATTCATCGTAATCGGTCCACCCTTTCAACAGAAGATTTTTATGGGGTTTTACCATATATGGGAATGACAGCCATCTTCGTCATAATATTATGTGACCTGGACCATTATAAATATAACATTTGAATCTCCCTTCAAAAAGTTGTAAATTGGCCAAGTGGTTTATGAGAAATTGTTAAGCTTTTTCAATATGTACTTAAATGATATTTGTACTGGTCAAAGTCAAGAAATACATATAACTGACCTTGAACACTCGCACAACTCCACAATGTTTGTATCGACCAACTTTCAGATCACAGGCCACAAACCGATTTTACTTTTTTTACATTGAAAAACATATGTGACCAAATTTGATCATGCCGTAAAATAGGTCAAGGTCAACACAGGGTCATGATTTATACGCACTATGATCGGCAAGAGTTCCCGATACTACATGCCAAGTTTCGTTGAAATCGGTCCACTAGTTTCAGAGGAATTGGATTTTAAGGTTTTACCATATATGAACATGGCGATCATCTTGGTCATGTGACCTGGACCATTCATATAAACTTTAGTCCCCCATTCCTAGGGATGCGCCACATGAAGTTTGGCTTTGATTGTCCCAGCGGTTTCAGAGGAGAGGATGTTTGAAATTGTGGACAACGACAACAGCGACGGACACCTGGCCTCGAGGTTATAAAACTTTTTTTCATGCTCAGCTCAGCTGAGACTAAAATTTATCCTGCTCATAAATGTTAAAATGCCAACAATTGTTCGCATTTTAACATTTATTAGCAGGATAAATTACAGGCTTTGGAGTTCTTAACCTTCAATTTCAAAATATTTTGTCTAATTTAGTATTTAGCAGTTGAAATTTCATGCTCAGCTGAGCTGAGTTTGAAAAAAAGGTTGAGCATGGTTATACTATACGCTACAGGCCAGCCGCGATATTCTGTCGCAAACAAGTGTTTGTTTATTTACAGTTTTCTTTAATTGCACGACGGTGGGTCGGGCGTTAGACTCTATGATGGCCCCGACTTAAAGCTATTTAGTTGGTTGGGGCCGGAGCTTCTTGTCTGTTGCTTGGCCCACCGGGGTCCAACTGGTGTTTTTTCTTTTGCTCTAGATTTAGTAAGTTATTCGGCGCCCAGGGATCTCCATCGTCGGGTAGCTTAATCAATCTGTGAGTCCTCGTTTTTTATTCATCAGGATGTTTATCATGATTTATTTGTTTGTACTTGATGGTTCATTGACTAGTTAAGAGATTCACCACGAGGACCGAAGAACTAAGTAAATGTTATGAACCACTGTAGAAGCTGAGGGTGAGGTTATGGCAAAAATCGATTACTGATCGTTCCAAGGCGATACTTCTGTGGTGGTTCTTTTTGTTTTGTGTCTTGGTGTTTAAATTTTTTGTGCTGCTGGCGCCTTATGTATGTTTTCATATTTTAGTTAAGTTTAGGTAACTGAGTGACCACCTTTTGGGAAAAAATGCTCATTCGGCTTACTATATGTTTTCATGGTATAAGTGCCTGATTGTTAATTTAGTCAAAGTTTTATGGAGTGGGAATCTTTTTCTGATAGCGCCTTTTCCTGACGTGTAACTTTTACCTATAACCGCAGTACATCTTTAACGGAGATAGCAATCGTCAGACCTGTAAATGTCATTGTGAGCCTTCGGATCAGGGGTTTCCCTTCTGCACGTTTAGTAATGATGTGATCCATTATTCTAGTCTGGTGATTTGAAAACAGTGGAAACTTCATTTAAAATTTATTCCACAAACTTAGGTAGGCAATAATCCCCAAGACCGGTAGTGTGAATCTCCTCCAGAAAAAGCTGGACAGTAAACTTCATCTCTAAATAACACTTTACATAATGGATTTCTAGCTTTATTTTTAAAATAAATATTCTTTCATATTTGCACTGAACAAAGATTTACTTTCGCAACTGTCATAACCAAATGAAGAAAATCAAAAGAGCGTCATGTTAAAAACTCAGACAAGCGTCTCTGCAGCTATAAGATTTTGGATAAGATATTTGCAAAGAACAAATGATTTATACTGACAGCTATTTAAATGTCTGAATGAGTATCCAAGGTTTTCAAAAGTGAAATGTTTGTCACTAACAGTCTGTGTTTCATGCCTGTACAGGTGGGCATGAAAGTGCATTAATTACAGAAAGGTCAACGTGCATAAATAACAAATGGAGCTTTTATTTCCTACAGTCCAAGCATTTACTTTGCTCATAAGGATTGTAATATTCTCGGGGGGGGGGGGGGGGGGGGGCTTCAATTTTCAAGTAAAAGTATACGAATGGCCCCATTTTTTCACACAACAGTATATGAATAGCCCTAGATTTCCTGTGTGGTATATCAATGGCCCATCTCTTCTGGCATAATTGGTGTAATCGAGGTGAAATTGTTGGACACCTTTATTTATTTTGTTTGTTGCTGCTGTTGTTGTTTTTTACCTTGATTAGTATATGAATGGATATAAAAAATCAAAGGACAGTATATGAATGGGTCTATTTTTTCAATGACCAGGTATATACACTGAAAAAAAGTTATAAGAGGCCACCTCATATTTTTTCTTCTAGTTCAGAAAGTAAAATACGATCAATTAAAATTCATTATCATATGAATAAACCAATGTCCAACAGTGGCTCTGTGAGTTTCTGCATTCCAAAATGGCTGATACTTCTCACACAGACGAAGCATGTGTAAAAGTACCATATTCAAAAAGTCACACTTTATTGACATCAAATTAAATGTCATATTAAGACGTTGTGTTTTTACATTTTAATTTATTTGAAAGTGCTACTGACTGCCATGATGCAAGATAAAAATAAGTCAAAAGTGTTGCTGCAATAAGAATCTTCGTTTCTGTTTTGTACAAGCAAGAAGACGACAACCTGAATAACAGGAATTCAGCTTTTGTATGCAATTTGCATACCAACTTTGTTCTTCTCTAGTTGCGTTATTATCAGCAGCACGGCATTGAAATTTTCAGCGATTATTTAGGTCAAATACTAGACTCTGATAAACTTTGAAAATTAAAAAAATCGTCCAAAAATTTTGTTATTTTGCTCGTTAAATATTGGCATTGAAACCGGAAGTGTGCGGCAGCCTTGACCTGTTGGTCCTCGAAAATGGTCTAAAACAGTTCAGTCGAGTTATATCTCTCATTTCCAGGCCTCATCAAGTGAATTTAACAGGGGTCATCATGTTTAAGAGGCACATTTATGAATTTTCCAAAACATCTCAAAATTGGCGATTTTTAAAAATGCATAAAAATTCTACCAGTAGAGAAAATTCGAATGTTTGATGTTTTTCCGAGCCGTAACGACCCCTTTGATGACACCCGTTCCTAATTTCAATAAATGGTGTGCTGTATCCAATTTTTTTATTTAAAAACATTGATTTTTGCATTTTTACTCCAAAAACGCCTATAGTAAAAGAAAATTTTTTCTTAACACTTTGGAACTTTACTTACTTAAAAGACACGTCTTTTGGCAAAAAATCGTGCAATATTGAACATGGCTTAGAAACATAAAATGAGTTTGAAAAGTGGCCTCTTATAACTTTTTTTCAGTGTACATATGATTGGGGTAGGTTTCAGAAATTTGGGCCACACACCCGTACCACAATTACCCCTTAGTTACCCCCCCCCCCCCCCCCCCCCAGGTAATATATTACGTATGAGTTGGTCAAACCTGTAAAATAAATTGTGAAAGATTAACACGGTATGAAATGTATTAGTCACTGTCAATGTTGGATCCATATGGTCATAAGACCGGTATAGTCCGTGTTGGTGAAGACACCACCGGGGAATTCAATGATTCTATGGCACTGAAGTTTGGTAGTGACATCTGCGTAACTGCTTGCTGGCTCCCAACGAATGCCGGGAACTGGAATGCCGTCCCACTGGTTCCCGCTGTTAGTCGCGGACTCATCGTGGTGATCGGACTCAGCGAGCTCCAGAAATGGACGGGCGGAAGTGGTGTTCGAGGACCGATCATTGGACTGGCGAAAAATAGCGCAGGCGTGTTCAATGTCGGGAATTGTGTCGGTAGTAGCTTCGGGCTCATCACTGGCATCGGAGACGCAACGGACAGTGTGGTAGTAACGACTGGTGTCACGTTTAATGTGAGTGGATTCGGTTTCGGTTTGGACGAGGACGTGCTGCTAGGCGACCTTGGTGATTTTTGTGACAAGTTGAGCGCCATGACAGGCTCACCGGAAGTCGTCGTGAGAACAACACCTGCACTGGAATTAGAGGCACTTACGATTGTGAAGTTAGTTTTCACACGATTGTCTCCTGAAGGTTTTGTCAACTTCGAAAAACCACTATTGCTACTACTGTCCTCAACTTCTTTCTTGATTAAATTCATCCCTGTCGCCTGTTGCGCGGATGATTTTATGCTTGCCGCGTTATAAGAGGCGAAATGCGGCATCACCTGCTGTCCATATTCTTGCGCCAATGATTCCATTTTAACTTTGAATGGAACTTTCGTTTCCGTTTTCACAATTTCAGGAAAAGACACAAATTTATACATAAACTTCTGTCCCAAGACTTTCTTAATAATGTTCTTATCGTAGTAATATCTCAAAGCTCGACTAAGCTTATCGTAGTTCATGTTCGGTTTATTTTTCCTCTCGCCCCAGAGTTTCGCGACTTCCTCTGCGTTTATGAGTTTGAACTCTCCCTCATTGTTTGTCCATTGTATGATGTCTCTGTGTTGGTTCCCAACCAGAAGTTCCAACAAAAACTGCCACAGGGTTACGTTCGAGGAATCCATGGCTGAAACAAAAAAAACACATTTGCATTTCAGTTGCATTGAACAAGCATAATTCTTTCAGTTCGCGTTGTAAAATGCAATTGCATGATCATACACGGGTTTATTCAGACGAAGAGACGGATCGTTGTGGACAACCGCTACGAGAGATGAGGCAGCTGAAATCATATGGTGATATTTTCTTCACTTATGACAAAAAAGTGATACGGTACTGAAGCAATAGACATTATAATGGCGTCACTAGTTGAAGAAATTCAATTCTTGCACACCAGATAGAGAAATCCTACGTTTTACCCATGTGAGAAATTCTTATCTCACCCTCGTTATCTCACCCCGGTCGCACCCTGCGTTCAAATGTTCTTTTTTAACACTGGTTGTATAGGACGTCACGTAATTTCGTCGCAAAGCGCACACGTCACAATGACGTCAAAACGTTTTAAATCGAAATGGCGGACGCCGCGATTTTATCATTTTTCTACGTAAATAGTATAAAAATCAATCTTCGCTGCATTAAGGTGAGCAAGAAAAAGAATCCATCATTCGTGTCAGGTATGGATAGACAAATCTGTCCCTTGGGTCACAATTTGGCATCACTCGGCGAGCCTCGTGATGCCAAAATGTGACCCTCGGGACAGATTTGTCTATCCATACCTGACACTCATGTAAGATTCTTATATTATGTACAATGTTGTGGGGGCCGGGTGTTTGGTTGTATCAGGGTCTCTATAGAAGGGGTCAAGAACCTTTGCCTTATGTTCAAAATTCTTGTATGTCAGTTTCTTATTTACTCACCGAGAAAAAGTACATTCAAAATTTATTATTAATGTCAATTTTACATAATCCTGTTATTGGATCTTTCATTTTTTCTAAATCAGAACATGTTAAATTATCCAGTCTACATTAATAATAGCATTATAGTTTGGAATTTATTATCTGTTTTGACTTAATATGTACCACAGTGTCCATTTTCACAACTTTCATTCACATAAAATCGTTGGGAACAATTTTCTGGAACATTTCACAGTTCATTTTGTTGAAAATTATATGATTGTGAAGCTGATATGATGCATTGCTTAATGGAATGTATCTCATATCTTTAAATGGTTTTTCAATTTTTATTGTGATAAACTCACTTTTGAGTAAGTTTTATAACTGCTTCTTACACTGTCCGTATATATGGTACTTGACATACCTGAGTTTTTGATTATAGGAAGAATCAATGCATAGTTTCTTGACCCCTTCTATAGAGACCCTGGTTGTATTGCATTGGCACAATGCAAATTACAAAACTTAGTTTATAAACAGCAAAACAGCAATGGCACATACACGTCTTTATATCATGTAAATTGTCGGTATTTTTTTTATTTTTGATTAAATAGCTTTATGCTGCTTAATGTGTTTGCACCAAAAACAACATCTAAATTCTTTCTCGAAAGTCTTATCTTTTCATGCATCGAATTTCTCAGATAATCAACACAGAACGTGATGATAACATGCTTATGCAACTTAGTACAGGTTCATTTAATGGCTGTAACAATTTTAAACCTGAAGATGAAAAAAAAAAAACTTGATTGTCATAAGATCTCATAAAACGTCAAAAGCGAATGTACACGGTTTCAAATGCTATTAGAAGTTGTAATCCATCACAAAACATGTCCGTGTAATGTTTACCCCCTCAACCCCCACTTTTATATAGTAAAACTGGGGTATGCAGGGGTATACCTATTTTTCTTATTTTTGCTCCAAAACATAGATTGTGGGTACTCGTTAGAACCGCCTCGGCGAGGCGGTTCTAACGTGTACCCACAATCTATGTTTTGAGCAAAAATAAGAAAAATATCAACATTTTTTCCAATGAAATTTTCACTTTTTTTAAGCTGAAAAAATTCTCTGTTTATTGCATGGGCAAGTTTTCGTAATGGTATATGTTGTAATCGCTATCGTTGTTTTAGTTCATACTAGCTGGATGGCTAGCTTGCGGGGAAAGAGCTAGTTACCCTGTTCTAAAATAATGTGGTGTTCAGTCAAGATTTTCTTTTTTGTCAGGTGTCCTTTAATTCCACTCCTGGGCCCAGTTGTTCAAAATTAACGATGTCGTTAGTTAACGATTCGTTAAAATTTCAAACATGAATTGCAATTCAAAGGATTCTCACATTCTTTAACAAAAAATAACAGTGTATTTGCTTTTGAAGTTGATATATGACATATATAGTTAACAAATTTAGGGCTTAACGACAGCGTTAAGTTCAGGAAGTTTTGAACAACTGGACCCAGGTCTTTCAATCCTTTCTATACAAAACTTTAATAGGACATACCAGAACGCACTTTTTTTTATCAAACGAGACATTCTTTGAGATTTATATATATATTTGCAAAATCAAACGATCATTTAAGATATTTACGTTCCATCAATAGTTAAGGTAATTGGGAGATATGACCTCGATTCAAACTCACATCCGAAATACTGGCGGTACCAGTACGCAACCGACGGCGACGTATGAAAGTATAATGCATTTCACAAAACAATTTGAGCCGCGCCGTGAGAAAACCGGATTTTTGCCGATGCGAAAACAAAGGCGCAGTAACTGCGAAGCTGATCAGCGCCTTTGTTTTCGCTACACGGATAGTACAGTTTCTCTACTTTCTAAATCCAAAATTTTTAGCCTCTAACCATATTCTGTGACTGTACAGCCCAGTTTGTGTCGAACCTGGTCGGAACCCAAATTGTTGGTTTTCTCACGCATAGGCTCATATATGCATCTGGTACCGTATGATGTCCGGTTCCCATGCATAAACGTTTATAGTATCATTCCACTGAACTGTTCTCAAACATAATGTAAATGGCACGACGGAATGCTTTGAGCCACTGCGTGGGAAAACCAACAATCTGCCTAGGCGAAAACAAAGGCGCAGATCAGCTTCGCAGTAACAGTAACTTTGTTTTCGCTACTCGGATAGTGCAATTCCTCTACTTTCTAAATCCAAAATTTCCAGCCTCTAGCCATATTCTGTGACTGTTCAGCCTGGTTTGTGTCGGACCTGGTCGGAAACCCAAATTGTTTGTTTTCTCATGCGAAGGCTCATATTGTATGGCATTACATGACATTTACTGACAAATGTCACCACTATAGGCATGTCAAACGATGTTTTGCAAACGCGGTCTCCGACACATTCTGCTTTTAGCATGCAATTATAGAATAAGAAATAGATGCCTTAATCAAATTTTAAAAGGTTCAAATCCACTTTGAAGACCTGCACACTTAGAAATTAATTAGGCGAAAACTTTCCCAGAATGATTTACAAGAGGACGCGTCATAGATCTGTAGGCCTGCACCTAAGCGTTAGATTTAGACCCGTACACGTACCCATCACTGCAAATGCACTGTGATTCGTTATGTTTTATGCAACGCGGAGAGGGAGCAAAACGCCACAGAGGGCAAATTGAATATATCTCTCACATACTCGCATGGTAATGGGACAAATCATGGGTGGGTAAGGGAGTTTGGGGGGTTTAGTTTGAAGGATTTACACCTGTATTAAAAGACTAGTCTAAAACCGTCTTCAATTCTCCCATGGGAAGTCCGCCAACCCCCCCTCCCCCCCCCCCCCCCCGACCCAAAGTCTAGGCGAAACCATTGCTGATCAATGAGATAGCAAAATAAAAGCATAACCAAAACACCTTACCTCTTAGATTATTTAGGGCACCATTCATGCCCAGTGTAGTCATCTGTTTTCGAACGGTCTCGCTAAATCCCACATACCGCTCCGGAGGGGCCGGTGAGGGTGTGAAGGCACGACGTGTGGACTCTGCAAACGTGAAATAATACGTTAGCTTGTAACAAGGGTAACGTCTCCGGTGGTGACATGACCACTTGTGTCGGGAACAAAACCGATCCTGTTTATACATGGTACACAGGGGCGGGGGATAACCCCCGTCTTGATAAGTCACTGGGATCATTTTTGAACAGTCAGTGTGTGTGTATCCAAAACTATAGTGATGTTTTCGCCACAAAAACTTTCACAGAACTCCTGATCTAGGGTTCAGATTTTAGATTGAAATACTTATTAAAACTTTTCACTTTAATACTACGTACGCGCATAGTAAAGTTTAAAATAGCACATTCCATTAAAATGTAACATGATTTGATGTGTTATATTATCTCAGGCTCCGATTGGCTGTGCAATATTTAGCATGCACAAGAAGCAACAAAAGTTAAGGTTGCTCTAAACGAACTTCCATGGGAAAGAACTTACACTCAGCTTGGCAAATAAATGGTCAAACATATTTTTGAGCCACCGCATGAGAAAACCGGCAACAGTTTCCATAGGCGAAAACAAAGCCGCAGATCAGCTGTGCAGTGACTGCACAGCTGATCAGCGCCTTTGTTTTCGCTACAGATAGTACAATTCCTCCTCTATAGCCCCTATATATAGCTACAATTCCTCCTCTATAGCCCCTATATATAGCTAAGCTTCAATCTTTGTTTTCGCTGCACAGATAAGAAATCCTTCTTCTTCATCAATCCGAAAGTTCAAGTTTCTAGCCTGCAATGCTTCTGAGACTGCACATAGTTCTTCATTTGATATACGTTAGTTTTGTAACAGCAAAAAATACAACGTTTTATTCACCTTAAGGAAAAAAAGAGCACTTTGTGATTAAAAAACAAGACCGTCTTTGCTTACGGGATTGCTAAGACGAGGAAAAGTTACCAACTTTAGTTTGATCGTCTAAAAGACGATTGTCCACTCCTAAATTATTTCTCATATTCTAAAAGTTTAAGAAAGTTTATCATACGGGTATAATATGATCTTATTTCTTTATTCGTACAGGTATTAAAACTATTTAATATGCATCATATAACATTGTTTAGAAAAATATTTCAAATACAAAAAGATGCATAGTATTATCATGCTATCGAAATTTCTGATGCATAGCATTTTAGCGGGCTGTCATGCATTCTATACATTTCGGTACCTCGTAACACTTTTTCAGTTCATGGACATTCGGCACTTAATATCAAGATAACACATCCGTGCAATGTATAGCAAAAGTCGGTTTAGAGGTGTGCACATTTTTTCTTATTTTTGATACATAAGCGGTTCTAACGTGCACACACAAACACACGATCACGATTTTTAAAATCTTATTTGAGCCCCCACATCCGAAAACCAACAATCTGCATTTACAATGACAAAGGCACAAAATAACTATGCACTAACTGCACAGCTGATCAGCGCACTTGTTTTCACTCCATAGATACATGTAGTGCAATGCCTCTTTTTACAAAATCCTTCTAACCCTAATTATTTTCTGCGGTCGGTTCTGTCCGGTTTGTATCGTACCTGGCATTGTTTATTTTCTCAAGCAAAAGCTCATTTTACCTTAACACTATCAAAGCCCAATTCAGCTTACTCCTAGCATCAATGACGACTTTTCATACTTTAGAATATAAATAAATAAATAAATAAATAAAAATTCTATATGTCATATATAACGAATGTTGTAGGACAGGTGACCTTAGGTTGTCAAAATCTAATTAACTTACATGTAATGTTGTCATATTACTCGGGATGTAATCAAGTTAATTTGCCCTCGTTGCGGTAGGGCTGTCAATCTGTGATGAATCATTTAGTATACATGTATATTTCAATCCACTTTGCAGCCATGGTTTTTACTTTCTCGACTGATATCTTGTTCATATGTTTAAATCCTATGCACGGAAGTGCATTTTCTAAATTAATATGAGCCTTTGCATGAGAAAGCCAACAATTTGGGTTTCCGACCAGGTCCGTCACAAACCGACCTGTGCAGTCACAGAAGCAAGCTAGAAGCTTCAGAAGAAGAGAGATCGTACTATCTGTGTAGCGAAAACAAAGGCGCTGAGGAAGCCTCCGGGTCGCAGTGGTTATGTCACTCGCCTTGTAAACCAGGGGTCGCAGGTTCGATCCCGGGCTTCTCCATGCAGTCCGTTGGATGGGATTATCAACCGAGGTCCCGTCTCCATATGACCTTAGCTGTTGGTGGGACGTTTACCACCAATTAATCAAACAACAAAGGCGCTGATCAGCTTCGCAGTTGCGCCTTTGTTTTCACATATGCAGACTGATGGTTTTCTCATGACACGGCTCATATACGTCAGGTGCAGACGCTACCTCATCAAAACGGGGTTTTTAAATACGCCAAAAGACAAGAAAAATCAAGCATCCATTTTGAGCCCAGTTACCAGAAAAAAAAAACCCTTATGGGATTCAGACCAAAAATAACAAACCAGTCATATCTTGAAGATTCAGAACCAAGAACTTAAGAGCGATCCTAGTGCTTGAATTGCTAATTGAGCCTGTGTATGAGAAAACCAACAATATGCGAAAACAAAGATGCAGATCAGCTGTGCAGTAACTGCACAGCTGATCAGCGCCTTTGTTTTCGCCACACAGACAGTACAATTCCTTTTCTACTTATATCCAAAGTTTCAAGCTTCTAGGTTTATTCTGTGACTGTACAGCCTGGTTTGTGTCGGACCTGGTCGGAACCCAAATTGTTGGTTTTCCCATGCACAGGCTCAATTCTTCCTTATTTTACAAAGGAACAGACTAGACTACGCGGATGCAATGGCTAATCTGAATATCATTACGAAAACATGCCCATGCAATAAGAGATTTTTCGAGCTTAAAAATTTGAAAATTTTCAGCTGAAAAATTTTGAAATTTTTCTTATTTTTGCTCAAAACATAGATTGTGGGTGCACGTTAGGTTCTAACGAGTACCCACAATCTATGTTTTGGAGCAAAAATAAGAAAAAACAGGTATACCTCTGCAAACCCCAGTTTTACTATATAAAAGTGGGGTTTAAGGGGGTATACATTGCACGGGCATGTTTTCCTGATGTTTTGGTGGCATTTCCTCAAGATTGGAATGAATCAACTCTTTCCTGTCATTGACTCATTATCACATGTTTGACATCATGCAAACATGTCCGTGCAATGAAACCCCCCTTAAACCCCACTTTCATATAGTGAAAATGGAGTTTACAGAGGTATACATATTTTCCTTATTTTTGATCCAAAACATATATTGTGGATACTCGTTAGAACCGCCTGGCCGAGGCGGTTTTAAAGTGTACTCACAATCTCTGTTTTGAGCAAAAAAAAAAAAAAAATAAATAAATAAAATAAATAAATAAAAAAATAAAAATAAATAAATAAAAAAAAAATAAATAAATAAAAATAAAAAATAATAATAATAAATCATTTTTTTTTTTTCAATTTTTACAGCAAAAAAAATTCTCTGTATGAAACGCATGGGCAAGTTATCGTAATGACGTATTTTTCCTACCTCCCATGTACTTCAAGTATTGTCAGGAAACTTCTCCTCGGAAATTACGTCTCGATTTACGTCACTCAGTCGCTGGAAAGGAAATAAGGATTCTGTAATTAGGATTATTGTTTGCAATAGAATCATGTTGAGACGTACGTACATGTATTATGGTATTTATTTGCTAAGAGATCTTATCAATTTTTACTTAAGAAGCATTTTAACAAAACCATCTGAGCCGCGTCATGAGAAAACCGAACTTTTGCCTATGCGAAACAAAGGCGCAGATCAGCTGTGCAGTAACTGCACAGCTGATCAGCGCCTTTGTTTTCGCTACACGGATAGTACAATTTCTCCTCTATCTTTTTCCAAACTTTGAAGCTTCAAGCCTTTCTTGTGGCTGTACAGGTCGGTTTGTGTCGGACATGGTCCAAATCCCCGAGGACCTGTTTTCTCACGCCACGGCTCAATAATACACATGTAGCTATCGTTCGGTGCAAGCACCGTACTGCACGTGCACAAGTGATAGTTTGAGAGCTCGTAAGTTCGAGTCCTAGCTTCTTCGTGCTGAAGTCTTTCTGTTGAAGGTTTTAAACTTTAAACGAGGTTCCATCTCTATATCACTTTAGGCGTTGCGTGGGGGCGTAAAATACGAAATCAACCAATCAAACTATTAATAAGTCGGTTGCTGAACATTTTAGTTTTAACATTTTATTGCTATTTTAAGTACAATGGGTTAGGACTACCAGGTTCAGCCCGCCCCCCTACAACACAATATAAATTCTGTGTCATACAAATAAAAATATATGTAAATGGCAAATAACTTATAATGACAGACAGACAGACAGACAGACAGACAGACAGACAGACAGGCACACAGACAGACAGACTTGACCAGACCAACCAGACAGACAGACAGACAGAACACGGTAGCCAGAACGTTTAGTTTTGGTATCTACTGTGTACCGTTGCAATGTACATGGGGAGTAGAGCGTGTTCGATCCATGGCGTCCCAGGTTCGCATGGGCTCATGTTGAAGGCAAAACTGTTAATATTTTACATATCGATGCAATTCACGCACTTTTTGTCAAAAATCGAAAACTTTAGTGCATTATGATAATTAAACAAGTTTTAAGGCGTGATCGTGCGGAAGTATTTGAAGTATTTCAAGCGAATTTTAATTCGATTTAGTTGATAATGATATGGGTCGCTTCATATCAAAACTCTAACCAGGTCGGACACAAACCGACCTGTACAGTCACAGAAGCAGGCTAGAAGCTTGAAATTTTGGATCCAAGTAGTATAGGATCCGCGTAGCGAAAACATAGGCGCTGATAAGCTGTGCAATTACTGTACAGCTAATCTGCGCGTCTGTTTTCGCCTATGCATGTTGTTGGTTTTCTCAAGTGTACATGTAATACCCACAGGTAAGGGGAACTGTGATTAGCTGACTAAACGGAAGTATCGCGTAATTAATCTTCCTTCTTCTATCCGAAAAAGAAGTTCAAGCGTACGAGGTACGCATATAGGCAAAAATGTTGTACAATATTGTATGGGCTACGTTGGAATTGAACTATGACAGACCCCCATTTCTATGCCCCGAGATAATGCGATAAATTGTGCGGTTTATTGTTGTTAAATGTAACTTGTGCAATGATCTTAGGGCAGTTTACTGCTACTAAGTGCATATTATTTACAGGGACCCACACACATTCATGTGATATTGATCCATGTCACTGTGCATCAGGTGGCTTTGTCATCCAATTCAAAGTTTGATAAGAGTATTAGCTAAAACGCCTATTTTTGTTGTGTGTGTGTGTGTGTGTGTGTGTGTGTGTGTGTGTGTGTGTGTGTGTTACAGCCTGTACATACGGATGCCGACTCGTACGTCTTGCCATGCACTGTAATTATGCCATTTAATACGAAAAACACACATATTTTGCTCATACCATAAAATAGCATAGGCTGAGGGATTGCGGTGGTCTGAGGCGGTGGTATACTGTAGTGTCAGTACAGAAGGAAAGAGTTGCCCAATATTAAGAATATTACATCATGCCAAAATCTTTCCAGAACGTTTATAAAGAATGACAAAAATTATTACAAGGATTAAAATAGATATAGATCTAGTCTACTCATTTATTCTACAACATTCGACATACTTACATATGTGTATGTCTGTAAGATCCTAGAAACTGATGAATCACAATAACAGACTGAAAAATGTCTTAAACATGTGGGTGGCTGTTTTGCAATGTTTATTTAACGCTTAACCCGCATTCAGTGACATGCTTAAACCAATTAAGGAAAGCACCTGTCACGAAATATACACAAATTTAACGCGGATTTAAATAAAGATATGTATTTTTAGATTTTCCGAGTAAAACTTCAAAGAATAATGTCTTTTGAGCTGCCACTCCGATTTGTTCTAGTTGAATGATTTCGCGTATATTTCGCATGATTCACCTCTTAGGTTAACATATCGGTTATCTATGCTCCCGGAAGTACTTTTATTTACACGGGGAACTCCCGTCCTACGTCATTTTACGTCACAAATCGATAATTCTTTATTTGGCGAACTCGTATCCTGTTAGCCTCAATGTGAAAATGCGCGGGAAAAAGTAATGGCTTTTAATAAAAAGTAAAAAGCCAATATAGTGCCCGCATACCAGTCGAACAATTCATAGTTTTAGCTCTTTTTAGGCTGGATGTGGGATATCTCTCATTTGGCTTCATTTACTAACAGGCAATTAAAGTATTTTCTGATATTACATTTCATTTACGTAAGATTTCAAACAAGTGATCACAAGTGGGGGAAGTAAATAGAATTTTAACAAATGTTGTTCTTGTAATAAAATACATTCCTTGCTGAGCAAAACTAAACACTTAAAAGTTAACGTGATCAAACTCTTTGGCCTCATGCATTTTTAACACTTTTGTTGTTGTATACGTGACTAAATAAAAATACCCGGTTTGA
Source organism: Rugalucina vietnamica (assembly GCA_964017185.1). Lineage (NCBI taxonomy): Eukaryota > Metazoa > Mollusca > Bivalvia > Lucinida > Lucinidae > Rugalucina > Rugalucina vietnamica. The sequence goes on from OZ024875.1 coordinate 47,505,290, forward strand.
TATCACATATAATCACAGTGTGATAATGGGTATTTTAGTCTACATATTTCAACAATAAGATAATTTAATTATAGCTCTTTTCAGTATATAAATACATCCTGGCCCATGTATACGATATCCTCGGGACGATGTACCAACGTAAACATAATATGTTAGCCTAATATTTTCATACTTTTTATTTCAATATTTTGTTAAACTTGCCGCAAACTAAATAAACCTACTGAAATATGCACATGTATGCACAACAACTCATAAAATGCTACAATGCTAATTAAGCGTTTCTCTGAAAACGTAGACAAACATGAACATAATTAATTAAAACGATACGTATAAAAGTACCAAATAAATAAATAAATAAATTTTCAAACAGTAATGACAACTTTTTAAATACCTCTCGTTGCGTTCGCAGCTTTAAAATGCTGAGGCAGTAGCATAATTTAATCAGTCACCTTATTTCGGATTTGGGAAATTTTGTTCCTGGGCGCTTTTTGTCTTCCTTATTTCAACGATAAGCAATATAATGATCTTTAAGGAGAGGAGTGCTACATCCTTGTTATATATGTCACAGTAAATATAGGGATAAAAAAAATCATGTCGCTATTATTGCATAAATTCCGCACATACGAAAAAATAATGGTGCACTATAATTTTATTTTGCAGCCTAGTCACATTTTCATACGCGTTAAGGCTTTCATTCTTATGCTCGTTCCGGGCGGAGTTCAGCTACTAATTATTAGCAAGTGCTTTGTGTGGCGCCTGGTACAGAGCATAAATAAATCCGATGTATTAACAGCACGTGCGCACGTGAATTGACACTTTTATACACGACGGTTTTCTTCGTTAATATACGCCTGTTAATATCGAGTGACACGGAGACTTATGCAATATGAAATATATTATATACATGTAACGACACATTAATGAAAACAAACCTTACAATGTTGGTTATATAGGTCCAAATATATGACAATGTTGGTTAGGTTAGGTTTAATGTTGACTGGTATTGAAGTTCTCAAGATAAGAATTTCTTCTGAAAAATATCACAGTATGACGGGAATGAGTAAGGCAACTCGGATGACCGGAGTGACTGCCCCATTGCCCTTTCCAATTCGTGCAGTCAAGCTTAAATGGGAATTTTGCAATAAATTCAATTTGTGGGAGGGGGAATTAGATCTACAACAACCATTTCTAACTGATTTTTAATTCACTTCCTTGTTGAAATTCAAGTATAGTCATGGTATGTTATTTGAGAATGAGGGAAGCTTCCTTTCAGATGTTCATCAGTGAATCACAGGACATTGACTTTTAATGTCTACAAGCATTGAAGCAAAATAAAAGGTCCAAAGTGCCATAAAACCCCCATTTTTCTGTATTGCTGAGGGCAGATACGCTCAGCAATTCAGAAAAAAATGTTTCAGGCAGCTTTGGACCTTTTATTTTGCTTCTGGACATGAAACGTCAATGTCCTGTGAGTGAATGAAATGTTGCAAACATCTTTTTTTTATGACAAGAATTCATACAATGTGGTCCTGGGAATAAATATGTGTGCTCTGCAAATACACTACCTAACACCAACAAAGATCTCTCATAAGATGTTAAAAGTCCCTAAATCACAGAATTTTCAAGTTATGACTTAGGGGCTGAATTTAGCATTTATAGGAAAGAAATATGTTAACTTTTGTTTATAAAACAGTTTGGCTGATTTAACAGAACCATTACGAAAACATGCCCATGCAATATAAAGAGATATTTTAAGTTGTAAAAAATGAAAAATTTCTGCTGAAAAAAATGATATTTTCCTTATTTTTGCTCAAAACATAGATTGTGGGTACACGTTAGAACCGCCTCGGCGAGGCGGTTCTAACGAGTACCCACAATCTATGTTTTGGAGCAAAAATAAGAAAAATAGGTATACCCCTGCAAACCCCAGTTTTGCTATATAAAAGTGAGGTTCAAGGGGGTAAACATTACACGGACATGGTTTCCTGATGTTTGGTCAATATGAAAAGATGAACCATTAGACTTTGGACTGATTTACAGTTATTTGTCTACAGCACTTTTCAAGCAAACAAATCGTCACCTTAGCGCAAAAACAGTGTAACTGACATTTTGGCCAAAATCACTTTTTTGCATAAATGGATCCCTATCATCAAGATACATTACCTGGAGTAGTATTACAACTGGATTTAATCTAAATCTGAAGTTATTTCAATTTTTGGAAAAATTCCTATGTTAAATTATTTTTTTTTTTTAATTTTAGCGCAAAAACTTTGTAAGTGCACTTACAAGGTTTTTGCGATAAGAAAATACTTCAGTGCTAAAATGTTGTAACTGCAACTTTTGAAAAAAAAAATCATCAAAAATATTTGTTTTGGGTATTTTCATAAGATTACTTATAGCAATATGATTAAGGTAAAAAAGAAGATAAATTAGTTCTGCAGTGCTATTTATTCAATGTTAAAAATTCTCAAATACCTTAGCACAAAAACAGTGTAAGTGCATTTACAAGGTTTTTGCGCAAACTTTTTCAGTGCTAAAATGTTGTATCTGAAAATAAAAAATGCTATAAAATTTTTTGTTGACCATTCTTTAACAAACTTACTTTTCACATAGATGAGACCAATAAGTAAGATGTACTCAAGCTGCTTTTTGATGTGCATATATGTGAAATACTCATATTAAAAAGTTTTTTGTCTCTCCTGAAAAGTAAGCATTTGGCAGTTACACTGTTTTTGCACTATGATGACGAAATATGGGCTTACTTGACATATAAATACTGAAAAAATGTTCGCACACTAATTGTTTATTGTTTTGTGTTTTGAAGTTTATTTTGAAAGAAATGTTAGCTTAGTGCATAAGATCTTTAATTTACAATCTTACAGTTTATTTATAGATGTGTTCCCCCCATCCCCTAGACCCAGCATGTCCTTTCACCAGTATAATATGTATTTCACACTGACACATCATATCGAAGTCCTGGGTCTAGGGGGATGGGGGATTTTTTTATGAACTTAAATAAGCACAGTTATTATGGACAATTTTAAAGACATCAACTGTAGAATTGTAAACATTCATGGTAGAGATACAGTACATGTTCAAAAGTAAATTTGCTCTTAAACTATGTGTATTGCATTCTGCTTTGAAGTGCGAAATCCCAAAATAATGTTAAAACTGACAAAAATATGCTCAGCCGCAAAAGTTTAGTGAGTAAAAATACATGTAAAATCCCATTGGGACTATTTACATCATTATAGCTTTAACAACCCCTGGATAATTTGTGCCATAAAACTGTGAATAACACCTAATATATCTAACAATTTTTTTTAAATATTGCATGTGGTTTTGTCAGAGTACATACACCAATTTTCGTTCTTATTTTAAATGAAAGGGAGGAAATCTCAATACAATGAATTACCGTATTCATTCTAATTAGCGCGCAGTGCGCTTAACTTTTCAAAATAACTAAAGTTAAGGCAACAAAATATCGTTCTAATTAGCGCACACTATGAAGGAAAACTACTCATCAAAATGCTGAAATAACCACGTCAAATCTACCAATGGTGATGTCATTCATGCATTCAAATTGTTTGAAAGTAGTTTTCAATCATTAAAGGTGAAGTTTCAATGCTTCTAATGTGGTATTGATGTGTAGAATTGGGTGTTAAATACCAATAATCTATTCGAGCAGTGTGCGCTTATGCATATGTTTTTCAGAAAAGACCCGGGTGTGCGCTTATTGGAGCATGTGCGTTAATTAGAACGAATACGGTAATATTTCTCAAGACTGTGGCTGAATTTTCATAAAATTTTTTCAGACTTTTGTCACTGGCAACAACTATCAGAAAGCGCTATTAATCACAATGCCGATTTTATCATTTATCATGTAATTACAAAATGGTGTTTTATGTAAAAGGCAAATAAATGTGTCAAAATGGACAACTGGTGGAGTTTCTTTTCAAAATATGAAAGAAACTGACTTTGCAAATTTAATAAAGGGGGACATCTAACTTCTAAGGCAAGCAGCCGGGTGTGATAGAAATCGGGCTTGTCAAAGTTACTGACTAAACTTTTTCCTCTGAGTATAGTATCACTGACTTTCAAAATATGCCAGAATACATTAACAATAAAGAGCTAGGCATTTGCGTCTTTGAAAGTGTCAGATTTATCAATTAGGGAGAATACCCATTTAATGCATAGAGATCCTTTGAATTTTGTCCGAAAAAAAAAAAAAAACGTAATAAAAGCCTAACACAAAAGAGAATCTATACACTGCAATGGCAGAAAGGAGCAATAGTTTGGCATCAAACATTTTTATAAAAACATACTTCTGTGATTTTTTGCACATTTATGCCTTTAAGTTCTTACCAAATAAATATTTGTTGCATTAAATATTTGGTAAGGCAAGCAGTTTCTAAGTGAAATATCTTTGAAATTGCATCACGAAAACATGTCCATGCAATGTATACCCCCTTGAACCCCACTTTTATATAGCAAAACTGGGGTATGTAAGGGTATGCCTATTTTTTTTATTTTTGCTCCTAAACATAGATTGTGGGTACTCATTAGAACTGCCTCGGTGAGGCGATTCTAATGTGTACCCACAATCTATGTTTTGAGCAAAAATAAGAGAAATATCAAAAATTTTCTGCTGAAAATTTTCAGTTTTTTTACAACTTTAAAAATTTCTGTATATTGCATGGGCATGTTTTCGTAATGGTGGATGGGTAAAGACTGACAGACTATGGACAAATCAGTCATGGTCCAGGTCCCAAGGCTTTTTGATATTCAACTCAGCTGAGCCAGAAATTAAAACTGCTCATAAATGACCAAATAACCCACATTAATTAAAATTTCAGGTTTAGATCACCAAAGCCTGTAATTTATACTGCTAATAAATGTTAAAATGCCAACAATTGTTGACATTTTAATATTTATGAGCAGGATAAATTTTAATCTCTGACAGCTGAGCTGAGCATGAAAAAGTTTTTTAAGCTCTGGGCCAGATACAAGGTGCTCAGGTGATCTAAAAACCACATAGCTCAGCTGTTACATTTACATGTACTTATTTGTTTTTTTTTTTTAAGTCCTTGTGTGAATTAACAAAGATCCCAAGGTTATAAAACCTTTTGCATGCTCGGCAGCTGAGCTCAGCTGAGCATAAAATTTAAACTGCTCATAAACCTTGAAATAGCCCAAATATACTGAAGTTGAAGATTTAGAACTCCAAAACCTGTAATTCATCCTGCTAATAAATTTAAAATGCCAACAATCGTAAACAATCATTGGCATTTTAACATTTATGAGCAGCAAGGCCATCGTCTTGGAGAGGCAGTTCTAACGTGTACCCACAATCTATGTTTTGGAGGCGAGGTGGTTCTAACCAGTACCCACAATCTATGTTTTGGAGCAAAAATAAGAAAAATAGATACACCCCTGCATACCCCAATTTTGCTATATAAAAGTGGGGTTTGAGGGGGGTACACATTTCACGGACATGTTTTCCTGATGCAGCGTGTCCAGTCAAAGTGTTTAATTTTGACATTAAAATTAATCACATAACAACAACATGAATCCAAATACATTTAATATTAAACTTAAATAATATACAAAGATAATGACATTACTTTGTAAGGACAGGTAGCTAAGTACATGTACTTCTTTAGAAAAATATATCTGCTATATAAAAATGTGCACATCTATGACACTGAGAAATGACATATAATTAAAGACATACCTATTTTAAAATCAATTTAATATCTTCTAACAAAAGCTATATGCTAACCCTGATGAGTTAAAGTGAGAGGCTTGCTTTCCCCTCCCCTGGGACATACTAATGGATGGTTCAATTCCTCTTCTTAAATCCAAAATTTCAAGCTTCTAGTTTTCTTCTGACTGCTGGCGGGTTTCTGTCAAATCTTGTTGGAAACCCAGAACACAGGCTCATTTATAGAAATTTTCATGACAACATGTTGACTATTCCATTACGAAAACTTGCCCATGCAATATAAAGGGATTTTTTTCAAAAGCAAAAATTGAAATTTTATTGGAAAAATTTTGATTTTTTAAATATTTTCACTCAAAACATACATTGTGGGTACAAGTTAGAACTGCCTCGGCGAGGCCGTTCCAACAAGTACCTACAATGTATGTTTTGGATCAAAAACAGAAAATTAGGTATACCCCTGCAAACCCCATTTTTTCTATATAAAAGTGGGGTTTAAGGGGGTATACATTTCACAGACATGTTTTCCTTGTGCGAATTGGCTTGCCAAGAAATGATTCTAATAAGCAGACAAAATATACAGCATTCAAAGATTTAAGAGCACAAATATCCCTCCGGTTATAAACTACTCCGTGGTTTACCGACAGTAGAATGACAAATAAGCGCTTAAATAGCAGATTTTGATCTTCATTTTCATCACAAAAATGACTTTGTATTGCAACATCCCTTTCAATATGAGCCGCGCCAAAACCGGATTTTTGCCTATGTGAAAACAAAGGCGCAGACTAGCTTCGCGGTAACTGCGAAGCTGACCAGCGCCTTTGTTTTCACTACTCAGATTGTACACATCTTCTCCAATTAACTCCAAAAATTCAAGCGTCTAGCTTTCTTCTGTGACTGTACAGGTCGGTTTGTGTCGGACCTGGTCAGAAACCCCGAAAACCAGTTTTCTTGCGTCGCGGCTCATATGTAATATGTACACAAAACTTAACAATATTCTAAAGTTTTCATCAACATCCATCTAAAAGTTAACAGTGCCCATATCATAGTTAGTTTCCGTCTTTGTATGGTGTAAAGCCACATCCTCTAGGGCCATGATGTCCAGGGGACTGTATCCTCTGGGTGGGGCACTTTCAGAGCCTGGAATATAGTTAAAAACATAGAATACAGGGGGTGATCATAAAGTTTGTGCTCCAATACCATAGCTTTTAAAGGACACGGAAAATCAATCTTTTGTCCTTTATTAATGTGATTTATCATAATTTATGATGTTGCTGTTATGAGCCGCATCGTGAGAAAACCGGATTATTGCCTGTGCGAAAACAAACAGATTAGCTTCGCAGTAACTGTGAAGCTGATCAGTGCCTTTGTTTTTGCCACTTGGATAGTACAATTTCTCTTCTTCCTAAATCTAAAATTTCAAGCCTCAAGCCTGCTACTGTGACTGTACAGGCCGGTTTGTGTCGGAGCTGGTCGGAAACCCTGAAGCCCAGTTTTCTCGCTTCGAGGCTGTTATTATAATGAACAACTACTTGGTGGGTATATCATTTCAATGATAAATTATTGGTTTGCTATAATGTGGTGTACCTGTTTGTTCGACATGTTTGAGGAAAGCAGCCAATGGTTGGAATGTCACACTGTCTAAAGCACTGTTTCTCCTTACTGACTTTGAAGCTGAAATGAAGCACAGTTCAATGTCTGTAATAATAAATGAACCTTTGTATTACTGTCTAAAAACTTGCTTCTGATAATGGTTTTTTGCAGAAAATTTTTTGGGGAACAACAGAAAAAATATCTTTATGTCAAAATCTTTATCTTAATTTGTCCTAATAGGACCTACAAAAAATTTGAAAATCGGTGAACAAATAAAGTTTTTCTGGCCAAAATGAATTTTGCATTGGCAAGGGAGATAATCAATGATCCTGGAAATGCATAGGTTTCAAAAAATTTTACCTGGTCTTGAAGATTTTGTCTTTGGTATGACATTTGTGTCAATTTAAAATAATTTTGAGCAATCATGATAAAATAGCTAGAATTTAAAACTTTTGTGAGAAAATATTTACCTCCCTTCCATGAGATTTTTGTAAAGGAAATCCCTATTCAAAAATGTTTTTGACCATAACTTTATTATTTGTCAACCAATTCTCAAAATTTTTGCTGCACATAATGTGACAATCTAGATGCTTAATTGTGCTAAGAAATTTTTCTTCTACATTTGAACAGTTGTAAAACTCTGCGGAAAACCATTATCACACACTATGAAACAGACTATAGAAAACCAATAATCTCTGTTTCTGGACCCCCACCCATTTGGGCCTAAAGAAACAGATGGGCTGCTTGTGGCTCCAGGCAAAGCTTATGCACTACTGACTGACCATCTGATTACTGGTAAACCGCTCTGGTTTGAGTCTGCCAAGGAAAAGTGGTTCAAGTCAAACCATCCATACTTATGAGCCTTTGTGGCTTAGTTGGATGGTTATATTTTAAGCACTTGTTGGATGTCATGACATCCTCATTTTGGGTAAAAGTCCCAGGAAATATAGGCAACATCCCAACATGACCTTTGCTGTTACAAGGACATTAAGCATCAATTCAAACAAACAAAATCTGTTTCTGACCATATCAGACACAAACCAGGCTGTACTGCCACAGAAGGCGCCTAGAAGTTTGAAATTTCAGATTAAGATAGAAGAGTGACTGTACTATCTATGAGGGGAAAACAATGGCGCTGATCAGCTGTGCAGTTACCGCACGGCTGATCGGCATCTTTGTTTTCGCCTAGGCATGTTGTTGGTTTTCTCATGTGAACACTCAAATAATAATAAATTATAATCTTTTTTTATGATTAAAATTGAAGCTTTTGGACAAATAATATGTGATTTGCCAAAGTTCCCATAAAATTTTTTGACTAGTGTAAAATTTTACCAAAATTTTCCTATAACAAAGATCATTCATAGTTTTATTTTACATGGTTACATCACAGTCAATGATTTTTTAGTCATGTCCTGGTCCTGTGATTATTAAACTTTTTTTTGTGCTCAACTCAGCTGAGACAAAAATTTATCATGCTCATAAATGTTAAAATGCCAACATTGCATTTGATCTGTAAAACTTACACTTCCTAGAATCAGCAACTGCCTGAGAGTCAGCTGCTCTGTGGTGGCCTAAAAAAAAAGAGTTTGCTAGAATCATTATAATGAAGGGCTCATAAGCTTTGACTTTTGACAATAAGAGCTGTCGCAGGACAGCGTAGCTCGCCTGACTTGTGCTTTGCCACTAAATCTATTAAATCTATGACCAAAGACATTGACCTCAATGTCACTCAGGTGGGTCGTGATGGTACAGCATAAAACTTCAGACCAATATCTACCAACATGCTAAGTTCAACTTGATCCATCTACATATTTGATATAGACTTATAACCTAAAATCTAAGTCTGTGACCTTGACCACAGGTGAGTCAAGATGCTACAGCATAATAAAAGAATAATATCTAACAGCAAAGTATCAACTAGATCCATCAATCTGTTCCAGCAATATACAGTTCAAAACACTTTAAGCAAAAGCTTTAACATAAAATTTCAAAGTCTGTGACATTGAACTCAAAGTCACCCAGGTGGGATATGATGGTACAGCATAAAACTTCAGACCAATATCTACCAACATGCAAAGTATCAACTTGATCCATCTACATATCCAAGAGATATAAACTTATAAAAACTTTAACCAAAAACTCTAACAGAAAATTTCTAAGTCCGTAACCTTGACCTCAAGGTCACTCAGGTGGGTCATGATGGTACAGAATAAAATGTCAGAGCAATATCTACCAACATGCAAAGTATCAACCTGATCCATCAACAACTTCAAGAGATATAGACTTATAAAAACTTTAACCAAAAACTTTAACAAAAATTTTCTAAGTCCGTGACCTTGACCTCAAGGTCACCCAGGTGGGTCATGATGGTACAGCATAAAACTTCAGACCAATATCTACCAACATGCAAAGTATCAACCTGATCCATCCACAACTTCAAGAGATATAGACTCATAAAAACTTTAACCAAAAACTTTAACATTTTGAGCAACGCCAACGCCGACGCTAACGCCGACGCCGGGGTGACTGCAATAGCTCTTCCTGTACTTTCGTACAGGCGAGCTAAAAAGTAACTCTGAAAAGAAATTGAGATTTTTAAGCGCTTTCAATTTGTATCCACAAAGTCAAGAAAAGCTAAGAATCCAAGTCAAGACTCTGACTTACGGTGTAAGTATCACATATTCCATTTTGAAGGTTGTGTTAGGTAAACCGGATCTTACACTCAACATGGTCACTTCATGTTATTAAACTCTCTGAAGGCTTATTTAAAACATTTCATATGAAATGACCACTTTTGTGAGATCCTCTATTTCCAGTGATTAAGTAAAGCTTACCCGAGCCTTCACATGAGAAAACCAACAGTCTGGATTTACGACCAGGTTTGTTGTGAAATTTAGGAAAGAAGAAGAGGAATTGTACTATCTGTGAAGCGAAAACAAAGGCGCTGGTCAGCTGTGCAGTTACTGCACAGCTGATCTGCGTCTTTGTTTTCGCATACGCAAACTATAGGTTTTCTTATGCAACGGCTTACCTAATAATCTCTCCTCGACCTGTTGTTTGGCAAAATAAGCGAGACATGAGGAGTGACCCCACTGCTTATAACACTCCTCGGCTGAATTCTGTTAGGAGAGAAAAACTAAGTGTCAGTTGTGATCAGTTATTTAATACCCGTAAGCATGGTTAAGGCTGCCATAACTATATCTATTTGAAATGTATCATTTGAGCCTTTGCATGAGAAAACCAACAATCTGAGTTTCCAACCAGGTTTGACACAAACCAGCCTGTACTGTCACAGAAGCAGGCTAGAAGCTTGAAATTTTTTATTTATGAAGAAGCGGGATGATACTATCCATGTAGCAAAAACAAAGGCGCTGATCAGCTGTGCTGTTACTGGACAGCTGATCTGCGTCTTTGTTTTCACATTTGCAAACTGTTGGATTTCTTATGCAAAGGCCCATTGGTAATGTATCATACATGACTTAAGACTGGTTCTGATTGGTGAAATTTACTTCAGCTGGTTGCTTGTGAATGTATTGCCCATGTAACCAGAGGACCAATGTTCCTGTAAACGCTCACCTGAAACCCGAGATATATACCAATAAACTTGTTTGACTAGAATGGTAATATACATGTATATAACCCCAGGGCCGGGTCAGAGCAACCCCTGGAGTCAATTTCTTTTTCAAATCATAAATCAGTCCATTTGTCAGTTTACTGCAAGTTTTTCCCTTCAAATGACATTTTAACAATTTTCCCCATTCAAATGCATGGGCGACCTAAGTTCACCTTGCCGTAAAATAGATCAAGGTCATCTAAGGGTCACGATTTATATAATGTTTGTAGAGCTCCAGTGCCTGATGCTTCATGCCAAGTTTCAAAATCATAGGCCTTCTGGTTCTGGAGAAGAAGATTTCTATTAAAGGTTTTTGCTATTTACAGCCATGGCAGCCATCTTGGCCATGTGACCTTGACCATTAAAAAACACTTTCATTCCCACTTCCTAACAATGCTCCTCATAAAGATTGGCTTTGATTGGCTAAGCAGTTTCAGAGAAGAAGATCTTTAAATATCACTGTAATATACATGTATATTGCCCCCGGGTGGGGGCAGACAGACCCCTGGGGTCCAAATTTTTCAGAATCATCAATCTTAAGTCCATTTGCCCATTTCCTGCAAGTTTTTCCCTACAAATGACATTTTAACACTTTTCCCCATTCAAATGCATGAGCGACCTATGTTGATCTTGCCGTAAAATAGGTCAAGGTCATTCCAGGGTCATGATTTATATAAACATTGTAGAGCTCCAGTCACTGATGCTTCACACCAAGTTTCAAAATCATTGGCCTTCTGGCTCTGGAGAAGATTTTTAAAGGTTTTTTTTCTATTTATAGCCTTGGCAGCCATCTTGGTCATGTGACGACCATTTATGTAAACTTTCTTTCCCCCTTCCCAGGGATGCTCCATATGAAGTTTGGCTTTGATTGGCCAAGCGGTTTCAGGGGAGAAGGTGTTTCATTATTATGGAAATATACATGTATATAGCCCCTGGGCAGGGGCAGACAACCCCAAGGGGCTAAAATTTTCCATTAATATTAATTTTCTGTCCATTTGCCTATTCCCAGTAAGTTTTACCCATTAAATAGCATTTTACCATTTTTTCCCATTCAAATGCATTGGTGACCTAAGTTGACCTTGCAGTAAAATAGGTCAAGGTCATCCTAGGGTCATGATTTATATAAACTATGATGGGCCCGCGTCCCTAATGCTACATACCAAGTTTCATGGAAATCAGCCCACTGGTTCTGGAGAAGAAGATTTTTAAAGGTTTTTGCTATTTATAGCCATGGTGGCCATCTTGGTCATGTGACCTGGACCGTTTATATAAACTTTCGTTCCCCCTTCCTAAGGATGCTCCACATGAAGTTTGGCCTTGATTGGCCAAGCGGTTTCAGAGGAGAAGATCTTTGAAATTGTGAACGACAGACGGACCGACGGACGGACGCCGGAGCATTGGTATACTATAAGCTCACATGTGAGCCTTTGGCTCAGGTGAGCTAAAAAGTTGTGGACAATTAGAATGTTGATTTTTAAATTCAGTTTTATGTCCCATTCATGATTATTTCAACACACACTGTACGTGGGGGAGAAAACGGAACCAGAGGACCAATGGTCCTGTAAACGCTCACCTGAGTCTGCTGCATAAACCAATAAACATGTTTGAATATTATGGCATTTTACCCCAGTGCAGGGGCAGATGAAGCCCTTGGGCCGTTTTCTTTTTTCAGATTAATCAATATTCTGTCCATTTGCCAATTTCTTGCTGGCTTTTCCCTTCAAATGACATTTTAACAGTTTTTCCCATTCAAATGCATGGGCAACCCATGCTGACCTTGCCATAAACTTGGTCAAGGTCATCACAGGGTCATGATTCATATATACATTGTAGTACTTTAGCCATGGATGCTTCACGCCAAGTTTCATTGAAATCAATCTATTGGTTTCAGAGAAGATATTTGAAGGGTTTTTACCATATATGGGCATGGCGGCCCTCTTGGTCATGTGACCTAGATTATTAATATATACATTGGTTCCCCCATCCTATAGATGCTTCACATAAAATTTGGCTTCAATTGGCCAAGTGGTTTCAGAGTAGAAGATGTTTGAATATTATGGTAATATACATGTATATTTCCCCGGGGTGTGGGCATATGAGCCCTTAGGTCCAATTTCTTTTTCAGAATCATTAATATTTAGTCCTACTACCTATTTCCTGCAAGATTTTCACCTCAAATGACTTTTTAAAAGTTTTCCCCATTCCAATGCATTGGCGACTTATGTTGACCTTGTCGTAAAATAGGTCAAGGTCACCACAGGGTCATGATTTATATATACATTGTAGTACTTCAGCCATTGGTGCTTCATGCCAAGTTTCTTTGAAATTGGTCCACCCAATTCGGAGAAGAAGATTTTTGAAGGGTTTTTGCCATATACATGTATGGGCATGGCAGCCATCTTGGTCATGTGAACTAGATAATTTATATATACATTAATTCCCCCATTCCATAGATGCTTCACATAAAATTTGGCTTTGATTCGCCAAGCGGTTTCAGAGGAGAAGATATTTGAATATTATGGTAATATACATGTATATTGCCCCGGGGTGGGGGCAGATGAGCCCCTGGGGTCCAATTTTTTTTCAGAATCATTAATATTCAGTCCTACTGCCCATTTCCTGCACGACTTTCACTTTAAATGACATTTTAAAAGTTTTCCCTATTCAAATGCATTGGCGACCTATGTTGACCTTGCCATAAAAAAAGGTCAAGATCATCCAAGGGTCATGATTTATATTTACATTGTAGTACTTGAGCCATCGATGCTTCATGCCAAGTTTCTTTGAAATCAATCCACCGGTTCTGGAGAAGATTTTTTAAGGGTTTTTACCATATATGGGCATTGCGGCCATCTTGGTCATGTGACCCAGATTATTTATATACACATTGATAACCCTTTCCTATTGATGCTTCACATAAAATTTGGCTTTGATTGGCCACGCGGTTTCAGAGGATATGCTGTTTGAATATTATGGTAATATACATGTATATTGCCCCGGGGTGGGGGCATATGAGCCCCTGGGGTCCAATGTTTTTCAGAATCATTAATATTCAGTCCTACTGCCCATTTCCTGCAAGACTTTCACTTTAAATGACTTTAAATGACATTTTAAAAGTTTTCCCCATTCAAATGCATTGGCGATCTATGTTGACCTTGCCGTAAAATAGGTCAAGGTCATCACAGGGTCATGATTTATATACACATTGTAGTGCTTGAGCCATTAATGCTTTATGCCAAGTTTCGTTGAAATCAGTCCACTCGTTCTGGAGAAGAAGATTTTTGAAGGGTTTTTACCATATATGGGCATGGCGGCCATCTTGGTCATGTGACCTGGATTTCTTATATATACATTGGTTCCCCCTTCCTATAGATGCTTCATATAAAATTTGGCTTTGGTTGGCCAAGCGGTTTCAGAGAAGAAGATCTTTGAAATTGTGGACGGACGGACGGACGACGGACGGACGCCGGATCATGGCCATCCTATAAGCTCACCTTGTGAGCCTAACGGCTCAGGTGAGCTAAAAACCCATAGAAAAATGACCTGGCATATCCAGCAAAGATTAGCTTGTCTCACATGTATCCTATGCTGGGCTCAAACCTTTACCAGACAGAGCAGTGAGATGATCAAATGATTAAGTATTGTAAATGAAATCAGCACTCGGCCAGGGGTGCTGCCAAGAATACAAAGAAGTAAATATCTTAACTTTGCAATTTCGGTGTTCATGAAAATGCATCTGCTCTTGTAAGGAAACATGTTCTTTACCTGAGGCAGCTTAGAGATGATGAAATGTTTCACCCTGCAGTATTCCTCTGTGTCTGGGAGGTCTGAAAAGATAATATGAGCCCAAATAAAATGATACAACATTTAAAAAAAAAAAAAAAAGAAAATATGAGCAGCAACATGAGAAAACCAGGCTTGGGGATTTCCGACCAGGTCTGACACAAACCAGCCTGTACAGTCACAGAAGAAGGCTGAAGGCCCAAAATTTTGGATTAAGTAAGAAGAACAACTACACTATTCCTGTAAAAAAACAAAGGCGCTGATCAGCTTCGCAGTTACTGCAAAGCTGATCTGCGCCTTTGTTTTTGCCATGCAAAAATCACGTTTTCTCATGACATGGCTTGTATGATATATCTGTAATGATTTGAGTCATATCACGAGGACATCAGTTTTTGGGGTGTCCAACCAGGTCCCACTCAAACAAGCATATATATCCACAGAAGAAGGCTAGAATCTTCAAATTTCAGCTTTCAGAAGAAGCAGAACTGTACTATCTGTGAAGCAAAAACAATGTCGCTAATCAGCTGTGCAGCTTCAGCCCAGTCTATGAACTGTGGACAGGGTGCATGGGATGCATGAAATCTTTTTTAACAGTGACATTGAATTGTGTCTTGTCAACGAGTAAAAAAAAATTAAGTTTTTGCCTGTATACAAGACTGTCATAGTAAATGAGTTTGCAGAACTTTAGCTGGCTATCGTCACCCAGTATTCAAGAAAAATGAGCCTTTGCATGAGAAAACCAACAATTTGCATATGCGAAAACAAAGACGCAGATCAGCTGTGCAGTAACTGCACAGCTGATCAGCGCCTTTGTTTTCGCCACACGGATAGTAAAATTTCTCTTCTACTTATACCCAAAGTTTCAAGCTTCTAGCTTCATTCTGTGACTGTACAGCCTGTTTTTTGTCGGACCTGGTCGGAAACCCAAATTGTTTGTTTTCTCATGCACAGGCTCAAATGCTAATTTATGGTGTAAAATTTTTAAGTCCCGTCAGTAGATCTGCAAGATTATACAGTCAAGGGCCAAAAGAATTTTCACAACATCTTCATAGACTTACGTGACTTTTCATGTTTACAAGAAAAATTATCCTGCGTCTTCTGGTCAACATATTTGCATGATTTTGGTGTCATTTGAAGGTTAAATATATAAAGCAATAAACAAAGGTTATTTGGTGAAGTTTCAACGTTTCATTTTCTATATACAACAGTTTGAAATTTTAGGAAATTTTGATGTCAATGGTGATGTTGCCCAAAAATTGTTAAAATAAATATTACATGCTGTTTAAAGATTGGTGGCTTTAAAACGCATATACGGAATCGATTGAAAATACCTTGTTTATTGTTTTATTCGTTCACCTTTCAAATGACACCAAAATCATGAAAATTTGTTGACCAAGAGAGACAGGATAACTTTTCTTGTAAACATGAAAATACACGTAAGTCTATAAAGTTTCTGAAGTGGTGGAAATACTTTTGGTCCTTGACTGTAGAATAAGGATTTCATTGTTAACCTACTGTTATGTATGACAGTTACTTGTTGAAAGGTGTGCATTCAGTACTGGTAAACTTCCCAAGGGAGTATGCCCAGGAAAGTATGATGTTATACATATGATGTTTACTTGTTGTCCTTAGCAATTATTTACTTTTAGTGTCCCAGATATTGGACATAAACAGGTTGTTTACTTCAGAATTTTCTAGAAATTTCAAATTGTTCTTTGACAGAAAAGTCCGGAAAAATCTGGAAGAACCAAAGATGTAGAATCTTCTGGAAAAATTTTTTTTTTTGTCAAAAGAGTATTGTGGAATTTTCTGGAAGGATAATGGCCTCTCTAGAATATTCCACAACATTAAACTTTGGTAAACAACTTGTTATTTTTAGTATATGATATCATAGAATTTGCTGGAAGAATCCTGAGTGTTCCTCAGTGCTATATAAGGGCTACAAATTTTCATAAGGACAATCTTTGGGTACTGTTACTATTAAGAAGTCAAAATCTATCTTACTGGAATTTAAACTTATTCTTGGATTACTTTGTGATATT
Organism: Rugalucina vietnamica; assembly: GCA_964017185.1. Lineage (NCBI taxonomy): Eukaryota > Metazoa > Mollusca > Bivalvia > Lucinida > Lucinidae > Rugalucina > Rugalucina vietnamica. Next base: position 47,522,043 of record OZ024875.1, read on the forward strand.
CGATTCTGGATTGGGACATAGTGCTATTTTGAAACAAACTTTAATTCTTGGGATCAGAAACTGATACAGACTTGTGTTAAAAAATTCTGAGGGACATTCAGACATTCTTTCAGGCAATTAACATCTTGAAAGGTATTGTACATTCATTTTTGTTTGATTGTATATATGCTTTTGATTGTTTCACATGTAATTACTGGTTAAATCATTTCTAAATAGATTTGTTAAATTTTAAACAAAGCTTGTTGCTGGCTAACCAACTTGTTGGTTTCCTTAATCTTCTAGTTACGCCTGGCACGTAACAGAATTGGGGGCTCGAGTCCGGGATTGAAATTTCTTGTGCACCAAATTTATTTAAAATTCTAAAGTATCTTCACTGTTTGCTGTTTAAATAGCTAAAGCCAGCAAAAAGCAACCATGTCATTCAAACTAAGTGACTTTATTGCTGCGCCTTCTCAGGAGCTGTTAGATAAGGCCAAAAAGAGTGACCTCTTAGACATAGCTGATCATTATGGGTTGTCAAATATTAAGACTTCCATGTTAAAACATGAAATTAAGAACATTTTGATTCAGTTTTTTGTTGACGAGGAAATTTTTGATTCCTCGGTTACTTCTCAGATTCTAGTCACTCAGACTGACTTGCAGTTGAGGGAACTAGAAATCAAAAGACAAATTGAGATGGAAAAACTAAAATTTGAGTATGAAGAAAGAATAAGGGCAGAAAAGGCTGAAAGGGAAGAAAGAATAAGATTGGAAACTTTAGAACGGGAAAAAAGAATGCATAAACAAAAGTTAGAAATGGAAGAACGAGAGAAGGAAAAACAAAGAGAATTAGAACGAGAAAAAATTGAGTTAGAAAAAGAAAAATTAGAAAGAGAAGAAAGGCTTGAAATTGAAAAAGAAAAATTTAAATTTGAAATTGAAGAAAAAGAAAGAGAAAGGCAATTTCAGTTAAGAATGAAGGAAATTGAACTTAATGACAAATCAAAATCAAAATCTTTGCCTTTGGCTACTAGTACAGTATTTGATGTCACAAAACACATTCGCCTCGTTCCTCCATTTCAAGAAAAAGAGGTTGACAAATATTTCTTACATTTTGAGAAGGTGGCAGAAAACTTGAAATGGCCAAGAGAGCACTGGACCTTGCTTTTGCAAAGTGTTGTAATTGGTAAAGCTCGAGAAATTTACACTCAGCTTTCTCTTGAGCAAAGCTCAGATTATGATACAGTAAAGGAATTTATTCTTAAGGCTTATGAGTTGGTCCCTGAGGCATACAGGCAGAAATTTAGAGACTGTAGAAAAGAACATGACCAGACTCATGTTGAGTTTGCTAGAACAAAAGAGCAACTATTTGATAGATGGTGTTCTTCAAAGAAAGTAGGTTCTGATCATGCAAAGCTAAGGCAGCTCATGCTTGTTGAAGAATTCAAACGGTGCATAAATTCTGATGTTAAGGCTTTCTTGAACGAAAGAGAAGTTGAAAACTTGGAAACAGCAGCACGTTTAGCTGATGACTATGCTTTGACTCATAAGGCTTCATTTGTCAACAAGCCATATCCTAGGAAACCATATAACCCTCAATCAAAGCAAATTACCCCTCAGTCAAAACCATATTCCCCTCAGTCCGGTCCCAAAGCCAATCCCAGTAATCCAACTGACAATTCCAGTCCAAAACCAAAATTTTCTAGTGAAAACAAAGGACAAAATCCCTTATCCCAGCCAATTTGTAATTATTGTAAGAAAACTGGCCACATTATTTCTGAATGTTTGGCACTGAAACGAAAGAAAGAAAGAGAAAATCTAGATAGTGCTAAACCGACAGGTCTCACCTCCTTAAAGGCTAAACCACAGTCTTGTATCCAGGAAGAAAACCCTATACTGACCAGAACTTGTAAAGAGTCAGTCTCTGAGGATTCTATTATGGAGATTTATGAACCATTCTTATCAGATGGTTTTGTGTCACTTAACAGTGACTCTGCCCAGTCTACCCCTATCAAAATCTTACGAGATACCGGAGCTTCTCAATCCCTTATCTTGGCAGATACCTTGCCATTTTCCGAGAAGTCTTCTTCTGGGACAAGTGTCCTTATCCAGGGCGTAGAGTGTGGATTTGTTAACGTACCCCTCCATAATATCTATTTGTCCTCAGACTTAGTTAAAGGTCCCGTGGCTGTAGGTATTAGACCTTCCTTACCTTTTAAAGGTATTCATTTGCTGTTAGGCAATGATTTGGCAGGAGATAAGGTTGTGGTAAACCCACTTTTGACCAGCACACCATGTGTTGATCAACCGCCTGATCCCATTGAGCAGGAAATTCCTGATCTTTACCCTTCTTGTGCTGTCACTAGGGCAATGGCAAAGAAAGCTAAATTGAATCATGGGATGCAGGACATAGATTTAACTGACACTTTGATAGGTCAGTCCTTTAATAAAGAGATTTCAACACCTCTTTCCTCTAGTCAGTCTGATATTCAGACTGACCCTAGCAATCCAAGGTCGGGGTCAGAAAATGACCTTTCACCTTCCAACTCAAATGACCAAGGTCATGACCAGCTGTCAAGGTCACTGCTTTGTAAAGAACAACACAGTGATCCTGAGATCTCGCCTTTATTTGAAAGGGCTTTTAATGAAAATGAAATATACCAGGTCCCTGTTTGCTATTATGTCAAAAATGGCATTTTGATGAGAAAATGGCGTCCTCCAGATGTCTCAGCAGAAGATGAGTGGACTGTTAACCACCAAATTGTGGTTCCTAGGGTTTATCGCCCTGAAATCTTAAACTTGGCTCATGAAACACCCATGTCAGGCCATTTAGGTGTAAATAAGACCTATCACAAGATCCTTAATCATTTCTACTGGCCAGGAATAAAATCTGATGTATCTCAACACTGCAAATCCTGCCACACTTGTCAGATGGTAGGAAAACCCAATCAGACTATTCCTAAAGCTCAGTTACAGCCCATTCCTGCCTTTGATGAACCTTTCAGCAGAGTGATTATTGATTGTGTAGGTCCCTTACCCAAAACAAAGAAAGGTTGTGAATATCTTCTGACCATAATGTGTGCTTCAACTCGCTTTCCTGAAGCTATCCCACTCAGAAATATCAAGGCTAAAACAATAGTTAATGCACTTGTGAAGTTCTTCACTTTTGTAGGCCTCCCAAAATCTATACAGTCAGACCAGGGCTCAAATTTTATGTCAGGAATTTTTCAGCAAGTTATGTACGAACTTGGAATTAAGCAATACAAGTCATCGGCTTACCACCCTGAAAGCCAAGGTGCCTTAGAAAGATTCCATCAAACTTTGAAAAACATGATCAGATCTTACTGCTTTGACACTGAAAAAGATTGGGATGAAGGCATACACTTGCTTCTATTTGCTGTAAGAGAATCTGTACAAGAGTCTCTGGGGTTCAGCCCATTTGAGCTTGTTTTTGGGCACACTGTACGTGGACCGTTAAAACTTCTAAAAGAGAAATTTCTCTCAGATGATGACAGTTCTTTGAACTTACTTCAGTATGTGTCTGATTTCAAAAACAGACTATCAAAGGCCTGTGATGCAGCTCAGTCCAATCTCAAATCTGCTCAAAGCAAAATGAAGATTCGTTATGATGAAAATGCTAAAGACAGAAATTTTGAACCTGGAGACAAGGTACTTGCTCTATTGCCCATTCCTGGCAGACCTTTACAAGCTAGATATTATGGCCCGTATACTGTTGATAAAAAGTTAAGTGACGTGAATTACATTGTTAACACTCCTGGGAGGCGCAAGCAAAAACAGCTATGTCACATTAATATGCTCAAGAAGTATATTGATAGGGATAGTTCTGTTATTTCATCAGTAAATATAGTTAATTCTGTCCCTCATGAACAAAATCAAATGGACTCTGAGGACTTCAACTTGGAGAAATCTGATCCCTCGTCATCGAAACTCCAGAATTCTGACATACTACAGAATCTTGATCAGAAACTGTCTCACCTTGATTCAGACAAAAGACTTGAACTGAAACAGTTAGTTCTCGAATATGAGCACTTATTTCCGGACATTCCATCCAGAACTGACAAAATCTATCATGATGTTGACATTATTGAAGGTTCAAAACCTGTAAAGCAACATCCTTACAGAATGAACCCTGTAAAACAGCAATATCTCAGGGAAGAAGTTCAATATTTGCTGGACAATGATTTCATTGAACCCAGCCAAAGTGAATGGAGTTCTCCTTGTATTCTTGTACCAAAGCCAGACGGGACATTTAGAATGTGCACAGACTATCGAAAAGTCAATTCTGTCACTAAAACAGACACTTTTCCCATCCCACGAATCGATGACTGCATTGATAATATTGGACATGCCAAGTATGTTACAAAGTTCGATCTGCTAAAGGGATTTTGGCAGATACCCCTCACGGACAGAGCAAAGGAGATCTCGGCATTTGTTACACCAGATGGACTGTACCAGTATAAAGTCATGCCATTTGGAATGAAGAACTCGCCTGCGACTTTTCAGCGGCTGGTCAACAGTTTGATTTCCAATCTGGATGGCTGTAAAGCCTATATCGACGACGCTATTATCTTCAGTGAGGAGTGGCAACAACACTTGCAGACAATCAGAACATTCTTTGACCGGCTAAGTGATGCTAAACTAACTGTGAACTTGGCAAAAAGTGAATTTTGCCATGCAAACTTGACATTTCTTGGACACATTGTAGGTCAAGGTCAGGTAAAACCTGTAGAAGCTAAAGTTGAGGCTATCTCAGATTTTCCTGTACCTACTAGCAAAAGACAACTGATGCGCTTTCTGGGTATGGCTGGATATTACAGGAAATTCTGCAACAACTTCTCGGCTATAGCTGAGCCTCTGACAAACTTGCTTGGTAAGAAGGCCAAGTATGTTTGGACAGATGACTGCCAGAAGTCATTTGATAAGCTCAAGGCCATACTTAGAAGTGCTCCGGTTCTCTTAGCACCAAGTTTTGACAAAGAGTTCAAGTTGGCTGTAGATGCCAGTGATGTTGGTGCAGGCAGTGTATTGTTGCAAGAAGATGACAATGGTGTTGACCATCCTGTTTGTTATTTTTCCAAAAAGTTTAACAAGCATCAGAGAAATTACTCTACCATAGAGAAAGAATGCCTATCTCTAATCCTTGTGCTTCAACACTTTGAAGTTTACTTAGCTTCTTCACATGCACCAATTGTTGTCTTCAGTGACCACAATCCACTGACTTTCATACATAAAATGAAAAACAAGAACCAGCGTTTACTCAGGTGGAGTCTCATGTTGCAAGAGCACAATCTTGACATCAGACATATCCGAGGAAGAGATAATATCATTCCAGACACCCTAAGCAGAGCTTAAGTGCCTCTACAATGCTGATGTCCAGCTTTGTGCTGTTGTATTTGATTAGTTTTGCACAAATTTTGCTAAACATATTGTATACAATTATCCAGTATTGCAAAAGAAAGCTTTATTTTATAAAACTTTCTTTTCTTTGAAGAGGGGAAGTGTTATGTATGACAGTTACTTGTTGAAAGGTGTGCATTCAGTACTGGTAAACTTCCCAAGGGAGTATGCCCAGGAAAGTATGATGTTATACATATGATGTTTACTTGTTGTCCTTAGCAATTATTTACTTTTAGTGTCCCAGATATTGGACATAAACAGGTTGTTTACTTCAGAATTTTCTAGAAATTTCAAATTGTTCTTTGACAGAAAAGTCCGGAAAAATCTGGAAGAACCAAAGATGTAGAATCTTCTGGAAAAATCTTTTTTTTTGTCAAAAGAGTATTGTGGAATTTTCTGGAAGGATAATGGCCTCTCTAGAATATTCCACAACATTAAATTTTGGTAAACAACTTGTTATTTTTAGTATATGATATCATAGAATTTGCTGGAAGAATCCTGAGTGTTCCTCAGTGCTATATAAGGGCTACAAATTTTCATAAGGACAATCTTTGGGTACTGTTACTATTAAGAAGTCAAAATCTATCTTACTGGAATTTAAACTTATTCTTGGATTACTTTGTGATATTCGATTCTGGATTGGGACATAGTGCTATTTTGAAACAAACTTTAATTCTTGGGATCAGAAACTGATACAGACTTGTGTTAAAAAATTCTGAGGGACATTCAGACATTCTTTCAGGCAATTAACATCTTGAAAGGTATTGTACATTCATTTTTGTTTGATTGTATATATGCTTTTGATTGTTTCACATGTAATTACTGGTTAAATCATTTCTAAATAGATTTGTTAAATTTTAAACAAAGCTTGTTGCTGGCTAACCAACTTGTTGGTTTCCTTAATCTTCTAGTTACGCCTGGCACGTAACACTACCTTTGAGAACTTGAGCCATGAAATCTCCTGTGAGTTGAAGAGCTCCACTGTTCACATATTGCATAAATAATCTACAAATAACAATACAACATATAAGCCACATCACAAGAAAACTAGTTATTTGCCTATGCACAGCAGTTCAGAACCTTTGTTTTCGCTACACATATAATGTGATCCCTCTTCTTCTTAAATCGGAAACTTTCAAGACTTCTTTTGTGACCGTACAGGCCAGTTGGTGTCGGGCAAAGACAGGTTTTCTCAAGGTGCAGCTCATATAGATAGTATTCTAGTACTGTAGGCTTGCATGGTTGGTCACATCTTGTTACCTTATTCAGTGGATTGAACAAACTCATACCTTATTTCTATTTGTAATGACAAATATTTGGTCTACGGTAACTGTCACATTGCTCTTGGATCAGTAGAATGGAAGAATTATTTTCATGAATTTATGTGGTTACAACATGCTTAAGAATTAATCTTGTGTTTCTGAATATTAATAGCATAATTTGAGCCATAAAATGAAAAAGACAAAACAAAAAACAACAACAACAAAATAAAAACAAACAGATTTTGGCCTATGCAAAAGCAAAGGTGCAGTTCAGCTATGCTGTAACTGCACTGCTGATTTAGTACTTAGTGCAATCGCTTTTCTTTTCAAATCTTAAAAATTCAGGCTTCTATCCCTCTTCTGTGGCAGTACAGACTGGTTTGTGTCAGACCTGGTCAGAAAACCCCTAAGACAAGTTTTTTAGCATCTCAGCTATTAAGCTTACCTTATATCAAGACATCTAAATGCTACAGCAGTGAAATAGGTGGGAAAACCTGGAAATACAACAAGGGATACTTTCCATCTAAAAACACTTCAAAAAATAGATTAAAGATATGACTGTGATGAAAAAGCAATTCTAAAATCCATAAACCTTACTATCACAAACTCCTAAAATTTTATCCTATTCCACATTTCAGCCTTGTATTCCAGAGGTGGATTCAGGGTGGGTTAAAAGGATTTCTATGACCTCCCGTCTCCACTATCTACCCACCCTCTGAAGCCAAATCATTTCATTTTTCATAGGAAAAATCAAGGAAATTACATATTGTTTGAAATCAGGAAGACAAACGCCCCTTGCATAATTTAAACCTCTCTCTAGAAATCCTGTATCCATCCCCCTTTTATCTCCTTTTAATGTAACAAAGAAATAGTCTTAAGGACTATGATATAAAAATTGTAATGATAAAACTTATTTTAAAGTTTAGTAATATTGGTTGAAAACATTTCAGAAACATCAAGAAAAGTATACCTCCTTAAACCTCACTTTTGTATTATTAAACTGAGATTTATAGGGGTGTACATTTTTCTCATTTTTGTTCCAAAATAAAGATTGTGGGTAGTAGTTAACGCACCTCAGTGAGGCGGTTCTAACATGTACCCACATTCAATGTTTGGATAAAAACATTACAAACATCAAAAATCTTTTAGTGAAATTAAAAAAAAAAATATCTCTGAAAAGATATACGCAGCATGGGCAAGTTTATGCACAATACCTTGTGGTACAGGAAAAACCAGTTCGGTGAGTGAGAGACTGTAACGCTCTAGTAGTTGAAACAGTTCATATTCAGCCAGACCACTGTCTCCCAGCCTGAAAGTTAAAGACACAAACATGTGCAATGGAGATGAGGGGGATACTAGAACTGTTGGCAATATGGGTCCAGATGTTCAAAATTAATATCATTAGTTAATGATTCCTTAAAATTTCAAACATGAATATTACAAATACACTGTTATTTTTTGTTGATAAAATGTGAGAATCCTTTGCATTGCAAAGGATTCTCACATTTTACCAACTAAAAATAACAGTATATTTGCTTACGTAGTAGGCATTTACTGTAGAAGTTGAGGTCTTAACAATGACATTAAGCTAACAAAGGTTTGAAGAACTGTGCCATGGCGGCCATCTATGGAAGGCAGAAGCCGTCAAAAGTCCCATTTTTAAATGAAACAGACAAATTCATTTTCAAATAAAACAAACCGTAATATCACATAAAATATTAGCGAAAATGACACGAAACAATTCGTAATGTGTAACAGAACAATTAATTTCATAATAAAACAATCAACTTCGCGAAATGTTACAACTTAATATCAAATGAACCATGCGTTTCCCAAATAAAACAACTGATTCTGAAAAGAACCAATTCATTTGCATATAAAACAAGCCGTTATATTACACAAAACAATCCAAAATGACATCTAACAATTCGTGATTCGAAACAATAGTTCATTTCAAAAACAGGACAGCAAACTTTCTTAAATGAGACAACGATACGAAAAATCAAACAATCCGGATTCTAACACTTCCAACTGAGCGCGCGTTTGATTAGCATTTTGTTAATCCACATGAACTACCGCAATAGAAAGCATAGACGTTTCGCTCCTAAATTTTCTTGGCATACCTGAATCTGAAAAGTTATCGCCTAGCTAGCTACATACTTACATATATCCACCAGCCTATGACCCCGGGGGTATTCTCATTTGAAACTGGCATGTATTTGCCATCTTGTGTGAAAAGAGGGGGGCTTTCAGAGCTGCTCCGACAGGAAAAGCTGATGCTTTAAGAGCTAATCGAGCTGTAAAAGTGGGTGCTTTCAGAGATGTTTGAACTGAAAAAGCAGGTGTGTTCACAATCAGAGTTGATCAAACTGAAAAAAGGGATGCTTTCAGAGCTGATCAAACTAATTAAAACAGTAGATACTTCAATGGTATACTATGATATATATATATTTGGTGACCAAATTAAAAAGTTCTTTAATTTGATTGGATTTGAACATGTATGGGAAAATAAAGGAACTTTTTCAAAAGGAAGCTTATAAAAGCTGTTAAATGCAAATTGTTAGAAAGATATAATTTCTTCTTCAAAAAGGCTATATCTGGTGAGATCACTGTTAAAGGCAGAACACTTGATAAACTTAGAACATTTAAGACATTTAAAAACAATTTTCAGTTGGAAAACTATATATGTATAAAGTTAGATAAACATTTAATTTCCAATATATCAAAATTAAGGATTTCCAACCATCAACTTGAGATAGAGACTAGTTGTTACAGTAAAAAAGCTGTTGACCAAAGATTATGTAAACTTTGTAATGAAAGTGGTTGCTCTGAAGACGAATTTCACTTTTTGATGATCTGTAAAACCTATCAGCAACAAAGGGATGAGTTTTTTACAAAAATAAATACATTCACAGTGCCTTTTGAGACCCTAACAAGGGAAGAACAATTTATATTTTTGTTAAGTACAAATGACACAGAGATATTAACCTTATTAATGTTGTTTATAGAAAGGTGCCTGCAGATACGCCAGTCCTCAGGTAGATAATGCAACTGTAACAAATCTTTTTCAGAGACATTTACAACATTTTATTTTAGTAATTATATGTGTAGTTTGTCCTGTACGTTGGTATATGTCTTATATGTCTTTGAAGTGTCTTTTATGTTTTTCGGTCATGATTCTCTGTTAAGGATCAATACTGAATAAATTTTGACTTGACTTGACTTGACTATGCGCGGATCCAGAAAATTTTCTCAGGGGGGTCCAAATTCCCAGAAGGGGTCTGGCGGAAAATTTCAACATGGCAAAAATTAATAATCTGGCAATTCCAGGGGGGGGGGGGGGGGGGGGGGGTCCGGACACCCTTCCCCCCCCCCCCCCCACACACACACACCTCTGGATCCACCCATGTATGCGTACCTTTCTGGGCACTTTTATTTTTTCCCACCTAGGTTTTTTGTCTAATTGCGCCGTTCCTGATCGTTGTTTACTTAATACTTTTCTATTTTATTTAAAAATGAGACTTTGACGCTTTCCAAGTAAGTCGTTTTGGGCCGAATTGACTCGGGTCCATTTTATTAATATTCGATTTTTTGGTATTTCGTTTGACCATTATCTGCACCTTTTTTATTACCGGATAGCTTTATTTCAAAATCAATTGTTTGGTTTGGGAAATGTTTGTTTTGTTTGATTTCAAGTTATCCCATTTGGCGAAGTTGATTGTTTGGTTTTAAAATGAATTATTACATAAGTAATTGTTTTGTGTCATTTTCGTTTGTTTTATGTGATATAACAGTTTATTTCATTTGAAAATGAATAAGTTCATTTCTACTTTGTCTTTTTATTTTGAAATGAATTGGTCTGTTTCACATTAGGAATTGTATTGTGTCATTTTCGCTCGTTTTATGTGATATTACGGTTTGTTTTATTTGAAAATGAATTAGTTCATTTCTACTTTGTCTGTTTCATTTTAAAATAGGACTTTTGACAGCTTTTGCCTTCCATATGCCATCCCTTGAAGTACCATTAACACAGTCCCTTAAACTTCTAAATAAGACATATTATTCTAGCACAATTTCTCTTGAAAGATAAATATCTGGTCCCAGCATTCAATGAGCCATGATGCGAGAAAACCTGTCTTCGCGGTTTCCAAGTAGGTGCCACACAAACTGATCTGTACAGTCACGGCAGCAGGCTAGAAGCTTGAAATTTTGGATTTAAGTATAGGAGGAATTGTACTATCCGTGTAGGGAAAACAAAGGCACTGATCAGCTGTGAATTTTCAGACATAAGAGCCGCGTCGTGAGAAAACCGGATTTTTGCCTATGCGAAAACAAAGGCACAGCTTCGCAGTAACTGCAAAGCTGATCAGCGCCTTTATTTTCACAAGCCCAACAGTACAATTTCTCTTCTTCTTAAATCCGGAATTTCAAGCTTCTAGCCTGCATCCATGACTGTACAGGTCGGTTTGTGTCAGACCTGGTTGGAAACCCCAAAGACCGATTTTCTAGCGTCGCGGCTCATAATAAACCTGTGATTATTCTAGGGACAACCTCACTGATATCACCTGCAACAGATTGTTTTTATCAAAGTTCCACAAAATTTTTTGATTTTCATCAAATGTGCACATAATTCATTTTTCTGTATCCAGGAATATTGTTGGCTTGAAAATGTAAGGGGCCATTTTGCGGAAAATGCTCAGCTGTTATCATTATGGCCTATCTCCTTACCTTATTATCATTATGGCCTATCTCATTATGGCCTATCTCCTTACATTATAAAACCAGCCTATTATATCAAAATGAAGGGGCCATTTTAAAGGACAAAATTTTGCCCATGGCCCCTTCCAAAATTATCCCTGGATGTTACATCAATTAATACAACTTACAGACAAGGCAGAGCTTCTGCCTCATAACTTGCCCTGGCAAACACTTCATCAGACCCAGGCTGATCAGTCAGTACCCTGCCAACATTGTGACCCCTCAGGCTCCATAACATGTGACATAGCAGTCTACTCTGTTGACTCTGCAATGTAAATATCAGCACCAACATGAAATAATCTGTTTCATGAACAAAAATACTGTAAATTTTCATGTGACTTACTTGTGTTTTCATTTTTTTTTGTTATTACATTACTCGTGAAAATGTTTTGAACACACATGATAAAATAAATTTGGAATTCACCTCAAAAAGTATATTTCATCTATATAAACTGATTTGTTAAAACTCTTACAACAAAAGATGTATATCCCAGTGGCTAATGCTCAGAAAAACCTACATTCTAACAAAGACAGCAGAACTGTAAATCAAAATGTACATAAAAGATCAAACCAAAATTCTGGACAGTCAGCAAATGAAGCAGCCAGCACCCAGACTAGACAGGAAAGCCCAATAAAACCTACACTGCTCATTGGTGATTCTATTCTATCAGGTGTGAATAGAAAAGGATTAAAACGCTATGTTGAATGTCAGTCCATACCTGGAGCTACTATAGATGTACTTTTGGAAAAGATTAAAATCTATGACATAAAGAATTTTGACAATATTATTATTTATGTGTCGGGCAATGATGCTGCACAAAACAGGGATACAGAATATATTGAAGAAAAGTATGAACAATTAATCAGCTTCATTAAAAGCAAGAACCCAACAGTGACCATTTTCTTATGTAATGTATGCCCACGTGGGGACACTAGTGTCACAGATGTAAATGAACTCATCAAGAGACAAAGTGCAGTTCACGAAACTGTGTTCATTGATACATGTAAGAACTTCTACAACAAGCATGAGCAGTTAAAGTCTCACTTTTATAAACCCAGAGACAACATTCATTTATCATCATCTGGTGTAAGAGGGTTGCTTGGTGCAATTTGCCAGCACATAAACATTGTTGACAGTTTTAAATATTGTGCCTATGGACCAACTGCTCAAGGAAAGACAAGGACCCCCCATTCGAAACAACCTTATCACAAAAATGGTAGATTTCAGCCTCAACAGAAAGAGGGCATACCACATGCTTTCTTCCCAAGAAATGACAATGGTAGAGAAGAACAATTTCCCAGTCAAGGAGACAGATGTTTCAAATGTGGATTAACAAACCATAAAACTTATGAATGCCGTCACAAAAATCAGTTACAGTGCTACATATGTAGATTTTACGGTCACAAAGATTCTGTTTGTTGGAATTGTTAGGAATGTGGCAAATATGCCCAAGTCACTGTCAGTCAAGATATTTCATTTGAGTCTATAAACAAATATGACTTATTAGCAGAGATTTGTGGTAACTGTAACAGTCTAAATTGTGGATGTAATGACAATGATTTATACCATAATTCGGTGGAAAATATGGACACATTATCAAGATCAAACAGTATATATGAAATACCAACTATCATTGATCAAATTTCTGAAACCAATGCACTTTACTTTAACAATACAACTTTCATAAATTTACATGATCAACCATTTATCAATAATGTGCATGATTCTGTTTTGCATGATACTTCCATGTGTGCCCAAAATTCATTAAATTTGCAACTCAGTAAAAAAGGTTTTAAGATAGGTCATTTAAACATTCAAGGCATACAAAATAAATTTGATGAAGTTGACTTGATGCTGAACAGTTCAGACAATGATATTCATATTCTTGGACTTAGTGAGACAAAGCTCAGAAATATCCATCAGGACAATTATTTCTTTATTGAAAATTATCAGTTCTTCAGAAGGGACAGAATTATTTCTGAACAGAGACCTGAACAAGGAGGTGGTATAATTGTTTATGTAAAAGATAGTGTGAAAGTACAGCGAAGACCAGAATTCGAGGTAGATGAAATTGAATGTTTATTGTTAGAAATTTTCCCAAAAAAATCCAAAAGCTATTTAATTGGTATATTATACAGACATCCCAATGAATCTGTTAATTGGAACGAAAATTTTGAAATACTTATGGATAAACTATTAGAAACCAAAAAGGAATTTTATTTGTTAGGTGACTTCAATAGGGATTTATTAAATAAACAAATTAAGAAATCATGGTTAGAATATTTAGAACCATTTGGTCTAATCCAAAAAGTCACCGAAGCTACACGAAAATCCCTAAATACAGAAACTCTTATAGATCATATCTACTGCAATATTGAGTCAAATATTAATTCAGTAGATGTTCCTCATTTAGGATTAAGTGATCATTTTCCAGTATTTCTTACACGCAAGACAAATTGTTCAGCCCCTAAATTGACTCACCATACTATTTCATATAGATCATTCAAAAATTTTGATGAAGAGACATTTTCTTCTGATTTGCTGAATGCACCTTGGGACTTGATTAAAGTTTTTGATGACACAAATGATGTTGTTGAAACATGGTCTGACATGTTTTTATCTATAGTTGATAAACATTTACCCTTAAAATCACATAGAGTGAAATATAAACAGCAACCTAAGTGGATGACCCCTGACATAATTGATGCAATAAAAACCAGAGATAGGCACAAATCACTGAATAATGATAATCAGTATAAAATTTGGCGTAACAAAGTAACATCACTTATAAAGCAATCAAAGAAAGCTCAGTACTCAGCCATAATAAATGAGAATAATAATAATCCTAGTAGTGTATGGAAGTTATTTAAGGAAATTGGAATCAAAAATAAAAATAACATCAGTAAAATTTCTTCAATAAAGATTGGAGAAAATTGTGTTGATGATAATTTTGAAATGGCCACACACTTCAATAATTTCTTTGTATCAATTGCTTCAAAACTGAAAGGGCCAATAAAAAGTTGCAATTTTGAAAAACTGAAAGATTTCTGTGATAGCAAAGTCCCTGATGGTATTGATTTTAATATCCCAGAAATATCACGTGATAAAGTATTTAAATTTTTGTCCAATATTGATACATCCAAAGCTACAGGATATGATCAGATTGGTCCACGATTACTCAAAATAGCTGCACCTCTCATTGCTGACAGCATCACTTACATTTGTAACCTAAGCATTCAAAATTCCTGTTTCCCTGATAAGTGGAAGGTTGGAAAAGTAACACCACTTCATAAAAGTGGCTCTAAAGATGATGTAAATAATTTTAGACCTATATCTGTACTCCCAATATTGTCAAAAATTCTTGAAAAACATGTACATGACTCTTTAATGGATTTTCTTATCAAACACAGCTTGCTTCATCGTACACAGTCAGGTTTTAGGCCTTCATTTTCATGTGAAACAGCATTACTAGGAATGGTTAATAAATGGCTAAATGCAATTAATGACAGATTTATGATTGGGGTAGTTATGATTGATTTTAAGAAAGCTTTTGATCTAGTTGACCACAAGATTTTACTACAAAAACTCAAACATTATAAGCTATCTGATAAAACTATGTCATGGTTTGACTCATATCTTTTACATCGAAAACAAAGAGTATGTGTTAACAATGTAACTTCAGATGATGAAATTATAATTAACGGGGTTCCTCAAGGCTCGATCTTAGGCCCCCTTATGTTTTTATTATTTATTAATGATCTACCCCTTTATACAAAGCCAATACACACTGATATGTATGCTGATGACACAACGTTGTATGCAATTGGGATTTCACAGGAGGAAATTGAAAGAAATTTACAACTGGCTTTGATCAACCTCTCTAAATGGTGCATAGCTAATGGCATGGTTATAAATACTGCAAAGACTAAACTAATGTTGATTACAACTCATCAGAGAAGAACCATCTTGAACACTAATGATTTGATATTATCTTTTAACAATGAAAACTTAAATACAGTAGACAAAGATAAAATACTAGGGGTAATAATTGATAATAACTTATCATGGACAAGTCATGTTGATCTACTTTGCAAGAAAATATCATCTAATTTGTGGCTTTTGTCAAGAATAAAAGAGTACCTTAATATTGAACAAAGAATCCAGTTCTACAAAACATATATCCAGCCTCATATAGATTATTGTAGTTTAGTATGGGGTGGCACCTCCCAAAGTAACCTGGGTAGAATATTTCGTCTTCAGAAACGAGCGTGTAAAACCATTTTAGATTATAATATTGAAAATATTGACCAAAGTATAAAAGATATGAAAATTCTTACAATTTTTGAAAGATTATTTTTACGAAAAGCCAAATTCATGTTTAAAGTTGACAGATCTGAAACGCCTAAATATATACAAGAAATATTTAATCAACGAATTTTGGATGATACAATGCCACTTTTAAGATCTACAATGTCTTCTTACTTTATTCCTCCTAGGCCGAAAAAAGAAATATTTAAACAAAGCTTCATTTATTCGGGACCTTTAGTATGGAACTCATTACCAACTAATTTAAAAAATCTAAGCTCATTAAGCTCATTCCATAATAATTTTGTAAAGTGGTTAAAACAGTAAACAATGTTCATGTACTCTGTTGTATATAACATGTAAATTCATCTGTATATAATGCCTTATTTTTAATTACTTTATGTTTAGGTTTAGTAGTGTGAATATGAGTTTGAGTGTAACATTAATGTTTCATTTTGTTTCAATTGTTCCTTCATTTGATACATGTATATTTGTTAAGTTTTGTGTAAATTTGTAATTGTGTTTTTCATGTTTGTAGATTAGTGAGGGCCACATGGAAGATTAGTTTGTACTAAATGTGTTTACCCTCGTTAAATAAAGTCGATTATTATTATTATTATTTATACACTACCTGACAGTTGACATATTCTTTAGCAACATTATTGGCCTTAACCTTGGAATCTTTGCGTAGATACTGCATCAAATGTTTCCCTAGTATTTCTTTTGTCTGCAAAGAATATAATAACACATTCAGCATAAAGATGGAGTTACAGAGATCATGGACAATTTACAACATTGATTTGTTTTAAATATCTCTAAATATAAACATACTGTAGATCTGGAAATATTTGCGAGAACTTAATTTTCGCTAATATTCGCGAATTGGTTACCTCGCGCATTCAAAGTTCTCGCTAATAAAGAGTCACTATAAACTTTACAGAATACATGGACACTTACTCGTGAATTCAAGAATTCGGAAATAGAAAATTCTTCAAATAAAAGTCACACGAAAATTTCCGAATTTACAGTGTATAATTACATTAATACACACTGAGAAGTGGACATAAGGAAAACATGTTCATGCACTGTATACCCCCTTAAACCCCACTTTTATATAGTAAAACTGGGGTTTATAGGGGTATACATATTTTTCGTACTTTTGATCTAAAACAGATTGTGTGTACACCATCTTTTGAAACTTTCCTAAGTGCCACATAACAGTTAATTGAGATCCCAGTAGCAACCTCTTTTGTTTTGATAGTACATTCTTATCCCTCTTAATGATAATTCCAAAAGTATAAGCATGTAGTTATTTTCTGTATAAATCATTCAAAGATCTAAGGAAACCATTATAAACAAAGGGTATCGACTCACCCGCGTTTTAGGGTTTACAGGTATGACATATTTACTGCAAACTTTTAAATATTATTGCTTATTTCAATGTGCAACGCTATCCCAAGTTTTAGAGTTCGCCTCTACTGACTGCATTTATTTACCGTAATTCATCTTTTGTGCGAAAAAATGGTATAATCTTATTACCATGCAACTTTGAATTACTGTAAATTCAGAAATTTTAGCGAGACTTATATTTGGCGAATTTTCGATTTCTGAATTATTAGCGAGTTCTTGAATTCGCGAGTGAGTGCTCGTGAAGTCTATAAAGCTTATAGTAATTCTTTATTAGCGAGAACTTTATTTTCGCGAGGCAAGGAATTCGCAAATATTAGAGAAAATTAAGTTCTCGCGAAAATTTCCGGATTTATAGTATTAGTAGCCCAGCAGATTTGTTTGTTTCAGACAAGTAAAAAAAGTAGTAAAACAAAGGTTTTGGTATGCTGGGTGTGATTGCAGACTGGGAGTGTGTGTGTGGGGGGGGGGGGGCATGTTTGAGGTTTGTTAGTTACCAGACTGAGTAGTTTTTGGGACATCTCAGTAACAGCAGTAGCATTCATGAATGGTGGTACGGAGCCAAGAACATCGTCTGGTTTGTTGAGGTAGCTACTCATTGACTGTGTGTGTGTGTGTGTGTGTGTGTGTGTGTGTGTGTGTGTGTGTGTGTGTGTGGCGGGGGTAATTGAGAGGTTTGTTACCAGATTGAGTAGTTTTTCTGACATCTCGGTGACAGCAGTAGCATTCAGGAATGGTGGTACGGAGCCTAGGACATTGTCTGGTTTGTTAGGATAACTGCTGATTGGGGACTGACTGTCACTCCTGAAAGAAAGAGAAACACCTCTGTTTTGGTTGTTAGATTAACTTTACATTCACGGTTAATGAATGAGGAAAACAACCTTACTGTTTTGTTCCTCGGCAAGAGGTTAGCTTGCATATTCAGTTGCTCATAAAGGCAGTAAAAGGAAAACTGCACAGATATTTGTGATTGAGTTATCAAAGCAAGAAGTTAATCCAGTTTTGGATGCTAAAATACCAGCCATTGTCAATGATAAGGCCTAAATGATTTATATGTGTGGTTCCAGTTTCCCAACTTACCATAAACATTAAAATGGTCTTTGGAGAAAAAAAACAACAACTAAAAATAGCCACATTTTCTGATTTTGAGGCTGTTTTCTGTGTTAAATGTTTTGATTTAATTAAATAATACTCCCTACCTACCCTAATTTTTTTGGGCATGAAACAGGAACCACACATATATTTCATTAAGGCCTAAGCAATGAGCAGAAAAAATCTATGCTCAGCTGAATACAACATACAAAGTTGCATAACTCGTGGCTAGATCCTTCCATATTCTTACCGAAGGAAAGGAAGCTATGAAATCAACAATTTAATCAATACAAATTCAATATTGGGCCACATCATGAGAAAACCAACATTTTGCGTATGCGAAAACAAAGGAGCAGATCAGCTTCGCAATAATTGCGAAGCTGATCAGCACCTTTGTTTTTGCTACACAAATAGTACAATTCCTCTTCTTTGTAAATACAAAATTTCCAACTACTAGCCATCTTCTGTAGCTGCACAGACCAGATGGTGTCAGACCTGTATGGAAACCACACTATTGGTTTTCTCATGATGCGGAACAATTGCTATTTGCTTACCTGGATATTGAATTATGAATTTTTGCCATTGTTAAGAAATGTTCCTCTTCTGCCTTGTTCTGCAATTAATCATTATTAAATTCTATTAAAAACTACAATCCAGACATCAATAACTGTATATTAGTAGACTGTAGTAGGATATCTTATCCTAAAAAAGAGATGACTTTACTTTATATAGGAGTGTCAACTGAATTTTTTGAAAAAGCATATTAAGACAAAGTTTTACTTAATATTGAATTTTGCCCTCCCAAAAAAAAGTCACTTTAACGCAAAACTCGTAAGTGTGATTTTTTTCCAAAAACATTATTTTTGATATTTGGTATGTATATGTGCAGCTTTATTATGTCCAAAATTATTTTTGTCCAAATCATTATATATTTTATGAAAATAGATATTTGTCCTTTAGTCGTATCTCAAAACACAGATTTCACTTATCGCAAAACTGTTGTAAATCTTTTGATATGCCATGGTTTGTGCTCATGTGCGTAGCGATAATGCATGAATGTCAATGAGTGCATTATCACATGTACATGCACACAAACCATAGTACTAACTGTTTGATATCATTATTAGAATCCTAGGTCACTCTAGTCCAGAGATAAATGAGCCGCCTCGTGGGAAAACCAACAATGTGGTTTCCGAATAGGTCCGACACAAACCGGCCTGTACAAGCACAGAAAAGAGCTAGAAGCTAGAAATTTCGGATTTAAGAAGAAGAGGAAGTGTACTATCCGTGTAGCGAAAACAAAGGCGCTGATCAGCTTCGCGGTTACCGCGAAGCTGATCTGCGCCTTTGTTTTCGCATATGCAGATTGTTGGTTTTCCCATGGGGTGGCTCAAATAGTGTTTAAAGTCAACAATTTGGCTAAAATGTTACAACTTAGTTACGACAGTTTTGTATTAAGTGTAATTTGCAAAATGATTTGTGAAACTGGCCATACTTTAAGACAAAACTGTTGTTAGTGACTTTTTCACCAAAATTTTACAATTTATCGATTTAAAATGGACGCAAGAACCTCTTATTTTCTATTTCTGAATTATTAAACGAGTCCTTAAATTCATGAAAACATTTTCCTTGTAATCTTCTTGAAAATCTTCATTAGCAACAACTTTGAATTCCAAACAAACGGTACCTTTTCTTCTTCCAGCACAAGCTGTCTATACGCCCTCTTCACCATCTCCTGCGAGAATCTACGAGTCTTCTCCAGCTGCATCCAGCGTAGGTGGCGCCGTAACATGTCCCACAGGTCCTCGCCGACGCTACCTTTCTTCTGTTGTCGTTCCTTGGCGGTCTTGGTGCCGATGTTTACACTGTGAATCGTGGAGTAGGACACTCTGGCTAGTCTCTCACCATCGGACGTCTGAAACAGATATATGAGATGCCTCGGGAAAACTAACTATGTAGTTTCCGAACAGGTCCAACACAAAACGGTCTGTACAGTCACAGAAGAGGGCTAGAGAGTGGGAATTTTGGATTTAGAAAGTAGAAGAATTGTACTATGCATGTAGCAAAAACAAAGGCGCTGATCAGCTTCGCGGTTACCGCAAAGCTGATCTGCGTCTTTGTTTTCGCATATGCAGATTGTTGGTTTATTCATGATGTGGCTCATATCATGAAGTTCAAAAATTATTTTTGGTTTAGTTATTGCTTAATGTCACAGTCAACAATTTTTCAGTCATGTTAGGATGGAGCCACTTCTGTCTGGATATTAACCCAGGGCATAACCTCCAAGGTTTAGGCCAGTATGGACAGGGTAAACAATGTAGCTTTGTACTTCAAGGAGGTGTTCTAAATCCGTATCATTTATGTTGCCCCATGGGAAAAACCAACAATCTGCATAGGCAAAAACAAAGGCGCAGAACTGCAAAGCTGATCAGCACCTTTGTTTTCGCTAAACGGATAGTACTATTCCTCTTCTTTCTAAATCTAAAATTTCCAGCCTCTAACCATCTTCGGTGACTGTACAGCCCGGTTTGTGTTGGACCTGGTCGGAACCCAATCTGTTGGTTCTCTCAAGCACAGGCTTATTTGCAAGTATGTTGGCAACTGTTCTAGACATTTATCAATGTGGAAAAACACTTTTTCTATTTTTAAGTGGTTACATACATTTTGAGCTTCCCAGATAATTGTTACAGTCTACAAGTAGAAATTTAGTCTCTTGACAGTTTCTTTGCCTGATTTGTGCCTCATTAGTTTTGAAAGTCTGAAAATAAGTTTTCTCCTTTAAAATTACCACATACATCAGTGTTACAAACACATAACAGAAATATCAAGTTCTAATTTTACCTTGTCTAGCTGCCCTCTGAATGGTTCTGTCAGTGTGAATGGTAACAACCTCAGAACTTCTCTGTCTACTTGACGTCTCATACTACCATATGTCATACCTGAAATATGAAAACTTCCATTCAAAATTATTTGGATAATAATTTCAGTTAGTTTAACAAATTGTTTGGTTATCTGTTGAAGCTAAAATGATTAAATGTCTTTTAATTTTAAATGATTAAATGTCTTGTAATTTTTCATAAATTATAAAACACGCCGCGTAAACGGTCAATTTGTACACCGAAGGCGTACAATTATGAAATAATTTGACCAGTTCCGGAGTACAAGTTGACCGGTATAAATAGGACGGAAACATCAGGACTATCGCAATCAAAGTAAGACAATTTCTTCTATTTTAGTTTTATACAAAATCTGGAAATGTCATATGATGGGCTATAAATCTGCGGCTTCTAAGACACCGAGACTTCATAAAAAAAGTCATAAGATTATGTAATTATCATTTTTGGCGTATACAACATTTTAATTTTAAAATCTAGACCGAGCTAAAATTGTCTGAGGAAAGCTTTTTTAACAGTCCCAAAAACAGCTTAGCAACGAAATACCAAGATTTATGAATACTCTTTCAATTCAAGGCATCAAATTTGAAAGGGTTGCCCTCAATTATGAGGATGGGTCCAAATTTTTGCGAGCGTACCAATTGACTAGTGGTGTACAATTTAACGTATGACATTTGCAATGCTATTTGGCCTAGTTTAAATTCGGGTCATCAGTATTTTCGCTACGTTGTATTTCGTGTATGTTTAAGCTACTATTCTTACATACTATCAGTTTCATACGTCTAGATATCATAAGATTTTCTTGCTTTTTTCTGTTGCAAACTCATGGAAGTGACTGAATGGTGGTCAGTACAACCAGGTATCTAATATTAATTGGTTGTCAGTATATTTACAATGTAGTATAGATGTGTATGCACGATAAATATGGGTATCAAGCACGAGAAATTAGAATTCTTTAACTTTACGCTTAGATTTTATAGGTGTGCTATTTGACAGTGGAGCGTCCAATTTGACTCATATAAATCCAGCCACAATAACTGACGTGTCTCACTCTTCGACATTCTTTCTCATTTACACTGCCTTAAAGTGGGGTTTTCATTGTATTGGCCACCTTTGACTACTCCTAACTGACTGCGTTACACTATAGTAACAAGAACAAACTACAACTACAGCATTTAGTATGTAGTACTTCGAAATTAACGATTTTTATTTAAGTGTTTTCACAATTAGATTTTCTTTATTCAGTTCGTACCTTTCAAGATTATTTCTGCTATATAGAGATGAAACAATCTGTATAGGTTTGGCGAAACCTAAAGACACACCCACAAGCAGAACTTGGTTTTGCCACGTTTGAACGAGCGACAATGGTTAGATGTAGTCTTCTAGCTACCCATACCCCCCCCCTCCCCCCCAGGGGGAATTTTCTACACTATGATTTTCTA
Organism: Rugalucina vietnamica; assembly: GCA_964017185.1. Taxonomy (NCBI): domain Eukaryota; kingdom Metazoa; phylum Mollusca; class Bivalvia; order Lucinida; family Lucinidae; genus Rugalucina; species Rugalucina vietnamica. The sequence continues at coordinate 47,544,601 of OZ024875.1, forward strand.
AAAGTACATTGAAAAAGCTATCATACCCTATTTTCTGCCATCTGGAAGTGGAAGCGTTTGCGTTTTATGCTATGTTTAATTATATTAACCTAAATATTCAATTTTTGCGTTTTAATAATGGGGGTACACATAGAAAACTGAAGATATCTCAGTTGTTTCTTATCTTAGTCCATTGAACTTGGTCTCAGTTTAATGCTTATACATAGCCCTTTTATCCAATAATAAGTAATGGAAAATATCTAATATGCTTATTCATGAATTTTCATTAAAACACTAAAATGAAAAACGAAACATTTAAAAATTAATTAACCCCGTAAAAACTAATTTCAGGCCTAAACTATCATTATGGCTCATTGTTATTGTACCAGTAATACTATTTGACAAATTTGTTGACGCCATGGACCTTAATGAAAATTTTCTCATTTGCATTTTCATGAATATTAATGAAAATGACAATTTACTCTATTGCCATTTAAGGGTTTATGTGGGTTGTAGGATGTACCTTGCAACCTTAGACCAAAAGCTCATGGGTGCCGATTCGGCCAGAGGATCACTTTAATGTCCATTTGAGTGATCACCCCCACCCTAATAAGCAGAGTTATTAATGTGGTACACCTCTATTACCACATGTATCTTGGCTACTGATAGACATAGAGAGCTGAAATAGGTATCAAATGATTGCTTTGGCAATGTTTTATAATCATGTAATAAGATATATAAACAACTGGCTATCTTAATGCTCAAATATTAAAAAGAAGTTCATATATTAGAAAAGAAACAGATAAAGGAAGGGGGTATACCAAACAAAATTGCTAATATCTCAGTGACCAAAAACTCTAAGATAGAGCTGAAATGTGTATCAAATGATTGTTGTGATAATGTTCTAAAATTATGTGATAAGATACAGAAAGAATCTGACTTTCTTGATGTTCAAATATTGATAAAAACTTTCAATAGAAGAGAAAAATCACAGAACATTGGAGGGGGTATACCTACAGATATGTTTATATCTCGGCAACCAAAAGCCATAGAGAGCTGAAACTTATAACAAATGATTCCTATGATAACATTCTAAAACCCTGATATAAGATACATTTACAATCAGACTTTTCTGCTGTTTGACTTTTGATGAAATCAATAAATATAGTAGAAAAATCACAGAAATTGGAGGGGGTATACCTATGGAAATGTTTATATCTCAGCAACCAAAAGCCATAGAGAGCAGAAATTGGTGTCAAATGATTGCGTTGACAATATTCTATAACCTTATACTAAGATATATAAACAAGATGACTTTTTTGTTGCTCGAATATTTAAGAAAACTTAAGATATAAGAGAATAATCACTGTCGAAGGAAGGGGGTATACCAATAAAATTGCTAATATCTCAGTGACCAATAGCTCTAAAGAGTTGAAATTGGTATCAAATGATTGGTATGATAATGTTCTATAATTGTTTGATTAGACATACAAATAATCTAACTTTCTTGTTGTTCGAATATTGATGAGAACTTTAAATATTAGATAAAAATCAAAAGAAAAATGGAGGGGGTATACCAATATAAACGTTTATATCTCAGCAACCAAATGTCCTAGAGTGCTGAAATGGGTATCAAATGATTTCCTTGACAATATTCTATAACCATGTAATAAGATATATAAACAAGCTTACTTTCTTGTTGCTCAAATATTTAAGAAAACATAAGATATAGCAGAAAAATCATAGCCAAAGGAAGGAGTAATGCCAATAAAATTGCTAACATCTCAGTGACCAATAGCTTTAGAGAGCTGAAATTGGTATCAAATGATTGGTATGATAATGTGTTTTAGTCATATGATAAGACTTATAAATAATCCAACTTTTTTGTAGTTCAAATATTGATGAGAACTTTTAATATTAGATAAAACTCAAAGAAAAACGGAGGGGGTATACCAATGTAAACGTTTATATCTCGGCAACCCAATGTCCTAGAGAGCTAAAATTGGTATCAAATGATTGCTATGACAATATTCTACAATCATGTAATAAAATATATAAACAAGCTTACTTTCTTGTTGCTCAAATAGTTAAGAAAACATAAGTTATAGCAGAAAAATCACTGCCAAAGGAAGGAGAGGTATACCACTAAAATTGCTAATATCTCGGTGACCAAGAGCTCTAGAGAGCTGCAATTGGTATCAAATCATTGCTAGGAGTATGTTCTGTAACCATGTGGTAAGACACACAAACATTCGGACTTTCTTGTTTTTCGAATATTGATAAAACTTTAAATTTAAGGGAAAAATCACAGAAAAATGGAGGGGGTATACCAATCAAAAGGTTAATAACTCAGCAACCAAAAGCTCTAGAGAGCTAAAATTGGTATCAAATGATTGCTATGATAATGTTTTATAATCATATAATATGAATCATTAGACTTTCTTTTTGTTCGAATATTGACAAGAACTTTAAAAATTAGATAAAAAACACAGAAAAAAGAGGAGGTATACCAACGGAAACGTTTATAACTCAGCTACCAAAAATCCCAGAGAGCTGAAATTGGTATCAAATGATTGATATGGCAATAATTTATAATTAGTCAACTTTTTCCTATATCTTATTATATATCTTGTGGCCAAAATTTAAGAAAACTTTAGATATAAGAGAAAAACATAGACAAATGAAGGGAATATAATACCAATAGAATTGACAGTATCTCAGCAACCAAAAGCTCTAGAGAACTGAAATTGGTATCAATTGATTGATAGGATCATATTCTATACACAAAAGATATGAAAATAACAGAAATAATCAGATACAAGTCATTCTGTAGGTATACCAGCTCATTTTTTTATTATTTCTCTGCGATTTCTAGCTTTCATTAATATTCATGAAAAAAAATAGATGCGCCTTATATCCTTAAATACATGTATTATATGAATAAGGGTGATAGAACATGGCCATAGCATTCATTTGATTCCACATTAGTGTTCCATGTTTATCAACAGCCCAGGTACAAATGATACTATATGTATACACCCTATTTTTCCAGGATTTTTTCTTTATAATTAATATTCATGAATATACAAATGAGATAATTTTCTCATAGGCTCATGACAACAATAAATTTATGAAATATGTCTAAATGGTGCAATATAAATGGGGGGGGGGAGGGTTTGCCCTACTGGCCATTAGCCTAATGATCGATGATCAAGACCGCTGTCGTCAGCCACCAAGGAAATTCGCCTGTCAACGTGTCAATATCTTATTCGGGCAAAAAGAACATTGAAAAGATCAAACTAATTAAAAGGTACAAGTAGGCAAAGATCAGGAAAAGGCGCAATCAGAAAGAGATTCCCACTCCAAAAACCAAGGTGGGAAAAAACTAAAAGAGCAATCAGGTACTCATACCATGAAAACATATAGTAAGCCGGATGAGCAGCTAATTTCCCAATAGGTGGCCACTCAGTTACCCAAACTTAACTAAAATATGAAACACACATAAGGTGCAAACAGCACAAAAACTTTTAAACACCAATACATAAAACAATAAAAAACCCAGAAATGTATCGCCTTGGAACAATCAGTAATATAAAATTACTGGCGGGCTTAAACCGGTTTTACATGGCCATAACCTCACCCTCAGTTTCTGCAGTGGTTCACAACATTTAGTAAATTGTTCGGTCCTCGTGGTGAATCTCTAACTAGTCAATGAATCAACAGGGTCAAACAAATACAGCATGTAATTGCCTTATTTATTTAAAACCAAAATCTTCTCAGCGAGGCCCAAGTAGACAACTTGAAATAAAACAATGAAGTGGTTTAAATGATATACTATTTATGTCATCAAACTTCTGTAGTTCGGTTTTTATTTCCAGATGACGTTTAAGGGGAAACGACATAAACGGATGTTTTTGACAACCAGTGTTAGATTAAAAACATCCCATCAAAGAATCTGATTTATTATTCCTGCATAAATTCGAATGGCATCGGGACTTAACAAATCGTTAAAAATAAAGGAGTAAAGTGTTTAAGAGCCGTTTTACCCTCAGATTGTGGTAAAATGATTTTTAGAATTTTGAATAGAATAAAATATATTCCCAGATGCATCTATCTACATAATAACTTCTTTTAAAATCAAGTACAATTGTTATACGTTCGACCATTAGACGTTGTAGTAGCGCAAAGAAGAACCATAGAAATAGCATTCTTTGCATTTGTGGGGGTCTATTTCTATCATAAAACCCTATTTTCACATACCAGCCGACACAACAACCAATTATTTCATACTGTGAGCAAATGATTAAGTATAATCCAGACATTGCATGCAAAGCGAAAAAAACCATTCCAATATAGTAAAAGCAAAGACCTAAATTTGTAAACTATTTTTATTTATGTTATTTCTCTGTTTTCCTGTGGATTGCCATTGAAATCAGTGTACTGGAAGATTGAAAGAAGCCGCAGGCTAACCTACACTCTTGTTACTCAGTATTTCGTTCTCTCAAAGTTCTGACGTCTAATTAAAAATATCTCAAGGTGTCGAGAGTTACTCATCAAATGAGCAAAAATGCGGTTTGGGCATTTTGACCAGATCAGGTTGTACACTCACAGAAGATGGCTATATATTGAGTACTTCTAATATAGAAAGAAAACTAATTGGGCTACATGTCTGACACTATAGAAAGTGAAGTAATTGGACTTTCTTGTATCGAAAAAAGATATGCTGATCAGCTACGCTGAAAAAGGTTTTCTAACGAGACAGCTCATATTCCTTATCGCAATTGTATTTATTGGGCTCTTGCCCCCCACCAATAGTGTGGTACCAGCTGCACTTGCCAATCCGAACCTGGGAGGAACATATCAGCTATAATATTTTTCCATATGTCAAATTTTACACCAAGCTGTCAAATGGTACACAAATAAGTAAAAGATAAATTCCTGCAAGGTAAGCATCTTTTCCCTTGTTTTTTCTCACCAAATTTCTTGCCTGATAAAATATGACACCTCCAGATATAAACACTAGAATTTGTTTTCTATGTGAAAACTGATGTCTCCCCCCTTTCTAAGTGCATGTCCAAAATATGCAAGCAAGAGTTATAGTTCTTGTGCATCACATATCCTGTCATTCTGTTTTATAAGTGTACCAAGTTTCATTGAAATATCTCTTACGGTTTTCAAGTTATAGAGGGGGCATGAAAGTGTTTGGAAAATAATCAAAGGGTAATAACTCCAAAGATATGAAAGCAAGAGTAATGATTCTTGTGCATCATGCTTTATAAGTGTACCATGTTTCATTGAAAAATCTCTAATGGTTTTTGAGTTATAGAGCAGACAAGAAATTGAATGAAAAATAATCAAAGGGAAATAACTCCAAAGATATGCAAGCAAGAGTTATGGTTCTTTAGCATTACACATCATCTCATCGTGCTTTATAAGTGTACCAAGTTTCATTGAAATATTTCTTATGGTTTTCAAATTATAGAGTGGACATGAAATTGTATGGAAAAATAATCAAAGGGAAATAACTCCAAAGATATGAAAGCAAGAGTTATAATTCTTGTGCATGACACATCGTCTCATCATGCTTTATAAGTGTACCAAGTTTCATTGAAATTTCTCTTACGGTTTTCAAGTTATAGGGTGGACACGAAATTGTATGGAAAATAATCAAAGGGAAATTACCCCAAAGATATGCAAGCAAGAGTTATGGTTCTTTAGCATGACACGTAATCTCATCGTGCTTTATAAGTGTACCAAGTTTCATTGAAATAACTCTTACGATTTTCGAGTTATAAAGCGGACACGAAATTGTATGGAAAATAATCAAAGGGAAATAACTCATAAAATACTCAAGCCAGAGTAATGGTTCTTGTGCATGACACATCGTCTGATCATGCTCAATAAGTGTACCAAGTTTTATTGAAAAATCTTAAACGGTTTTCAAGTTATACAGCGGACATGAAATTGTATCGAAAATAATCAAAGGGAAATAACTCCAAAAATACTCAAGCCAGAGTTATGGTTCTTGTGCATGACACATCGTCTCATCGTGGTCTACAGGTGTACCAAGTTTCATTGAAAAATCCTTAACGGTTTTCAACTTATACAGCGGACACGAAATTGTATCGAAAATAATCAAAGGGAAATAACTCCAAAAATACTCAAGCTAGAGTTATGGTTCTTGTGCATGACACATCGTCTTGTCGTGGTCTACAAGTGTACTAAGTTTCATTGAAAAATCTTTAACGGTTTTCAAGTTATACAGCGGACACGAAATTGTATCGAAAATAATCAAAGGGAAATAACTCCAAAAATACTCAAGCTAGAGTTATGGTTCTTGTGCATGACACATCGTCTCATCGTGGTTTACAAGTGTACCAAGTTTCATTGAAAAATCTTTAACGGTTTTCAAGTTATAGAGCGGACACGATTTGTGACGGACAGACAGACGGACGGACGGACGGACGGACAGACGGACGGACAGACGCACGGGGAAAAACAATATGTCTCCCGACCCTGTCGGGGGGAGACATAATAAAGAGACATGCAGAGTCTCAAAGGGAAGTACAAATGAACGTTTCTCTTAAATGTTCGTGTCATTTTTCTTTTCTTTTTTTATTTGAATTGTAACATACATTTAATAATCAAGAAAATTCAACTGTATTTCAGTTCTGGAGTTTGATATGTTTCATGAAAAACGCTTAAACATTTCAAACACATTTTTCTATTAGTTAAATTGGGCTCCGCTGGTCAATTAGTACGCTTTGGAAATACGGCCCCTCCGCAGATTACACAAACGCATGATTTCCAAAACTGCATGATTAATACTTATTTCCCTATATTATTGGCATCCCTGGCATATAAAAACCTAGCCAGACTGTTTAGATTGGAATGCCAGGTTGCATTTCATCTCGATGCAACATTTTTCACATACATGTAGGTATTTTCCACGCCGAAAATGATTTTGGCAAAATGCATAAGCTTTTGGATTTTGTGCGTGTATGATCTTTATTCAAATACCCATCATATGACATTCTCGGATTTTTAAACAAAAGTAAAATAACAAAATAAACTTACGTTAGTTTAACTCTCTCTCCTTTTTTGCGGTTTGTTTACCAGGTCAACTTTCACTCCGGAAATGGTCAAATTATATATACGATTCACTCCGACGGTGTAAAAATTGACCATTTAGTGGGTGTGTAAAATTAAATGACTTATGACTGTCAATATCACGTTTGACTTTCAGGTACATTTACATGTATTTACAATTTTTACTATTCTGCTGATTCAAGATTTGCAGTTGCCCGTATTCTGTAAATGTTGGAAAAAGAAATGTACATTAGGCACCGGTAATCTTTCCCAATGAACCTTGCCTAGTAACTGTGTAATAGAGTAACCAACTATTTATCATGGATGCACAGTTCCCAGTATCAACACAAATATACAAGCAAATTAACTCCATAATACAAATGTTTTACCTATAAGATATTCCATCATTAATCCAGGTACCTCAGAACTGGTTATATCATTGCACAAGACTTGGAATAACTGAAAGACACAAAGTTTTAGTTATTCAAACACATATCTTTCTCTTCATACTAAGACTGGGCTATTTTAGAAATCATCATGGCTGATCACTCTGTGGCCAGCCTACAATATCAACCAGAGGACCAATGGTCCTGTAAACGCTCACCTGAGATCTGCTGTATATACGAATGTTATAGAAACTAGAAATTGGCTGCAAGCAAGGCTTTCAGTATACCCCCCGCAAAATTATCTGAAGCTGGCCAATAACTTCCTAAGTCAGAAAATTTGTCAAAGATATCTTTTCAGCATTATAATCCTTCATGTACATACCCAGTATGCCAGTCACATCTATAAGATATTAAAAGAATATATTGAAAGCTTGAGGTTGATTTCACTGTATGCACTATGATCATTGTTTATCATGAGAAATGTTAAAAATTGGCTAAGTTAAATAAAAGCTGTAAATTTGTCAAAAATTAAATTTTCAGTATGAAAATTATTCACGCACATCTAAAATATATCTGGAACAAATCTACAAAGAATTTAAAAGAAACACTGAAAGCCCTAGGAGGAGTTGATTTCACAAAGTATGCACTACCAACCATTATTATATAACTATAAATAGACAGTATTTCAGACAATGCTTTCAGCCCATTGCATATTTTGTCATATTCTATGACCTGGGGTTTTTCCCCATTGAATATATGTTACTAAATTTAGAACTCTCTGTCATTGGAAATGTACATTGATTACTGTCAAGCAGTAATGCTGATGAAGTACAAATGATGTTTATTACTGTTTAGTTTATTTGAATTTAGACTTAATGTCCCAATGAACATTTTTCAGTCATGCTGGGACTATATGTAAACGGTATGTATACACTAATAAACAGTTATTTTAAAATTATTTTTATCATGTTTGTATAAAAAGAATGTTATATAATAAAACAATTGTTGACTATTGAGTCATTGAATATGATGTGATATCCAACAGAGACTACCAATATTGACCTCGGCTTCGCCTCGGTCAATATTGGTAGTCTCTGTTGGATATCACATCATATTCAATGACTCAATAGTCAATAATTGTATATTATTGTATATAAGCAATGGTCAAGAAATGGCTATGTTGAAAAATGATGTAAATTTGTCAAATATCACTTTTTCAGTATTATAATTATTCATGCACATCTTCAATATGTGTGGAACATGTCTGCAAAGTACTGAAAAGAAATACTGAAAGCCCTAGGAGGAGTTGATTTCACAAACCATTATTGTCTATAAGCAATGGTCAAAAAATGGCTATGTTAAAAAATGCTGTAAATTTGTCAAAAAAAAAATTTTCAGTATTATAAATATAAGCAATGGTCAAAAAATGGCTATGTTGAAAAATGCTGTAAATTTGTCAAAAATTATTTTTTCAGTATTATAATTCTTCATGCACATCTTCAATATGTGAGGAACATGTCTGCAAAGTATTGAAAAGAAATACTGAAAGCCGTAGGAGGAGTTGATTTCACAAAATATGCACTACCAACCATTATTGTATAAGCAATGGTCAAAAAATGGCTATGTTAAAAAAATGCTGTAAATTTGTCAAAAATTATTTTTTCAGCATCATAATTCTTCATGCACATCTTCAATATGTGTGAAACATGTCTGCAAAGTATTGAAAAGAAATACTGAAAGCCCTAGGAGGAGTTGATTTCACAAACTATGAACAACCAACCATTATTGTATATAAGCAATGGTCAAAAAATGGCTAAGTTAAAAAATGCTGTAAATTTGTCAAAAATTATTTTTTCAGCATTATAATTCTTCATGCACATCTTCAATATGTGTGGAACATGTCTGCAAAGTATTGAAAAGAAATACTGAAAGCCCTAGGAGGAGTTGGTTTCACAAACTATGAAGTACCAACCACTATTGAATATGGCAATTATCGAAAATTGGCTAAGTTCAAAATGCTGTAAATTTGTCAAAAATCATTTTTTCAGCATAATACTTCTTCATGCATATCTTCAATATATCTGGCACATATCTGCAAAGTATCAAAAGAGAATATTAAAAGCTGTAGGAGGAGTTGATTTCACAAAGTATGCACTATTAGCACTATGGCAAACATTCTATGTATAGGTTTAAAAAGTCCCATAACTCTTGCAAAACTGATCCTTTGGCCCCTAAATTCATATCACAAATGTCTTGTCTAATGGTGCAGGTGTGTTGAAAATTTGAAGAACATCAGGCAAAAACTACCTAAGTTATTCAGCAAAGATGTCAAAATGTTGACGGAATGACGGAATTACGGAATTACGGAATCACGGACAGGCTGAAAACAGTATACCCCCCTAAAACTTCGTTTTGCGGGGGGTATAAATAGTCCCAGTATAGGGGCAGGTGAAGCCATTGGGCCATTATTTTTTCAGAATAATCAATAAACTGTCCATACAATTTTTTCCTTTCAAATGACATTTTAATTATATAATAGTTTACCCATTCAAATACATAGACAACCCATGTTGACCTTGCCTTAAAATAGGTCAAGGTCATCACAGGGTCATGATTTATACATACATTGTAGTACTTGAGTCATCGATGCTTCATGCCAAGTTTCTTGGAAATCGGTCCACCGGTTCCGAAGAAGAAGATTTTTGAAGGGTTTATACCATATATGGGCATGGCAGCCATCTTGGTCATGTGACCTTGATTATTTATATATACATTTATTCCCCCATTCTATAGATGCTTCACATGAAATTTGGCTTTGATTGGCCAAGCGGTTTCAGAGGAGAAGATGTTTGAATATTATGGTAATATACATGTATAATGCCCTGGGGCTGGGGCAAGTGAGCCCCTGGGGTCCAATTTTTTTTTCAGAATCATTAATATTCAGTCCTACTGCCCATTTCCTGCAAGACTTCCACTTTAAATGACATTTTAAACGTTTTCCCCATTCAAATGCATTGGCGACCTATGTTGACCTTGCTGTAAAATAGGTCAAGGTCATCCAAAGGTCATAATTTATAAACACATTGTAGTACTTCAGTCCCCGATGCTTCATGCCAAGTTTTGTTGAAATCGGTCCATTGGTTCAGGAGAAGAAGAATTTTAAAGGGTTTTTACCATATATGGGCATGGCGGCCATCTTGGTCAAGTGACCTTGATTATTTATAAACACATTGATTCCCCCTTCCCATAGATGCTTCCTATAAAATTTGGCTTTGATTGGCCAAGTGGTTTCAGAGAAGAAGATCTTTGAATATTTTTGTAAAATACATGTATATTGCCCCGGGGTGGGGGCAGACCAACCCCTGGGGTCCAATTTTTTTTTCAGAATTACCTACCTTCAGTCCATTTGCCCATTTCCTGCAAGATTTGCCTTTCAAATGACATTTTAACAATTTTCCCCATTCAAATGCATGGGCAACCTATGTTGACCTTGCCGTAAAATAGGTCAAGGTCATCCAAAGGTCATAATTTATAATCACATTGTAGTACTCTAGTCCCCGATGCTTCATGCCAAGTTTCGTTGAAATCAGTCCAGTGGTTCCGGAGAAGAAGAATTTTGAAGGGTTTTTACCATATATAGGCATGGCGGCCATCTTGGTCATGTGACCTGGATTATTTATAAATACATTGGTTCCCCCTTCCTATAGATGCTTCATATAAAATTTGGCTATGATTGGCCAAGCGGTTTCAGAGAAGAAGATCTTTGAAAATGGTGGACGGACGGACGTACGACGAACGGACGGACGACCGACGATGGACGGACGCCGGATCATGGCCATCCTATAAGCTCACCTTGTGAGCCTAACGGCTCAGGTGAGCTAATAACATGTTCATGATACATGCTAAAATAAGAAATATACTGGCATTCTTCAGCGAGAAATACAAGTAAGTTAAAATCTATAAGGTACGGCAGTTGCAGGCAAGCAGTTGTCTGGTTTGTTGGTATCTGTCCCTTTTGAAAGAAATTGCTATAGTATACATGCAAAATGAACCCTGATAGAAAGTTATTGACCTGTGTCAGGTATCCAGAAAGAAGTTTTTAACTTTTTGGGCAGATTAAAACTGCAGTATGACACACTGTAGTAGAGCAGCTCTGGTGGTAACCACATAGCTGTCTGTGAATATAATCTACCCCTACCCCCATGGATAAATGTCACTCATATATTGTGAGCCTAAACAAAGTATTTACATGTACCTTACTGGGTAAAATGTATAATTCATCAGGAAAACACGTACATGAAATGTATACCCCCTTCAACCCCACTGGGGTATGCAGGGGTATACCTATTTTTCTTATTTTTGCTCCAAAACATAGATTGTGGGTACTGGTTAGAACCGCCTTGGCGAGGCAGTTCTAACGTGTACCCACAACCTATACTTTTGAGCAAAAATAATGAAAATATCACATATTTTCTACTGAAAAAGTAGAAAAGTTTGAATTTTTACAACTTAAGAAAAATCTATTTATTACATGGGCATGTTTTCATAATGTTCTAGTAGGTCTATGTATGACACTGGGTGGTAAAGCAGTTCTTGTAGTAGACACAAACCAGTCTGTGAATATCTACCCCACGCCCACACCTTTGGAAAAATTATGTCATGCACCTAGACAAAAAGTGACTTACCTTTTTGAGTAAACTATAATCTCTTGTTCTAAGTATAACATAGTGTAGTAGAGCTGTTCTGGTGGTAGACACATAACAGTCTGTGAATATCTGTATCAGGTTATCCATACTAATACTAGCCCTCCATACTGTGCCTGTCGACCTGTCCAGCAAACTACCCCCTACAAATCACATATAAATGTTAAGATTCAAGGCCCTTCAAAACATTGAAGACACAGAACATCCAACTCCATACTGTAATTCCTACTGAATCTAATATGAAACGTAAATGTAACATGCATCAGTCCCTAATTCTAACAAATTACACTTCTCCATAAATCCAAAAATTCAAGCTGCTGACCATTATTGGTGGTTGTACAGAGTACATGTAGTTTGTGTTGAATCTGGACTGAAAGGCTTGAGATTGATCAAGATCTTTTCTGTAAAGTAACTCTGCAAACACTTTAATGATATAGATTCTATTAGGCGAACTTTCATAAAAAGATGCTTGCATTTTCATCTATGAGAATCAAATGCTCAACCGTATAACAAATTAAGAATTTAAAAAAAATATATGGCTAACCTGATATTTCCTTTGCAAACCCTGATACAAAAATAAACTGCTCTCCCTCCAGACTCAAGACTGGGCACACATCTTTATCTCTCCATACTGTTTGTGTTGATTCATCAGACTGGGTCCGGCTTTTATCCAAGACTGGTACTGCTGTATCAGAATGGAGTTGGGTTTTACCTTCTTCAGCCCTGTCTCCGGATATGCACCCTGTGTAAGTCCTATCTAGCAATAAAAAATGAAGACTGCTTATTAAGAAAGTCCTACAAAAAGGTATTTTAACTTTCTGCCCCAAAACAATGACATCACTTTTAAATATAGTTATCAACAAAGTATGTTAGTTTGGGTAACTCATCTTACGATGTGGCAGATGTGTCTATTGCAAAGCAGTATAGCCTCGTACTGGTCATTCTTGAATGTTTGCAATATAGTCTTCATAAAATAGAGAATAACTGCCTTGGTAGAACTGCTTTGATGAGGCTTGAGTAGCCGAAACCGCGGTATGACCCACCCCTTTCTCATTAATGAATTAATATGTTCACTGCTCTTAAAGGATCTCAGTTTTAATTTTCATTTGTAAATCAACAAGATTAAGAGCGATTATAGCAGTTCCTCAAGTGAAAGAATATTTAGAATTATAATCTCTATGAAGGAGTTGTGCATCTTCAAGTGCAGTACTTACTGTGCAGGAGTATATGATGACAAGGATCAAACTCTATCCCTACATTCAACAAGTGAACAAAATGTCCTGGTAGTGTCACCATGATTAAATCACCTGAAAAAGTAAATGAAGACAGTAGCTGCATGAGAAACTTCACTGTAATGGACTTTCCCATCATTATCAATTGGGAGAGCACACTGTCATTTTAGGTGCACGAAGAGTGATTTTGAATTTTTATTCCATTTTTCAATGAAATTCTTCAAACAAAACAGAATAGCCCCAGATGGGATGTCACGTTCTGCGATGTCACATCTGGGGCTATACTGTTTGCCTATGTCCATAAAAAGGATGCCAGGCCTAAATGAGTTAAGAATAGCATTTTACCAAAGCATTTCTTTCTCATGGTGATCACAGTATAGATAAGGTACAGAAGCTAACACAATAAAGAGTCTTACACAAAAGTGAAGTACAGCTCATCAGGAAAAACATGTCCATGAAAAGTATACCCCCTTGAGCCCTAATTCTATATAGTGAAACTGGGTTTTACTAATTTTCTTATGTTTGACACAAAACATATATTGTGGGTACTCGTCAGAACCACTGCATGAGAGGTGGTTCTAACATGTTCCCATGATCTAAGTTTTGGGCAAAATTTCCAATTTTTACAACGTAGGAAAAATCTGTGAATTACATGCATGGACATGTTTTGGTAATGAGCTTTTTTCACATGAGTGAGAATAAGTTCCAGGTGTTTGCTACATTGCATTATTTTTGAAAACATACAATTGGAATAAAAACTTTATTTGATCAGTATACAATATGGAGTCTTACCTAGCCATGAGAAGTTGAGGACAGCTTTCTTCACAACATTAGCAGGCACACTGGAAACACAGCCATGCAATGTGGTAGCTGAAAATGTTAATTTACTCCACACTTAATACAATAAACTTCATCAAAACATTATTCATTTTTATTTTTCTGTAATTCAAAATTAGATCAAGTGAAAACAACTGTGGCCATTTCTGATCAACTCTATTTCTCGGTATGTCCTGAAGATAGTTTTAAAATTAGTATCACATTTGTAGGAATATCTTCTAGAATCAGCAAAAGAGTTCTGAGCTTCTCAGAAATAGCCTTATTACCAAATCTCTATGACAAAATAACCAGGAATTCAACCGGTGACTGCTTGAATTGCAGCAAGAAGAGCTATCCGCTACTCTAAGCAGACAGGCTGGATTCGGTTGTTTAGGAGATTCTCAATGGGGTACCTCTTAAATCAGTAAAATTTTGTCCCAAAACCCATTTGTTTGTTTGTATTGAGGCTTAACGTCCCAATCAACAATTTTTTCAGTCATGTCGGGATGGAGCCAGTGCTTCCTGGGTTTAACCAAAACCCATATTCAGTAAAATGTTTGCTCCAAAATCAGTAATCATTAAAATTTACGATGCATTATTCCCTAATCAGTAAAATTATTATTCAAAATTTGCTAATCATTATATTTTATGGACAAAAATAGCTAATCGATAAATACCATTGCCATCCTCATTTATGTCAACTGAGTTATTGGGTTAGTCCTCATAATTTTGACATGCACATGTACATGTACGAGAGTTGGGATTTAAGATCATAGACTTTTGCCACTGATTTTATATTACGGCATTTTTCCAATATTTGATGCAATATTATAAAGAAGCAAAGTCTCCTTGTTTCGTGTTTAAAACATTTTAAACCAGAGGCCTATCGGCCACGTAGCTCACCTGAGTAATGCAGAAATGCTGCGTTTGTAAATATTTGCAAAACTCAACATAAAAAATGTCAAAGGTGTCCTAGATCTTGACCTCTATCCCCGCCCCGGGGCATGGCCCCAGGGGTCCAAATGCATGCACTGAATCCAAGAGGTTAATGTCATAAGCATGCATGTAAAGTTTCAGCTTCATCCTCCTTACAGCCTTTGAGAAGATTTTTTAAATATTTTTTCATAAATTCACCCTTACGTTGCTATAGCAGCCAAAATAATTATGCAATTATGACAAAAATTGCCAAAATTGTGGAGGACTAGTCAACGAACTTTTATGTAAAAACAAAATTTCAATATCCTCAATGAAACGGCAGAAATTGCAAATTTCCACTTTTTGCCTTATAAGTCAATGGAACCTTCAAGTTACCATAGCAACCAAAGTAGTTGGACAAAGACAATAAAAAACATAATCTTTGTACAGGCTAATGTCATAAGCATGTATGCTAAATTTCAGCTTCATCCCCCATACGGCTTCTGAGAAGAAGATTTTTGAATATTTTTTTCGAAAATTTACCCTTTATGTTGCTATAGCAACCAAACGAATAAAGTGATTTTTACAAAAGTTGCCTTAAACATGAAGGATTACTCAATAAACATTTATGTAAAAACCAAATTCAAATATCCCCAGCCTGACAACGGAAAATGCCAATTTCCACTTTTCTCCATTCTTCAAGTTGCCATAGCAACCAGAGATCTTATCCGATCGAAATAAAAAACACAAATATTCGTTCCCCCCTCCCCCCCCCCCCCCCCTTGTAGATGCTATATGTGAAATATGAAAAGATTCGGCCTGGCAGCTTCAGAGGAGAAGTCGTTTGAAAATGTTGACGACGACGGACGGACAACGGATGCTCCCTATCAGGCTAGCAAAGTTATGCACTGTCATTAGCAATAAAAAATGATTTGGAACATTGGCATTAGCATTGGCATTAACTAGTTTATAAAACCAATGCATTGGCATTAGCATTATTTGACAAAATAATGCATTGGCATTAGCATTAATTTTCAGGTTATTTTGCTGGGTAGGTGCTGGAATATCTACTTCCAAATGTCTATTTCCGAAATATCTATTCCCGTAAAATGTCTACTGAGGTAAATGTCTATTCCCATAATGTCTACTATACATGCTATATAAAAGTTTAAATTTGAATTTTTGGTTATTTTAACAGTTTTAACTTTAGTTTTATATTTTCATTCAATATTGCCCATTCACGGCATTGTTTATTTCAGTTAACCATTATAAAATAGAATTTATTGAAACAACCATTTTATTACAGTAGACATTTTGGGAATAAACATTTTGGCACAGTAGACATTATGGGAATAGACATTTTGGGAGTAGACATTTAGGAGTAGACATTTGGGAATAGACATTCTAGCATTACCCCTGCATTACGGAATTGAACCAGTGCAATGATGGGTTTTACATGTATCTTTATTGAACATTTAATCAACTGTCATATATTTCTGATTCTGTTACTTCAAAGTTATTAACACATTCATAAAAAGATTATCAACTCAGTATAAGATCAAATTATGAATCCATCACAGTTCAACTCCAAACCTAGTTTCCGTACTGAAACACATTATAAATCTTATGTCTGTACAGAATATTATCTTAAATTCTATTATGATAATTATGAAATGGTGCTGTTCAATAACATGCCTCAATGAATGTATTCACCTGACAAAAATTTTCATAAAGGGACACAGGTGACTGCAGATTATTAATTGACATTGTTTGTAACAATGCAATAGGCAAAGGCAAACAACTTCTCAAGTAACAATATTAATTAAAGTGGCAATTTAGCTCACCTTTGGAAATAGTTTGTAAACAGGATCATAATAAATGAATTTAGGCATAGAAAAAAAGTTTTGTAGCTAATGCCCTATCTAATGCCAATGCATTAGCAAAATTTGCAAAAGTAATGCATTAGAATTAGCATTGTTCTAATGCCAAAATTAATATTAGCATTGGCATTAGCATTAGTTGAGAAATAGTTAATGCATTGCTAATGCATTGGCATTAGTTTAATGCATTGCCCAAGCCTGCTCCCTATACTACAAGCTCACCTTTGAGCCTACGGCTCAGGTGAGCTAAAAAATCCTGCGCAGTACACATTAAAATGGTCTCCATAGCAACCTAGGTTTTGCTACCCAGGGCACGTCGTATTTTGAAAAGTTCTAAAGTTATAATGCTTTAAAGAACTTAACAATAATTACCGTGTTGTAGACCAACATTTGAGCTTAATCAATTTGAGGTATTGTAGTATCATGGTGTAATATTTTTTTTAAATGTTTAAGCATTATGTGAAAGACTCAGTTAGTGATTTGAGAAAATGTATAGCAAGTTGTAGCTGAAAACATGGCTTTAGCAGACAACGTCAAAACAGGAGCAATGATACCATCATATGTTTGATTAGCAAAAATGCCCACAGAAACATTTAAAGTGATGATGATTTGGTGTATAGATGCAGAACAGATACTGCAGTGGTAATTAAATGGCATGTGAGATGTCAGATGGATGCTCTTGAATTTTACACGGTGAGAAATATACACGGCTATAATTAATCTACAATCACTATGGTCAACATTCTTATCTTAAAACAAGGATATGCATAATACACATAAAATAGAGTGTAACAGCTATTTCTGATGATTGTAGTATTTCGGCAATAATAATTAACAAATCACTGAAGGAAAGTTTGCAGATTACTAAAGGTAGGACATGTTGTTTGGTTCAAAAACAGACATTTAAATGCCGGTATTGATGACGTAATTTTGATGTGCCCCGGGTGATGGCTGGTCATTGTGTTTAATTCATTGCTGTGCTGAAACTATATTGAGTAGAAATGTGCTTAATACCTCATGTGATAGGTAAAAGAATGTATTTTCTGATGATATAATTTTGATTTCTATATAACAGAAATCTGAACTTTTGTAAAGAAAGTCTACAAACTTAAATCCCAACCCACGTATATTTGACAAATAGATGAAAAGGGAGAATAGTTTTGAAAACTTAACTTACCATGGTGGACTAGACAAATATAGTAGTTGATCTCATTGCTCTCTCCATCTGAGCTTGTGGGACTGGTCTGTTTGAAAAAATAAACATTGTCAAATGGTAGCATTTATCTTTGCCACTATGTGGAATACAGTAAACTTAGCTTGGGCCCAACTGTTGGAAATCTTAGCAGATAAATTGCTTTCCAAAATATGGATATATAAGGCTTATACTCTAACAATATTACCGGACTATGGACTACAGTAAATTGTACTGCAACATCCTAGATTTTTAAAGACACTATAGACTGTCATAACAGTGACTCTATTTACATAAGTAATGCCAGCAAAAGTTGCATATCAACTTGAACAGATCTAGAGGTGGGCTGATTTAGGCAACACAATTTTTAATACCCTACATCATTCTAAAAGTGCCCATGATTTCCTCCAAGGGTAGAAATGAATAATACTTATTTTTTTTTTCAATTTCAAGGGTAAGAATTTTTCGTTGCCGTTAACAATAAGAGCTGTCGAAGGACAGCATGCTCGACTGCTTCTGAGAAGCCTCCGTGGCGCAGTGGTTAAGCCACTTGCCTTGTAAACCAGGGGTCGCAGGTTCGATCCCCGGCTTCTCCAGTCCTTCGGATTGAGACTATAAACCGAGGTCCCGTCTCCATATGACCTTAGCTGTTGGTGGGACGTTAAACCCCAATCAATCAATCAATCAATCGACTGCTTCTGACCTTTGTCAAACATAGGGCCAAACTGGACCTGTAACCCAAAGCAATATTTTTTTTTTTTTTTTTTGATTCAGTTTTACGTCCCTTTCAAGCTTTTTCACTCATATCGAGACGAATCAATCGGTAGGTGGGGCGAAAACCGGAGCACCCGGGGAAAAACCACCTGACACACCCGCAAGCAGAACTTGGCTTGTCCCACATGTGACTCGCACCCCGAGCGAGGCGCGAACCCACAGCGGTGAAACCCAAAGCAATATGCCCATACATCTTTTTGCCTTGATGTTATACAGAACAAAATCACTGAACCATGACAGTTAACTATAACTTATAACTACTGAAGGTTTAAACGTCTCAATCATATTGTACATGAAGTATGTTAATACACCAACTGAGTGCCAAGATACAAGGCAAAATCACTGAACCGTGAAATAAGCTTACACTGACCTATAAGTACTTACTCATAATAACATAATAATAAAGACATATGAAAATATACCGAGTGTCAAGATATAAGGCAAAGTCACTGAAGCATGAAATTAGGTCACAGTGACCCAGGAATACTTTAGGGTCAAAGGTCTTGTCATACGCAAACATAATGTGAAAGAAATATGTTCATATACCAAAAGAAAACTGAGATAAAAGGCAAAATCACTGAACCATGTAATCAGGTCACAATGACCTAGGACTACTTTAGGGTCAAAGGTCTTGTCATACACAAACATAGTGAGAAAGAATTATGTTCATAAACCAATTGAGTGCAAAGATATAAGGCAAAATCACTGAACCATGAAATAAGGTCACAGTGACCTATGAATATATTGTGGTCAAAGGTCTGTTCATACTCACTCATAATCTGAAGGAAGCATGAAAATATAATAATTGAGTGTCAAGATGTAAGGCAAAATCACTGAAGCATGAAATTAGGTCACACTGACCTATAAGTACAGTATATTGGGGTCAAAGTTCTAGTCATACTAACTCATAATCTGAAAGAAGTAACGAAAATATACTAATTGAGTGTCAAGATATAAGGTAAAATCACTGAACTGTGAAATTAGGTCACAGTGACCTATAAGTATATTGGGGTCAAAGCTCTGGTCATACTCTCTCATAATCTGAAAGAAGTATGAAAATATACTAATTGAGTGTCAAGATATAAGGCAAAACCACTGAACCGTGAAATTAGGTCACAGTGACCTATAAGTTTATTGGGGTCAAAGGTCAGGTCATACTCACTCATAATCTGAAAGAAGTATGAAAATATACTAATTGAGTGTCAAGATATAAGGCAAAATCACTGAACCATGAAATTAGGTCACAGTGACCTATAAGTTTATTGGGGGTCAAAGCTCTGGTCATACTCACTCATAATCTGAAAGAAGTATGAAAATATACTAATTGAGTGTCAAGATATAAGGCAAAATCACTGAACCGTGAAATTAGGTCACAGTGACCTATACGTTTATTGGGGTCAAAGGTCAGGTCATACTCACTCATAATCTGAAAGAAGTATGAAAATATACTAACTGAGTGTCAAGATATAAGGCAAAATCACTGGACCATGGAAAGTAGGTCAACCAACAGTAACCGTCATGACACTAAGTTAGTGTCACTAAGTTAAAAGATGAATGACCAAGCATCTTCCTAAGTTGTTTCTATTTAGAAATAAAAAGAAAAAATATTTTCAGAGAGTTCTAGACCCCTAGCCCCACCCCCCTGACTCGGACCCAGAGGTCGGATGTCATGGAACCTAAAGTGTATGAAGTATGAATGCTTTATGATAAGTTGTTGTCAAGATATGGACTGTTTGTAAAAGTTACACAGTAGTATATCCATTTTTTACACTGTTCTAGTTTTTAACCTCTAGCCCCACCCCCAGGCATGGACCGAGGAATCCGATGCTATGAAATAAAACTCAACCCTACAGGGTACCTATGGTCCAAGTACGAAAGCTCTCAGATAAAAGGTTTTCAAGATATAGACTTCTAGAATACTATACCACAGAAAAGCCAGTTCTAGATTTTAACCTCTAGCCCCACCCCCTGGCATGAACCCGGGGATCCGATGCAATGGAATGAAAGCCAACCCTCCAAGGTCCAAGTTTGAACTCTCTTTGATAAGTAGTTGCCAAGATCTGGACTGCAAGAAAACTTTGACGCAGTACAGACAATTTTTTACAGTGTTCTAGATATTAACCCCCAGCCCCACCCCCGGGCATGGATCCAGGGGTTCGATAACATGTAATGAAAGGCAACCCTCAAAGGTACCTATGGTCCAAGTTTGAACCCTCTATCATAAGTAGTTGCCAAGCTGTGCACTTCTAGAAAACTTTGATGCAGTGTGACGGGAAAGGGAACGGGAAAGGGAACGCGGACAACTGAGGTGACTACAATAGCTCTTTGCACTTCGTGCAGTTGAGCTAAAAATCAGATGACAGAAAATGAGGGTCTTCTTCATTTACATGCATGTAGCAACAATATTTCAGTGATGTGGGAATGCAACCACTGCTTCCTGTGTATTCATCAGTGCCATTGGTTGTGCAAGAGTGCAACTCAATCCAGAGTCTAACACATTAACAGATCATCACACGAAGGTGACACTAACCTGATAGGATGGTGACTTTGGTGATGTTCTCTGAAGTGGTGATGTCCGTGGCAAGGGTGATGACTTAGATTTTCTCTCGGGGTGTACATGGTGTTGGTAACACACACAGAATGTTCCATTGCTCTGAGTAAGGACCAAGAGGTTGAATGCTGTGTCTGAAAATCAAACTTTTCAGGTGATGAAACTATCAAAAATTTACGGCAGCATAAAACTTCAAGGCAGCATAAATCTTTATCTCTTTTAGCCATTACCAAGTATACTTTGTTTCAAGAGCAAATGACATGTACATGTACTTTACAAATTTAAAAAAAAACAGAAAGACAAATTTTTAAATAATATAATTTTCATACAAAACATGATGTTTTGTCACTATCTTCTGCTAACCTGGTATTCCTGGGTGTAGTGGGATGTCTGTATAGTTCACTCTGAAAACAGATGAGCCACATCATGAGAAAACTAACATTTTGCATAATTATGCGAAAACAAAGGCCCCTATCAGCTTTGCAGCTAACCAGTGCCTTTGTTTTCACTACACAGATAGTACAGTTCTAAATAAAAAATTTCCAGCCTCTAGCTGTCTTCTCTGCTTTTATAGCTCAGTTTATGTCTGGCCTGTTCAAAAACCAAACCATTGGTTTTCTCATGGCATGGCTAAAATGTAGGAAACTTGTAAAAACATGCATACCTACTTTATGCATAGCTAAATATCTTCTGATATCTCACTTCTGAGCCTGTGAAGAGAGGTTATTCAATAACTAATGCAAGAATGTTGCTGAAATTATGCACTAGACATTTGTAACCACAGCACCCCCACGCCCAGTGGAGTAAACTGACTAAACTCGGGGTTTTGCTAACTATCAACGTGCCACTGGCCCGGAGGGCCAACTGTTCTCAAAATCTACTGGCCCTCTGAATTTTCAAATGGCCCTCTGAATTTTCAAATGGCCCAACTATTCTTTCCACTTCGAATTTGTTTTGGATACAGATGTCAGCGTATTGCAAGACAAATATAGCACAAACAAATTATGATATTTTGTCTAAAGAGTTGGCCATAACAGCACAAATTATTTGCACACAATACTAATGTAGCCAGTCATTGTCAAAAGCTTTCGAACACTACATTCAGTTAGTTAAACTATTAACATCACACTTGCACTTTCACTTTGAGAATAAGCAGCACCATTTCGAACAAACACCTTTTTTCTAAAAAATTCAGCTGGCCCGGAGGACCAGCTGCACCAAATTTTAACTGGCCCAAGACCAAAATTTACTGACCAGGGCCAGTGGGCCCCCTCTTAAAAAAAGCCCTGACTAAATAACCTTTTTGTTCCATCGTTAGTATGTCAGTTACTCAAAAAGAATTCGCTGTTGTAACCATCTTCATGCAAAACTGATAAAATCTGATTCCAAAAAAGATAAAAGATCGGTTCCATAAGAAAACCGGCATTTTGCCTATACAAAATCAAGGACACAGATCGGCTGAACAGCGCCTTTGTTTTCACTGCACAAATAGTGCAATCCCTCTTCTTCTTAAATCCAAAATTTCAAGCTTCTAGTCTTCTTCTGATTTGTTTGTTTGTATTGAGGCTTAACGTCCCAGTCAACAATTTTTTCAGTCCCGTCGGGACAGATAGTCTTTTTCTGAGACGCCGGTTTGTATTGGACCTGGCTGGAAACCCTGAAAACCAGTATTCACGCATTGTGGCTCAATTAATACCTACCTTCCAGAAGATTTATGAGGAAATTGAAAATTTAGAGGCACATCAAGCTGCAACATAGAAAGATAGAATTTCTAGATTCGGCAGAATTGGTAAATTGAAAAATCTGACTTAATGTCCCAGTCAACAGCGAATTAGAAACCAATTTTTTCTACTATAAAAAAGACAGTGTCTTACAATTTTTATGCATCTTTAATCATTTGAGCTGCATCGTGAGAAAACCTGATTTATGCCTATGTGAAAACAAAGGCGCAGATCAGCTTCGCAGTAACTGGGAAGCTGCACAGCACCTTTGTTTTCTCTACACGGATAGTACAATTCTTCTTCTTCTTACGTCTGAAATTTCAAACTTTTAGCCTGCTTTTGTGACTATACAGGTCGGTTTGTGTCAGACCTGGTCGGAAACCCCGAAGACCGGTTTTCTCGTGTTTCGGCTCATTTATGAAAATTGTTACCTATTCTTCAATTTAAAGGCTTTTACACACTGTTGGTGTGTAAAACATATGAAAACTCACGACAGCATCATGTTGAGCACCACTGTAGAACTGCAAACACGACAACAGAGGTTGTTTATCCTCATCGCCATGGTGACGGAGGTGAATATAGAACAACTGCTGGCTCCCAGCATCCCACTGACACCATACAAACTTCTTGGCTACATGTTCTGTTTTAGGCTGTCCCATCATGGCCTGGAAATAAAGTTTTGTAAACCAATCCATCTTCATGAGCAATTTATTTTAGCGATTTGCATGATAATGAAGAATATGTCAAAATGAATTGTCTGTCCATTTTTACATATTGCTTATAATTCTTGCATAGGCCAATACTTCAGTCAACAAAAATAAATTGCCACAAAAACACACATGGTAAAGAAAATCACGAAATCTAATAGCCATGAAAACTGATTACAGATTATGGATGTACAATAATGGTTTTCAAATGAAACTGTGAAATCCTTTTGTTTCTAGTTTACAACACATATGTTAGAAAGCTTTAAGGATAAAATCAACTCTTGAAAAATTATGTAAACTAAAGTTAACTACCATAGATTCTCTTCTCAACCCCACTGATTCTGATTTCAATCTCTTTAATGTGAACATGTCTGTTCTCAAAGAAAAGATTAGAATCTATAATACTAAAGGAGCGAATTAGGCAGGTAAAGTTGGAAACGGTACATTTGACAAGCGTGTTTTTGGTATGGAAGTGTGAATATATTGCCCTCATTGATAATTTCGTCTAAACTTCTTTTTGTTGTTTTCAAGTTTTTAATTATTTTGATATGAATGAAATTTTCTGCTCTATATTCTCCCAACATCATGTACATTTTGGCAGCAATCAAAATGCTTGGGTCATTATGATAATTTGTTATATGACTGAAGTAAATCCTGTCTCCTGATTGGTTCATTCAGTATTAATAAATCCTTATATTTCTCTGAAATGAAAACTAGATCAAACCAGTTCCTGGAGGTTAATTATTTTGACAGGTTTTCTATATTAACCTCCAAAATCTATATTACGCTCCTGAGTACCCAAAAATAGCACCAGCATGAAATCAACATGGGCTTCATGAAATTGACATGATTTGATGTATGTGTTTAAAACCTGCCAGTTAGCTATAAATAGCCTGAACTCATTTCAGTTCATGAAATCTACATGCTTTGCAGTAACACACTATTACAGGTAAACAAACTAACAAAGCACTAGATAGGTAGTTGTACTTGGTGATAATTAAGGGATAATTTTGTTTATTTTTCATAAGAACCTATGTTGTTGGTACCCATTGGAATTGCCTCATCATGGTGATTCTTAGGAGTACCCATAACATAGGTTTTATTAAGAACTAACAAACTTATCTTTCAGTTATAATCAATTGTTCCTCATTGTCTAACCTTCTTTGACATCTGATATGATTTTGTTTATTTATTTGTTAAAAAATAAACATTAAAATACTTGAAAAGTCATATAACAAAACAGTTATTGACTTCAATTTCGGTAGATATAAGGATATATCTACCCTCAAAAGTGATATTCACCTCGGCCTCCGGCCTCGGTGAATATCACTTTTTCAGGTAGATAAATAGAGGATATTTGCTTTTTTGAGGTGAATACCAAATATACATGTATTTCACCGAGTGAGTTGAAAACATCAAAATTTTCACGAGTGCGCAGCACGAGTGAAAATTTTTATGTTTTCAACACACGAGGTGAAATATATTTGGTATTCACCGAAAAAAAGCAAATTTCCTTTTTATTTTATACAATACACGGGCATTTTCCTATTTACAAGGCAGGCGGTAAAAATGCAAAAACCAAAAATTTTTCAAAACACAAATAATTTTGGTACCACATTGTTCCTTACGTTCTAACTAAGAAAATGAATACCCACACTTTATGTTTTCGTTCATAAATAACGGAGTTATAGGCGTTTGAATTTCTGAAGTGAGACACAGTTAATGACGTCAAGTAAATGGAAACGTCAGAAGTAATCCAAAATCTACAGTGACGATATAGGCTGATATCAGTCACTAGTGACTTTTGATATCAGTGAGATTTGATATCAGTGAAATTTCATATCAATGAAAATACCAATTTTATCAAGTTTTGATATACATTGGTTTTCACTGTAAAGTATAAAATAAATCCTTATATCTACCTCATTGAAGTCAATAATTGTATAATATTACGCCCATAGTGATTGGTTAAATTTATGCGCTCACGAGACGACACAAAGCGTGCGTTCGGACTTCTTACCATCGGTAAACTTGAAATGGTACAATTGGTAGACCAATACCATTCAAGGTTTTACTAATGGCACCAAAATGAGGTAGCAAATAATGCAGACAAAATACAGCAAGGGCAAATCTACCAAGGCAAAAAAAGTTGCATGATTCAATATGAAGAGCATGAAAATGTTTTATGAGTTTATCAAATAAGCACTATTTTTGTCAGACATGCAAATGTAATTAAAGAAGTAACACAATATACATATACAAAATAAAAGTGACCGAAACGAGTGAGGTTATATAGATGAATATGATAAAAATTTGTATTGCCTAAATGCGATCTTACTTTAAATTCTATATTAAATTGTTTTATAGAAATACAGACTGACCATGTAACATCAACAAATACATCTTCGGCGCCTGTGCAAGCAATATAATTCCGTGCTTGCGCAGGCTCTTTTCTAGTATAGATAAAGTGACCTTACCATCCCTTTATTGCCTAGCTGCCCCATAGGAATCTTGTATAGGCCAATGGCTGAAAAAGATTTATTATCAATAAGGCTACAAGGCTTATTCACCCATTATCCGAACAGCTGAGACCTAGATCTCATTATAGCCATGTTTCTTGTCAGCTGAAGTGCTTATTCCTTAGCTGTACGGTATCTGGATATCAAGCCTCTGGGTACTTGTAACGTGTACCCACAAATGTTTTGAGCAAAAACAAGAAAAATGTCAAATTTCCTCAATGATTTTTTTTTTTTAATTTTACATCCTCAGAACATTTTATTATATTGCATGTGTGTTTTCATAATGTAGTCTTTCCTGAAACTGAAATAAATTGGAGGAATTTTAACAGAATTACCACCTTGGAACGGCTCAATATGACCTTAATCTTGTTGAAGCACCATGAAACTCACGTCATAGATGACGGAAAGACAAGCAAAGGTTACTCTTCTATAGCTTCACCTTCACATTTTCTTCATAGATCAACAAAGCAAATTTAACGTAGCTAAAAATCGTCCTAGAGATACTTTAACAAATCTTTTTTTTCCTCAACTTACATTCTTTGTGTAACATAACCAGCATGTATGTTTCTTTCCCACTGCCTGTATCTGTGTACACAAACTGAACCTTGATGAATGTGTGACGCTCAAGGTTCAGAGAGAAAACCCTCTTCTGAGCTTGTAACTCAGCTAGGAAGGCATTGTAGGTTTCTGAAACAGTCATTGTATGGTTCACACTTGTTATCCAGAGTCAACCAATGTGACTGAGAAAACAAACACAGATGAAATCAAATAACTGTTTTGGAACAACTTGCCACTGATCATTTTGATTCATGGGAAGCTGCTTTCAAAGGGTAGTTACTCCGTGTTGTCATTTAATTTACTTCAGCTGCATTGGTTGTTCTCTGTTACATTGTCTCTGATTAACCAGTGTGACCCGGTAAAAACACATACATGTATCAACCTGGCCTACATGCAAACCCAGGCTGATCTAACCGATCATCAAATGGACTAAGTTACATATGCCATTATGTTCATATCTCAGCCACAATTTCTGGGTTATAATTTAAATGCTAGAGAGCTAAACTAGAAACATGGTGATGGGTATAATACATATATGTGTGTACATACCTTTTCCTACCCTTCTGTCAGGTGAAGTGTGTCCTGCCTCTCTCTTCACCACTGTAAATGCTGTAGGAAAACAGAAAGAACAACTACAAAAGCTTCAACATTTAAAACTTGTCAATAGCATTCAAAAGTTTTAAAAATCTATGCTACAGGTTTGTGAAACCCATATAAACTGGACGCAGAACACTGTCAGGGTCATACATGAATTCATAAAGCTGTAGTGCTAGGGTTGAACATCCAAGCAAGAGCTGAGATCATATCGAGATGGGGACTCTGTTTTATAAGTCTTACCCAAATAAATGTATTTTAAAATGTGGTTTACAAGGTGAGTGGCTTTACCAATAGGCTGCTCAATAATTGCCCATAATTGTAGAAATGCACTGTTTTTACAGAATATCATACGAACTGTGACGCGTCTTAAGGGTTTATGACACGGTCTGACACAAATCAGCCTGTGCAGTCACAGAATAAGGCTAGAAGCTTGAAAGTTTGGATTTAAGAAGAGGGATTGTACTATCCGTGTAGCGAAAACAAAGGCGCTGAACAGCTTCGCAGTTACTGCGAAGCTGATCTGTGCCTTTGTTTTCGCATAGGCAAAAATCTGGTTTTTCCCTCGTAACAAAGCTCATACAATCTTACCCATAAGTGTCCTCTCTTGGTTGACAGAACATGAAACAACATGGACACGCTGACTGTATACATAGATCACCTGCAAATTAATGGCAATTTTTGAAACAGCAAATATTTGAGACAGGCAAAACTCAGCAAATTACATGACCCCACCAAACTAATTATTAACTTAGAATTACTACATGTAGTATACTTAAAGCTTGAGCTAAGAAAAGAAGGCAGCTTCTAATGTTCCATGTGTGAGTTCTCAATCGAGCAGGATTATTCATGTAATTGAATTGGATGATGAATATATGTATATAACAATATAAGTTAATGACTGAATCTGTATGGTTTACTGGTGACACACCAAACTGACGATACCTCATGTTAATGTTAAGACTTTGCATAACTGTATTATGCTAAAATCTCTAGATTACAGATCAAAATATCTAGATTCTGACAAGAATATGTTGCTCATCAAATTTGATTTAAACTAGAAAATGTGTTTATGAAACACTATGCCCCCAACTGGTAAGCCACTTTCAAGATGTAAAAATGTCCAAAAAATGACTAAGTTCAAATTGTAAAAAAAGTGACAAAAATTAATCTGAGGAGTATATCCCAACCAAATGCATATCTTCAAAGCATGGTCACAATTTCTGCAAAATTTCAAAAGTATCGGTATTAAATTGTAGGAGGAGTTGCGCACACAAGGTACCCTCTATCCATCCACTAAAATGCCCGAAAAAATGACTAAGTTCAAATTGTGAAAAAAATGACAAAAAATAATCTGAGGAGTATATCCAAACCACATGCATATCTTCAGACCATGCCCATAATACATGCAAAGTTTTAAATGAATTGGCATGAAACTGTAGGAAGAGTTGCGCATACAAGGTACCCACTTTCATTGTCAAAATGCTCGAAAAATGGCTAAGTTCAAATTGCGAAAAAAGTGACAAAAATTAATCTGAGGATTATATCCAAACCACATGCATATCTTCAGACCATGCCCATAATACATGTAAAGTTTTAAATGAATTGGCATGAAACTGTAGGAGGAGTTGCAAATACAAGGTACCCACTTTCATTGTCAAAATGCTCGAAAAATGGCTAAGTTCAAATTGCGAAAAAAGTGACAAAAATTAATCTGAGGATTATATCCAAACCACATGCATATCTTCAGACCATGCCCATAACACATGTAAAGTTTTAAATGAATTTGCATGAAACTGTAGGAGGAGTTGCGCACACAAGGTAACCACTGCCCATTCATTTTCATTGTGAAAATGTCCAAAAATGGCTAAGTTCAAATTGCAAAAAAAGTGACAAAAATTAATCTGAGGATTATATCCAAACCACATGCATATCTTCAAAGCATGGTCACAACATCTGTAAAGTTTCAAGAGAATCAGAATAAAACTGTAGGAGGAGTTGCGCACACAAGGTATCCACTATCTGTTCACTTTATCAAGAATTAAAAAGGGAAATAACTCTCACAGAATTGGCCCCTAGCCCCTTGAATTTACCTGAAAGAAAATATATGGGTCCTCTTAATTTTCATATACAAACTACATACCAAATTTCAAGATCCTAGCTCAAACGGTTCCTGACCGAGTGCTCAGGCATCACAGACTGACAGACTGACTGACAGACAGACTGACTAACTGACTGACTGACTGCATGGACAGACCCAAACCAATATGCCCCCTCGACTTCTTCGAAGTTGGGGGCATAAAAACATATTTTGATTGTTTTGAGTATTAACATTTCAGTCAATAATGTCTTTGGACAAGATTCAAGAAAAGGTCTTACTGATTACCTGATGTTCCTGTGATGCAGGGTTGTACAATCCAAAATGGGTGACAATGGAACCCTGAAAAAAGATTCACATAATTAGGCCTGGTTTCCACGGACAATGTTTCTTTGACAAAGTAGAATATTGCAGAAAAATAATGCTCGTGCAAACTCAATTCTGTGAAGAAGTTTCATTGTCAAATATCTGTGACAAAGGTGAGCGAGCTAAGTAATGTAAGTAATCTTTGCTGCGTGTGAACGCAAACTTGTTGCCAAAGTTTCTGTGACAAATAATCTTCGTCAAAGAAACATTGTCTGTGGAAACCTTAAAAGCCTGTACACAGTGTATTTTCATCAGGAAAACACGTCCATGAAAAGTATACCTCAGTTTAAAGCAAAACTGGGGTTTACAGGGGTATACCTATTTTTCTTATTTTTGATCCAAAACATAGATTATGGGTACAAGAAATTGAAGTTGTAACCGCCGCACTGAGGCGGTGCTAACATGTACATGTACCAACAATCAATGTTTTGAGCAAAAATATTCAAAATATCAAAACTATTCAAATGAAATTTTCAAAGTTTACCGCTGAAAAAAAATGTCTGTGTATCAGATGGGTAAGTTTTAGAAAAGGACAGCAGCAGCTTTTCCTCCTAATATCAAACATCTAGATGTGTAGTAACACTTTGAATATAAAATCAAAATTTCAACACTCTTGCCGCCAGTGCAGCTACACAATTTTTGTGTGTGTCTGTGGGACATATTTGGAATTCTGAAGACAGTTTGTGATACTTCATCTGTATACTAGACAGATTTTCAGTCAACTCATTTCTTTGTTGATCTTGAAAGAAAAGCAAGTCAAAATTTCAAAAACATGACAGTCTGACATGAAAAATCATAAATTTTCATCTGAAAATTTCGGTAAAAATGAAAAAACAACTACCGGTAGGAACTAATCCCATAAAAATCTAAAATGAACTTTTTTAAGTTTCTCTACTCTGCAGTCTCTCCTGATTTGATTTTAAGGGTTTTTACTCCTTTGTACTGGGTAGAAGACAAGATATTTGATAAAAAATTTCATATGTGAATATGACAAATGGGAGAGGTAGGAAGAAAAAGTGGTATACTTTAAACGACAAGACACCTTACCTCGCTCCAGTCAGTAACATCATCCCAGCAGAACAGAATACACCCATCTTTTTCTTGAGTCAATATACATGCACCCTCTGAAAGATAAACAAAAGCTGACTTGAGCCAATGCATCAAAAAATCTGCATCTTCAAAAAACAAAGGCGCAGATCAGCTGTGCAGTACATGGGGTAGTAAACTTTTTTCTAATCATTAAATCTATTATTTCCTAAATGCAAATTAAATCTCTTAATTGACAAATATGCAAACCTATCCTTCAACACTCAAAAGGCAAACTTTTGCCATCAATCTTTATAATTTATTTCTTATCTTAAAAACATAAATAGAATCCATCATGGGTGTCCAGTGGAGATAGGAAAATCCCAACCCGAGGGTCCACCCGTTCCAGTGGGAAACGAGGCTCGCCGAGTTTCCCACTGGAACGGTGGACCCGAGGGTTGGGATTTTCCTTTCTCCACTGGGCACCCATGATCGATTCTTTTTCTTACATACTCTGATTTTTATCCTTTTACCGGTAATGTAACCTGGTACCGTGCTTTAACCCTTGTGACGTTGTGCATATTACGGATGTGACGTCAAATGTAAATAAATCGTTGTCAAAGTCAATAGAGATGTAGTTTTTATTTGTTTTTATTTTAAAACGAGCGTGATTCAAGAATACTCGCTGTGAAAAACATCACTTTTGTCTAGTTTGGTGAACGCCATTGCTGCAAGCAGTAGAAACGTTCGAATTATATCGCGTGCTTTTCTTATCTTGCATGAGCAACCAAACCAGCAGTGTAAGATCGATTTATCTACCACCACTAAAATACCGGAATTTTTCTATCTTTATGATAGAGGTATGTAAGAAAAACTTGTCTGCTAGACCTTTAACTTATAATGAACCATCCAAAACTACTTCCGCGATACCTGCTTTTAACCTGTCTCTACATTTACGGTGTCTTCGATGGGTACCGGTACGGCCAACTAGTTACCAATTTATAACATTCTGTTAATCTCATGGTATATTAATTCTTATGCATGGAGGTGGTAAAGCTGGTGTAATTATGCAAAACTTGAATGAGACAAAGATCTATTTTGGAGAATTGAAATGACGAAACATGAGTTTTGATTTGAATGTGATCCCTGCTTAGGTATTGTCTGATTTCAAGCAGTATAATCAACGATTTACCAATTACAAGTTTAAGCTATTGACAAAGTCCCAACTAATTTAATCACATTTTCCATATATGACATATGTGGAAATGTTCTGAAATCCATTCTCTGTAAATAAATGACTATCTCCCTTTGAACGTTTTCACTGCTTCCAATGATCAAACTTTTATATTTTATCTGTGAATAAATGAACATATATTGGAGAAATGTGCATACTGCTGTGTAGTAAATGAATGACAGCTGGAAGTTTTTAATCAAGAATAAAGCGCTAAAAACAGACAAAACATGTCAGATTTTTTTTCTACAAGCACAATGAACATATAAGTAGAGCCTCTAGGAAGTTTAGGTTTAATTATTGGCAGAGGCACGAGATTACAATGTACAATACCATGCCATTAGACTGCAGTCTAAAGATATGGTACCGTATCTTTATATGAAGCTATATGTGGCAAACACACCGGAGTGTACAATGTACACCTCCCAAGAATAATTAGAAATTGATTGATGGGAGTCAGTTCCGAGAAAAAAAGAGATCAAAACAAACAAATATGTGAACATGGCGTTATTCGCACAACCGAAATCAATATCCAAATGTTAAAAATGCTTAGAAACGGATACATTTTAAGTTAATAAATATCATACACTGGCTTCAAAACTGAAACAGAATATTACCCATGCAGGATTTTTTTACTTTTAAATTAACAAAATTATTATTTTGCTAAAATTGGCTTTTCTGTGATTTCACCTGCAAAAATCAGCCATGTGTATGTGTAAATGAGAAAGTAATTATTGTTACCTAGCAAATAATAAAAGAATGTGGTAATCCAAAATAATAAACAGCCTTTGAGTTTAACAATGGAGAATGCTGGGAAGCATTTCAGTAACACAATTAAAAAGCATTTACCATGGTTATATTTTTCTCAGCTGTTAGAAATATACTGTGATTCAGTTTACATCAGCTGGAATAATCAAATATGTATTTCAATGACACTGGCTATCCGCACGACGGACGCGCCGATAACACCGCTTATCGGCACGACCGTCGTGCGGATAAGCGGCGTTATCCGCACGACAAGAAAATCGATATTCATATGTTAAAAATGTTTAGAAATGGATACTTTTTAAGTTGTTAAATATTATACACTGACTTTAAAACTGAAACAGAATATTACCCATGCAGGAATTTTTTACTTTTTAATTAACAAAATTATTATTTTGCTCAAATAAGTTTACCTGTGATTTTACCTGTAAATCAGCCATGCGTATGTGTATATGAGTAAGTAATTATCGTAACCTAGTAAATAAAAGAATATGGTAATCCAAAAGAATAAACTACCATTGATTTTAACAATGGAGTATGGAAACATTTCAAAAACACAATTAAAAAGCATTTACAATGGTTATGCACCAGTCATTTGCAACCACGTCCCCCTCGGGGCCGGGGAATAGCGGGGATATTGACTTTTCTCTTTCCAAAGCCCGGGTATATGCCCAGCACTGCAGGGATACTCTTATGGTCAAAGCTCTGCCAAAGTCCCTGCTCAAATCCCGGCAGGTAAATGTAAATTTTCATGGCCATGTTGGGACAGGAATCAAAACCCCTGCTATTCCACGGCTCTGCGGGGACAATGCTGAAGTCAAAACCCTGCAGTTAAGCCCGGCTATGCCCCCGCTATTCCCGGCCCCAAGGGGGCCGTGGTTGCAAATGACTGGTGCATTATATTTTTCTCCTGTTAGAAATCTACTGTGATTCAGTTTACATCAGCTGGAATAATCAAATTAAACTAGTTTTCTTATTCATAATTACAAGGCCGTCGTCGGCCGTCCACATTTTTGGCCGAAAACGGTTTTGGCCGGACCACAATTTTCGATTATTCGGCCGAAAATTTGATAGCCTTTTCGACTTTTTTGAAGTGTGAGCGTACTCGGTCAATCTTCCTGAAGGTGTGAAAGACGGCCGTTATAAAAACAATCATGAAAATGACACCTCTTTTAAAGACAGGTATTGTCATTATTGGATTTTGATGGATTATAGTTTAAAGTGAAGGTGCATCAAAGTGTTCGTTAATTCATTGTGAATAAAACCCAATCACTGTTAATAATTATTGCATTAAATCAAACAACATGCCAAAAAATCGTTTAGGTATAAAATTTTCATAAACATTATTTTCTTCATATTCCAAAATTTGTTATTTAAAACGTTCATTTTATTCTTCTATCATGGATATACCGCCAGATCCTCATCAACCTCAGCGTTCCTTCGGCAAGGCAAATTCTGTGAATAAGAGCTTTCAGGCTACATGGTTTTCGACCAGGGCTTCATTATAATGAAACAGTGCTTGCACTAACTTTTTGAATCAGGAAGTCATGACTTCCACCCTTTAAGATTTGAAAGTCACAGGCCCAAAATCTGGAAGTCAGAGATTACTTCCGGTGCCGCATGACAAGTGTACATGCACACACTTTGTCACTGCATCTATTAGACTTCCAAGGTGTATATTCTGTTGTGGTTCTATTTGTTTTATGTTTTAATGTCATTTTTGTACTATTTGCACCTTTGATGCATGTATTCGTACATGTATGTTTAATTAGGTCTATGTAAGATTGTAATGAGTGGCCACCTTTAGGGAAATAGTCTCTTACTGTGCTCGGGGTATGCATTCTTTGTACCAGTATAGTTACAGCTATGTCTTGATGCAGACTTTTAATAAAGTTGATGAATATGTGAAAATTATTATTATTATTATTATTATTTCTTTATTATTGTATCTATTTTATTTTTATTATTATTATATCTATATTATTTTTTATCTTAATTATTATCAGTATATATATTCTATTTTTATTTACATTATTATTAGTATTGTTATTGTCTGGTCAAGGTATTGAGTTACCTCTCTTGGATACTTTTTATTGAACAAAAAAAAGTAAAAGAAAAAAAAATGAATAAAATTAATAAATTAAGAAAAATAATAATAATAAAAAAAAACTTGCTAAGAAAAAATCCACCAAAACTTGTCTTTCATATATCCCCATGTGACAATAAGTAAAGTGGGAAATAGACTTAGATAAAAAAAAAAAAAAAAAAAAGCAGTTGAAATATTTAAAAAAATGTGTTTTGATTAATTCTGATGAAATCCCTTGTGAATATTGATATTCCAACCTCCAATGCTTGCAGTGGACTATTCCAGTTTTACCCAATATTAATGGATGAGTCCAAACTAATGCATAGCGGTAATCACACTTGACCTTGATCTGTTTATTGTTTTGACACAAAATACTCTACTCAACACTTAAAATGAGACACCTTAATTTACACCCTGAAGGCATGGTCTGCTGTCACTAATCCCTAGATAAACAGTTTTAAGATGGTTTTCAATACACTGAAATAGGTAAATTTTCATCTCTGGCGATACGTTGCATGCCTTGCTGCAGGGCGTAAAAGGATTTTTGTGGAAGTCAATTGACCTGAGCCTCATGACCTTTCGGCGATTACGTTACTCTCCGTTTCTCTCCACCACTTTCGACATTTGGAGAAATGGGTTCGTTTATCGAGACAAGGAAGTCAAATGATGTCTGATGTGTCATTTTTCGACGTACGGGACTCATTTCAAGACGTAAAAACGCCCAAAACGTCCACTAGTGCAAGCACTGAATGAAACCTACAAAATAAGCAGCGCTTCAAGAGCAAAAATTGTCACAAAGTGCATTAAAATCGTCTCTACAGACGTCCGGAAATATAAATTTTTCTCGGTGGAGGACCCCCGAACCCCCCTTACTGGAGTGGGAATGCCCCCTCTCGTGCTCTCCCCCAACTCGTGCCTTCTGCACTCGTAAAACATATTTGATGTTTCATGGCCGGACCACTTTTCAAAAGCCGACGACGGCCCTGAATTAACAAAGAAAAAAGTTATTTTCGAATATTTCAATAGCTAAACACAGAACTAATTTATTTAATGACAAATTAATAGTTTAATGCATAGGTAAGCTTGTTAGAAAATCTTAATCTCCCATTGTGCCGATAGCCAATACCTGTAGCATTGGCTATCTGCACGACGGTCGGGCCGATAACGCCACTTATCGGCCTATTTCCATAGCTAAACACAAAATTAATTTATTTAATGACAAATGAATAAATGTAGTTTAATGCATACGTAAGCATGGTAAGCTTGTTAGACAATCTCATACTCCCATTGTGCCGATAGCCAATACCTGTAGCATTGGCTATCCGCACGACGATCGGGCTGCTAACACCGCTTATCCGCACGACCGTCATACGGATAAGTAGCTTTATTGGCACAACCGTTGTGCGGATAGCCTCAGCCGTTTTCTTTCTTTCTTCAGATACTGGGTCGATCAATTTCTGATCATCACCTCAGGTTTTAAGCAGCAGTAAATGTAGTTCTTTTAAAATCATCATCATGCCTAGAATGTCCGCGAGGGCGTATGGCAGTATATAGAGATAGATTTTCATTCGTACATGCCTTAACATCTCCCATTGTTCATCAGTTCTATCTGTTTCCCGACAGCGCCTCCCATTTATAGTCAGCAATCGACTGTTGGAAGTACAAAGTATAAGTAGAAATCAGGAAATAAACATGATAAGGCCCGGGATGCAATTTTATCCGCGAAATCATATGACAATTGGTCTTACGTGAAGTAACAGATGTTGGGGGAAGTCTCTGCTTGGCTCTCCTATCAGAAATAAAGTGGTTTATCACCTCGAATAAGTTGAAAACCTTATGTACTTCTATCATCTTCTATATTTTCTTTATTTTGTTTTCATTTTTTGTGGCTACTTTCGTTTTCAACTGTTTACATTTTGCACGTGATGTCTCTAATGACCGAAATGTATCAGAAGGAACCGCAAAGTATCGAAAAATTATTTTGGTCATTTCGATCCCTACATAAACCATGAAGGAGATTTTGCCCGGGTCCCTTTCTATTGCCAAGGCTGTCGGGTTGTAACTGATGACATGTTGTTGAAGATAATCCGAGACTTCTCTGACGTTAAACAGCCTTCGATTATTTTTGACTGGCGGCTATTAAAACCACCAGACCGTCTATGGGTTTGCAGCTAGAGAAGACTCAGGTTAGTTTTACCCCCCCCACCCCCCTAGAAACT
The DNA here is from genome assembly GCA_964017185.1 of Rugalucina vietnamica. Classification (NCBI taxonomy): domain Eukaryota; kingdom Metazoa; phylum Mollusca; class Bivalvia; order Lucinida; family Lucinidae; genus Rugalucina; species Rugalucina vietnamica. Next base: position 47,582,008 of record OZ024875.1, read on the forward strand.
TTCGCGTGTACCTATTATTTATCTAGTTCCGGGTCTTCAACTAATGCACCAGTCATTTGTAACCACGACCCCCACCTACGTGGAAAGGTGGGGAATATCTGGGCCAAAGTGCGGGGGCCCGGGCAATTGCTTTTTATTGTCCCGACCTTGAAGGGAAAATGACACGCTTTTGATCGTTTTTATTGAGAGGGGCAAGGTAAAGAGCATAGTTTTGATCTCCTGTTTTTCCCCTGGTGTGGGGTTTATAGCAGGGCACTGTAAACCGAAAAGTCATAATCCCCACCCTTCCCCGTAGGTTGGAGAGTCGTGGTACCAAATGACTGGTATATAAACTGAGACTTCCATCTTGTCTAAAATGAAAATAGAGGAATATGGCGTTAACTACTGATGAAAATCAATTGGCAATCCAATCTAATCCAAGTTATTCTACATGTATAAATTGGAAAAATATCATTGGTGAGCCTGGCTCTCTGGTCCTGTCCAATGTCAATTTAGACCTGCCAAAATTCCCTTTTTTCACATTGCTGCGAAATTAAGGTCCCTTTGATTGCTCGTTCGCCAGAGAATGTGATGAACACCGCGATTATTGATGTTAAGGCGTCGATTACTGGTAAGAGAACGAAAGAATATAACTCTCTCGGAAGATTTGAAATGAATTTCAAATGGAAACCGCACATTCAAAAAATTTCTAAAAATGCAAATTCTACAATGTCATTCTCAAAAGATGCCCGGAACAGTGTAAAAAATCAGCATATATTTCACTTGTGCGTTCCATATTGGAGTATAGTGCCATTATCTGGGACCCATATTATACCAGTGACATTAATGAATTAGAAAAAAAAAATACAAAGACTAGGCTACAGATCACGAGAAGAAGGGTGTGTAACCACAGTTACACGACTTGTGACTTGAACCTCTAAGTCGCAGCGTCACCCGTCTTGTGTTCTTCTACAAAGTGGTCGAGGGGCTGGCACCGCCTATAGCTCCAGAGGTTTTCCCACAACCCATACGTCAAAAAACGACAAATAAGAGCTACAAAATATTCTAACTACGTTACATCTAACATTATAGACAGTCAAGCTATCAAGAACGACAGAGGTTATAATTAAAGTAGATCAGACAGAGTAAAACAGATCAGTACAAAAACTCATTCTTTGTGAGAACAGCCATCAAATGGAACCATTTGGAAAATTTGGTCGTGCATGCTGAGACAGTTGAGGGTTTTAAAGCAGCCCTCCATAAGTGCTACTAAGTACTACTCTCTCAGTCCGGTATGTTGATGCTGAATAGGCCCTACACCGTACAGAAACAGAAATAGAAAGAAAGGCTTACACTGGTTACAAATATTGTCAGGAATGTTTTTATGCTAATTCGGGTCATGACTTCATATTGTCTCATAAACGTTCTAGATTTGCTGAGCAAAGTCTTATGGTACCCTCATTCTTAAAATAGGCCACAAAAAGTAGTTTTACATGGCCATAATCCGCCCTCAGCTTCTGCTGTGGTTCACAACACACAGTTAGTTGTTCGGTTCTCGTGGTGATTCTCCATCTAGTCAATGAATCATCAAGGACAAACAAATAAATCATTATAACCACCAAGTTGAATCAAAAACGAAGACTCACAGATTCAGTAATGGGCGCCAAATAATTTTATAAGACTGCATTGCAAAAGTAACAATTTGGTCGCGAAATACAACAATACCATCAAACATGGGCCGGTATACTGGTTATATTCAAATAATGAAAAACTATAGAAAGGTACAAGTAGGCAATGAAACTACGATACAAAGGGCACGTGTAAGGAAACTCTGAAAATAGGGATCAATACCCGTGTGAAACTAATAGTAGCAAAAGTTTCGCTAGGTTATCCAAATGTTAAATGTTAACTACATCAAACTAGCGCAGGCATGGATTAGAAAAAATGTGCCTGAACTTAGTATGTAGCACTGGATATATTCCGAAAAAATTATAATATTAGGTGCAGACTCAGAATCTGCTTGGTGGCCGTGCATTGATATAACGTCATATGTCGAAGAATGTAAAAAAAATGAAAATAAACACACATCGAGCAAGCTACAAGATGAAAAAATAATAAAACTTAAAATTGAGATCCTTTAAGAGCAGTGAACACATTAATGAGAAAGGGGATGGGCCATACCGCGGTTTCGACTGTTAAAGTCTCGTCAGTGACCCTTTAGATTTGGCAACATGGAGCCAAAGAGAAACCATCATGATATCATATCCATAATTATAATGTGTACCCCCTTAAACACCACTTTTGTCTTTCTTTCTGATTGCGCCTTTTCCTGATCATTGCCAACTTGTACCATTTTATATAGTAAAACTGGGGCATACAGGGGATTACCTAATTTGTTTCTTATTTTTGACCCAGATCTATGTTTTGAGCAAGCTTTTTCTGATGAAATTTTCATTTGTTACAGCTTTCAAATTTCATGGACAGGTTTTCGTTAAAGAATATTCGGTTATTAACCTTTTTTTTCTATTCGGCTGACTGAGTAGACCTTTAATATGATAGCATGGGTATTTCTATAGAATTTGACCTAAAAAAGTTAAATCACCGTGAACTTTCACAACAAGATCATACCAATAATGCGACGAAATTGATTTTAACCTAAACTTACATCCATCATGTAGATCAAGCTGAAGGGTCCATTATTGTTGCCAAAAAATGAGGGTATTCATGACTGTTACTAGGCAGCTACCTGCGGCAAATCGAAATGCGTTAGTGAGTTTGGAATTTAATTATTATCATCATTACTGTTTTGCACTCTTTATCTTAATCGGGAAAGAACATGTTACTTCTCAGATGTGTAATTAGATCAAACATGCCGTGAAACATGAGTGACTGATAATGTCACATTTGTTCCTAAATGTCCAGTGAGACAACATAAAAATGCAAAATATGTCTCCAAACATTTAAGCCGCATGGTCACTACGAAAATGGAACAAAAATGATTTGAACATTGATTTTGTCAATCATATGCAACGAGTATCTTTAATGTATTTCATGAACTATTTATATAAGTGAATATAGGCACAGATTCTGAACCTGAAAAGGAGATCTAATAAAATATAATAAATATTTGCGAGACTGCCGATGCGTGACATTAAAAAACCTTTATGAAAGCAAAAATATGACCTGATGACATAGCTATTTGGAACCAAATTAACATAATACCTAAGGTGACTAGTTAGCATAACTTTTTTTTCGAACGGGTGAATAAACACTATTCATTGCGAGAACTGAAGAGTACCATTGTATAACTAGTATTCTTTGCGCAAACAGGGTGGTAATGATGAAGTGGCTTGCATGTTCTATAGCTGTTCTGGTGTTGGTGGTTTCTACTGTTCCCATAGTAGTTGGAGTGGTAACAGACTGGGATGATTTTGGAACCAAAACTGCATATAACTGGGCGGTCGATTCTGCTAACCTCGTTACTCAAGACGATCAAGATATGGGTTTAGTTCATGACGGAAAGACTTGTGCGGCTATCTATGTCAATGGATTTCTAAGACATGGATCACGGTATCCTGGCGCTGATGACATGGAAGACATGACGAAACTACAGAAGAGGATAAATGCATCTAGACCTGCGGGGAGTTATGAGTTTATATCAACCTGGGAGAATACGTATCCTCCAGAACAAGAAGATCAACTTGTTGACACAGGGAGGCAGGAGATGAGAGACATAGGAGGTCGATTTGCAAGAAGATTTGCTGACCTATTCCGTGATAATATAGACAAGATAAAATTCACAACGTCGCGCAAGGATAGAGCTATCGAAAGCGGTGAAAAGTTTTATGAAGGACTGACAGAGACTCTTATAGGACAGAGGCAGACTGATGTTTTATCCAATGTTAATGACACATTAGCAAGATACTATGAGGACTGTGCCTACCACGAAAATGCAGTAGAAGATAATGTTGAACACCATAAAGAATTTCACCAGTTTACATTTACAAGAGCATTCCTTGCAATGAAATCATCAGTGGAAAGTAGGATAGGTCTTCTACAGCGTAATGAGACTCTGGATTTTGGTGAGTTACAATGCTACCATCCATTATTTTGTAATTATCATTTAATTGTATTCAAGCATTTTGCATATTTACTAGAGTTCTGAAACTAGTCCTTAACTATGGTCGTACTGATCTTTCCACTGCGGTTGTTGTGGTTTCGTAATCACATTTGTTTTGTTATGCGTCCCCAATCATAATTCTTTGCAGCTTCTTCTTCAAGCTTGTTGATCTTGTTGACTTGATTCAGGTGAGCTGGGTTTACTATACGAGATGTGTGCGTTTGAGAAGTACACTTTCAATCGAACCGACTGGTGTAGCTTTCTCATTGACGAGGACAGGAAAGTTATGGAATACTGGACAGACATTGAGGTATAGTGAATATGGTGAATATACGTTGATCTTTCCGTTTGACATCGCGCAGTCACAGTATGTGGTATTTCTACTTGCTAACGTAAAGACAGTTTCCAAGATTACTAGAATGATGCGCGTATGTCTTGTGTACCATATCAGAATCGCATTATTTAAAAAAGCTACCAATTTGAAGCAGCGAAGTTTTTCGATAAACTTCTTTTTAGACAAACAAAAACAAAAGAAAAAAAAAAACAGAGGCCTTCCTATACAAATTCGTCAGACCCGAAGTATTTAGGTTACTGACATCATGAAACAAAATTATATACATGAAATAGTGTATCCTTTTTAGCGACATTTATATATTCCTAGCGCGCGGCGTCTATGGCGTCTAACGTCTAATTAAAAATGAACGCTTAACATGAATAACCGATAAACGATATACCGGACATTTTCGACAAGTCGGAAAGCATTGATATACACGCAGAGACGAGCCTTGTGCATGCGTATCTGGTTTGTTTGCTTAAAACTAGAGTCATCGAAAATGCTCAGGAGTTCTTTTTACTGTTCACAGGACTATTACGAGAAATCGTATGGCAACGATATCAGTGGACCACTGGCGTGTACAGCACTACAGCATATTTTCACCTCAATGGATGAAGCCAAGAAAGCACACGATGAAGGAGATACAGAAACGTATGTTAATTTCAAAGACATTGCATATAAGACTAGTACTAGTTTGATTGAACGGCCATACGAAGACATTGTTCCGATGCAAATTCCGATCTGTTCAAAGCAGTTGTAAAAACTAATGACTGCGATTAATAATGCATACATCAAGCACATTAAATTGAGCAATAAATTGTTTAAGTTGAAAGTATATGTAAGCAGTGATCAGGAACTGGTGCTGACAGAACCAAAGTCCCACTCTAAAATACAAGTGGAAAGCAATCAAAATAACAATAAGGAACTGATACAAACAGCTCCGACAACGTAAAAGAACCTGTTTGCCAAAAATATGTTTATTGTGGCTTTCTCTGGGCATTTCAATTCCATATTGTCAAGATGTTATTGCAACTGCTTGAGAAAGAACTATTAATATGCTGTGTCTCTTTAAATTCTCTTACAGGTATACTAGAGCACACTTCACGTTTGGTCACTCAGAAACGATCGTGCCACTTCTGACAGCCCTCGAACTTTTCAAAGACGATACGCCTCTGAAAGCCAATAATATGCCAGCAATGTTCAACAGGAAGTTTCAAGCCAGCAACATTTCACCAATGGCAGCCAATGTCGCACTTGTGTTATATGCATGTCCTGGTGTAAATGGAGGGTCACATTCATATGTTACCAAATTGCTGGTAAATGAGGAAAGCATCAAGATTCCATTGTGTAATAACACAGTGTGTGCGTATGGCCAGTTGGTTGACGTGTACCAACCGAAGTTCGAACCCTGCGACAAAGATGCTCTTTGTAAATATCCTCGCCCTACGTCTGGCTCAGACGATCCTATGTTCAGCTTATATTTAGTATCCATTACATTTCTATCAATTAGTGCAAATTTACTCTGCTAAAGATTATGACACTTATACAGATCCTGTACAAAGCAAAAACATACATCATATGTATAACAACAGAGAACTGTGCCATGTTCATAGCATTAATGAATGATTAAGTAATAAAGTATGTACATGTATTAACTCATATAAGCCTTATAGCTGCTCCTCTGCATAGTCATTCTATTTTATTGAAGCCTGAAGTCCTATTTATGTGTAATAAGCAAACAGAATAGCCCAGGTGGGTGGCGTTCCATCCGAGGTTATTCTGTTTGCTTATAGAAATTTAATCGAAAAATTGAATACGCAAATCTTTAAAACTACTCCTGATTCCCCTAAAAAGAAAGTGGACTCGTCCGACTGATAACAATGGGAAGGCCCATTCGTCATACATGGTTAATATTTACTCATTAGTATTCGGTTGACTGAATTGACATTGAATATGATATGTTTTATTTATATTAAGCCTGGCATAAAAAAGTTAAATCATCACTTAACTTTCAAAATACAAGCAAGTGCCCCTAATTCGGAAAAAAGAAAGAAAAAAAACTTTATATGTTAACCCTGTATATAACAGGTAGGTCATGCTGAAGTGTGTCACATAAATGGTGGTTATTGTTACTGGGCTATAAGCGCATTCAGCTGCGAGTGGTAGCATTAAATATATACAAATGGAAAGGAGGTAACAGAAAAGTGCAAAGCAGTTCTGAAAACGAAAATTTTATTACATCTTTTTAACGAACATCTCCTATAAACATAATTTTACACTGGTTCTTAATTGATAAATGGGACCACCTATGTGAAAAAAAAATAAACCGAATGGTCTATGCGAAAGGGAAAATGGGCTTACGTTCTGAAAATGGTATCAGCAAATATTATGGCACAATGCGGTTTTTATCCTTGACAAAATAGCTCTTTTAGTTCAAATAAAGTTCATATTGCATGAACAATGAAAACTATCACCCGTCAGAAATTTATTGGAGGAAAACAACGGCTGTCAAATAGTGATAGACAAAACTGTCAAAATTAATGTTATGACCATTGCTTTTGGCGCTGATATAGTGAGCCATCCAAGCGTGCAACGAGTTTTACTATGTAAATCTTTAATGTGTGGGTATGAATCGCAGTGACTAAGTTAGCATAACTTTTTGTTTTCGAACGGGTGGATAAGCACCATTTATTACGTAAGCAGATGCATTAAATTTCATGTACATCAATAATTTTCTTTGCGCGATCGGAGTTGTTAGGATGAAGGGGATTGCAATATTTTGGGTGGTTGTTTCAATTGTGTCCAAAGCAGTGGGAGTAGTAACCGACTGGGATGATTTTGGAACCAAAACTGCATATGACTGGGCGGTCGATTCTGCTAACCTCGTTACTCAAGACGATCAAGATATGAGTATAGTTCATGACGGAAAGACTTGTGCGGCTATCTATGTCAATGGATTTCTAAGACATGGATCACGATTTCCTGGCGCAGATGACATGGAAGATATGACGAAATTACAGAAGAGGATAAATGCATCTAGACCTGCGGGGAGTTATGAGTTTATATCAACCTGGGAGAATACGTATCCTCCAGAACAAGAAGATCAACTTGTTGACACAGGGAGGCAAGAGTTGAGAGACATAGGAGGTCGATTTGCAAGAAGATTTTCTTACCTATTCCGTAATAATATAGACAAGATAAAGTTCACAACGTCGCGTAAGGATAGAGCTATCGAAAGCGGTGAAAAGTTTTATGAAGGGCTGACAGAGACTCTTACAGGTCAGAGGCGGACTGATATTTCATCTAATGTTAATGACACATTGGCACGATTCTATGAGAACTGTGCCTACCACGAAAATGCCATAAAAGATAATGTTGCACACCATAAAGAATTTCACCAGTTTACATTTACAAGAGCATTCCTTGCAATGAAATCATCAGTGGAAAGTAGGATAGGTCTTCTACACCGTAATGAGACTCTGGATTTTGGTAAGTTACAATTCTACCATCCATTATTTTGTAAAAAGGTACAAGTAGGCAAAGATCAGGAAAAGGCGCAATCAGAAAAAGATTCCCACTCCAAAAACCGAGGCGGGAAAAAAAACCAAACCAACAATCAGGTACTTATACCATGAAACATATCGTAAGCCGAATGAGCAGCTATTTTCCCAATATTTTGTAATTATCATTTTAAAATTGTATTAAAGAACTTTGAAAACATTTAGTAGGGTTCTGAAATTTGTCCGTAACTATGAATTTTCTTATCTTTAACTGCTATTGTTGTGGTTTTGTAATAACACTGGCTTTGTAAAGCACTTAGGCTCCAGTCCTTTTCATCAATTAGTGTTAGCCATATATTTTCAGGTAGTCTTATTCTGGTGGGTCTGTTAAACATTGTACCAGAACGAGGTAGAATTCTTCAATAGAAAGAAATAATTTTACAAGTGATGAACATGTATCAAAATATGCACACTTTCAAACATACGAGCGAAACATGTTTTAGACAGTAGCCAGGCTAAGTCAACCATATTTTTGCAGGTTCTTCTTCATGTTTGTTGGTCTTATGCTGACTTAATTCTGGTGAATTTTGTCCGCATCTGTTGTATTAGCTGTAGCTAGCTACTGGTCGTTTGATGATGTGGCTTTGCAATTACGTTCAATTTGCAAAGACCTGTCTGATATTTTCAGTACATTGTTCTTCATTGTTGTTGATCTCATGTTGACTTTATTCAGATGAGCTGGTATTGCTGTACGAGATGTGTGCGTTTGAGAAGTACACCTTCAATCGAACCGACTGGTGTAGCTTTCTCATCGACGAGGACAGGAAAGTTATGGAATACTGGACAGACATTGAGGTATTTTGACCTTGCCGTCTGACCTTGTGTGGTCAGTATTTTATTAAATTCGTTGTGACTGTGTCTACTTGCTGTAGACATTTTCGTTTGTCATGGGAAGCACGTGTGTATATCTTATGTACCATAGGAGAATCACATTATTAATTTAAAAAATACGGTTACCAAATTCATGTTCAATATACCGCATTTTAGACATAAAAATCAGAGGTCTGATCAATTCAAATTCGTTAGACCTGTAGGATTTAGGATTATGACTTCATGTAACAAAATTATACATGAAATTGTGTATGATTCTTTTTATGACATGCATTTATTCCCAGAGCGCATCGTAAAGGTCTAATTAAAATGAACGCTTCAACATGATAAACCGTCGTATGATTAAACATTTCCTTTTTTTATATTCGTAGGACTATTACGAGAAATCGTATGGCAATGATATAAGCGGACCACTGGCATGTACAGCATTACAGCATATCTTCAACTCGCTGGATGAAGCCAAGAAAGCACACGAAGAAGGAGATACAGAAACGTATGTTAATTAATTTCACAGACATTGCATATAACACTTGTTTGATTGTACGGCTATACGATGCAAATTCCGATATGTTCAAAGCAGTTGTAAAAACTGATGACTGCGACTAATAACGTTTAGATAAAACACATGAGCTATTATTGTTTAGTTTGAAAGTACATGTAAGCAATGATCAGGAAGTGGTGCTGACAGAATCAAAATGCCACCGTACATTACGAAAACACACCCATGTTTTATACAAATTTTTCCTATGTTGTAAAACTTCTTGATATTTTTCTTATTTTTGCTCAAACCAAAGGGTGTGGGTACACGTGAGAACGTTTTTGGAGCAAAAATAAGATATACCTCTGAATACCCCACTTTTTCTATATAAATGTGGGATAAGCGGGGTATTTATTGCACGGACTGTTTTCTTGATGTAAGCTACAGGTGTGAAGCAATGAAAATAACAATTAAGTGCTTATACAAAGAGCTCCGACAAAGTAAAAGAATCTGTTTGTCAAAATTATGTTTGTTATGGCTTTCTCTAGGCATTCCGGCTATTTCCGGACATTATTGCAGCTGCAAGAAAAAGAAATATTGAAAAAATGCAATGCCGTATAAAATGGTGTACTTTTACTCTGACTCTTACAGGTATACTAGAGCACATTTCACTTTTGGTCACTCAGAAACGATCGTGCCACTTCTGACAGCTCTCGAGCTTTTCAAAGACGATACGCCTCTGAAAGCCAATAATATGCCAGCAATGTCCAACCGGAAGTTCAAAGCCAGTAACATTTCACCAATGGCAGCCAATGTCGCATTTGTGTTATATGCATGCCCTGGTGTAAATGGAGGGACACATTCATATGTTACCAAATTGCTGGTAAATGAGGAAAGCGTCAAGATTCCACTGTGTAATAACACAGTGTGTGGATATGACCAATTGGTTGAAGTTCACAAGCCGAAGTTTGACCCATGCGACAAAGATGCTCTGTGCAAATATCCTCGCCCTACGTCTGGTTCAGACGTTCTTACGTATAGCTCACATTTTGTACTCATTACCTTGCTGTCGATGATTACACGTTTTATTTTCCCATAAGTTTGCTTTCTTGTACAAATCAAAATCATCCACAATGCTTATTACATCAAAAACAACAGCTCCATGTTTAATATAGCATCAAAGAATTACAAATACATTCATTTAATTGTTTATGTATTTAAAGCCTTACTCATCAACGTATATTGAAATATGTTAATAAGAACTATAATTAATAAATCCGATGAATATCCGTTTGATATCATTCTATATGAATCAGCAGCTTAACAAAACGCCCAAATAATCATGTCAAGCATTGCTTCTTTTCTCCTCCAATCTAGCGTTCCCGAGATGGGGGCTCACAGTGTGTAAGTTCAACCTACATCCTTATTGAGGTTGTGGAACAATAAATAAATCTCTTTTCTCTTTAAAGTTTTTACTGCTCTTGAAGGTTGAATATGCTCACTGCTCTTAAAGGATCTCAGTTTATTTTTATTCTATTTGTTTTTTTTTCTTTTGCTGCCATACTGCAAGAGGTAATCAAGAATGTGTAAAATGTAGCAAACATTGAAAAAGTATAAATGAATGAAGTAGTACATTTCACATAGAGCATTAATTGTATATGTAAGGATGTATAGTATAATCCAATAAACTTTTCAATGCTTGTTCTTTCTTCTTTTCACTCACCAATACTATATCCAAAGTATTGCATTTAAAAGATTAACGAATACAACACGTACGCGTATGTGCCATTAGATATCGGATTATCTTATTACATATAATAAAACATTAGAATACGCTCCTATAGTGTTTTTGAAGAAAACGAATGAACAGTTAATATTAGTGTAATCAAGCATCGCAGAAAACAATACGTGTGATTAAGCAGAAATCGGTGACTCAAAAATAGTACCGGATCAAAAGAAAGCCCATATTCATGTTGCATTGCATCCTTGTTGTATAACCACTTTATATTGATTGGTTATATCTTCTTAATTTTAGCAGAAAAGTTAATTCATTTCATATTTTGTACAATGTAATAAATTAGCTAATACATTCAACTGTGTTAATGAAGAGAGCGTTTGGGGCGGGGGCAGGGGCGGACTATATATAGTCGGGGCAGGTAATACATGTACCAGAAGGCTGAAGAATGGACTCTCCGCAAGCGGCATTAGACCGTCAGAAACTGGCAGTTGCTACTATAGTCAGAGAATTAATCGTCATCATAATTAAAAAAAGAACCATAAAATGAAGCATTTTAGATCTAGTGTTGCTTGACACCTAGAAATTCAGGGAAGTCAATCATGACCCGTTGAAATGTATGTGGCCTGCCAGGCTGCCTGGTTGTCGCCAGGCTGATACTGTGATTTCACCAGCACACCCCGTGTTGCTTAGATTTGTCCTGGATTTCGTCTGCCTCAGGCAGCCGTGTCCATTGCTGCATCTGATAAAGGGTCTTTGTGTAGAATGGTGCAGTATTTTTTTTTTCAGGTCCAATAGAGCAACTTTCCATTCATGTCGGGATGGAGCCACGAGCGCCTCCAACACGGCCCCTCGTATGTGTATCAAATCCAGGATCTATCGATTCCGAGGCTGATGCTCGACCAACACTGCGCTACCTGAATCTGAATCTGAATGGTTTACTGGTGATACGCCAAATTGACAAGACTTTACCAGGGTTGATGCAGTTTTTTTTAACGAGAAGTAAGTTGTAAATATAGGTTAGAGATAATCTCATGAAAATCAAATAGATATGTTAAAAATGTGATGGTTAGTGTTGTGCAGTGGGTATCACCGTCTGATGATGACTCGGGATTTTTTATCGAAGTGCGCCGAAAAATCAACGGCGGAATATGGTGCAAAGAAGCCGAGTTGACTCGAATATCATATTTTCGGTGATTAGTCGCACCACAAAATTCGTCTTGTCAAGGCCGAATGTTAAATCTCGGAATGAACCCTCGTTTTTGTTTCTAAGCAAAACATCGCCACACAAAAAATACCAGGTTTGACTTAATATACAGAACAAAAATTATCCCACATATAATGGCATATTTCTGAGAACGTGTGTTTGCGCAAAAGGTTGTGTTCGCTTTTGTTTTGGTTATGTTTCGCCCCATGCGAGTTCGGACCAAATTGGTATAAGTTTGATTTTGAGTTATTGCTTTATAGTTTAAAGATTACGTACACGGTCTACAGCAGTACAGCTTAGATGATGTCATGTACATACCTCCTTATTCTGTATGTATTTTTAAAATGCAGCGGCAGGGTTAGACCCAGTGTAGGGTGACACTAGACTCAGACCTATCTTCTGATACTGAGTCGATCAATTTCTGATCATCACCTCAAGACCTTCAGCTGTTATTTACAATCTCCATGCACACAAAAGAATTCCGAATGTGTCATACAACCTCAATGCCAAGCATGTACTAACCGGTCAAAAAATAGTTTTTCTTTACACATCAAATTTTGAAACCCGAAATTCACTGTGAAAAACTAAATCCCGCTCACCGTCACTTCGCATACTGTTCACAGAGATATTAAATTTTCTCTCCAGGTGATGCTCCATAAGAAAAGTCTCTGATTTCCTGCTTAAATCCATCATTTCTGTGAGATTTACAAATTCAGCTAGTTCATTTGCTCTCACTTTTTTAAGCGATGCTAAGCCAATCAGAAAGAAGTTCTCCATGCTCACGTGACAAAACGTGCGCCGTGACGTCAAAGCACTCCCAAGGCGTCAACAAGGTCGAGTTCAGATGCACTCACCACATGTCAACCATGTGTAATCCTGTTTTATTCAATGACAATAATATATTATTGTTTTGATCAAATAGAACCACCAAGGTTGGAAGGTCCGCAAAGGAACGTAGTGGAGTGAGGTTTCGCATCTAGGGCGACACTAGTTGCTAAACCACACTCCACTACGTTCCGTTGCGAACCTTGATGGTTCTATTTGATCAAAACAATTTCTGATTGAGTAAAACAGATTACACATGGTTAACAAGCATACATATGATCTTTCCACTGTCTCCAATCGGGAGGATTTTAGTTTGAATTGGTATATTTGGTCTTAGACTCAGACCTTCAGCTGTTATTTACAATGTCCATGCATGTTTACACAAAAGCATTCCGAATATGTCATACAGCCTCAGTGCCAAGCGCATACTAACCGGTCAATTTACTTTACACATCAAATTTTGAAACCCGAAATTCACTGTGAAAAACTAAATCCTGCTCACATACACTTGGCATACTGTTCACAGAGATATTAAATTTTCTCTCTGATTTCCTGCTTTAAGGATGTTCGCTGCCAATGAAAAAGTATTCAAACTTTTTTTCTAACCACTCTTTTTTGATTCGAAAATACAACACAAGACATTTGAAAACAAAATTAATATAGTGTAGTGTGCATTTTTTCAAGCTACAGGCCTCTGAATGAGACCTCTGAGCACCATGTCTTAAATTTAGTAAAATTAAATTAATTTTTAATTCTTTGAAACAATACCTGTCTTGAACAAAAATACATCTAGAATGCTTTCAAAAGTCATAATATTTACGTAACGCAGACTATTCTGGACCAAAAGCATAGAAAAATTTGCAACTTGAAGTGGATGACAAAATTTTATGATTCCTTTTCCAACCCTACCCCCATACTTGAAAAGTCGGAAACAATCAACATTTTGAAATGTACAAATCCCATATTTGTTGATTCAAACTTTTTCTTGTATTTTCACTAAACATAGAACTTGGTAATATTGTTCGAATAAAAGAAAGAAATATATATGGTAGTGAGCATATAAGAGAGAACCAACAACTTGAAAATCGCCATTTTCAGCCTTTACTCGGCTGTTTTGTTTCTAAAAGCCCATTTCATAAAACCACCTAAAATTTTAAAACCAGCACACCAAAGGCACAAAGACTGACTTAGAAGACCATGTACACATAAACTGCTGCTAAAATAAACATCAAACTAGTGCAATTAATTTGAAGATGTGTAATATTCAAGTTTAATCTACCCCACCCCCTAAATTTTACTGACAATTAAAATTTTCTGAAAAGTTGCAGAAAATGGGGTGAAAAAATGAAGTTTCTTAGATTGACAATTTTCATGGCTCATTCAATGCACATCATCAATATGTATGCAAATATAAAATATTAGGAAAATATCTTCAACCATTTATGAGACATTCAAGAAAAGAAAAACAGGAAGTTCCGAAATGTCAAATGTTGGCAGCGAACATCCTTAAATCCATAATCTCTGTGAGATTTACTCATTCATCTAGCTTACTTGCTCCCACTTTTGGAGAGCAACGCTAAGCCAATCAAAAAGAAGCTCTCCATGCTCACGTGACAAAGCGCGTGCCGTGACGTCAAGGCACTCCGTGACGTCAACTAGGTCGAGTTCGGATGCACTCATCACGTGTCAACCATGTGTAATCCTGTTTATTCAATTGGAAATTGTTTGATCAAATAGAACCATCAAGGTCCGCAACGGAACGTAGTGGAGTGAGGTTTCGCAACTAATTTGGTCTTTATATCGGGAGATTATTTCAGAATAAAAATAAAGACATTTTATGATAAAACTTACACATATTTGTCTTATGGATGTCAGTTGGGATACTCCACCTGCCGCAAATACAACAGCAGTTTGTATTCATTCCATAATTGATTTAATTATCCAATGAAGGTCAGTTTTTATCATAATCCACTTCTTTTAACTCATAACATCATAACATCCAGCTTGCCTAATGCATCCTGTAAACAACAATTATTTTATTGACACAACATGGGCGGATCCAGAGGGGGGGGGGGGACAGGGGGTCCGGACCTACCCTGGAATTGCCAGATTATTAATTTTTGCCATGTTGAAATTTTCTGTCATCAGACCCCTTCTGGGAATTTGGACCCCCACTGAGAAATTTTTCTGGATCAGTGCAAGCACAACACCTCTATAAATAGCCTCCAGGTAGATTCTCTCAGTGACATACATTATTGGGTCAATCCAATACCGTATGTATACTACACTTTTCATAAAAAATCATAATTGGTCACCTGGATATGTGTAAATCTCACAGAAATTATGGATTTAAAGCAAGAAACAGAGACTTTTCTTATTGAACATCATCTGGAGACATAATTTAATATCTCTTCGAACAGTACGTGAAGTGAGGGTGAGCAAATTTTAGCTTTTTAGCTCGACTGCATGAAGTGCATAGAGCTATTGCTGTCACCCCGGTCGTCCACGTTCCCGTTCCCGTGTGCGTTCCCGTTCCCGTGCGCGTCACACTTGCGTTAAAGTTTTCTAGAAGTCCATATCTTGACAACCACTCATCAGAAAGCATTCATACTTGGACCATAGATACCCTGTAGGGTTAGCTTTCATTCCATGGCATCGGGCCCCTGGGTCCAGGCCAGGGGGTGGGGCTGGAGGTTAAAATCTAGAACACCTTCAAAAATGGCATTTTTTTTTTTTTTTTAAGTTTTCTAGAAGTCCATATCTTGACAACCACTCATCAGAAAGCATTGATACTTGGGCCATTGACACCCTGTAGGGTCGGCTTTCATTCCATGGCATCAGATCCCTGGGTCCATGCCAGGGGGTTGGGCTAGAGGTTAAAATATAGAACACCATTAATAATAATGGCTTTTCTGTGATATAGTATTCTAGAAGTCTATATCTTGAAAACTTTTTATCAGAGGGCTTTCATACTCGGACCATAGGTACCCTGTAGGGTTGAGTTTCATTTCATGGCTTCGGATCTCTGGGTCCGTGCCTGGGGGGTGGGGCTGGAGGTTAAAAACTAGACCACTGTAAAAATAGATGTACTGCTGTGCAACTTTTACAAGGAGTCCATATCTTGACAACAACTTATCATAAAGCATTCATACCTCATACACTTTAGGTTCCATGACATCGGACCTCTGGGTCGGAGTCAGGGGGCGGGGCTAGAGGTCAAAATCTAGAACTCCCCGAATTTTTTTTTTCTTTTTATTTCTTAATAGAAACAACTTAGGAAGATGGTTGGTCATTCATCTTTTGACTTTGTGACACTGACTTGTGTGTCATGACGGTAAGGGTCGTTTGACCTACTTTCCATGGTTCAGTGATTTTGCCTTATATCTTGACACTCAATTAGTATATTTTCTTACTTCTTTCAGATTATGAGTGAGTACGACCAGGCCTTTGACCCCAATATACTTATAGGTCACTGTGACCTAATTTCACGGTTCAGTGATTTTGCCTTATATCTTGACACTCAATTAGTATATTTTCATACTTTTTTCAGATTATGAGTGAGTATGACCAGAACTTTGACCCCAATATACTTATAGGTCACTGTGACCTAATTTCACGGTTCAGTGATTTTGCCTTATATCTCGGTACTCAAATGGTTTATGAACAAACTTCTTTCAAAGGATGTTTGCGTATGACAAGACCTTTGACCCTGAAGTAGTCCTAGGTCACTGTGACCTAATTTTTTGCCTTATATCTTGACACTCAATTAGTATATTTTCATACTTTTTTCAGATTATGAGTGAGTATGACCAGACCTTTGACCCCAATATACTTATAGGTCACTGTGACCTAATTTCACATTCAGTGACTTTGCCTTATATCTCAGCACTCAAGTGGTTTATGAACATACTTCTTTCACACTATGTTGGCGTATGACAAGACCTTTGACCCTAAAGTAGTCCTAGGTCACTGTGACCTAATTTCACAGTTCAGTGATTTTCCTTTATATCTCGGCACTCAATTGGTATATGGACATACTTCTTGCACGATATGTATGAGTATGACAAGACCTTTGACCGTAAAGTATTCCTGGATCACTGTGACCTAATTTCATGGTTCAGTGATTTTGCCTTATATCTCGACACTCAGTCGGTATTTTTTTCATACTCCTTTCTGATTATGAATGAGTATGACCAGACCTTTAACCCAAACATACTTATAGGTCACTATGACCTAATTTCATGGTTCAGCGATTTTGCTTTATATCTCAACATTGAATGGGTATATGATCATATTTCTTTCACATTATGAGTAAGTATCACTAGACCTTATAGGTCAGTGTGACCTTATTTCACGGTTCAGTGATTTTGCCTTTTGTCTTGGCACTCAGTTGGTATATGAACACACTTCTTTCACAATATGAGTGAGACCTCTATATCATAGGTAGTTATAGTTAACTTTCATAGTTCAGTGATTTTGCCTTATTGCATCAAGGCAAAAAGATGTATGAGCATAATGCTTTGGGTTACTGGTCGGGTTTGACCTTATGTTTGACAAAGGTCAGAAGCAGTCGAGCACGCTGTCCTGTGACAGCTCTTATTTACAGTGAATTTTGTGTTTGAAAATGTGATGTGCGAAGTAAAACATTTTTCCCCATTTAGTACACACTTGGCACTGAGGCTGTGTGACACATTTGGAATGCTTTTGTGTATACATGCATGGAGATTATACAACAGCTGAAGGTCAGATTCTAGGGGGATGCCATCTGTAAATAAGGCCTAAAAATAGCTGTGTTTCCGCTAACCCGACGGGCCCTGATTTTTTGTGCCGACCATGCAGTTTTTATTGCCATTTTGAAAGAAAATAAAAAGATTTCACCCCTCCCGACCCTTGAAATTTTCAGGTAAATGGACATATGACTTAAAGTAAGTCAAAACTGCAAAATAATATTTATGATCACTTTATTTAACTTTCTTTGTTTTAAACTTCAATGTCTTTCATTTTCTAGTATTTGAGATGAATTAAGTTGCATAAATTTTTACTGGTTTTCAACAAATAATAAAATAGAGAAAAAATAAAAAGATTTGCCTACCTACCGACCCTGATTTTTTTCGCATGTTAGCGGAAACACTGCTAATTTTTTTACGCCTTAGAGCTGTCGTAGGACAACATATCTCGCCTCAGTTGCCTGACTTGTGCTTTGCCACTAAAACTATTAAACTCTATGATCCATGACCTTGTCTTCAAGGTCACTCAGGTAGGTCATGATGGTACTGCATAAAACTTCACACCATTATCTACCAACATGCAAAACAACAACTTGATTCATCTACATATTCAAGAGATCGTATAGTCTTATATAACTGTAACCAGAAACTTTTAAAAACATAAAATTTCTAAGTATGTGACCTTGACCTCAAAATCAAATAGAGCAGTTTAATATTCCATGGATGTTTGACAGAATTGTAAAAAAAACTATGTTCCTCAGTCTTCGGTGCCTCTAACAGCTTAAAATAACCATAAGGTTCTTATTTTCAAGCTTGTGTATATACTCGTTTTGTGTGTTCGGAATCCATGGTAATATGTTAAACCTATTTATTTTACATAAGTATAGAGGTAAAAACAAACTTTACAATTTACACTCTCTGTCATTCTCATGCAAAATGAATTTTAATTTTTCAGACTCTGGCTATCTGCACAACCGTCATGCTGATGAGTGATGATGCCAATTAATGAACTTTGAACATACTATCCATTACAAAAACTTGCCATGCGATATACTGAGATTTTTTTCAGCTGAAAAAAAAAAAATAATAATTTAAAAAATTTTGAAATTTTTAATAATGTTGTTCAAAACATTGATTGTGGGTTCACATTAGAAATAGGTACCTGCAGAGGTGGTTCTAACGAGTACCCACAATCTATGTTTTGGATCAAAAATAAGGAAAATAGGTATACCTCTGCAAACCCCATTTTAAGTGTATAAAAGTGGGGTTTAAGGGGGTATTTATTGCACGGACATGTTAAGACAAGGCTACTGCTATTCCATGCCCATATGGAGTTCTCTTGTGTTGTAAACGATAAGCAATATAGTGAAGCTATCTTTATGGCGAAAAAAATGGCCAAAATTTGGCACAAGTTCAAGAAAAGAGCACAAAAAATATCAGATTGGTGAAAGTGGTGGCGAAAGAAAAAAATATCATAGCACAAACCCTGATAGGACCATTGGTCCTCTTGTTATGATTTCAGATGTTGCGCTTGGGAAAGCTTGGTACTGCCGTGGCTGGCGTAGTTGCGGGTGGTACTATGGCAATCACATTCATGGACTGTGTGGGATCTATCGCAACAGTTACCGGACCTTCCATGCAGGTGGGTAAGCTAGATCACTATGTGAGCTGCAAAACGAGAAAACTGGACTTCATGTTTTCTAGAATCTTGAATGAATATTCCACAGGGAATTAACTATAAAGTCACTCTTTGTTCAAATTTTCGGCCTCTTGGCCTTTATCAAGAAACAATACTCTCTTCTTACAATAAATTACATGCTGAAACAAGGTTTTCCACCTACCTAAAGGTGCCTTTATAACTTTCCAAGATGGTGGAAAGCCTTGTTTCAGTATGTAATTTATTGTAAGAAGAGAGTATTGTTTCTTGATAAAGGCCAAGAGGCCGAAAATTTGAACAAAGAGTGACTTTGGAAATAAATTGCTCATGTTTTCTGACCAGATCCAGCGTAAACCTGCCTGTACAGTCACAGAAGAAGGCTAGAAGCTTGATCATTTAGATGGATGAAGAAGAGGCATTGTACTATCTGTAAAGCGAAACAAATGTACTGATCAGCTGTGCAGTTACTACACAGCTGATCTGCGCCACTGTTCTCATAATTTGGAAATTATAATGCATAATTTCTGAAATTAGGATGTAGTGTAGTTCCATCATCCATGATAGCAAACATGTACTTTCTTGCTCAGACAAAGATATGATCCTTTTGCATCATTACGAAAACACGCCCATGCAATATATGGAGATTTTTTTCATCTGTAAAAATTGAAAATTTTATTAGAAAAAAAAGAGAGATATTTTGAATATATTTGATCAAAACTTTGATTGTTGGTACACGGTAGATCCGCCTCATCGAGGCCGTTCTAACCAGTACCCACAATCTATGTTTTGGATCAAAAATTAAAAAATAGGTAAACCCCTGTATACGCCAGTTCTAGTACATGTATATAAAAGTGGGGTATAAGGTGTATATATTTCATGGACATGTTTTCTTGATGTTAATTTCAGCCAGTTTTGAACCCAAATCTGAATGAGGGGCAGAAAGACACAGTATACCTGAACGCGTGGTCGGCAAAACCAAACCAGTACCAGAGAGGAGAAATTGTTGCTTTTATGTAAGTTATCATTACCAAAAACTTGTCCATGCAATATACAGAGGTTTTTTTTCAGCTGAAAAGTTGAAAATTTCATTGGAAAACTTAAGATATTTTTCTTATTCTTGCTCATAACATTGATTGTTGGTAAATGTTACAACCACCGAGGCGGTTCTAACGAGAACCGACAATCTACCTTTTGTAGCAAAAATAAAGAAAACCCATTTTTGCTATATAAAAGTGGGGTATAAGGGGGTATACATTTCACGGACATGTTATTCTGGCGAGATACGGAACAATCTTTTTGTTCAAGTGGGGTATATATATATTTCACGGACGTTATCCTGGCGAGATACGGAACAATGTTTTTGTTCTTACAGGCTTTCAAGTAGTCCTACTTTTTCCTACTTTTTCCTACTTTTCCTACTTTTTGGTACCTTTCCTACTTTTTTCCTACTTTTCTTCAAAAAACTCCTACTATTCCTACTTTTTGTATAAAAAATGAAAAAAAAAAAGTAAATGTGTTATAATTCAAAATATTTTAGTCTGTTGCAGAATGGAACCAGCTACATGATATAAGGGCTGATGACATATTCAACTGCTAAGGCTGTAGCTGTTCTAGCTGTCTTTGAGCATGCAACTGTTGACCTCTTATGCCAGCTGATGTGTTTCTGAGAAACATGTTTTTGACTACTGATCCATCAGATATGAGAGGTTGACAGCAGCATGTACAGCAAGATCTTAGATCATCCCGAAGCAATACAGCCCTTATGTCTTGTGACTGGATTTTTCCAAGCTGTCCTGTGCCATTATAGTGAGTTTATATACAGTTTTGTTGGTAAGTTGAATATAATGATTCCTACTTTTTATCATCAGATTCCTACTTTTTCCTACTTTTCTCCTACTTTTTTCTTGAATTGGCTCCTACTTTTCTCCTACTTTTTCATCAAAACCCACTTGAAAGCCTGTTCTTAAACAAATTAACTCATAGAAGCCTGGGGCCCTATTTATTGGACATAGGCAAACAGTATAGCCCCAGATGTCATTTTGCAGAATGCAGTGTCCCATCTGGGGCTGTTCTGTCACTGAAAGGCATTTTATCGAAAAACGAAACAAAAACTTTAAAATCAGTCCTTAGGTCCTTCAAAATGACAGTGGACTCTTCCCAGTCAATAATGACGGGCAAGTCCATAAATAGGTTAAAAAACAAAGCCAGCGTCAGGATTGAACGAGTGGCTATTTACCAGACACTGGATATAAAATCTGTCCTGGGGCCTTGGACTCGCAGATAGATCTAGTCTGACATAGATTTTAAAGGATAATAACCAAAATTGGATAAGAATTTCTTTCGTTGGAGTTATTTCTCTTACAAAATAGTTACATTCAGGAATGGAGCCACTAACCTTCAGTTTTATATTGGTTTTAATTTCTTGCAATGTCAAGTAGGTCATTTCTCAATTCAGCTGTAAAAATTGAAAATTTCATCAGAAAAAGTTTGATATTTTTAGTGTATTTTCTCAAAACATTGATTGTGGCTACATGTTAGAACCGAGGCGATTCTAACAAGTACCCACAATCTATGTTTTGGATAAAAAAAGAAAAAAATACCCATGTACATCCCAGTTTTACTATATAAAAGTGGGGTTTAAGGGGGGCATATATTACATGAACATGTTATCCTGATGTCAAGACTCATAAGCTCCACAAGGCTATGGCCAATCCCGACTAGAAATTTTTTGACAAGGATGTTAAACTACAATGCATTATAAGGTTAGCTATAAGGCAAACTTTTGTAACAATACTGAGATTTAGCTCAATATAAGATATTTATTGTTTAAATTTACAGAACATCTGGAGTAATCATAACTTTAAGAGGACTTTTCGTAATCATATTTTTCTATTAATCAGCATTATTAATTTAATGAATTCAAGAAACCCTAATAATGAAAAGGAAGAAAATTAATGTTTACCCCTGTTTTTCTTCTCTAATGATGATAAAACTAAGATTTGAGGGGTCAGAATGACATACACTGTATGATATATACAGGTTTTTAGCATTACATTGGCATTTTGCATAATGCTTTTAGTATGTCTTTAATGGAGACATCAAAGTTAACAACTGAGGAAGATGCAGTTATTTGCATGTGCAAAACTGCACAACAACGCATACAGATTATTACCACATTTGAGCAGCATCATAAGAAAACCAAAGTTTTGTCTGTGCAAAAACAAAGGCGCTGATCAGCTGTGCAGTAACTGCACAGTTGATCAGCACCTTTGTTTTCGCTACACAGTACAGTCCCTCTTCTTCTTAAATCCAACATTTCAAGCTTCTAGCCTGCTTATGCGACTCTACAGGTTGGTTTGTGTCGGACCTGATCGAAAACCCAGAAGGCTGGTTTTCTCGCATTGTGGCTCATTTTATTAGTACATATTGAGTAATCATGGTTCTAGCTGTTGTTATAAAGCCTAAAAACAGAGTTGTCTGTTTTGTATAATTGTATGTATGTAGTCTGAAAGTGAGAAAATTTGTCTGCACCTTGAGTCTTTGTTTAGTGGTTTGATATCCCAGTCAACAATTGTGTGTGTGTGTTTGGGGGGGGGGGGGGGTCCAGTCCTACATCAATGACTGTAACAAAAGGCCAAGAGTAAAAAGACCACTGGGTTATTATTTGGAGTCTTGAGCACTGAAGACATGTCAACTTCACATTGTACTGAAAGCCAGTGGTTAATAGAAGCTAATCTTGATATGGCTAAAACTGACTAAAATCATCATTTAGGAACATAATCTCCCAGACAATTTGAGACAAAATGTACTGTATTTGTTTTCCAGAAACCTCTCATCTATTCTACTGAGTAAGGTTTTTTATGTATTTTATGTAACAGAGCTAATCAGTTCAAACTTTATTGTTTGAGTGCGCCTTTTTAGTTCTCTGTTTCTGAAGTTAAACAATGCCATCTGCTGTCTGGTAAAGTCAGGTTGCCTGATAAGGTGCATATTAATTTTGAGAAATAATGCTAGGACAAATTTAATACATTCTGTTGGTACTCATTTTAGTTAAGCATTTTGCTGTTGAGCCAATGTCCCTTGCACTGCATGAAAATGAATTTTACTTTTATGCCACTGTTTCATAAATGCCACTAAATTTTTTGGTTGTGCAAATTGTTTTGGCATGATATGAGCCGTGACACAAGAAAAAAGGTCTTCTGGGTTTCTAACCAGGTCTGACACAAAGTGGCCTGTACAGTCATAGAAGGCTTAGAGGATTGAGATTCAGGATTTAAGTAGAGGAGGAATTGTACTATCTGTGTAGTGAAAACACAGACACAGAACAGCTCTGCAGTAGGGTAACATCTGGTTTTCTCTTGACGCGGCTCATATGGTACTGTGCTACATCTTCAGCATTTGGTATGCAGATATCCATTTTGGTGTTTCATGGTTTATGCAAATTTATTGGAAATCATGTCACATCATTATCTGTCTTAGACATTGTGTCATGATAAAACTGTCTTTGAGTTTCCATGGAGATCCAACACAAACCATGCTGTACAGACACAGATCAGGCTGGAAGCTTACAATTTCATATGTAAAAAGAAGAGGGATTTACTATCCATGGAGCAAGGCACCGATCAGCTGTGCAGTAACACTCTGACCTCTCTTGTTTCTCATTTGGGAAAGGCTGATGAGTGGCTTAGTGTTAGACATTCTGTCCAAAATTACAGGAAGTTAATTAGTTTAGTCATCTGTTTTAATGTATTTTGTTAGGGATGGAGACCTTTTTCTGACACTATTCTTTTGCATACAGTTCTTCTTTGAGGGGGGCTTTGAGGAATGTACAAAATGAATATTCAATCATGAGTGTTGCTTATTGCAATCTTGAGACTGGAAAAAAGTTTCAATTTAATTAACACTGAATAGTCAGTATGGATTTTCTTTGCACTTTCATCATTTGAATCTCAAAGTTTGATCACAATTCAGTGGATGAAATCTTGATGCCTGTTTCTTGTCAGTGACACACCAGTCATTACGAAAACTTGCCCATGCAATATACAGAGATTTTTTAGCTTTAAAAATTGAAAACTTTTAGCTGATTTTTTTTTTTTATATATTTTTCTTATTTTTGCTCAAAACATAGATTGTGGGTACACGTTAGAACCGCCTCGCCGAGGCGGTTCTAACGAGTACCCACAATCTATGTTTTGGAGCAAAAATAAGAAAAATAGGTATATACCCCTGCATACCCCAGTTTTGCTAGATAAAAGTGGGGTTCAAGGGGGTTCACATTACACGGACATGTTTTCATAATGTAACTGCTGGGACAACTAATGTGACTGGGAACAACTAACATGTATGAATTTTTGTTTGTTTGTTTGTTTGTTTGAATTGATGCTTAATGTCCCAGTCAACAGCTATTGTCATGTCGGCCTCCATTTTATGGGACTTTTACCCAAAATTAGGACGTCATAACATCTAAAAAGTGTTTAAAATACAACCAACAAACTAAGCCAATAAGGCTAAATATATGTATGGATGGTTCGATTTCAAACCATTTTTCCTGGGCAGGCTCATACCAGAGCGGTTAACCAGTATTCAGATGGCCAGTCAGTAGCGTCTAAGCTTTGCCTGGAGGCACAAGCAGCCCATCTATTTCTTTAGGCCCCAGTGGGCGGGGTCCCCATATGAATTTGAAATCAATATAGTGACAATAGCAGTAGTAAATACCTGTTTGTGATTCATGGCAATTTCTCTGAGACAGATTATTTGCACCCTACAGCCTTTAATGTGTTACTTTTTAATACGAGTTCATTACTTTTTAATACGAGTTCAATATATTTTAACGTTTTTACCTTGTTAGACGCTTATGACCCATAAGGGTTGATGCGTCGTTAAACAACAAACAAACAAACAAACAGCCTTTAATAATTTTGAGTTCGACCAGGTCTGACATAAACCGGCCTGTGTAGCCACAGAAGATGGCTAGAAGCTTGAAATTTCGGATTTAAGAAGAAGAGGGGTTGTACATATACTGTCCGTGTAGCGAAAACAAAGGTGCAGATCAGCTTCGCATAGGCGCAAATCCGGTTTGTACGAGATGCGGCTCATTTCATCTGTGTTTGTTGTCTCCACCTGTGTGATCCAGGCCCATATCATCAAGGTGGTGAAAGTTAGTGTAGGACGGGCTGTGTGTATCTCCTTTGACCTATGAGCTTAACATGTTTCATAAGTGGAAAGGGTGGGGGAGTCGTCTGCATTTGAACCCCAATGGAATCCTTGAGCATGACACATCAAGTCCTGCTAGTACTTGTTAACAAAACCTAGAAATAGGAATAGAGGAGGCGGCTCTTTCCACGCATGACTGAAAAACTACTGACTGTGATGTAAAACCATAGGACGAACATCCACATAAACAGAAACAATCAAACAATCCAAAAAATTCTGATAGTGGTTAGTGGTTCAGCTCAGATGACACAACTGGTGACAGGAAGACCGAAGCAGCAAAATACATGTATGAATTTGAATATTTAATGAAAATGATGATATAGTTACAATTTATATAACAAATGAAACCGCTCAGGTGAACAGATAGTGTATATACTTGGTGAAAATAAAGATGTGATTAAAATCTATTTATTTAAAAAATCTAATGAAATTGCATACTCATTGTAATCAAATGTCGTGATCCTTAAAATGCTGACACAGAAGGTTTGTATGAAGAAGTATGTGAAATATTCCCTAATATCATGCACTATAATCTAATATCATGCATTATGCATGATATCTGTTTTTCTTCATCTTGAAGCTTACATTAATGATGATCAGAAAAATGCATTATGAAATTGAGATGGCTATCTCAATGTCAGAGAAGTTACAAATATAGACAAACCAGACAACAAAAGGAGCCAGTGTCAATAGAAAATGTGATAAGCTGCCACATAAAAAATGGACAAAGTATGTGCAGTTCAGCAACACCACAACTGTAGATCGGCAACCAAACTAGATAAATCAAAACTCCTTAATCAATTTACAGATCTTGTATTTTAAGCCATTTGCAGATAAGGATCCATATTGTCTGGTTTGTAACTGGTAGAAAACCTCAAAGACAGATCATTATTTGCAATGGCTCATTTATGAATATATTTTGGAAGTCTTAATTGGCTTGCTTTTTGTTTCGATTTGTTTGTCATCCATGGTGAATAGCTGTGATAATGTTGGGATGGGTAGTTAATCTTATTTGGGTTAACCAATGCTCAGTGCTCATGTTTTCACCAGTATCTGTCAATTTGTGAATGAAAGTAAAGACCTCGTGCTTTATATGGTCTGATAATGCACTTTGAGGCTGACAGCTGCCAATGGCATCAGACTTTCTTTTTTTTTTTTCCTACCTCGTTTTTTGGAGTGGGATTTTTTTTTCTGATTGCGCCTTTTCCTGATCTTTGCCTACTTGTACCTTTCTGAAAATTGCCTGTTGTATGTAAATCAAAAATTGACTGTATCCTTTACTTTAATAGCTTTTCTTGTGACATTTCTCATACGTCAATGAACTGTTAATAGATTTTTAATGTCAACAACTTCTTTGATTATGTTGGGAATAAAATCAGATACAGCAAAGTTAAATTTCTTTAATGGCATAGTTTTCCATTATTGTTCAGTGTCATGCAACCTGAACATCAAATGACCCTGATTTGCATTTCCTGATATTTCAAGAAGATATATTTTGTTTAAGTCAGCTAGAATTGTGGTGGCCTCATGGTAGAGTGTCATAATGATTTGAGCAGTCCTGGATTCAAAACCCACTGATGCTGAATTGTGTTCTTGAGGAACTCAGACACATTTTATAATACTCCCCATAGAACTTTTTAATACAAAGGAAGCAGAGGCTCAGTCCAACACGACTCAAAAAATTGTTGACCCTGATATTAATATTATATTGCATTCAATACCATAATTTGCTTAATGTAAATACACATGCTTTATCCAAAATATAAATTTAAAGCTTTTCCTCACTCCTGGAAGGAAAATTTTCTTTGGAGTTTGGAATATTTGCAAAAACTTGGCAAATTGCATTAGACTATTTGAACAGTAACATGACGAGATGTTGCTCGTAAGGCAATATGTATATAGCAAGCCATTCAAACCTAATCTAAATGTTTACTTAAAAGCGAAGTTTTTGAAGAGCAAATGGGTACTGATAATGGCTGATACAAGTTATCCAGAGGAATATTGATTGTCTCTGACTCGTCACTGTCGTATGGATGTTCGTACTCTCTCTGACCGCAGAATTTCTTCACCAGCATGATTGCACATGTAAGCAGTATGACAAGACCTATGGCCGTACTGATACCTATCACAACTTTGTCGCTGACCAACTTCTGAATGCCGAGTCCCGAACCACTCTGAGCTTGAGTTGAAATGTTGCGACAGTCAACTTTGTAAGTTTGCTGTTTGTACTTATAAACTAAACAGAACTCATATTTGGTTCCCGGTTTCAATTTTGTCACAGTATAGCTGTGATATTGAGGCCCAAGCTGAATTATGGTCACTTCACTATTGTCTGGTTCCACCTGAGTAAATTGACTATTGTCATTGGTTACTCCCCTGTTGTCATTGGCAACCATCCTGTTGTCATTGGTTACTACACTGTTGTCATTGGCAACCTCCCTGTAATGAAGCTGATAGTCTGAGATCATGCTCTTATGCTGGGTACCATTCCAGGAAATTGAGATGTAGTTACTGTTTACAGTGTAAGGAAAAAGACGCACTGGTTTATTAGATACAATAACTCTTGTAGAACTAATATCGTAGCCAAATCCATTATCCGATTTACAAGAATACGTCCCACTGTCTTCTGTTCTGAGATGGTTTACGATTAAAACACAGTCATCAATCAAGGAGATCTTATCAGTGGGTCTTAGGATTCGATTTTGCCGCAACGACGGGTCAATAATCGTTCCATTAGGCAGCATCCAAGTGATTGAAGGATCCGGGACGCCAAATGCATGACATTCCAGACGTAATTCTTCCCCCAAATCTAATTGGTATTTGTCGGAAAATAGCTGTAGTGTCGTGGGAGCACAGACACGGCTGAAAAACTCTTCCTTTACATCAGTGATCGATTGGCCTGTTACATTGAAAGGTGAACCACACTTGATGAATTGTGAGTGATTGAAATAAGGCTTACTATAGTTTGTCTGCTTGGCAGATTCAAGAAGTTCTCTCACCCAGAATGCATTGCAGTCACACCGCAAAGGATTATGGTATAGATGTATTTCCTCTAAATTTGGCAAGAAGTTTAACATTGATGGAGAAATAGCACTTAGTTCATTATTATGAATATAAAGTCTCTTTAAATTTGGCACAAGTGAAAAAGCGTTATGATCTATGTAGATGAGTCTATGATTGTGGTGAGCAAATAAGCTTTCCAGCTTTGGTAAGGCATGAAAGGCAGTTTTTTCTATCACCAGTAACTTTTCCATGTAGCTAATGGATATTGATGTGATGTTCAAATTAAAAAAGTCACCACTTTTGATTCTTGTCAAGGGGTTCCCATTCAAAATGAACCTCCCAAGGGAAGTTGCACAGCGAATTTGATATGTTGGCACACTTGCAATTTGATTATTAGACAAATTAAGCATTTTCAGTTTCTCCAGACCTCGGAAAGCTTCCAAGTCTATCCGCCTGACTTTATTATCAGCTAGGTTCAAGGAATATATATTTGTCAGCGGAGCTAATATATTGGCTTCTATAACACTCAATAAATTCTGTGACAAATCCAATTCACGAATGTCAAACACAGATTTGAACCAATCAGCACTAATATTAGACAGTCTATTTCCACACAAATTGAGCACTTTTAAGTGATTTAGTCCCAGGAAAGCCTGGGGATGAATACTGCTTATTTGATTAAATCCTAGATCTAAATTATCAAGACTTATGAGTCCACTGAAACTGCCAGCCTCTAATGTTTTGAGCTGATTATTAAATAAAACGAGATGCTTTAGTTTTTGAATGTTTGTAAAAAGACGATAATTGTTGATTCTTTTCAAGTGATTGTTTGAAAGATCCAACAATATGAGTTTTGGTAAATAAGGGAAATAATCCAGTTTTGAAATTTCATTGTCATTTAAATACAACACATCTGTTTCAG
The DNA here is from genome assembly GCA_964017185.1 of Rugalucina vietnamica. Lineage (NCBI taxonomy): Eukaryota > Metazoa > Mollusca > Bivalvia > Lucinida > Lucinidae > Rugalucina > Rugalucina vietnamica. Next base: position 47,611,599 of record OZ024875.1, read on the forward strand.
TTGGCACTTTCATGGGTACATCATAGTATGCACGTCCAGTACAGTTCACAATTTTCATTCTTGTGTTCAGTTTTATGGGCGGATCAAAATGGGAACCCAGGTCAGATATATCTTTGAAACATGAACAATTCTCTACACACTGAGTGATCCAGGGACTGATCTGAGCATGTACAGCATTGCCACTGTTATTCATAATGGTATAACTGGTAAATGTTTTACTGAAGTTCCACTTTTTTCCACTCATCTCTTGCCTGTCACTTTCGTTTTGGGTTTCATTACTTACAAATGTAACTGTACCAGTATTATCTAACATTGAATCTTTTTCATTAGAATTAACCGGTTTATTGTAAGTATCTAAACTATTAGTGTAAAACCAGTAGTAGAAGTCACAATATCAGTGTTATTTTGAACACTCTCAGCAGTCAATATTTTTGTTTCATTGTTTTCATCATCATCATTGTTCATAGTTTTATCACTTTTAGTTTTACTGTTCTCATCTGTAATATTGTCACTCTTTTTGTTCACAACAGACTTTATCCATGCATTTTTGTCAGTGTTTATAGGAACATTTTCCCCAGTGATTTCCTTGGTTGTCTTCTTTAAAACAGATGCAGCTGTTGTGTAATCTAGATACGTTTGGGTACTGTCATTTTCCAAAGTTTGTAAAGTGTTGGTCGTAGCATAATCACTTACTTCTTTGGTCATAGCTTTTTCGAAAGTTGTGTTGTGGGTGTCATTCACAGAAACACATTGAGAAATGTCCCTCGTCAACTTCAGCAGTAACATAATGACACTCATATAGACCCTGAATCTTTCCATAGCTTTTGACTCTCACCTCATGTCATGATGAACTTAGTGTTTGTCTAATATGTTTGTTTAATGTAATATAGTCTTCATAGTTGGGGTTATCTGTTTCAAACAGAATTAATTTCCAATCAATTATTTATGATAAAAGCAAATATATCTTGCAGCATTTTCAATATTTGAGGAAGCTTTTGCCATGTGGCTTTATGCTGATGATAAGTCATTCGTGGACTATAGCAGTAGTTGACTTTCTTTCATTGAGGTTACATACAGCTTCTGATCGTCAGTTAAGTTCCATTGGTAAATTCTAAAATGTCACCAGAAATTATTTTCCTACGCCATTGAATGAAGAAATCTGAGAATTCAGGTCATTTCACAAATTCTGCAGTGTTTGTTTGGAAAGGTTTCAAAAACCTGGATTCATAGTATTCTACTGAATGAGACTTTCTGTTCTAAATGATTAACCACTTTGTTTATTCTTCATTATTCATTGAGCCGCATCGTGAGAAAACCGGATTTTTGCCTATGCGAAAACAAAGGCGCAGATCAGCTTCGCGGTAGCCGCGAAGCTGATCAGCGCCTTTGTTTTCGCTACTCGGATAGTACAATTCCTCTTCTACTTAAATCCGAAATTTCAAGCTTCTAGCTCTTTTCTGTGCTTGTACAGGCCAGTTTGTGTCGGACCTGGTCGGAAACCCCGAAGACCGGTTTTCTCACGTCGCGGCTCCATTGTACCAGAACAATTCATTGATGCTTTTTACACATGAGCCTGTGCATGACAAAACCAACAATTTGGGTTTCCGACCAGGTCCGACACAAACCAGCCTGTACAGTCACAGAAGAAACCCAGAATCTTGAAAATTTAGGAATAAGTAGAGGAGGAAATGTACTATCCGTGTAGCGAAAACAAAGACGCTGATCAGCTTCGCGGTTACCGCGAAGCTGATCTGCGTCTTTGTTTTCGCCCATGCAAATTGTTGGTTTTCTCACGCACAGGCTCACATGTTATCTCTATAACTTCACAGACATTATTTCCTTCTCTTCATTATGATGTAATAAACATTCCTCCTTGTAAATTTGTTTGTTTCTCTTTGACTAGAATAATCAAGTACTTCATCCATCACAACCAAAAACTACTTGGCACAATTCAATATTTTTAGCTAAAAGCGCAGCTAGACCATCTTATTTCTTTTCCTGCTCTTCTATGAAGTTTTGTTTGTTCTTCTTTAATCTTTGTTAGACCTGAAAAAGTAATAAAAATGTGATATAAGCATATCTTTTGCAAATTCATTTTTATTAAGCCTCTATCATAAATTTTCCATAACAGTTCAACCTCATTATAATGCACCTCACTATAGTGCGGTTTTCAATATAACACAGCCATGTCATGGCTCCCAAATTAATTATTTTGTTATATATCTATTGTAAATAACCTCATTATAACACGGTTCACTTATAACACGGGTTGTTTCCATGGACCCCAAAGATAGCGTTATAATGAGGTTTTTTGGAAATGCCTTGCTTAATTGTATTTTACATGTACATGTATATACCATATATGTTTAGCGGGCATTCTCCCAGATGTTTTTCCAAACAACCTAACGGCTGGTATTTCAGTATTGTGTGCCAGTTAATAAATTGGTAAGTGAATTAAAACTTGGTCTAAAATGATCTAAAGTATTTCACAAAGGTTTAAATACTAACATTGCAGCACCATTTAAATGTTGCACCTACTAATCTAAACAGTATGTTTATGACTTTGCTGTTTTTAGTTTTAGTGTATGTCAATTGAAGAAAAATTATTGAACATTTAAAAACATTTAAAAAGTGCACACATGGCACTATATAGAATGAAATATGGTACATGTATTTGCTATTCTCCATTTTCTCTCTTATATGCTGTTTACACGACGAATTTGTTCCGAACCAAGACCGGACCTGGTTCGGTCCAAGTGTTTAGATGAACACATTTGGTTCGCTCCAAAATTTTGGAACGGTCCAACTTGGCCAGCTACATAACCTAGGACCTGGTCCGGTCCAAATCTTGTTCCGATCCTGGTTCGGTACAAATATTCAGTCTAAACACTTTGGTTCGGTCCAATGTAGAATCAATATTTAATTTAGACAATCTGGATTAATTTGCACAAAATAATGATAATAAGCTGAATGCATTCGTTGAGCCACTATATGGGCTGTGTATTTACTCAGATTTCCCAGTTTTAGACGTTTTTTCCGACTGACATACCATGAAAAATATAATAAGGGAAAGATCTTGCAATGAAATTAAGTCAAATTATGTTTACCTGTTTACAGACAGTCATGATTATTTATGCATCTATATTCATTTGTCTATGTAGATTAGAATGCACCGCTTAATACCGAAGTAGTAGCAAAAAGCTGAGTGTTTTCCCGCAACATACTTTGATCTAGTAACAAGATATGCATGTCATATATTCTTAGAGGTGATATCTAGTGCGCCTAATTTACACAAAATGGAAATACCATGAATATTGTGAGTCATTTGTTCCGAACTAAATTATTCAATGTAAACAAGAAGATAGATTTATTCCGGACTAACTTGGACTGGTCCAATATAGATCGGACCTGGTTCGAACCCGTCTAAACAGACTATAAAATTGTAATTGTAGTTTGGATGGCTTCCATAGTTGGCATCTAGCTCCTAGACAGGTTTCTATCTGACAGTTTTAATCTGTTCTGTGATCTTATATCATATTGGAAATACACCTAATCTTAGGCTTTTTTGAGCTCCAAAAATTATAATTTTCAGTTGATTTTTGTATTCTTTTTCTTTTTTTCGCTCAAAACATAGACTGAGGGTACATGCAAGAACTACCTTTGCATTACAAAAACATGCCCATATGATAAACAATAATTTTTTTTCAGCTCAAAAATAGAAAATTTTCAGCGGAAAAAAATTGATATTTTTCTTGCTTTTGCCTCTAAAAACATAGATTGTGGGTACACGTTAGAACTGCCTCGGCAAGGCGGTTCTAACGAGCACCCACAATCTATGTTTTGGAGCAAAAATAAGGAAAATAGGTATATCCCTGCATACCCCAGTTTTGCTATATAAAAGGGGGGTTAAAAGGGGTATACATTACGCGGACATGTATTCCTGACTGGTCTGGGTTCGAGCCCCGCACTGGAGGCCACATGTGAGACAAGCCAAGTTCTGTTTGTGGGTGTGCCAGGTGGTTTTTCTCGGGGTTCTCCCGTTTTCGCCCACCTACTGATTAGCCTGTCTCATATGAGCTGAAATAATCTTGAAAGGGACGTAAAAAAAAAAATGTTTTCCTGATGCAATAACAATTTTGTACCGTAAAAATTCTATTATATAAAAACACCTGGGCATTAATTAGAAACATTACCTTTTCAGGCTGTTTACCATTTATTTTGACCAGAAGAGAAAATAATGTGTTATATTTGATAAAATTGAAAAAATTCTGTTTAAAAAGTGGTATTTTTTCAAACATTTTTAAAGTGGGCATTTATTAGAGGCTCCTAGAATTCCAAAACTTACAGATAAAGTGGCCATTTTTGACTTCCAAAATATGAAAAAATGTATGCCAGTTTTATTTTGTTCCAAGATAATTCCTGAACAGATAATTCCTGAACAGAAAAACTCATCATTTATTTTCACATTGTTTAATATTTATATCCCCCCCCCCTTTTACTGCAATTTGAAAAAATGTGTTTACAAATAAATGAATACATAAATAAATAAATAAATAAATAAATAAATAAATAAGAGGAAATAGATCTAGTTTTCAATACCAGTAATTATTGTTACAATAATAAAGAAAGTGAATTTTTTTTCACTAAAACTCAAATGAAATTAAGCTATTCGATCAAGGCCCAAAAAATCTATTTGATACTACCAAGTGGCATATAAGCGCTTATATGCCACTTGATACTACAATGAGAAAGATTCAAACTCTTAAAGTACTTACCTGGAAAACTTCAAATCCAAGTTTCAATAAAATTAAATGATACTTCCCAGATATAGTTCCAACAATTAAGTTTGTTTTTGTACAATTGCCAAGACAGATTATTGCTCAATTTCACATGCCTGCCAATGTTATCCTTTAAATCAGTAAAACTTATTGTTAAATCACTCTATCTGCACCAGAAACTAATTGCGCATCAGCTTCCGTAACATCTGATTGTAAATTTTTTTTGCCACTGAGAGTATGAATCTCCCACTGCTACTAGTATTTGAGCCTGACTGTGTGAGAAAACTAACAATTTGGGACCGAACCAGGTCCGACACAAACCGGGCTGTACAGTCACAGAAGATGGTTAGAGGCTGGAAATTTTGGATTTAAGAAGAAGAGGAATTGTACTATATGTGTAGCAAAAACAAAGGCGCTGATCAGCTTTGCGGTTACCGCGAAGCTGATCCGCACCTTTGTTTTTGCCTATGCAGATTGTTGGTTTTCCCATGCGATGGCTTATTTACAATCTCCTGATAATGTCTGAAGAGTTCTATGTCGCTGGTGCATGGATAAACCTACAGTACGACCGATGAAGAAAAATCCTAGGAAAAGGAAAGAAAATAATGCCCATATAAATATGGTAGTATTGATATGTTCTATTCTAGAAATTTCTATAAAGATCAGCTGTGTCAGACTGATATTTGCATAAACAGGGGGCTTCTCATTTGAGCCGCATCACGAGAAAACAGGATTTTTGTCTTTGCGAAAACAAAGACGCAGATCAGTTGTGCAGCGCAGATCAGTTGTGCAGTAACTGCACAACTGATCAGCGTCTTTGTTTTCGCTACACAGATAGTAAAATTAGTCTTCTTCCTAAATCAGAAATTTCAAGCATCTAGCTATCTTATGTAGCTGCCTGTCAATGACAGGTTTTCTTATTGTCAAATAATTCATATTCACTCCAGTTTGAATATATATTTTTTGTCGACACGGGCAAGCATTTTGTCCTGTTTAAATGGAGTGAATTGGGATGTCTGTGCAAATAGTGTGAGGCACTGCAAACTATGGTCCCATCTCTGGCAATTGTGTGGAAGAATTAAGTTAGCGTGGTGCAGTATGTTTGTTAAAGGATCATGAAAAATTATGAATATAAGAAAAACAACATTTCAGGAGAATACAGCTGCTGCTGTTTCCTAGCACAAACATACAATTTTCTGTATTAAGTATCTTTTTCCTCTTAAAGAATTTTATAAAGCTATGATCTATCACAGCGAGTCTTATCTTATATCCTGCGCCATTTTGTCGTCAAGAGGCTGAAACAACAAATTGATTTGCGAGTGCCTTCCTTAACTGTCCATACAAAGACGAGAGGATAGCCATCATGTGTCAATATAATAATCCCTTGCCAGCTTCCCTTCTTGAATTTGCTGGTTTCTCTCAAATTTGGTGCAAGAATTTTATATCGTGCCACATACATCAGGATAATATATCTGTGTAATGTTAAACCTCCTATACCGCACTTTTATATAGTGAAACTGGGGTTTACAGGGGTATGGCTTTTTCTTTTTGCTCCAAAACATAGATTATGGGGGGTATGGCTTTTTAGCTCACCTGAGCCGAAGGCTCACAAGGTGAGCTTATAGTATGGTAGTCGAGCCATCGTCCGTCCGTGCATCCATCCGTTCATCCACATTTTCAAACTTGAATATCTCTTAGACAACAAGGCCAATCGCAATCAAATTTTATCTGAAGCATCATTGAGGAGGGGGAAAGGTTGCATTAGGTTTTGGGCCAGGTCGAATCAGAACTCTGGTATCCATGGCAACAGATAGCTCCCATTGAGTTATAATGGGGAAAATGTTGTGGCCACTCTAGCATCTTCATTTTTGATTGGATCTTCTTCATTCTTGGGAATAACAAGGACAACCATAACATCTCGGATTAGTTCGAATTTAGGCTAGGTTCAACCTCAGATTGTGGAGTTAGCTGCCCTTGAGCGTCTGGAAAAATCCCCACAGACTTATAATGGGAAAAATGTTGTGGCCACTCTAGCACCATTATTTTTCAGTGGATCTTTTTCATTCTTGCAGGTAACAAGGACAACTATAATATGTCGGTTGGGTTCGAATTTCAGGTAGATCCGACCTCTGACTGTGGAGTTAGCTGCCACTGAGTGTTTGAAAAATCATTATTTTGTGTTGTGGCACCCTAGCATCTTTGTTTTTCAGTGGATCTTCTTCATTCTTGCAGGTAACAAGGATAACTACAATATCTCGGATGAGTTTGAATTTCGGCCAGATCCGACCTCTGACTGCGGCGTTAGCTGCCCTTTAGTGTTTGAAAAATCAAAATTTTGTATTGTGGCCACTCAAGCGCCTTTAATTTTGATCTTCTTCATTCTTGGAAGTAACAAGGATAACCATAACATCTCGGATGAATTCGAATTTCAGCCAGATCTAACCCTTGACTGCAGAGTTATCTGCCCTTGACTGTGTGAAAAATCAATATTTATTGTTGTGGCCACTTTAGTGCCTTCATTTTTATTCGGATCTTCTTTATTCGTGGAGGTAACAAGGACATCTGTAACATCTCGGATGAGTTCGAATTTCGACTAGATCCGACCTCTGACTGCTGAGTTATCTGCCCTTGATTGTTTAAAAATCAATATTTTGTGTTGTGGCCATAGAACTCTAGCTAGCATTTTTGTTTTTCAGTGGATCTTCTTCATTCTTGCAGGTAACAAGGATAACTATAATATCTAGGATGAGTTCGAATTTCGGCCAGATCTGACTGCGGAGTTAGCTGCCCTTTAGTGTTTGAAAAATCAATATTTTGTATTGTGGCCACTCCAGTGCCTTCAGTTTTAATCGGATCTTCTTCATTCTTGGAAGTAACAAGGATAACCATAACATCTTGGATGAGTTCAAATTTGAGCCAGATTCGACCCTGTACTGCGGAGTTAGCTGCCCTTGAATGTTTGAAAAATCAATTTTTAGTGTTGTGGCCACTCCAGCGTCTTCAATTTTGATCAGATCTAATTCATTCTTGGTCTGAGTAACAAGGATAACTATAACATCTTGGATGAGTTGAATTTCAGCCAGATCCAACCCTTGACTGGGGAGTTAGCTGCCCTTGAGTGTTTGAAAAATTAATATTTAGTGTTTTGGCCACTGTAGCACCTTCAATTTTGATCGGATCTTCTTCATTCGTGGAAGTAACAAGAATTTTCATAACATCTTGGATGAGTTCGAATTTCAGCCAGATCCGATCTATGACTGCAGAGTTAGCTGCCCTTGAATGAGTGTCTGAAAAATCAATATTTAGTGTTGTTGGCACTCTAACACCTTCAATTTTGATCAGATCTTCTTCATTCTTGGAAGTAACAAGGATAACAATACCATCTTAGATGAGTTCAATTTTAGCTGGATTCGACTCTTGACTGTGGAGTTAGCTGCCCTTGAATGTATGAAATTAGCTGCCCTTGAATGTTTGAAAAATCAATTTGTCTAGTGACTGTACTTGTCGACTCTCAGGTGAGCGATCGTTGCCCTTGGGCTACTTGTTTTTTTATTTTTGCTACAAAATATAGATTGTGGGTACAACATAGATTTACCCACAATCTATGTTTTAAGCAAAAATAAGAAAAATATAAAAAAAAATCCACTGAAAATTTTCAATTTTTACAACCCGAAATCTACCAAAAATTTTCAATTTTTACAACTTACTAAAAATCAGTATATTTAACATGGGCGTGTTTTCGTAATGTATGACAAAATAGTGTCAGACTGCCTGTTACAATCTCCAGTTTGAAAACTTGCCCATGCAATATACAGAGATTTTTTAAGTTGTCTAAATTGAAAATTTTCTACAGAAAATTATTTATGGGCTGTGGCAAGATAAAATGGACAAAAAGTGTTTCCTGGGTGTCAATTTTTCATCTTGTTCAAATCATCATCTCTTTAGCACTATGTTATAGCCTAATCACTGCCATAACCAGAAATGGTAATGAGAAGATAACTTTTTGCCATATTTGCTGACAATGTTTTTTTTTCGAGATGAACCCCTGAAAACTCTTCGGACGCTACAACCACCTTTTAAAGCCAATAACTGAAAGAATGAAAACTGTGTTGTTTGTCTTTTCATGTTTTATTATAAGTTTAGTCCTTCATCCAACAAACAAACATGGGCCAAAGTTGCTTTGAATTTGCTTATGTATTTAATTTCCACGTCTTTTGAAGTACTGTATCAAAGTAACATTTTTTATAGGTTTTTTTAGGTTAGTTCTTAGAGAAGTGAATGCAAACATCTGTCTTACTCAAGGATGTGTTGTTGGTATTGTTTTCTCTGACATACAACCCAAACCTTTCCAAAAGATATTGGGCATTTTTTTTTGTAAAGCATTACAGTCAGCTCTTCGGATGATACAAATGCTCTTCGGACGATACACAATGCTCTTCGGATGATACACAATGCTCTTCGGATGATACAGCTTTTGAATCAATTTCATGATTTTTTCATAATTTACACCATAAAGCTACTTGATAGATATCTTACATTATTATAAAAGCTTCTTTTTTCCATTTTAATCTTTTAAAAAATTGTAAGTGAACTCTTCGGACGATACATAGAACTCTTCGGATGATACAATTCAAGAGCTGTATCATCCGAAGAGTACTATGTATCGTCCGAAGAGCTCTTCGGATGATACAAACCCAAGAATGATATAGATTTTAATACATGCATCTATTATTTAAATAAAACCAAAGCATAACAATGATCACTCATATGTTTCCTAATTCATCACTGCATATTAGTTTTATATGATTTTTATATGTGTGTCCTAAGAATGAACTTAGGAAGCCGAATTTCTAAAAATCATTTTTTCAAAGTTCAGCATACTATGATAGAAGATTTTTGGCTTACAAATCATCACATCTTAATTTGTGAAAAGCTTAGGTAAAAAAACAAAATGGAGAAACCGAGAACAAAATCACAGACCAACATTTTGTGAAAAGCACTCTTCGGATGATACAAAAATTTGTTTCGGACACATATCGGCAACAATGTTTTCCGAAGGTTTACACAGAGCAAAAAAAATTCCTTGTGTTCTTATACTGTTTTTCATCTACCATTAAAAAAAGGTAAAATGAACTGTTTATAACTTTGTGCGTAAGAGAAAACAGCCACTCTTCGGATGATACAGGCCGTTTCGGACACCCTAAAAAATAGCATATAAAAAGTGATATCAATTTTCCTCTCAGTAGTCAGCTTTCCAAAGCCTGAAGTATAAAAAAAGACATGTTATGACTATTACATACCACAGTTTCAATTACACAATTCATATATTTGGTATTTTTATAATGGTTTATAAAAAGCTATCAAATTTTGAAAATCTTTTTGTAACATCCGACCACAAATGTTCAAACGTTTGTCATATGAGCATCAGTTGCCATAAAATTATGAACAATATATCAAAACAAACATCAGTAATATCTCCAGGTTATAAAGCTATATATGTGCTGCTTTGGAGCTAGATAAGGGTAAAAAAATGCAAATGAAATTTGTTGAAAATATACAGGAAACATTGTACACTCAAAATTTAGCCATTTTAAGGTATTTATTTTGATATTTCATCGCAGTCACTAAATCAAAATTATTGGATTTGTCTTTCCAGTTTGCTACCACCATGTACCACTATTTGAGGCATAAACTGTCTCTATATCTCAAAGCATTGTTTTTGTACATATGAAAAGGTTGAAATGACCATTTTATCTTGCCACAGCCCTTATATTTTTGCTCAAAACATAGATTGTGGATACATGTTAGAACCACCTCGGCTCTCCCCCACAATCTGTGTTTTGGATCAAAAATAAGAAAAATAGGTAAACCCCTGCAAACCAAAGTTTTATTATATAAAGTGAAGTGATGAACCACTTAATAAAATATGATACATTTTAAGTAGATACTGATCAGGCCATTTGAATCATCATTAGTCTGATCTGAATCTGTGCTGAATTTTTGCAAGCATTATTGTGATGTATCTTTTTCTTTCCATGGCTGCATGCAATGGTGTGATGATTGCCTGAAGCTGGAGAAAATTTCCTTGAAAGTGTAAATTGGACAAAAATCTAGATAAGCGGTGTTGTCGTTTTGTTATGTCTAAACTTTTGCATATATTCATCCAGTAAATGTGAAGCTGTGACTCAAAATGTGTAGGAATTATCCATATATGGTTTGATAGACAAAGGACAAGAATTGCCTTTCAAAATTGACAGCAAATACGTTCCTTATCTGCCTACTGAGCCGCGTGAGCGTGATCATTAGTAATTGGAACCTAATAAAAAGTTTCCCAGAATTTGGAACTTAATTTCAGCTGCATCATGAGAAAGCCAACATTTTGCATATGCCAAAAAAAGGCGCAGGTCATCTTCGTAGTAACTGCGAAGCTGATCAGCACCTTTGTTTTCGCTTCACAGACGGTACAATTCTTCTTCTTTCTAAATCCAAATTTTGCAGCCTCCAGCCATCTCCTGTGGCAGCACAGCCCCGTTTATGTCGGACCTGTTCGGAAACCACATTGTTGGTTTTCTCATGGTGCGTCTTAATTTCAGAAATTGCTCTGTGGGGTCTAATTCAATTTTGGCTGATTGACTACAAAAGATTTAACAGACATTGAAAAATGGAAAAATTTCCAGTCTCCAGCTATTGGGATCAAGATAGATTTGAACTTGGAATGAAACCAACAAAAAAGAGGAAAGAAAGAAAAAGCATCACCACATGCAAAATTCACTTAGCTTACACTACAAGTTTTCTGTGGGAGTGAGGTGGCCTAAGTAGTAGAGTGTTAAACTCTTGATCGTGAGGCTCAGAGTGGGTTAAAATCCTTGAGCAAGACACACGCCCCATTAAACTGGTACTACCCATGAATTCATAATGAAAACTTGCCCATGCAATATACAGAGTTTTTTTTCAGTTGTAAAAATTGAAAATTTCATTGGAAAAATTTTGATATTTTTAATATTAATTTTTTGCTCAAAATATACATTGTGGGTCTAGCGAGTACCCACAATGTCTGTTTTGGATCAAAAATAAGAAAATTAGGTAGACCCCTGCAACCCTCAGTCATTTCACGGACATGTCTTCCTGATGTGTTGCCTGGGTGTGAAGATATATATATTAAACTGAACTTAACTGACCATTTAACTTATTCAGTATTAAAAAATGGCAAGCTTCTGCTGTCTAAGTAACAATTTCGGCCTGGCAAAATTTAATGCATGTGACCTGACATTCAGAGTCTGGTATAAATGTCCCATATATTTGTTGACACAAGATTTGAGTGACTATTATACTGCTGAGTAAACAATACCTCAGAGTTCTGCATCCGATTCTAGACTCTTAGAGCAACCTTATTGTTCTCAAATCACTGTATTATGTTTGTAAAGTGTATTGAACAACATGATTTAATGTGTTATTACAGAAAATCAATGCAAGAATGAGAGAAAAAGTAAATATTTAAGATGCAACATATGACAGTATTTGGGTGGCAGTATAAAACACCACAAACCACCACAAACTTGCACAAAACACACCACAAATCACCTAAAGCCACACCGCAACACATAAGAACCCAAATTAATAAATGCTTCACTTGCTCAGAGAAATCTTGATCAAGTTTAATATGAACAATGTACTTTGTACTTAGAAATTTACCAGTTCAGCAGATAATTGAATTGAGTATATCATGTATATTATAATTATTGATAATTGAATATAATCATGCTTTTGTAGAATAAATTATACAAAATGAAAATGATAGAATGCAGATTTTAAATGAACTTTCTGAATAAAAGATGTCGAGCCCTATGCTCGAGCAGCACAAGTTCTGCTTGCAGATGTTTTTTTCAGATGTTTCCACAAAATGACTATTAGTAGATTTTTAAGCTCAAAGTGGGCAAATCCCTAGTGTCCCATTAAGCACAGTGAAGCATCAAATAATGAAAACATGATTTGAGCCTGTGCGTGAGAAAACCAACAATTTGGGTTTCCGACCAGGTCTGACACAAACCGGCCTGTACAGTCACAGAAGATGGTTAGAGGCTTGAAATTTTGGATTTACCCTTACGAAACAGGTTTCTGGCAATACACTGGTAATAAACTGGCAATACACTGGCTATAGTCTGGTAATACACTGGAGTGACTGGCAACACAATGGCAATACACTGGTGATAGGTTGTTAATAAAAATATGACATATGGTAATATACTGGCAACAATTACCAGCTATTACCAGCCACCTGACAGACTGGTATTAGGCTGTTTACAGACTGGTAATACAATGGCAACACACTGGCAATATTGCCAGTCTATTGCCAGTTGCTGGTAGTAAATGCAGTTTCTTCAATCTTGTTTGCAGCTGGATACACAAGGTATTAAAAAATGAAAAACACCTGGTAATACACTGGCAAGAAAAATCTTTTATGTTTTGACAAGATAAGCATCTGGCAACACACTGGTAACACACTGGCAAGAAATAACTTAAACTTTTGAAGATAAATTTGAGCCTGGTAACACACTGGCAAGAAATGTCTTTAACTTTTCAAGAGACTGTGTCTGGCAACACACTGGCAAGAAATGTCTTAACATATGGCAAAGGTCAATAAAGGTTGGGGTTCCTGTGGGAATTACTGGTCCCTCTCACAACACTGTCAGGAAGTCCCTCCACATTCACAATGGATTCATGACCAATTTCTGAAAAAAAAAAAAAAAAAAAAAAAAAAATACATGTAATAATAATATGAAATGAATTATACTTACTCTGAATAACAAAGCTAATTTGGTTCATTTGATCATAATTAAGATTATAAAACTTTCTTCATGCTCCACACAGCTGAGCATAAAATTTGGCTTGAATTTTCACTGACACTGTAAGCCTCTGCAATGACTGATTAATTTAGTCCAAAGTCTATAACTAAGGTTATGTTGGGAACTTGGGGCGGACAGCTATTACCCTTGTAAAATCATTTCTAGGGCAAGCCCCACAGAGGCAGATTACCAGTATTTTATGCTCATTTTTTCACCACTAGCTGTTCTTGAATCAGTAGAAGAAGAATGGCTATATAAATGCCACCCAATGAGTCATTGTGCACTTAACTAAATACTTCTGAGCAAAAATACCTGACTGATAAGAAATACCTTCTAGAGCTACATGCCATGGCCCCGTGTTGTCGCACGCTCTTGTTTCTGCAGAGGTCGCCGTCTTTTAGTGGAAGGCAATTGTGACTTCTTTTCGGTTGGCGCATTTATCTGCATACTTCATAGTATGCCAGCTTTTGCATTTATCTGGAAATGAACAAATTAAATCATACTGATGACTGCTAAAGCACGAATACAACAAAACAAGCTTGTACGATGAATGTGAATCGAGGGATTCATGTGAGGATAGCCGGATGGCTACCTTGTTGGGATACAGCTAGTCATCTTGCTTTTTCTTGCATGTTGTAACATTTTTGTGATTTTTTTTAATTGTATAGTTTTACTGCCTGGTGTCTGTGTTGGGCTTTTAAATTTAATTTACCCTATTCACACGAGTGTAACATGCAGTTTTTTTTGCTCAGAATGTGGTGTACAAAATTTGGTGCACATTTTATATAAGAACACCAAATTTCAGACTTTTTCCATAGATGTACAGTCATCGGACCCTGTGCAGGTTAAAGATCCCTACACAGGACTGCCGGGACCCATTGGATCTGAACAGTTTACTGATGAATGATCCAAAATGATGATTAAATCCTGGCACTTTAAGCCAGGCTATGGTGCCAGTTTTCTCCGGCCACACAGGTGTTACAAATGTTGAATTATTAATATATTTTTTTTTGTGGGGGGAGGGTACAATTTCAGTTATATACTGGGAAACACACTTTATATTATTATTTGTGCGGGTAGGCATTTTTTTGGGGGGGGATGGGGTGGGATACAGAGGTTGGGACATTTGGCAAAATTTCAGAGAGACCCCACCACACACACAAACCAGCCCTACTGTACAATGTCACCAAGCTGGTGGTTTCCCCTCATAGTGAGTTCGTAAAATTCAAGTTGCCCCACCCACTAATCAAAACTTTTTGGACGACAGGAGCAGGCTAAAACCCTTTCACTGTTTCGGGTCGGCTCATTTTAAGCTCAACTGTCTTCATTTCATCAGACTCTTACCAGTTTGTTTAGCAAAGTACTTGTCTAGTTTCTGTTGTGACATTCTGGAAATTTCTAAATTGTCGCGCGTACAAAAACTTTTTCATTTTATAGACCGGAAATAATCAATAGGCGAATTCGTTTAATTAAGAATGTAATACGTCGTTATCGGCGCAGCGTAGGCCATAGTCTGTAAACGGCGACGCTATCGAGTTTATCTTCTGATGTTGAGTCGATCAGTCTCATGCTAAATTTAGAACTTAGTCAAGGGGAAAAACATTTTGGGTTGAAATACATCGAGCAAAAAAAAAAAAAAAAAAAAAAAAAAATTCTTCGATTTTGGGTCTCAATTCTAACTTGGGTTGGCAGGCAGACAGATAGATAGATCTATAGATAGATAGATAGATAGATAGATAGATAGATAGATAGATAGATAGATAGATAGATAGATAGATAGATAGATCGTGTGCTTAATGATTCATTACTGCTTCGATTAATGAACCGTAACTGCTCAATTAACTTCTTTATCTGGCACGTGCCGGGTGACTAAGATATAAAGTTATTTGAGTATAACTCATGACAATAGCTAAAATGGTTGATGATGAACTTCGAAATGCATACAAAGGCCAAACGAAGTGAGAAAACGTAGAAACCATTTTGTTTCCAAGCTTTTCCCTGTTTGTTACTCACTAGAATCACGGTGTTTGTATATTTTGTACGTGCCAAGATGTTTTCTGGTTAAATTGGCCTCCATTTTGTAAGAAAGGTAACTGTTCTGTTCGTAAATCCCACCTGTAGGAGCACCTCCTTGCGGAGTAAAATTTAAGTCATATAAAATAAATAAGATACAAGAAGTCACACTTCACTGTCACACAAACCTTCAGAAAAAAAATCACAAATGAAGTTTACACAGTAAAATCCACTGTATATATACACTTAAAAAAGTTATATTGACAATCACCGAGTAGCTAAGTCTTGGTTGAAGCCCTTTTGGCAACAACAGAGCAGGCAAATTTGTAAAAGCCCCAGTCCTTCCTTTGACAGTCTGTGCTGCAAAATCTAGTGATGTGACAGCGGGCACAGCGCTTGAGTTCAGTTCCCTCTACAGTTAGCACACACTCCTGTATCACCGAAATCGTCGTCACTGTCAATGTTGCTATTAGAAGCTAGGAAGTCCTTTAGGATGGCCTGTTCCTCATGTAAAGTAGCCGGAAGGGCAACACTCGACACCTGGCTATCAGAATGTGTGGAGCTGCTTGTCGGGCTACTGGGTTCAGATTCCACCAGCACATATTGATCGGTTCTCTCCTGATATCTGATCTCCGATGAAAGGTCCAGTTCTTTGGGAACGGATTCCGGTTCCTTAGGAACGGCTTCAGAAGTAGCACGTTTCGGTGAGGTAGCTTTTTCAGCAGCCTTCTTCTCCAGGAAACGTTGCTGTCTCTTTCGAGCACGTCGTTTGGTAACTCAGCGTTTTGTTGTTTCGTAGAGCTCCTCCTTTGACTTTTCGGCGCACCCGGACTTGAACTACTTACTGTATTTACAGTGCACCGTTCGTTATTGCGAACGTAGAAGTACATTATCTGAACGGTAGAATAATACAAGATTTAGGTGTCCCAATTTTTTGACTTCAGTAATCACCTACTCAAAACATGGAGCAACGTTGCGTAATACGTGTCATTAATAGCCTTCAGCAATCTTTGTTTACGGTCACGTTATGGTTTATGGATAATCCCCTAGCGGGATATTGTGCATTGCTTGACTTATTTTCACAACTTTTATGGTTCACGCTTCGCGAGCAATGGACTGTGTTGTCAAAAATGACGATTATCACTTGTGAATACATAAGCTGTTTAGGCAGCCGATACGGTTCATACACACATTATGCTTTCTGTAAGGAAACATGATCATTCAGTTTTTAATATGCAAAAGGTAATTAAAATTACTTCATCTCCTAGCAGCATAAAGACAAACTGCAAGGAAACGGCACCTTGGCGAATGCCTATAGGCAAACATTTTTTTCACATAGTACCACAAAGAGAAACTGTAAGAAAACGGCACCTTGGCGAAAGCCTGGCTTTTTTCTCATAGTACCAAAGAGAAACGGTAAGAAAACTACACATTGGCATACAATCTCTCCTTTTTTCTTTCTTTTTCTTCTTTTCTCATAGTGCCATAAACGGAAACGGTAAGAAAACTTCGCCTTGACAAACGATCTTTTTTTCTTCTTCTTTTATTTTTGTACCATAAAGAGAAACTGTCAGAAAACTGCACCATGGGGGTTTCAAATCTGAGAGGAATGATAATTTGAACTGAAAATGTACAGTTTTAGTACAGCCACGATTTGTGGTGCTAATCTGCCGCGTGTTATGTATAGAAATTGATCGAATCAGTATACGAAGATAGGATAGAACCTGTGTAGGATCGATCTTTAACCTGCACAGGGACTGTCCCTGCAAAGGGGTCCTCCAGGTAACGTCCCGATCCGAAGGACGGTGCACTGAGTCATGTCATCCCTGCAAACGACACGAAGAAAAGCGTGTGCGTACACCGATTTTTCCTCCCCGCAGACTATGATCGAACCTGGGAGCTCTAGCACCCGAGGCCATCGCCCTAACCACTGAGCTACCCCGCTTAATAATGAAAAAATTAGTCACCTGTACTATGTACAAAGCGTGGCATGGTGTAGAATCCTGTTTGTGTGTCTCCCCAGTCTACTGTCAGCAAGCTGGTTCTAGTTTGTTTATAATATGAGCTGATTACTGCTAGCAAAAATAGAAACACGCAATTCAGCTCTTTCGAAAAGTCGTTACTTGTCATATATTTTTTGTCGAAAAAAATCGTCCTGCAACTAACGCGATATATCACGCCCTCTATCGACAGGCAGAGGCTCCAGGGAGGACAGACATGATCGACGTAATAAGACGACTGGATCAGCCGGGTTATCTTGCAACACGCTGTGCGTGCTGTTGCTAGCATTTCTTATTAGCATTAATTCCAAAACAACAACTTTGTTCAATCTCAAATGTTGATTGAATCGTCTCCTCTTAAATAGCGATTTTTTAGCCAATTTTATATTGCAAACTCGCAGCAGTAAAATGTTACCGGCCGTATGCTATGTTTCGTAGTGTTCCGCCGTTGACTTATCGACGCACCTCGTTTCAACCCCTATCTATCTATCTTCTGATACCGAGTCGATCAATCTCTGATCATCACCTCAGGTGTAGGGTGGGTGGCTTGATATAGAATTCAGTCAACGGGGGAAAAACATTTGGGGTGCATGGGCCATTAAAACTGAAGTATAATAATAAAAAAAAAAAAAAAAAAAAAAAAAAAAACTTACCCCGCAAAATGCACGTGCTGGCATAAACATCTATGATTTTAGTATCAGATTATATTTTTTCTTCGGTCCTTTGAGACTGGGCCGAGTTGTCTTTTATGAATTGGGTCGAGTTGTCTTAATCCGAGATTTTACTGGGCAGAGTTGTCCAGGGTCGAGTTGTCTTTGGGCCGAGTTGTCCTAAACCCTACTAGATAGTAACATGACACACGTTTCATGCCTATTTTTAACATAAACAGAGAATTGTTTTTGAATTTATTGATTTTATAAATTATGCTACCATGCAGTGGCCCATAATTGTTATTAAATTTTCATTCTGTTCTATTCTATTCTGTCGGAATATGATCGTGCATTTCCGTATAGAGTAAATACACTTTTTCAATATTGAAATTTGCCACTTTCGATAACTTTAAATGTTTTCTTTCAAAACTATTTTGTCCTATCTTTTGTTAATTCAATCAAAAATGAGCAGTATCACAGTAGTTAGAATAATTAAGCTAAATATTTCGTGTCCGTAATAGTTCGGTAGATTCATGTGGCCGCGCGGCGGATGTGACGTCACAGTTCGTAGGCGCCAAAATTTGACCTGCGAGCGAGGCGTCTCCAATATGCGGTAATGAAATGGACAAATAACGGTAACAAACTCTCACCACACCATCTTAAACACGTGAAAGAACCGAAAAAAAAAAAAAAAAAACACACCCTGCAATGAATATGAGATTGGAGACGCAGGCCAGGCGACAGAGACCTGGAGACAGAACTTTCGAAATTTTCCAGCTTGGTGGTAACTGGTAAGCTGATTTTCAGTACAAAAGGTAAAGGTACATGTAGATATAATGCACCAGGATGGCGGGATCATGCGCGGATCCAGAAAATTTTCTCAGGCTGGGGTGGGGGGAGGAAGGGGTCTGACGGAAAATTTCTCAACATGGCAAAAATTATCCAAGGATAAATCCGGACCCCCTGTCGGACTGTCCCCCGATCTGGATTTGCCCATGGGGATACCCAGGGGGAATTTAATGGGCAAATTTGACAATGTGGTCTAATTCGGCTAGATTGCACTTTCTAGTCTAGATTACATTTGGCCGATTCTGGTGAAGTAATCTAATTCCCCATCCCTAGGTCATGATGTTCTGTCTAACGCACTAGTCATTGGTAATCCCGCCTCACCCCACCCCCGGGGGAATAGTGAATCCCCGGGGACAGCTGATTGGTAAAACCATGGCTAATTTCCCCCGCTGTCCACTATCTTTTCATTTCACTGCCCTCTTTGACTATAATGCAAACACCGGATAGTTCCCCCGCACTGCCAGGGCTAAGCTTTGGTAAAAACCCCGCTCATTTCCACGGCTAAAGCCGCTATACCCCGCTACCTGTCTGGGGGGGTGGGGGGGGTGCTGCCGGGGTTACAAATGACTACAGTAGTGCTTAATTCTCAGGGGTTGGGATTTATAAATTGAAAACATTGACAGTAGTGCTTAATTCTCAGGGGTTGGGATTTATAAATTGAAAACACTGATAGGTGCATAAGCAATGATCAGGAACTGGCGTGATTAGAACCAAGTCCCAGCCTACAACCTATGTGGGAAAAACCAAATCCTGGGCTCTATGTTCTTACTTTAAAAGCCAAAATGCACTTCTCGCTATTGCCTATTCTACCTTAAGCCTGGGACAAGGTAAAAATAAAATGGTTGCTCCCGTATGTATGGCCCGGGATGTATGAATACCATTTTCTTGCACCTCAGATCGAGTTTTCTGCTCACTACTTTGAATGTTCTTTTAACTTAATTTCTGAACCAGGGCTTTTTCTCTATTCAAAACTGGGTCCGGTTTCCGGTACCAAATTTTTTCCCAATTGGCTGAAAAAATTCCCAATTGACGTGGAACATTCCCAATTAGCAGAAAAATCCCAATTTAAAAGGTAAACTTTCCCAATTTTGTTAAAAAATGCAATATTTTTTCCCAAAATTGTCATTTTTTCCCAAAATCACATTTTTTTTTTCCCAATTTCATCAGTACTAAAAATTTCCCCAAAAGGTCAGAAAAAGCCCTGTGAACATCTGAAATCTGAGCATAAAATGACATTCAATTGTTTATTTAGTGGTGAAAGAACTTCTGATTTGAAACAAGCTAATTAAAGAGTTACTAATTTGAAACATTTTATTCATAATTCTATAGCCTAGCAGTGATTGTCAGAATGACCCATCCCATACCCAGCGTTGGAACAGTCTGGAGATAGTGAATGGATCGTACGGACAGGATGACTCACTGTGTTAATGATATAGCGGAGATCAAGTTTGAACATCCTATACCTATTAGGGTGAGTCTTGTGACAAAAATTTAAGTCTCAAAATGATGTTTAAGTCTATTCTCCTTGAAAATAAATCTTAAAATGCATCGCCATCCTCTGACAATAAACTGTACGGGGTGGCCCCCGTGGCCGAGTGGTTAAGGTCGCTGACTTCAGTGCACTTGATCATTCGATCATTTTACCTAGAGCTGTGGGTTAAATTCGCATCTTGCTCGGGGCACGAGTCACATGTGGGACAAACAAGTTCTGCTTGCGAGTGTGTCAGTTGGTTTTTCACCGGGTACTCCGGTTTTCGACCCACCTACCGATTGATTTGTCTCGATATGAGTGAAAAAGCTTGAAAGGGACGTAAAACTGAATCCAAAAAAAAAAAAAAAAATAAATAAATAAAAATAAATAAACTGTAGTCAGTAATTATTTTTTTCTATCCAAAAGAATGACAACAAATGAAATCAAATTTATTATCAAAAATACATAAAACAACAAATTTATGAAAATTCAAAACAATGTTCAGTTAAGAATTTGAAAGTCGAATCATAATGAACATGATGAAAAAATAGCAAATTATTGAAGGAAAACTAATATTATTGGTGCGAGGGGAAAAAAGTTTTTCATTTTGAAGATCATTAATAAAATTTTTTGGGTAGGGCCATTTTTCTAGGGTCGGTCGAGTATGGGAAAACAAATAAAAATTTTAATTTTGGCCTAATCATATTATCGATTATCACTTTGGGCATCAATTAACCAGCTCTACATATGAATGTTTTTCAAGACATTGGAAATTGATACATAATTTATGCTGTGGCTGTGAGACATTGAAAATTGATACATATGGTGCGGCTGTATGTTTTGCAAAAACTGGCCAATGATGATTAGCTCACCTGAGCCGTCAGGCTCACAAGGTGAGCTTATAGTATACCCATGCTCCGGCGTCCGTCCGTCCGTCGTCCGTCCGTCCGTCGTCCGTCGTCCACCATTTTCAAAGATCTTCTCCTCTGAAACCGCTTGGCCAATCAAAGCCAAATTTTACATGAAGCATCTATGGGAAGGGGGAACCAATGTGTATATAAATAATCCAGGTCACATGACCAAAATGGCCGCCATGCCCATATATGGTAAAAACCCTTCAAAAATCTTCTTCTCCGGAACCACTGGACCGATTTCAACCAAACTTAACATGAAGCATTAATGGCTCAAGCACTACAATGTGTATATAAATCATGACCCTATGATGACCTTGACCTATTTTACGGCAAGGTCAACATAGGTCGCCTTTGCATTTGAATGGGAAAAATTGTTAAATTGTCATTTAAAGGAAAATTCTTGCAGAAAATGAGCATTAGGACTGAATATTAATGATTCTGAAAAAAATTGGGCACCAGGGGCTCATCCGCCCCCACCCCGGGGCAATATACATATATATCTCCATAATATTCAAACATCTTCTCCTCTGAAACCGCTTGGCCAATCAAAGCGAAATTTTATGTGAAGCATCAATAGGAAGGGGTAACAAATATGTATATAAAAAATCCAGGTCACATGACCAAGATGGCCGCCATGCCCATATATGGTAAAAACCGTTCAAAAATCTTCTTCTCCAGAACCGGTTGACCGATTTCAACGAAACTTGGCACGAAGCATCGATGGCTCAAGCACTACAATGTGTATATAAATCATGACCCTGTGATGACCTTGACCTATTTTACGGGAAGGTCAACATAGGTCACCAATGCATTTGAATGGGGAAAACTTTTAAAATGTCATTTAAAGTGAAAGTCTTGCAGGAAATGGGCAGTAGGACTGGATATTAATGATTCTGAAAAAAATTGGACCCCAGGGGCTCATGTGCCCCCACCCCGGGGCAATATACATGTATATTTCCATAATATTCAAACGTCTTCTCCTCTGAAAGCGCTTGGCCAAACAAAGCCAAATTTTAAGTGAAGCATCTATAGAATGGGGGAATCAATGTGTATATAAATAATCTAGGTCACATGACCAAGATGGCCGCCATGCCCATATATGGTAAAAACCCATCAAAAATCATCTTCTCTGAAACCAATAGACTGATTTCAAGGAAACTTGGCGTGAGGCATCAATGGCTAAAGTACTCCAATGTATATATAAATCATGACCCTGTGATGACCTTGACCAAGTTTATGGCAAGGTCAACATGGGTTGCCTGTGCATCTGAATTGGGAAAACTGTTAAAATGTCATTTGAAGGAAAAAGCCAACAGGAAATTGGGAAATGGACAGAATATTGAAGATTCTGAAAAAAGAAAATGGCCCAAGGGCTTATCTGCCCCTGCACTGGAGTTAAATACCATAATATTCAAACATGTTTATTGGTATATGCAGCTGATCTCAGGTGAGCGTTTACAGGACCATTGGTCCTCTGGTTCTCTTTTCTCAGGGCAACCAAACAAAGTAACAGCAACCGAAGTCACCCCTTTCAAGTCTTCCACAAAACTGGGTAAGTTATTCTTATTTTATAAGGAGATACAATCAGGTTCCAAGCTTCATACACAACATTACATCTTTAAGGGAAAGTACAACTTACAAAAAATCTCACAATTAAGCAAACTGAGTCAGCAGTCCTTTCCCAAATAAGTAGTGACTCAGAATATAACAATTTACCAACCTGACAAAATTAAAGCAATATACATAAGAGTTGATCTCAGGTCCACTTCATTACAACTTGGTCATGCTACTGATTAGCTATCGCACCTGGTAAAGCAAGAATTCACTTAGAAAATAGTCCGACCAAGGGAATGCAGGAAAAAAAAATCTTTATATTTTAAAATGGGCTAACAGTCCATGCTGTCCACACTTGCATAAATTAATTTTGTTTCTGTCTCAATTTTGTTTCAGTCTCAGAGTCAGAAGAAAACAAACAGTACTTGCAACAGGAAACTCCAAGGTAATAGCATTTTTAAACACTTGTGTGAGGGATAATATGGTGTCACTATGATTAACCCACGGATTCCCATCTAATGAACTCTTCCATCCTTAAATATTGGTAGAGTCCATTCCTGATTTTAGGGGTGCTAGGTGTAATTCATCAGGAAAACAAAACTGTGCAATATATACCCCCTTAAACCCCACTTTCATATAGTAAAACTGGGGTTTGCAGGGGTATACCTATTTTTTAGCTCACCTGAGCCGTTAGGCTCACAAGGTGAGCTTATAGGATGGCCATGATCCGGCGTCCGTCCGTCCGTCGTCCGTCCACAATTTCAAAGATCTGCTCTGAAACCCCTTGGCCAATCAAAGCCAAATTTTATATGAAGCATCAATAGGAAGGGGGAACCAATGTGTATATAAGAAATCCAGGTCACATGACCAAGATGGCCGCCATGCCCATATATGGTAAAAACCCTTCAAAAATCTTCTTCTCCAGAACCGGTGGACTGATTTCAACGAAACTTGGCATGAAGCATCAATGGCTCAAGCACTACAATGTGTATATAAATCATGACCCTGTGATGACCTTGACCTATTTTACAGCAAGGTCAACATAGGTCACCAATGCATTGAATGGGGAAAGGTTTTAAAATGTCATTTAAAGTTAAAGTCTTGCAGGAAATGGGCAGTAGGACAGTAAATTAATGATTCTGAAAAAAATTGGACCCCAGGGGCTCATGTGCCCCCACCCCGGGGCAATATACATTGTATATCTCCATAATATTCAAACATTTTCTCCTCTGAAACCACTTGGCCAATCAAAGCCAAATTTTATGTGAAGCATTAATAGGAAGGGGTAACAAATATGTAGATAAAAAATCCAGGTCACATGACCAAGATGGCCGCCATGCCCATATATGGTAAAAACCCTTCAAAAATCTTCTTCTCCAGAACCGGTGGACCGATTTCAACGAAACTTGGCATGAAGCATCAATGGCTCAAGCACTACAATGTATATATAAATCATGACCCTGTGATGACCTTGACCTATTTTACGGCAAGGTCAACATAGGTCACCAATGCATTTGAATGGGGAAAGCTTTTAAAATGTCATTTAAAAGTCTTGCAGGAAATGGGCAGTAGGACAGTAAATTAATGATTCTGAAAAAAATTGGACCCCAGGGGCTCATGTGCCCCCACCCCGGGGCAATATACATGTATATCTCCATAATATTCAAACATCTTCTCCTCTGAAACCACTTGGCCAATCAAAGCCAAATTTTATGTGAAGCATTAATAGGAAGGGGTAACAAATATGTAGATAAAAAATCCAGGTCACATGACCAAGATGGCCGCCATGCCCATATATGGTAAAAACCCTTCAAAAATCTTCTTCTCCAGAACCGGTGGACCGATTTCAACGAAACTTGGCATGAAGCATCAATGGCTCAAGCACTACAATGTATATATAAATCATGACCCTGTGATGACCTTGACCTATTTTACGGCAAGGTCAACATAGGTCACCAATGCATTTGAATGGGGAAAGCTTTTAAAATGTCATTTAAAGTTAGTCTTGCAGGAAATGGGCAGTAGGACCGTAAATTAATGATTCTGAAAAAAATTGGACCCCAGGGGCTCATGTGCCCCCACCCCGGGGCAATATACATGTATATCTCCATAATATTCAAACATCTTCTCCTCTGAAACCACTTGGCCAATCAAAGCCAAATTTTATGTGAAGCATTAATAGGAAGGGGTAACAAATATGTAGATAAAAAATCCAGGTCACATGACCAAGATGGCCGCCATGCCCATATATGGTAAGAACCCTTCAAAAATCTTCTTCTCCAGAACCGGTTGACCGATTTCAGCGAAACTTAACATGAAGCATCGATGGCTCAAGCACTACAATGTCAGGGCTTTTTCTCTATACAAAACTGGGTCCGGTTTCCGGTACCAAATTTTTTCCCAATTGGCTGAAAAAATTCCCAATTGACCTTGAATATTCCCAATTAGCAGAAAAATCCCAATTTAAAAGATAAACTTTCCGAATTTTGCTAAAAATTGCACTATTTTTTCCCAAAATTGTCATATTTTTTTCACCAAATCACAGATTTTTTTCCCAATTTCATCGGTACCAAAAATTTCCCAAATAGGTCAGAAAAAGCCCTGAATGTGTATATAAATCATGACCCTGTGATGACCGTGACCTATTTTACGGCAAGGTCAACATAGGTCGCCAATGCATTTGAATGGGGAAAACTTTTAAAATGTCATTTAAAGTGAAAGTCTTGCAGGAAATGGGAAGTAGGACTGAATATTAATGACTCTGAAAAAATTGGACCCCAGGGGCTCATGTGCCCCCACCCCGGGGCAATATACATGTATATTTCCATAATATTCAAACGTCTTCTCCTCTGAAACCGCTTGGCCAATCAAAGCCAAATTTTATGTGATGCATCTATAAAATTGGGGAATCAATGTGTGTATAAATAAATTAATCTAGGTCACATGACAAAGATGGTCGCCATGCCCATATGGTAAAAACCCATCAAAATTCTTCTTCTCTGAAACCAATACACTGATTTCAAGGAAACTTGGCGTGAAGCATCGATGGCTAAAGTACTCCAATGTATATATCCAATGTATATATAGATCAAGACCCTGTGATGACCTTGACCAAGTTTATGGCAAGGTCAACATGGGTTGCCTATGCATTTGAATTGGGAAAACTGTTAAAATGTCATTTGAAGGGAAAAGCCAGGAGGAAATTGGCAAATGGACAGAATATTGTCTGAAGAAAGAAAATGGCCCAAGGGCTTCATCTGCCCCTGCACTGGAGTTAAATACCATAATATTCAAACATGTTTATTGGTATATGCAGCAGATCTCAGGTGAGCGTTTACAGGACCATTGGTCCTCTGGTCTTATTTTTGCTTCTAAACATAGATTGTGGGTACTCGTTAGAACCACCTCGCCGAGGCGGTTCTAACGGGCGAGGCGGTTATAACGTGTACCCACAATCTATGTTTTGAGCAAAAATAAAAAAAATATCAAGATTTTTCTGATGAAATTTTCATTTTTTACAACTAATAAAAATCTCTGTTTATTACATGGGCAAATTTTCATAATGTTTAGTTTAATTTGATTTTGAAAACACAGTAAAATTTTCTTTTTAATTTGCACAGTAAAAGGCAACAGTGGGGACCCTGATCTGGGTCTGAAGAGTTCTCCAACAGCAATAGTTAAAGGCTGTTGAACAATTTCACCCATCCTCAACAAGTGGTTATAATCTATGAGCAGAAGAAATATTTTAAATAAGTGTAAAATTGTTCTGACATTTTCACATAGATCTTAATTTCAGATCTTAAAATGCTGTTAAGTTAAATGAATTAATTATTCATAGATCTGTTTATAATACACGATATATACATATATACCAGACCAGGGTCATTCTACAGAAATTCTTCCAATATATGCTCCTTGATGAGACGCATCATGAGAAAACAATGTTTTATATATGCGAAAATTAAGGTGCAGATCAGCTTCGTGATTACTGCGAAGCTGATCAGCCCCTATTTTTTCCCTACATGGATAGTACAATTCTACTTTCTATGTCCAGCCTCTAGCCATCTTTTGTGGCTGTACAGCCCATGGCTTCTATCAGACCTGGGCAGAAACCACAACATTGGTTTTCTGTTGACGCGGCTCAACTGTGTTTCATAATTCAGAAGAAAACGAATCCGGAAACTCGATGAGGACCTAAAGACCCTTAAGGATGATTTAAGGAGGATGACCAAGAAGTGTAGGAAGCTGGAAGAAAAGTTCGAAAAGTTCGATGAAAAGACAGCAAAAACAGAGGCCCCATGCATGAGCGCTCAATGAACCCAAAACCACACTGTCACAATCAATCAAAGAAATAAAAGGGGAAATACCTTTGGAAGGATTTGATGAAACGGAAACAGAATGTTTGGCTGAAAAAGACATTAATGCAATCGTCAATGACAAGACAGATCCTGTAAAGAGATTTCAATTAAGGCCTTTGCAAGGCAATATTTACTGAAGAGGAACTTAAGTTCTGCAGCCCAACGGGAAAAACAACTACCAAGTGTGGGGAAGGCGGTGCAAGGCCCCCTCTAGATAGGGGCAAACTGAAACAGTTGTTTGCCATTGCTGAACAGCATTTACAATTTATGACAAGGGAATGTCCCATAAAAATTTGAGAATTTCCAAAAGGTTCTTAGACGAAAGTGAACAACTGTTTTAGTTTGCCTTTATTAGCACTTGGTGAGTATTAGTATATAGGTAAGGATCCGGCGTCTGTCGTCCATCCATCTGTTCACTTATTGATTATTGTTGCTTCAAAAGTTTAGTTCTTTGAAGTTTTCATATAAAGGTAAATGCACCTATAAAGCTTGTAGTTATTTATATTGTATTACCAGTGTTAACGAAAACCAAATTATGAAACTGAACTGTACTGTTAACGCCTTAACGGTCAGAGATCTCCACAAAAACAAAAATTACATTCAAATGTTCAGTCATGTTCATCCAGATTAGTTATGTTCTCTATGAATATGTCATGAAAATCATAAGTTACAGTAAATTTTCATGAACGGCTTTCAAATGACAATGTTTTTAGCTCACCTGAGCCGTTAGGCTCACAAGGTGAGCTTATAGGATGGCCATGATCTGTCGTCGTCCACCATTTTCAAAGATCTTCTCTGAAACCCCTTGGCCGATCAAAGCCAAATTTTATATGAAGCATCTATGGGAAGGGGGAACCAATGTGTTTATAAATAATCCAGGTCACATGACCAAGATGGCCACCACGCCGATATATGGTAAAAACCCTTCAAAATTCTTCTCCAGAACCGCTGGACAGATTTCAAAGAAACTTGGCATGAAGCATCGGGAACTGGAGTACTACAATGTGTTTATAAATTATGACCTTTGGATGACCTTGACCTATTTTATGGGAAGGTCAACATAGGTCACGCATGCATTTGAATGGGTAAAATTGTTGAAATGTCATCTTAAAGGAAAAAAATTGCAGGAAATGGGCAAATGGACTGAAGATATGTGATTCTGAAAAAATCTGTAATTTGGTAGAAATTTCAATGATCAAATTGATCATACCAATGCATTTTTTTCTGAAATTTTGCTGAAATACCAGTGCTATTTCACTGAAATTTCAGTGTGATTTTTGGTGAAATTTCACCGAAATTACAGTGATAAATTAGTCAATATTTTAGCAGAATTTCGGTGAAATTCTGCTGGAAATTACACTGTAATTACAGTAATAATTTGGATGATATTTTAGCAGAATTTCAGTGAAATTCCACTGAAATTACAGCACTTTTTTCACCTGGGTGGAAACAAACTGGTAATACACAAAAGATAACTGGTAATACACTGGGAGTATACTGGAAACAAACTGGTAATACACTGGGAGACAACTGGTAACACACTGACAATAGACTGGTGTCACAGGGATAATTTTGGGAGGGGCCATGGGCAAAATTGCCCATTAATTTTCAAAATGGCCCCTTCTTTTTGAAATAATGGGCCGGTTTTATAATGTAAGTAGATAGGCAATAATGATTCTAGCCGAGCATTTTTCGTGAAATGGCCCCTAAGGCCCCTTTCATTTTCAAGCCAACAATATCCATGGTGTCAAATACTACATTCTGGTAACACTTGCAATAGACTAGAAGCAAACTGGTAATACACTGGAAGCCAGCTGGTAACATGATGGCAATACACTGGCAATAAACCTTTATGGATTTTTATTGCCAGTGTATTGCCAGACCCCTTTAATACCAGTCTATTACCGGATATCTACCAGCCCCCAAAAAAGCTGGCAATACTATGGTAATAGGCTGGAAAATACCAAATACAGTCTATTACCATAGTACTACCAGCCTATTGCCAGTTATCCAGCCTATTGCCAGACTGTTGCCAGACTATTGCCAGATTTTCCGCCTATTGCCAGCCTGTTGACAGTCTGTTACCAGCTAGTTATAACTAAAATATATTTTTTTTGGAAAGATAAAAAACCTCAAGTTTTATCAACGACAGTCTATTACCAGTGTATTGCCAGCATATAACCAGCATCATCCAACCCTGGCAATAAACTGGTACATAACTGGCAACACTCTGGTAACAAGCTGGCAATCTGGTAATCATCTGACAATAATGTGGTAATACACTGGCAACAGATTGGCAATAAACTGGTAATAGACTGGTAATGGACTTGCAATGGACTGGTAATACACCTAATTTTCATAAGGGTAGGTAGGAGAGGAATTGTACTATCCGTGTAGCGAAAACAAAGGCGCTGATCAGCTTCGCGGTTACCGCGAAGCTGATCTGCGGCTTTGTTTTCGCCTATGCAAATTGTTGGTTTTCTCATGCACAG
Organism: Rugalucina vietnamica; assembly: GCA_964017185.1. Lineage (NCBI taxonomy): Eukaryota > Metazoa > Mollusca > Bivalvia > Lucinida > Lucinidae > Rugalucina > Rugalucina vietnamica. The sequence goes on from OZ024875.1 coordinate 47,641,521, forward strand.
GCTCATTTGCCTTCTGGGCTGTGGCAAGATAAAATGGTCATTTCAACCTTTTCATATGTACAAAAACAATGCTTTGAGATATAGAGACAGTTTATGCCACAGATAGTGGTACATGGTGGTAGCAAACTGGAAAGACAAATCCAATAATTTTGATTTAGTGACTGCGATGAAATATCAAAATAAATGCCTTAAAATGGCTAAATTTTGAGTGTACAATGTTTCCTGTATATTTTCAACAAATTTCATTTGCATTTTTTAACCCTTATCTAGCTCCAAAGCAGCACATATATAGCTTTATAACCTGGAGATATTACTGATGTTTGTTTTGATATATTGTTCATAATTTTATGGCAACTGATGCTCATATGACAAACGTTTGAACATTTGTGGTCGGATGTTACAAAAAGACTTTCAAAATTTGATAGCTTTTTATAAACCATTATAAAAATACCAAAAATATGAATTGTGTAATTGAAACTATGGTATGTTATAGTCATGACATGTCTTTTTTGATACTTCAGGCTTTGGAAAGCTGACTACTAAGAGGAAAATTGATATCACTTTTTATATGCTATTTTTTAGGGTGTCCGAAACGGCCTGTATCATCCGAAGAGTGGCTGTTTTCTCTTACGCACAAAGTTTTAAACAGTTCATTTTACCTTTTTTAAATGGTAGATGAAAAACAGTATAAGAACACAAGGAAATTTATTTGGTCTGCGTAAACCTTCGGAAAACATTGTTGCCGATATGTGTCCGAAACAAATTTTTGTATCATCCGAAGAGTGCTTTTCACAAAATGTTGGTCTGTGATTTTGTTCTCTGTTTCTCTATTTTGTTTTTTTTACCTTAGCTTTTCACAAATTAAGATGTTATGATTTGTAAGCCAAAAATCTTCTATCATAGTATGCTGAACTTTGAAAAAATGATTTTTAGAAATTCGGCTTCCTAAGTTCATTCTTAGGACACACATATAAAAATCATATAAAATTAATATGCAGTGATGAATTAGGAAACATAGAGTGATCATTGTTATGCTTTGGTTTTATTTAAATAATAGATGCATGTATTAAAATCTATATCATTCTTGGGTTTGTATCATCCGAAGAGCTCTTCGGACGATACAGCTCTTGAATTGTATCATCCGAAGAGTTCTATGTATCGTCCGAAGAGTTCACTTACAATTTTTAAAAAGATTAAAATGGAAAAAAGAAGCTTTTATAATAATGTAAGATATCTATCAAGTAGCTTTATGGTGTAAATTATGAAAAAATCATGAAATTGATTCAAAAGCTGTATCATCCGAAGAGCATTGTGTATCATCCGAAGAGCATTGTGTATCGTCCGAAGAGCATTTGTATCATCCGAAGAGCTGACTGTAATGCTTTACAAAAAAAATTGCCCAATATCTTTTGGAAAGGTTTGGGTTGTATGTCAGAGAAAACAATACCAACAACACATCCTTGAGTAAGACAGATGTTTGCATTCACTTCTCTCAGAACTAACCTAAAAAAACCTATAAAAAATGTTACTTTGATACAGTACTTCAAAAGATGTGGAAATTAAATACATAAGCAAATTCAAAGCAACTTTGGTCCATGTTTGTTTTTTGGATGAAGGCCTAAACTTATAACAAAACATGAAAAGACAAACAACACAGTTTTCATTCTTTCAGTTATTGGCTTTAAAAGGTGGTTGTAGCGTCCGAAGAGTTTTCAGGGGTTCATCTCGAAAAAAGACACTGTCAGCAAATATGGCAAAAAGTTATCTTCTCATTACCATTTCTGGTTATGGCAGTGATTAGGCTATAACATAGTGCTAAAGAGATGATGATTTGAACAAGTTGAAAAATTGACACCCAGGAAACACTTTTTGTCCATTTTATCTTGCCACAGCCCTTCTACATTTCACTTTTAATTTTTCTAAAAATTAGCTTGTAATTTTACACATGAATAATGATTAACGACAAACCTTTGCTTCAAATGAGACATAAACCCATTTGTCAAGATACATTTCTTTTAACAAACAGCAATTTGTCAATTAAGAGAAAATGGAACTAATTGATTTTTTTCCTTTCATCTTTTTCCAGAATTTTTCCTGGTTTTTGAATAAACTCATGCGCGGATCCAGAGGGGGGGACCGGGGGTCCGGACCCCCCCTGGAATTTGAAAATTTTACCTAAAAAAAGGTAATTTCGGGATTTTTTGGAGGTTGGACCCCCCCTCGTCTGTGACCAAAAATTACCATTTTCGTTGGACCCCCTCTCATGAAAATTTCTGGATCCGCGCATGAAACTGTACCAAATGATGTACTTGTGGTTCATACTTTTGTTTTTGATAAATTTTCACATTTTAGGACATGGTGTTACTGGGGTATTCCGTTTGTCTTCTGAAGCAATTATCAACTGAGCCGCTTCCTGAGAAAACCGGAATTTAGCCTATGCGAAAACAAAGGCGCAGATCAGCTTCGCAGTAACTGCGAAGCTGATCAGCACCTTTTTTTCACCACTCAGATAGTACAATTTCTCTTCTTCCTAAATCCGAAATTTCAAGCTTCTAACCATTTACTGAGACTGCACAGACTGGTTTATGTCGGACCTAGTCGGAAACCCCGAAGACCGGTTTTCTCGCGTCACGGCTCAACTTGTCCTTGGTCATCTGTTTGATATGAGCTATCGCTTGTGAAAATCAATAATTTTGAGTCCCAACCAGGTCTGACACAGACCGGTCTGTACTGTCACAGAAAAATGCTAGAGGCTTGAAACTTTGTATATAGGTAGCAGAGGAATGGTACTATCCATGTAGCGAAAAGAAAGGCGCTGATCAGCTGTGCAGTTACTGCACAGCTGATCTGCGTCTTTGTTTTCGCATATGCAAATTGTTGGTTTTCTGATGGGGTGGCACATATTTAAAATTGGAATAGCACAAACTATGCAAGACTGCACAGACTGCGGAGCCAATTTTTATCTTCTCAAAAATGTTTCAAGTGGAGGCTGGAATATGATACATTAGATCAATGGAGCCGCGACGCGGGAAAACCGGTCTTCGGGGTTTCCGACCAGGTCCGACACAAACCTGCCTGTACAGGCTCAGAAAAGAGCTAGAAGCTTGAAATTTCGGATTTAAGTAGAAGAGGAATTGTACTATCCGAGTAGCGAAAACAAAGGCGCTGATCAGCTTCGCGGTTACCGCGAAGCTGATCTGCGCCTTTGTTTTCGCCTAGGCAAAAATCCGGTTTTCTCACGATGCGGCTCAATGGTCTTATCTTTTTTCTGTTGAAACAAACATTGTTCGGATACAATGTTATCTTGCACAATATGTTTTCAATATTTTGAGCATTGGTTGAAGGACAATTAAACCTTTTATTCAAATTGAGCCTCATTATGAGAAAACCAACATTTTGCATATGTGAAAACGAAGGCACAGATCAGTTTGGCAGCAACTGCGAAGCTGATCAGCCCCTTTATTTTCGCTACAGGGATAGTTCAGTTCTTCTACTTTCTGAATCGGAAATTTCCAGCCTCTAGCCAACGTCTGTGCATGTGCTGCTCAGTTTGTGTCGGACCTGTTCGGAAACACATTGTTGGTTTTCTCTTGATGTGGCTCAAATTGTTTGATTTGTTGGTAATGGTGGTTTTGAAACTGTGTGAATGAAGTATTTTGTTGCAAAACAGTAAATAACAAAACACAATATAGCAACAATATAACTGACAATACTACAGCAGCCTGACTGACAATTATTGGTGTTAATTTTACTTCAGAAGCAATTAGCTCTCCGAGTCAATTAACAAGTCTAATCAAGCAGTGTTAATTAATGGTTAGGCTAGCTAGCTAATGGAGTTTCATTTTCTATGACAAAGATTTGTCCTTTATGCACCAGTTATTTGTAAACAGGCCTACCCCCTTCCCCACTCCCGCTTCCCAGGGTTGGTGAGGGCAAAAGATTGTAGTAGAAATTATCCAGATTTTGAAGACTCAGTGTACTGGCGCCACAGAGTGGGGGAAATATAGGAGGCTTGCTTTATATAGGCCATTTACAGATCATGGCCAATAAAAACATAGTAGACCAAAGGGGTAAAAAGCCTTGTTATACTTAAGAGCTGTCCCCGCAGTCATTTAGTCTGCATTATCCCGGAGACTGGGGGCTGCATGTGGTTACAAATTACTAGTGCATAATACAAGTTATCATGTTTATATCTCCATGTTGCCCCAGTCTGTTTTGGACTCACACAATATTGCTATAATGTGCCCCTTTAACAGCATCCAGTGTGTTTATTTAATCTGTTGAGAGAGAGTGAACCAACTGCTGTTTTATAATGATGTTCATGGATCCACAAGGTTCACTTCAAAGAAACTTGGTCCAATTTTGTGGCTCTGTTTGCCTGTGGCTAAAACAAATACACCTGAACCTCTTTATAACACACTTCGTTACAACACGGTTTTGGATATAACACTGATCACTGTTGGACCCCATTTGGTCATTTTAGAATATTTTTGCTATATGTCTATTCATTTTACTCTCGTTATAACACGGATTGGATAGCTAACACGGGAATTGGCTTGGACCCCAACAATAGTGTTATAAAGAGGTTGATGTGTAGTAGACTCACATAAACTGTCGTCAAAGGTTTGCTTGTCGCCATTTTCATTTTACGTTTGCTGTTTACGCATGCTGATAGTCATTTTAACCGATGTATGCAATGGCAGTAGCAACAGGAAACTGTTCAAAGCTATGACAGAAAAAAATATTTAAAAATAATTGCTTAACTTTATTCCCTCAGTATAAAGCTGATGTTCAAGTCCTAGTCTGAGGCAATTTACCAGAGTGATATGCACATTTATTAATTTCCATTTTCAGATCCCCCAACGACCCAGATGAAGCATTTATCAAAAGAATTATAGGACTGGAAGGGGACTATGTCAGGTAAGAGTTTGGAAAAAAAAGGTCATTACGAAAATCTGCTATATGAAGAGATTTTTTTCAGCTGTAAAAATTGAAATTTCCATTTGAAAAAAATTGATATTTTTAATACATGTTCAAAAGAATCATTGTATAGGTACGCGCAACGGGTACCCACAATCTATGTTTTGGATCAAAATAAGAAAAATAGGTATACCCCCAGTTTTGCTATCTAATAGTGTGGTATAAGAAGGATATTCATTACATGGACATGTTTTCCTGATGGAGGACTCTGGATTGAGGGTTGGGGGCTAAAGCCCCAGACTGAGAAAAGCCATCAAAAAATCACTTTGGGTGGCCACCTCTTTAGCACAAATTTCCTTGGTATAGTTGTTTAGTACTGTCTTTAGGAAGTATGAAAACCAATGTTTTAATTTTTTTCGGTCTTGCAAAAGTACTTTTATTCTGGGTGAAAATGATGTACCCAAGCTTGTTTGATCCGCGACATTAAGGATATTTATCTCCGGGTACCCCAGGGGCTAATTTGACCTACCTTGCACATCCCCTCCCAGGACAATCTTTAAAGGGTGCCAAATCATTTATTGGGACCCTAGAAATGCAAAGAATTTTTGTTGTCAAAGATAAACTCTTTCGCTCTATGAAAAAGTTGCATGGTTTCCATGGCAACCATTAACATGATTCTTGAGCATGGGGTTGTGCATACAAAATTTGTCATAACCCCGCTGTTACTTATCCTAGACCACTGAATCTGGTCTCATTTTAAAGCTTAAGACATAGCCCTTTCAACCTATGGTAAGTATTGCAAGTTATCTAATTTGCATATTCATGAATTTTAATGAAAACATTAAAATGACAGAAAAAATGATTAAAACCGTTAATAAACTACTTTCATGACCAAACTATCAATGTGACACTTTGTTATTGAGCTAGTAATACTAGTATCATATGACAAATGTATTGATGTCTTTGGCCTTAACAAAAATTATCTCATTTGCATATTCATGAATATTAATGAACTTGTCAAAATTCGAGGAAAAACATGGGAAAAACTGTAGCCATTGCAATTTTGGATGGGTAATTATCTATATTGCACCCCTGGGACCAATTCTATATGGCAGTCAGAGGGATCACCTTAATGCCATAAAATAGTGTCCTGAACCATGAACGCATTTTCATAATGTAAAATTACATACTAGTTTCCACACCTACTCCTAGTGTGATTCTAATGAATAGGGTACTCACAAAAATATACATATACCAACATAACATGCTGTAGAATAATTGGTCTCATAGCGATGCATGGACCAAGCAATTTAACCGTAATACCTATTATTCAAATGGTTGAATTTGCTTATTCATGAAAATTAATAAAAATACATAAGAAACAGTTGAAAAATCCTAGAAAAGTAGCGGTAGACATACAAAATCACTTGTACCAGAGCTGGTAACAAACTCAGGATGCTGAAAAAGGTATCAAATGAATGCTATGGCAATGTTCTATATCCCTTTAGTCTGATATAATAATGATCTGACTTTCAGTTTCATGAAATATAATGAAAACTCTAGAAACAGGAATGAAAAAAAAAGAAAAATGAAACTGGTAAACGTACCAAAATGACTTGTATCTCGGCATTCAAAATCTCTAACATTCTGAAAATGGCATTAAATGGTTGTTAGGGCAAAATTATGCTGTCCTATACTACAATAAATGAGTCATTTGATTATTTGCTTTCTGAATATTAACAAAACCTTTGGAAAATTACGGAAAAGTGAGGGCGGTATAAGTAGAAAACCACATGTAACTTGGCTACTGATAGACCTAGAGGGCTATAATTGGTATCAAATGATTGCTAGGACAATGTTCCATACCTATATTATCTGATAAATAATCAGTTATTTTTGTTGTATGGATATTAATAGGTTCTTTATGAATAATAGAAAAATCAATGAAAAATGAAGGGGTACACCAGCAAAATCGCTTATATCTCAGCTGCAAATGTCCTGAGAGAACTGAAAATGGTACCAATAGAATGCTAGGACAATGCACTATTGCGACATGGTCTGATAGCTTAAGCATATGTTATTGCATCTTCTGAATGTTATACAAAATTTTGAAAAATTGTGGAAATGATAGAAAATTGAAGGTTGTGCACCAACAAAATTTATTAAATCTTTATTTTCAGCAAGCATGCTTTATATATCTAAACACATGGAAATAAAACAGTATCCTACCAATAAATTGATGCCATTTTAAGTTCTGTACTACAGCTCTTGGCAGTCAAGATATACGTGATTTTGTTTGTGTACCCCTTCATTTTTCGTTGTTTTTTGTCTTATTTATAAAGATATCATTAACATCAGTACATCGAAAATAGCTGATGATTTATATACGAGATTACATGGTTATAGAAAATAGTCCTAGCAATCATTTGACACAAATTATAGCTCTCTAGGTCTATCAGTAGCCAAGATACATGCGTTTTTCTATGTATACCTTCTTATTTTTTCCGTAATTTGTACCTAAATTCTGAAGGTTTTGCTAATATTCTTAAAACTAAAAATCAAATGACATATTTTGTAGGACAGGATGGAAAACGATTGCTCTAGCAACAATTTGATGCCATTTTCAGCACTTTAGGGCTTTTGATTGCCGAGATTCAAATCATTTTGTAAGTTTACCCGTTTAATATTTTCACCTTTTATTCTCCAATCTTTAAGTTTTCATTAAAATTCATGAAATTGAAAATCAGATTATTATAGTTTAGGATAATAGTACATTGCCGTAGCAGTCATTTAATACCTCTTTCAATATCCTGGGTTTATTAACAGCTCTGGAATAAGTGATTTTGTACATGCACCCACTATTTTTTCTTGATTTGTCTCCAATTTCTTACGGAGGATTTTTTTTTTTGTAATTTTCATGATTAAGCAAATTCAATGATTTGAATATTAGGTATCAAGGTTAAATTGCTAGGTCCATGCATCACTATCAGACCAACTATAGTATGCTCCCAGGGATGCAAGATAGATCTTTTAACCCATCCAAAACCTAGCGAATGGCAATAGTTTTCCCTTGTTTTTTCCTCGTTTTTTTGACATTTTCGTAAATTTTCATGAATATGCAAATGAGATGATTTTCATTTTGGCCCTTGACATCAATTAATTTGGCATATGATAGTACTGGCTCAATAACAAAGTGTCACAGTGATAGTTTGGGCCTGAAATTAGTTTATTTATGGATTTTTAATGTTTTTTTCTGTCATTTTAATGTTTTCATTAAAAGTCATGAATATGCTAATTAGATAGATTGCAAAACGTGTCATAGGATAAAAGGGCTATGTCTCAGCTTTAACATGAGACCCATTTCAGTGATGTAGGACAAGTAACAGCAGAGATATGACCAATTTTGTATGTGCACCCTCATTTTTGAGACTCGCATAATAGAATGTCATGTGTAGCAGTATACATCCCATAATTTCAACACTTTTGCAAGACTTAAAATTGACCAAACATTGGTTTTCTAGCTTCCAGTGGGTTCCTCTACAAGAGGGTGTGAATGGAATTTGTGCTACTTTCCGACCACCTATCACCATTTTTCTGATGCCTGGGGCCCTAACTGTGACAATAGCTAACACCCGAGATGTCTTAATCATAAAATTGTTAGCTGACAGGAATTCCATACCCAGTTTCCATATAAAAAGAGGACTTTCAATCGCCTGTCCATCTATGAAGGGTTTGAAAGTCATCTCAGGAAATAAGAATAGTATTGGCTGTATCATGAGAAGATATTATTATTTTTTGTGGAAACAAAGCTGTAGATCAACTGTGCGATAACTATACAGCTTAGCAATGCCTTTGAATTTAATTCATAGAAAGTATGAAAAAGAAAACAAAAAAAAAACAAAAAATAACATGCATCAGAGTCTCTTTCTTAATATAAGTACATGTAGTTTCAGATCTGTATCTGACTTTGGTGCAGCGCAGTTTGTTATGCCCCCAACTTCGAAGAAGTTGAGGGGGCATATTGGTTTGGGTCTGTCCGTGCAGTGCAGTGCAGTGAGTGAGTGCAGTCAGTCTGTGATGCTTGAGCACTCGGTCAGGAACCGTTAGAGCTAGGATCTTGAAATTTGGTATGTAGTTTGTATATGAAAATTAAGAGGACCTATATTTTTTCTTTCAGGTAAATTCAAGGGGCTAGGGGCCCATTCTGTGAGAGTTATTTCCCTTTTCAATGCTTGATTAAGTGAATAGATACGCACAACTCCTCCTACAGTTTTATTCCGATTCTCTTGAAACTTTACAAATGTTGTGACCATGCTTTGAAGATATGCATGTGGTTTGGATATAATCTTCAGATTAATTTTTGTCACTTTTTTCGCAATTTGAACTTAGCCATTTTTCGGGCATTTTCACAATGAAAGTGAATGGGCAGTGGGTACTTTGTGTGCGCAACTCCTCCTACAGTTTCATGCCAATTCATTTAAAACTTTACATGTGTTATGGGCATGGTCTGAAGATATGCATGTGGTTTGGATATAATCCTTGGATTATTTTTAGCTCACCTGAGCCGAAGGATGGCCATGATCCGGCGTCCGTCCGTCGTCCGTCCGTCGTCCGTCGTCCACAATTTCAAAGATCTTCTTCTCTGAAACCGCTTGGCCGATCTTGTTGAAATTTTATGTGGAGCCTCCTTGGGTAGTGGCATTTCACGTTTGATCGCGAAATCCAGGTCACATGACCAAGATGGCCGCCACGCCCATATATGGTAAAAACCACTCAAAAATCTTCTTCTCAAGAGCCGGTGGGCCGATTTCCACGAAACTTGGTATGTAGCATCGGGGAATTCAGCCCATCATAGTTTGATAAAATGATGACCCTTGGATGACCTTGACCTATTTTACGGCAAGGTCAAATTTGGAAACATAGGCTTTTACATGGGAAAAAGTGAAAACTATGGATTTTTTGAAAACTATTGCAGCCTGAGGCCTGAAAAGTGGTAGATGCAAACAACTAATGGAGTAGATGAAGGTATGTGATTAATATAGGTCAAGGTCATCTCTTGACCTTGGCCAGTCTGTTGTCCATACACACTTTTCAAAGATCTTCTTCTCTGAAACTGCTTGGCCAATCAAAGTGAAATTTTATGTGGAGCATCCATGGGTAGGGGAGACGAAAGTTTGATCGCGAAATCCAGGTCACATGACCAAGATGGCCGCCACGCCCATATATGGTGAAAACCACTCAAAAATCTTCTTCTCCAGAACCGATGGGCGGATTTCCACGAAACTTGGTATGTAGCATCAAGGACCTCAGCCCATCATAGTTTGATAAAATGATGACCCTATGATGACCTTGACCTATTTTACGGCAAGGTCAAATTTGGAAACATAGGCTTATACATAGGAAGTAGTGAAAACTATGGATTTTTTGAAAACTATTGCAGCCTGAGGCCTGAAAAGTGGTAGATGCAAACAACTAATGGAGTAGATGAAGGTATGTGATTGATATAGGTCAAGGTCATCTCTTGACCTTGGCCAGTCTGTTGTCCATACACACTTTTCAAAGATCTTCTTCTCTGAAACTGCACGGCCAATCAAAGTGAAATTTTTTGTGGAGCATCCATGGGTAGGGGAGACGAAAGTTTGATCGCGAAATCCAGGTCACATGACCAAGATGGCCGCCACGCCCATATATGGTGAAAACCACTCAAAAATCTTCTTCTCCAGAATCGGTGGGCCGATTTCCACGAAACTTTGTATGTAGCATCGGGGACCTCAGCCCATCATAGTTTGATAAAATGATGAACCTTGGATGACCTTGAATTATTTTACGGCAAGGTCAAATTTGGAAACATAGGCTTTTACATAGGAAGAAGTGAAAACTATGGATTTTTTGAAAACTATTGCAGCCTGAGGCCTGAAAAGTGGTAGATGCAAACAACTAATGGAGTAGATGAAGGTATGTGATTAATATAGGTCAAGGTCATCTCTTGACCTTGGCCAGTCTGTTGTCCATACACACTTTTCAAAGATCTTCTTCTCTGAAACTGCTTGGCAAATCAAAGTGAAATTTTATGTGGCGCATCCATGGGTAGGGGAGACGAAAGTTTGATCGCGAAATCCATGTCACATGACCAAGATGGCCGCCACGCCCATATATGGTAAAAACCTTTCTTCTCCAGAACCGGCAGGCCAATTTTCATGAAATTTGGTATGTAGCATTTGGGACTCCAGCCCATCATAGTTTGTTGAAATGATGACCCTATGATGACCTTGACCTATTTTACTGCAAGGTCAATTTTGGAAACATAGGCTTTCATATGGGAAAAGGCGAAAACAAACTGTTGCAGCCTGAGACCTGAAAGTTGCTAGATGCAGACAACTAATGGAGTCATTGAAGGTAAGTAATTAATGAAGGCCAAGGTCATGTCTTGACCTTGGCCCAAGGTCATTTAAATATCAAAATTAAAATTATGGTTTTCTCAGAAATCACTGGGTTTGGAAACTATTGCAGCCTGAGACCTGAAACTTTGCAGATGCAGACAACTTATGAAGTCAATAAACGTGTGTGAGTATTCAAGGTCAAGGTCATTTCATTATGACTTAATACTCCAAGATCAGGCTTCAGGTGAGCGTTCTCAGGACCAATGGTCCTCTGGTTTGTCATTTTTAACGATTTGAACTTAGTCATTTTTTCGGGCATTTTAGTGAATGGATAGAGGGTACCTTGTGTGTGCAACTCCTCCTACAATTTAATACCAATACTTTTGAAACTTTGCAGACATTGTGACCATGCTTTGAAGATATGCATGTGGTTGGAATATACTCCTCAGATTAATTTTTGTCACTTTTTTTACAATTTGAACTTAGTCATTTTTTGGACATTTTTACATCTTGAAAGGGACTTACCAGTTGGGGGCATAGTGTTTCATAAACACATTTTCTAGTTTCAAAACAATTGTAGGAAACTTTAATAGAGAACTGTTTTCCCCTTCTTAATTCATCTACGTAGGTTAACATGGCAATTTATATTCTGATTCATGACAGATGCAAGGGTTTCAATCATAAAGCATCATGCAATTCTTTACTTTCTGTTCTCTTAGCAATAAAGTTCCTCAGCTTTTATTGCTTGTTTGATTTGTGATTACTTTTCTCATTTATTGCCATTTTATGATTTAATGTGTAAATTACTGTCAAGCGGCTGCATGGGAAAACAAATAACATGCATAGGCGAAAACAGAGGCGCAGATCAGCTGTGCAGTTACTGCACAGCTGATCAGCCCCTTTGTTTTCGCTACTGGGATAGTATTATTCCTCCTCCACCTATACCCAAAATTTCAAGCTGCTAGCTTGCTTCTGTGACAGTACAGGCTGGTTTGTGTCAGACCTGGTCAAATGCCCAGATCGTTGGTTTTCTCATGTAAATTACAGTTGTAAGATTTCTTCCCTGATTGCTTTTGACTTAGTACTGGAATTGTTGCTTTGTGCTGTTTTCAGAAGACCAGATATAATGGTTGTATTTGATGACATTACCAAAACTTTTTTTTTTTTTTTTTTTTTTTCGTGCTGTAAATATTTATTACCCCACTAAATACGAGGAGGGGGTCGGGGATCCCCCTCACCCGTTTACAATGCATGCACTATAAAAGAAAAATAACACACTCACACTCACTTTCTCTTTCATACATTTTTAGCTCGACTGCACGAAGTGCATAGAGCTATTGCAGTCACCCTGGTCGTCCACGTTCCTGTTCCCGTGTGCGTTCCCGTTCCCGTTCCGGTTCCCGTGCGCGTCACACTTGCGTTAAAGTTTTCTAGAAGTCCATATCTTGACAACCACTCATCAGAAAGCATTCATACTTGGACCATAGATACCCTGTAGGGTTAGCTTTCATTCCATGGCATCGGGCCCCTGGGTCCAGGCCAGGGGGTGGGGCTGGAGGTTAAAATCTAGAACACCTTCAAAAATGGCAATTCTTGTGTTAAAGTTTTCTAGAAGTCCATATCTTGACAACCACTCATCAGAAAGCATTGATACTTGGGCCATTGACACCCTGTTGGGTCGGCTTTCATTCCATGGCATCAGATCCCTAGGTCCATGCCAGGGGTTGGGGCTAGAGGTTAAAATCTAGAACACCATTAATAATAATGGCTTTTCTGTGATATAGTATTCTAGAAGTCTATATCTTGAAAACTTTTTATCAGAGGGCTTTCATACTCGGACCATAGGTACCCTGTAGGGTTGAGTTTCATTCCATGCCATCGGGCCCCTGGGTCCATGCCTGGGGGGTGGGGCTGGAGGTTAAAACTAGAACACTAAAAAAATAGATGTACTGCTGTGTAACTTTTACAAGGAGGCATATCTTGACAACAACTTATCATAAAGCATTCATACTTCATACACTTTAGGTTCCATGACATCGGACCTCTGGGTCGGAGTCAGGGGGGCGGGGCTAGAGGTCAAAATCTAGAACTCGCCAAATTTTTTTTTTTCTTTTTATTTCTTAATAGAAACAACTTAGGAGGATGGTTGGTCATTCATCTTTTGACTTTGTGACACTGACTTGTGTGTCATGACGGTAAGGGTCGGTTGACCTACTTTCCATGGTTCAGTGATTTTGCCTTATATCTTGACACTCAATTAGTATATTTTCTTACTTCTTTCAGATTATGAGTTAGTACGACCAGGCCTTTGACCCCAACTTACTTATAGGTCACTGTGACCTAATTTCACGGTTCAGTGATTTTGCCTTATATCTTGACACTCAATTAGTATATTTTCATACTTTTTTCAGATTATGAGTGAGTATGACCTGACCTTTGACCCCAATATACTTATAGGTCACTGTGACCTAATTTCACGGTTCAGTGATTTTGCCTTATATCTCGGTACTCAAATGGTTTATGAACAAACTTCTTTCAAAGTATGTTTGTGTATGACAAGACCTTTGACCCTGGAGTAGTCCTATGTCACTGTGACCTAATTTCACGGTTCAGTGATTTTGCCTTATATCTTGACACTCGATTAGTATATTTTCATACTTTTTTCAGATTATGAGTGAGTATGACCAGACCTTTGACCCCAATATACTTATAGGTCACTGTGACCTAATTTCATGGTTCATTGATTTTTGCCTTATATCTTGGTACTCAAATGGTTTATGAACAAACTTCTTTCAAAGTATGTTTGCGTATGACAAGACCTTTGACCCTGAAGTAGTCCTAGGTCACTGTGACCTAATTTCACGGTTCAGTGATTTTGCCTTATATCTTGACACTCAATTAGTATATTTTCATACTTTTTTCAGATTATGAGTGAGTATGACCAGACCTTTGACCCCAATATACTTATAGGTCACTGTGACCTAATTTCACGGTTCAGTGACTTTGCCTTATATCTCGGCACTCAAGTGGTTTATGAACAAACTTCTTACACACTATGTTTGCGTACGACAAGACCTTAGACCCTAAAGTAGTCCTAGGCCAATATGACCTAATTTCATGCTTCAGTGGTTTTCCTTTATATCTCGGCACTCAATTGGTATATGAACATACTTCTTTCACGATATGTATGAGTATGACAAGACCTTTGACCGCAAAGTATTCCTGGGTCACTGTGACCTAATTTCATGGTTCAGTGATTTTGCCTTATATCTCGACACTCAGTTGGTATTTTTTCATACTTCTTTCTGATTATGAATGAGTATGACCACACCTTTAACCCAAACATACTTATAGGTCACTATGACCTAATTTCATGGTTCAGTGATTTTGCTTTATATCTCAACACTGAATGGGTATATTATCATTTTTCTTTCACATTATGAGTAAGTATCACTAGACCTTTGACCCTGCAATACTTATAGGTCAGTGTGACCTTTTTTCACGGTTCAGTGATTTTGCCTTGTGTCTTGGCACTCAGTTGGTATATGAACACACTTCTTTCACAATATGAGTGAGACCTTTAAATCTTAGGTAGTTATAGTTAAATTTCATGGTTCAGTGATTTTGCCTTATTGCATCAAGGCAAAAAGATGTATGAGCATAATGCTTTGGGTTACTGGTTGGGTTTGGCCTTATGTTTGACAAAGGTCAGAAGCAGTCGAGCACGCTGTCCTGCGACAGCTCTTATTTTACTTATATGTTGTTTTGGTTTTTTTTATCACTGAGCTGTAACGCTTTTCATTTCCACAGTATAGAGAAAGCAGTATTACTATAACATGAAACAGCACGGTTCATTTACCAAAACTTGCTCGCCCATCTTATTGGTTTAGTCAGGTGGTTATAATTGAAGCACTTTTTTGATGTCATGACGTCATATAAATTTTGGGTAGAAGTCCCATAAAATGGAGGCAATGGCCCGATATGACCATAGCTGCTGACTTGGAATGTTCAGCATCAAGTCAAACAAACACAAACTTGCCCATGCAATATACAGACACTTTTTCGGCAGAAAAATGGAAAACTTCATTGTAAAAATTTTAACTTTTTCAATATTTACGCTCAAAACATAGTGGGTAGTCGTTATATAGAACCGCCTCAATTTGGATCAGAAATAAGAAAAAAATTAATTTTATACCCTTTCATATACCCAGTTTAACTATATAAAATTGGGGTTCAGGGGGTATACATTTCATGGACATGTTTTCTTGATCATTTGATGATAAGGGATAATTTTGCAAATTTCTTCATAAAAATGTTCTTATGGGTGCTCATTAGAATTGCCTCAGCAAGGTGTTTACTCCAGTTATTCAAGTCGGTCACTATAGTTTCTAATTTCCTGAATGACCAGTACTTGTATAAAGCTGTTTACAGTGTCGGTAATAGCATCAAAACAAAGTAATCTTACATTGACCATGTTACATTCTTTAACCCATTTAAGCCTGGCGTCCTTTTTATGGGACATATGCAAACAGTATAGCCCCAGATGTGACGCCACAGAACGCGACGTCCCATTAGGGCTATTCTGTTTCATAAAAAATTTCTATGAAAAGTTAAAACCACTCCTGATGCCCCTTAAAATGAAAGTGGACTTGTCCAATTGATAATGATTGGGGAATCCATTCATCAAATATGGGTTAAAAAAATATAGTTCTGAGCACCAGGACTGGTACTGAGTACAGATGAATAGAAGTTAGCAGACTGTGCAGGGAGAATAATACAAGAATTCAAAATCTTTAGAGCTACATAAATCTAGTTCTAATCTTTATATGTAATCAGACAACATTAGGGTTATAAATATTGGATTTGTATCTTCTTGGAAATTTTGTCAAAGCTAATAGCCAGTCTAAGAAGTTTATCTACATAGTTTGGACACAAAAAAGGCAGTACTAAGCTACTTAAAGGGAAACATTACTATTTAATTCCCGCATATGATTTTCATGAAACTTCCTATGCTTCAAGATAATTGTATCCTTTGATTAAAATCGAAATAAAAGTGGGGAGTCACCGGCCTCGTTTCCATGGTATCACAACTTTTTGTATGTTTCTCGTGAATTTCAGAAAACCGCACTCGTAGCGGATATGTGTTTTAATGTATATGTTATATATGCAAGAACAACTTAAACACACGATGAGTGTTATTTTCTTACATTTTGATACTATTTGCTCTTAAACTTGGGAGATTACATGCAAAATTAACTTTCCCGCCATCTTTTCAAACCTGGAAAAAGTATGTATTTTTGCGATATCTCCTAAAATACGCATATGATTTTGATTAAATTATATCAACAGACAGGAAACGCAGTAACCATTTTAAAGTTCAAATAAAAAGTTGGGGTCACCGGATTGCGTTGGAAGTTATAGAGAAAAAACGTTCAATATTCCCGCCTTTTTCGTTTTAACGCCAAACGTTGCACTGACGTCGCGTATATTTATGCGACGTCATCAACAGCGAAATAAACGTGTTCACATATAATTAACCTTATACACGAATTTGGGTATATCAATTGCAACAGAACTTCTTTTAAAATAAAAATGAACACTATGTATACCCGATTTAGGACTTAATTATGCAGAAACAAACAGAATAAAATTCTACAGCTTGCAACGTCATTGAGAAATCAAAACAAAACGACGTTAAAAACTGCGCGTAACATGCACATACTAAACGCCGACGTTGCGCAAACAGTGTGCTCATAAACAATAGTAATGTTTACCCTTAAGGTTTCCAGTGGCTAAAGCTTTTCATTACAAAAGCATATCCATGCAATAAACAGAGACTTTTTAAGTTGCAAAATTAAAAAATTGTTACAAATGTTTTGATATTTTTCTTATTTTGTGCAAAAGATAGATTGCTGGTATACGTTAGAACCGCCATGCCGAGTGCTTAATGTAAAGCACCAACTCAAATGAAATACATTTGAGCCGCATCATGAGAAAACCAGCAATTTGGTTTCTGAACAGGTCCAACACAAACCTAGCTGTACAAGCATAGAAGATGGCTAGAGGCTGAGGGATTGTACTATTAGTGCATTATGCAAAAAAAAGGCGCAGATCAGCTGTGCAGTTACTCCACAGCTGATCTGCGCCTATGGTTTCGCAGATTGTTAACTGTTTTTCTGATTCGGCGGCTCATATATAATTTAATTCCAGGAGCTCAAAGAATGGACTAGTGGAAGTTCCCCCAGGACATTGTTGGGTGGAAGGTGATAATCAGAAGTTGAGTGTGGACAGTAATAAATATGGGGCGGTGAGTGATCGTGGAGAAATTTGACATACTCAAAAGTTGTTATATACTTCAAATAAATATGAAACAAGTATAAAAACAAAGACTTGTTTTTAGCTCGCCTGTACGATAGTACTGGAAGAGCCATTGCAGTCACATTGGCGTCAGTATCCACATTGCAGAAATGTTTGTTTTTGCATGTTGTTAGATATTGATCTGACATTTTATTCTGTACCATTGTGACCCACCTGGGTGACTCTGAGGTCAAGGTCACGGACTTTGAAATTTAATGTAAAAGTTTTCGGTTCAAGTTTTTATACGTCTATCTCTTGCATGTGGATGGATCAAGTTGATACTTTGCTTGTTGTTAGATATTGGTCTGAAGTTTTATTCTGTACCATCGTGTCCCAGCTGGGTGACCTTGACATCAAGGTCACAGACTGAAATTTTATGTTAAAGTTTTCAGTTAAAGTCTTTATTTCTTGAACATGTGGATGGATCTAGTTGATACTTTGCCTCCTATTAGATATTTGTTTGTGACATATCAACCCACCTGAGTAAACCTTAGATAAAGGTCATGGACTTCAAAATTTTATGTTACAGTTTCTGGTTAAAGGTTTTAGAATTCTATAACTCGTAATATTGCAGATGGATCTGGTTGATAACTTGCCTGGTGTTAGATATTGGTCTGAAGTTGTATGCTTTAACATTGTAACCCATCTAATGGACCTTGAGGTCAAGTTCATCAAGGTCATTAGTTTTAGTAGCAAAGCACAAGTTTGGCGAGCTGCGCTGTCCTGTGACATTTACTTTAGTTGTACATCCCTTTCAAGATTATTTCCCTCATCCAGTAATGGCATAATGAGTAAGGTAAAATCAAGTACCTTGTGACTTGAGCACATTACGAAAACATGCCCAAGTTATATATAGATTTTTCTTAAGTTGTAAAAATTGAAAAAAATTAGTATATTTTTTTTTATATTTTTGCACATAAGAAAATATAGTGCACATATATTTCTTTTTTTTTGTGCAGAATTTATGCAATAATAGCGATCAAAAATGATTTTGTCATTCATTAACATTCAGGTTTTGGGCATGCTTGCTAAATTCCTGTAAAATTGCTTGTTCAATAACATGTAATAATTGTATTTTTTCAGATTTCTATGGGTTTAATCAAGGGTAAAGCTAGTCATATAGTGTGGCCATATGAGCGATGGCAGAGACTGAAAGCTAAGGAGATAGACAGTGATAGAGTGATACCATGTCACAAAGATAGCGACTTCAGATAACACAGGCTGATCAGGGGTTGGGAAAGACAGTGGTTCGAGATTGGTTATTGCCAAGATGAAAATTTAGCCAAGTCGTGGTTTTCTGACCAGGTCCGACACAAACCGGCCTGTGAGAAGCCTCCGTGGTGCAGTGGTTATGCCACTCGCCTTGTAAACCAGGGGTCGCAAGTTCGATCCCGGGCTTCTCCAGTCCGTCGGATGGGACTATAAAGCGAGGTCCCGTCTCCATATGACCTTAGCTGTTGGTGGGACGTTAAACCCCAATCAACCAACCAACCAACAAACCGGCCTGTGCAGTCTCAGACCAGAGGACCAACGGTCCTGTAAACGCTCACCTGAGATCTGCTATATTAATCAAATATTTATTTAAAAAATTTGCCTTTATGGGGCCCCACCAACCAATCAAAATAAAGGATTAGGACAAAAGTCAACCAAACTGTAGAGGACTACTCTATAAACATTTCTGCAAAAATAGAATTCAAATATCTGCGATTGGACCAGAAAAAAATAGCCAATTTCCACTTTTCCCGTTTTAAGTCTATCGAAACTTTAAGCATACATGTGATACATCTGAGAAGCCAAATAGGGAGATTTACTTTTTGAAATAGGGAGAATGATTAAACAAAGTAGGAAATTCTTGATTTCAAATAGGGAGATCTGAAAATTGAAATAGGGAGATGTATAAGTTATATAGGGAAATTTTGAAATTCCAAATAGGGAGATTTGCTTAAAAATAGGGAGATCCCTCCGAAATAGGGAGATATCACATGTATGCTTTAAGTTGCCATAGCAACCAGATTTCTTATCCGACTGAAATAAAAAACACAAATTTATGTAGAGACTACTGTCAGGAACATGTATACAAAGTACAGGCTTCATGTCATAGACAATTTCTGAGGAGAAGATTTTTAAATGTTTTTCGAAATTTTACCCTTTATGTGGCCCCAGCAACCAATCAAAATAAAGGATTAGGACAAAACTCACAAGAAACGTCAAACACTACTCAATAAACATTTCTGCAAAAACAAAATTCAAATATCTCCAACAAGACAGCAAAAACTGGCAATTTTCACTTTTTTCCTTTGTGTCTATGGTTCGGAAGCATAATTTACCATAGCAACCAGAGTCCTTATCCTATCAAAACAAAAAATTATTACACAATTATTCTTTCCCCCTACCTGTAGATGGTGTATGTGTAATATGAGAATAATCGGCCCAGCAGTTTCAGAGAAGAAGATCTTTGAAATTGTGGACGACGGACGGACGGATGCCGGAGCATGGGTATACTATAAGCTCACCTATGAGCCTTCAGCTCAGGTGAGCTAAAAAAGGCTAGAAGCTTGAAATTTCGGATATAAGAAGGCAAGGGATTGAACTATCCATGAATTGAAGACAAAGATGCTGATCCGCTGTGCAGTTACTGCACAGCTGATCTGCGTCTTTGTTTTCGCATAAGCAAAATTTCTGATCTCTCATGACGTGGCTCAATAGGCTTAACAGGACAAGGCAAAACTACCTCAAATATATTGCAAGCTACGCATTTATTACCTCACCTGAGCCAAAGGCTCACAGGTGAGCTTATAGTAAAGGCTCACAGGTGAGCTTATAGTATACCCATGCTCCGGCGTCCGTCCGTCGTCTGTCCGTCGTTCACATTTTCAAAGATCTTCTCCTCTGAAACCGCTTGGCCAATCAAAGCCAAACTTCATGTGGAGCATCCTTGGGAAGGGGGAACGAAAGTTTATATAAATGGTCCAGGTCACATGACCAAGATGGCTGCCATGGCTATAAATAGCAAAAACCTTTAAAAATCTTCTTCTCCAGAACCAGTGGGCTGATTTCCACGAAACTTGGTATGTAGCATTGGGGACGTGGGCCCATCATAGTTTATATAAATCATGACCCTTGGATGACCTTGACCTATTTTACGGCAAGGTCAACTTAGGTCCCCAATGCATTTGAATGGGAAAAAATGGTAAATTGCTATTTAATGGGTAAAAGTTACTGGGAATAGGCAAATGGACAGAAGATTAATGTTAATGGAAAATTTTAGCCCCTGGGGGGTTGTCTGCCCCTGCCCCGGGGCTAAATACATGTATATTTCCACAATAATGAAACATCTTCTCCCCTGAAACCGCATGGCCAATCAAAGCCAAACTTCATATGAAGCATCCTTGGGAAGGGGGAAAGAAAGCTTATATAAATGGTCAAGGTCACATGACCAAGATGGCCGCCATGGCTATAAATAGAAAAAAAACCTTTAAAAATCTTCTTCTTCAGAACCAGAAGGCCAATGATTTTGAAACTTGGTGTGAAGCATCAGTGACTGGAGCTCTACAAAGTTTATATAAATCATGACCCTGGGATGACCTTGACCTATTTAACGGCAAGGTCAACATAGGTCGCTCATGCATTTGAATGGGGAAAAGTGTTAAAATGTCATTTGTAGGGAAAAACTTGCAGGAAATGGGCAAATGGACTTAAGATTGATGATTCTGAAAAAATTTGGACCCCAGGGGTATGTGAGCCCCCACCCCGGGGCAATATACATGTATATTACAGCGATATTCAAAGATCTTCTTCTCTGAAACCGCTTGGCCAATCAAAGCCAAACTTTATGTGGAGCATTCTTAGGAAGAGTGAATGAAAGTTTGTATAACTGGCCAAGGTCACATGACCAAGATGGCCGCCATGGCTATAAATAGCAAAAACCTTTAAAAATCTTCTTCTCCAGAACCAGAAGGCCTATGATTTTGAAACTTGGCATGAAGCATCAGGCAATGGAGCTCTACAAAGTTTATATAAATCATGACCCTGGGATGACCTTGACCTATTTTACGGCAAGGTCAACTTAGGTTGCCCACACATTTGAATGGGATAAATTGTTACAATGTCATTTGAAGGGCAAAACTTGCAGTAAATTGGCAAATCGACTGAATCTTTATGATTTAAAAAAGAAATTGACTCCAGAGTTTGCACTGACCCTGCCCTGGGGTTATATACATGTATATTACCATTCTAGTCAAACAAGTTTATTGGTATATATCTCAGGTCTCAGGTGAGCGTTTACAGGACCATTGGTCCTCTGGTTACAACGAGTGTTCCAAATTTTAACTTGTGGGTTGAGCTGAATTGTTTAATGCTTGTGATCTGTTGATCAATTAGTATGTTTTATTGTAATTCTTTAATTTGTAAGAAAGGATCTTCGGCATTTATCAGGAAATATTTTTGTTTCCTCTGGATGCTCAGACATTTATGCCAGGGACCAAGATACATTTAAGCCTTTGCACAAGAAAAACAACAATCTGGGATTCCGAACAGATCCCACACAAACCGGCCTGTGTAACCACTTGTAAATGTGGATTTAAGAGGAAGAGGGATTGTACTATCTGTATAGCGAAAACAAATGCGCTGATCAGCTTCGTAACCGCAAAGCTGGTCTGCGCCTTTGTTTTGGCGTATGCAGATTGTTTGTTTTCCGATGCGGTGGCTCAGTTCAAACTAAAGGTGCTATTGTGCTTACAGTATTATGATAACTGATAATGTTTAGTTTGGTTAAGCTTGACTGTTGAAAAACTCATTTA
This sequence comes from Rugalucina vietnamica, assembly GCA_964017185.1. Lineage (NCBI taxonomy): Eukaryota > Metazoa > Mollusca > Bivalvia > Lucinida > Lucinidae > Rugalucina > Rugalucina vietnamica. Next base: position 47,663,977 of record OZ024875.1, read on the forward strand.
ATTTTCATGAGTTCATTTTTGTCTAGAGGAATTTTAAGACTGTGTTAGTTTATTATGCTATTTTTTTTTCAAATATTAATTTGAACATATCAAACCATTCATATTTTGACCTTAGCTACACTATGTGGTCGACTTAAATTAAATGTACTTGACACAGAGATACATTTACTTTGAGAAAGCGAATCATCGACAATGGGGAACCAATCGTTAAGTCCTTACAAAATTCCTGGGCAAATAATTATTAATTATAATGTCCATAATACTATATGGGCATTGCGGCCATCCTGGTCATGTGACCTGGATTATCTATGTACACATTGATTCCCCCTTCCTATAGATGCTTCATATAAAATTAGTTTTTCAGCGGTTTCAGAGAAGATCTTTGAAAATGGTGGACAAAGACAGACTGATGCCTGGTACATGCAGGCTGCCCATTGCTCCTATTTTTCCTATTTTTTTTCCTATATTTTCAGGGCTTCCTATTTTTTCCTATATTTTGATCCCAAATCCTATATTTTTTTCCATCAATTCCTATATTTTTCAAAATGCTGCAGATAATAATGAAATATCAAGGAAAAATCATGGAATTTTGGTTTGAAATGCCAGTTGTGCTGTCTTTGGCATTCATTTTTCTCCTCGCTCGCTTCGCTCGCTCATAACTTGATAAATAAAGTATTTTTTCTTCATCAGAAAACAAGATAATCCCGTGAAATAAGTTACTTCTACAACTTAAGTAGGTTTTAAAATAATGGATCACACACTTATACCAAAATTACACTTGTAAGATTTGCCTTCTTGCTGCTATATGTTAATATTTATGGTTTTCAATGCTATAAAAAAGCCATTTTAGGCCGATAATTTCTTATTTTTCTCCTATTTTTTGGACATAAACTTCCTATTTTTTGAAGACTAAAATATATATTTTGTACCAAACTGCACTGGGCAGCCTGTACATGCCTATCCTATAATCTCACCAGTGAGCCTTCAGCTTAGGTGAGCTAAAAATGGAGGCAACATCTTACATGCCATCTAGCTTTTGACTGGGATGTTAAGCAAGAAATCAAACAAAAGTTTTAATAGTTTATTTGATGTGAAGCATGTACATGCATGTGTACACTATTTCTGTGATGTTCTAATGTAATGTGTAATGGTGTGCTATAAAAGGATTTTCAGTGAAGTTAGTGTTGCATACATAGCACAGTAAACACCGTTGGTAGATGAGCATGCTTTTCCACCGATGGGGTTAAGCTGTGGCATATTTCCGCTCATGTTATGATTGTTTGTAGCTAATGACTTTGTTAATTGTTAAAAATATTAAATTCTTGGGGAAAATATTGTTACATTGTTAAATTTCCCTTTGATCGTCTGAAAATTCTATTTTTTCTGACGATAGCCTCACTTCAATCCTTTGAGCATTAAAAGCAAGGGGAAAATGACTTGTTGATCACTGTTGAGCTGAAACTGTCATCAAGCAAAGGTCTTATCTCCAAAAATGATGCATAGGTAAAAATCCGGTTTTCTTATAACGCAGCTCATTTATTATTAATCAGTATTCTGAGTAGTTACTGTGTTGTGCTTAGAAACAAAACTTGGCCCACGAAAGTGGGAAAACACAGTACCTCTTGATTCCGAGTATGACACTATCTATAGGTCACCACCCTCATCAGGAAAACATGTTCGTGAAAAACCCCACTTTAATCAAGAAAAGCTGGGATTTGAAGGGGTATACCTAATTTTCTTATTTTTGATCAAAAAACATATGTGGGTACCTGTTAGAAACACCTCGGCTACGCGGTTCTTCTAACATGTACCCACAATGTATGTTTTGAGCGAAAATATTTTAAAAAAAAATCAAAATTTTTCCAATCGAGTTTTAATTTTTTTCTTTGAAAATCTCTGTGTATTACTTGGGCATGTTTTCATTATGATAGATTTGAAAACAAAACACATGGAATGAAATAAGAATACTACATGGTGTTAAATCATCTATTCTCTTTAACAGTAACAAAGTCATATGATTTTACAGTCAATCCTTCCTTGTTTGGAGATAAAATCCATATTAAACAATTACAATGTGTAGTCGGAGCTTTTGGCTTTCAAAGTTTTTCAGGACATCTGTCTATGCTGGTAATATGGGGCTTTTTTAAGCAGCTTTATGTGAAAAACCTGCCTCTGGAGTTTCCTGCCAGCTCCAGAACTTAGAAGGTTGGAAAAATAAATTATAGATTCATGAAGAAGAATGGTTTTACTAAAGCTCGATTTTGGCCCCAGACAAAGATCGACGAGTACTAAGTAGCATGTGAAAGGATATTCAGATTGTAGCAGTACAATACTTACTGTGCATGCAACCGAAGTGTTATGGCAAACTTTCTTACTGTACAGATTTACCTTTCATGGACTCATCGATCTTTTGTCATCATAAAACCAACAATGTGGTTTCCGAACAGATCTGACAAACTTAGCTGTACAAGCACAGAAAAGGAATTATACTATCCGTATAGCGAAAAAAAAGGTGCTGATCAGCTGATTTACATCTTTGTTTTCGCATATGCAAATTGTTGGTTTTCTCATGATGTGGTACAAATCATAATGATGATCACAAAAATGACTTAAAAAACATTTCTGGTCCAATATTAACATCACAGCTCTAGAAATTAGCGCTAAAATCGTAGCCATCTTCCCCGTCGTCTCTCTGGTTCCCTGCTCCGCCGAGACTGAAGGCTGAAGTCAGGGCATCAGACAACTCACCCGCTACCTTATCTGAAATTGAGAGCATTTGAAATCATGGCTTGATATGGCTATTACAAGACTTTAAAATACACAAGACTGTAAGCCCTTTATAGCTTTGCTCATTTTAAATGTGATGTTAAGAACAATTAAGGAAAGATGCCTTTTACACTCAGACATGCAAATACTTCTCTTTGAAACCAACAATTTGTGTGTAAAATTAAATCCTTGTTGCTGTCCTCGCCATAAGGAGACTGAAACCTCAATTTAAAGTTTCATCTGTAAAACTGGTGGATCTAAGATCAAACACAACCCTAGGTATACAAGCTGAGTGAATTTACTACTAATCAAGGCATGCTTCTAAGAAATTTTCAGATTTTTCATTTTCTAATTTGAATACTTGGAATGTCTTCACTTCATCTGACATACCCCTTCTTCTCCTTTGCTTCTTCATTTTCTTGAAGTCCATCTTCCTCGCCTTGTTTAACTGCGGTAGTCCAGGGTTTAACCTCTCAGACTTATCTCCCTTCTTCTTAGAGCTGTCGCCTTGGCTACCACTCTGGGAGGATGTCCTTGACCTTGACCTGCTGCTCGACATTGACACTGTGACCTTGGACAACTGAAGGGTAGAAATATAAACCATCAATTTCTGGAGTCCAAACCTCGTAATTTCATTTTTTTTTTTTTTTTTAATCCAGGAGAAAGCACAGGGTCAATTTTGCTAGTATATGACAATATTTCTTATTTCTGTCAGACATAATTTTATTTATAGAAAACCTAATTTAAGGATGTTTTCATTATTAGATTAGTACAAAAAATTACGGCAAATTTTCAGTCCAGTCATGACAAAGCCCACTATTCCTTGGTGTCAACCAGTACTTAAGGGAGCCTTGTTCAAGAACACAACTTGGGACAGCAGGATTTGAACTCTCAACATCCTAAAATGAGTCAATATTTGTCTGTTTTGAATGCCTCTAATCTGATATTGAACTGAATATACCTTTAGATACTTATCACATTTTGTACATATGTATATAACTATGTTAATATGTTTTACTCTTAAGAGGACCATATGTGAGATTAGTTTATGTACTAAATATGTCATCCTCTTTAAATAAAGACATTATTATTATTATTATTATTATTATTATGTCAATACAAGTATGTTTAAGAGTAAATAAAGCAACATTTCCAATTTTCTGAAAACAATACAAACCTCTTCTTCTTCGCTCCCCTCCATTGCTTCTTCCCCACTGGCTTCTTCTTCTTCCTCTCCCTCACTGGACATCTCTTCATCTTCATCTTCTTCTTTCTAGAGGTGAAACATTCAATTCTCGTAAATAAGTCCTTGCAAAAAGGTACAATTTGACATACATGTATTTTACAACTGTTTTTGAAAAGGTTAATTCTGCAGGCTGCAAACAATAAATTGGTGCAAATTATTCATTGGGCATAATTGCATAGTCTAGGTTTCAAGTGAAAAACAAGAAAAATATTACAAATTTTCCTCCAAAAAATTTCTTTTTCACAGATATAAAATATTGCTTTATATTGATTGCATGGGCATGTTTTTGAAACACACGAGCCATGTCATGAGGAAACCAACAACTTGCATGGGCGAAAACAAAGGCCTAGATCAGCTTTGCAGTAACTGTGAAGCTGATCATCAACTTTGTTTTCACTAGTACACTTCCTCTTCTTTCTAAATCCAAAATTAACAGTCTTTAGCTGTCTTCTGTAGCTTCACAGCCCGGTTTGTGTCGGACCTGTTCGAAAATCACATTGTTGATTTTCTAATGACACGGCTCACACCTCATCCTCCATGTCCTCTACATCATCAGCTTTTCTTGATTTTTTGTTAGTTTCTATTGCGTCTAGTTTTTTCAAGTCTTCTGGTTTTACTACAGCTTCAGTGGGTCCTAGTGACTCAACTAGCATGTGCTTTGTTCCTTTCTTTTCTAGACCTGAAAATATTTGAATATAAAATGGGTTCCAAGCAAATCAACTTGAAACTAGAAATGCGTGTTTGTAAAACACTATGCCCCCAACTGTATGCTTGTCCCTAAACTGACAGTTTGTATGATTCATTTATTTAATTCAAATGCAGTCAAATTTAATTTCCTGACGAAGCTGTCGGTTGCATCTGTTTTGACCTCAATCCAGAAACAGAATGTAAGCTTTTTTGCAGGCGAGTTAGAAATGAAGTTAAAATTTAAAAATGGAGTAATTTTGTCAAAATTTGACAGAGAGTCCTCAAAAGTTAATCAGGTGATCTTCTTCTCAGCCCCAACCAGCATACCAAATATGAAGGCTCTAGCTAGCTAGCTCAAATACGTTTTGAGATATCTTGCACACAAGATTTTCAAAATTTGTTTTCAAAGGGACATTATTCCAAAAAAGGGCATAATACGTACATGAAAAAATACAGGCCAACTATTTTTTCAAGAGGAATCTGTATATGAAATTTCAAAACCCTATCATTCACCGTTCAAAGGTTTCAAATTTCACCGAAAAGTGGAAAAATCAATCAAAATTTCAAAATTCCGTATTTTTGTAAAAATTTGACAGAAACTTCTCAAAAGTTAATCAGGTCATCTATTTCTCAGCCCCAACAAGTGTACCAAATATGAAGGCTCTAGCGTCAATACTTTTTGAGATATCTTGCACACAAGATTTTCAAATTTTGTTTTCAAAGGGACATAACTCAAAAAAGGGGCATAATTTGGCCATACAAAAAAATACGGGTCAACTATTTTATCATGAGGAATGTGTATATGAAATTTCAAAACCCTAGCATTCACCGTTCAAAAGTTTCAAATTTCACCAAAAAGTGGAAAAATCAATCAAAATTTCAAAATTCCGTATTTTTGTAAAAATTTGACAGAAAGTTCTCAAAAGTTAATCAGGTCATCTACTTCTCAGCCCCAACAAGTGTACTAAATATGAAGGCTCTAGCTTAAATACTTTTTGAGATATCTTGCACACAAGATTTTCAAATTTTGTTTTCAAAGGGACATAACTCAAAAAAGGGGCATAACTTGGCCATACAAAAAAATACAGGTCAACTATTTTATCATGAGGAATGTGTATATGAAATTTCAAAACCCTAGCATTCACCGTTCAAAAGTTTCAAATTTCACCGAAAAGTAGAAAAATCAATCAAAATTTCAAAATTCCGTATTTTTGTAAAAATTTGACGGAACGTTCTCAAAAGTTAATCAGGTCATCTACACCTCAGCCCCAACAAGTGTACCAAATATGAAGGCTCTAGCTTAAATACTTTTTGAGATATCTTGCACACAAGATTTTCAAATTTTGTTTTCAAAGGGACATAACTCAGAAAAGGGGCGTAACTCGGACATGAAAAAAAATACGGGTCAACTATTTTTTCATGAGGAATGTGCATATGAAATTTCAAAACCCTAGCATTCACCATTCAAAAGTTAACACACACACACACAGACAGACACACACACACACACACAGACAGACAAGCCGAAAGCAATATGCCCTTCCAACTTTTTCAAAGTTGGGGGCATAATGAGCCACCACATGGGAAAACCAACAATCTGCCTAGGCGAAAACAAAGGCGTAGATCAGCTTCGCGGTAACCGCGAAGCTGATCGGTAACCGCGAAGCTGATCAGCGCCTTTGTTTTCGTAAAACGGATAGTACAGTTCCTCGTCTATCTAAATCTAAATTTTCAAGCTTCTAGCCTGCTTCTGTAGCTGTACAGGCCGGTTTGTGTCAGACATGGTCGGAAACCACATTGTTGGTTTTCCCACGAGGCGGCTCAAATATGATGGCTAATAGTCTTTCTAATTACTTATTGTACTCTACCATTGGCTTGAATAGGCTGCAAGGCAGGGGGTGTTAAAATAAACCCATTAAAGATGTGTAAATGCACCCATCATTATCATTTGAGTGAGCCCACTTGAATTTTTAGGGGCTTCAGGAGTGATTTTGAAATTTTATTCCTTTTTTCGATAAAATTCCTATAAGCAGAATAACACTAGATGGGACGCCGAGGTCTGTGGCATCACATCTGGGGCTATACTGTTTGCCTAAGTCCCATAAAAAGGATGCCAGACTTGTACAAATTAAGATTTTTTGGCTATCATTTTACTGATAGCTATTTTGTGTTAATCTTAAAGAAGACATAGTCATTGTTGAACATGTCAATCTTTGTCACAAATATGCTGCTTCACTAAAATTTCTACTATAACCTTACAACTAACAAGTTCTTTGTTGTGCTCTTACTAGTAGTTTTATATATAATCTTACTGTCAACAATTTTCTGTTCATCTTGTAGAAGAGCATCAATGTCAAATTCTTTCCCCATCTGTGCCACAAACTCTGAACTAACATGGGCTTCTCTGGTTTCTGGGGGATGAGTGTAGTAAGTTATCCTGCCACTGTAAAATAATCATACACATATGATAACATACTGATTGATTTTGAATTATTTGTTTCGAGTTTATGTTGGGACAGTCAGTTAAGTAATTACACTGTCTCTTTTAAAGCCTTCCACACAGAGCTAAGCAGTATTTAAAGTGTGTTTCCTTGTGCCTGATAATGGTTTTTCGCAGATATTTTGCAACTGTTTACATCTAGATGAAATATTTTCTTAGCTTAATTGAGCATTTAATTTTTCGCAAGATGGAAAAATTTTCCATTAAAGCATGCGTCATTCCCATTAAAGCATGTGTCAGGCATGAGGGTCAACCTCAAATCTAATGCTTATATTTTCTGTTTAAACATTCATTCTATTTATTCTTGTTCTTAAATTGCCAAACAATCTGTTGTGTAGAACTGTAGTTTGAAAATTTTGGTGTGACTTTTAAAATAAGCAAGCAAGTACTCGCACAGTCTGTCAGTAAAGCTTATAGCATGTCTTTGTTATTGAGAACTTTGAATTTGCATGACAACCAATTCACAAGTTTTAGTGAAAAAAAAAGGTTTTGCAAACATTTCCCACTTTTAAGTTTTTTACACATTATAAGATCTATAGCATACCTGTTCCAGTCCTGTAGTACAGTTCTGCCAGCTCTGTTAGTATCAGGTACCCCGCCCTTCTTCAGTCTGCCCAGTCTACGGGCCAGTAGGGACAGGAACTCTGCCGGGGTACTGTAGTCGGGTATACAGTAGTGTAACATCATCTGAGGAAAGACAATACAGCAATGTAAAAGCCAGCTTTAAGCTTCCAGGATAAAAGTCAAAGCTTTGATGCACAGATATTTGTTTGTGTTGTTGTATTTTACAAAGTCGAAATAAACAATTTTTCAGGCAGGACGAAGCCACCACTCCAGCTGTACTTCAAAAGTACTTTGGAGAGCCTAGTGTCTTACTCAAGGTGAAAACATAACAAAAGAAGGTTTTAAACCCCTACCTACCCACAATTTAGCCCCCTACTCAAAATTTTATATTGCAGAGGAACTAGAAAATGTGTTTATGAAACACTATGCCCCCAACTGGTAAGTCACTTTCAAGATGTAAAAATGTTCAAAAAAAGACTATTAAAGTTCAAATTGTAAAAAAAGTGACAAAAATTAATTTGAGGAGTATATCCCAACCACATTCATATCTTCAAAACATGGTCACAATGTCTGCAAAGTTTCAAAAGTATCGGTATTAAATTGTAGGAGGAGTTGCGCACACAAGGTACCCTCTATCCATTCACTAAAATGTCCGAAAAATGACTATTAAAGTTCAAATTGTGAAAAAAATGACAAAAAATAATCCAAGGATTATATCCAAACCACATGCATATCTTCAGACCATGCCCATAACACATGTAAAGTTTTAAATGAATTGGCTTGAAACTGTACAGTAGGAAGAGTTGCGCACACAAGGTACCCACTGCCCATTCACTTTCATTGTGAAAATGCCTGAAAAATGGCTATGTTCAAATTGCGAAAAAAGGAACAAAAATTAATCTGAGGATTATATCCAAACCACATGCATATCTTCAAAGCATGGTCACAACATCTGTAAAGTTTCAAGAGAATCTGAATAAAACTGTAGGAGGGGTTGCGCACGCAAGGTACCCACAGCCCATTCACTTTCATTGTTAAAATGCCCGAAAAATGGCTAAGTTCAAATTGCAAGAAAAAAAGTGACAAAATTTAATCTGAAGATTATACCCAAACCACATGCATATCTTCAAAGCATGGTCACAACATCTGTAAAGTTTCAAGAGAATCGGAATAAAACTGTAGGAGGAGTTGTGCGTATCAAGAATTAAAAAGGGAAATAACTCTCACAGAATGGGCCCCTAGCCCCTTGAATTTACCTGAAAGAAAAAATATGGGTCCCCTTAATTTTCATATACAAACTACATACCAAATTCCAAGATCCTAGCTCTAACGGTTCATGAACGAGTGCTAAGCGTTACTCACGCATCACAGACACAGACAGACAGACTGCACGGACAGACCCAAACCAATATGCCCCCTCAACTTCTTCTTCGAAGTTGGGGGCATAAAAATATTTTTATTTCCCTGACCTCTCACTCTGAAGTCTGAGGCTCTACTGCTGGATCATTACCCTTAAATTGGGCTCAGAAGAATCACTTCATCTTGCCAGTATTAAAGCATATTTAAAATCAGTTTTGAGCACAAAAATTACCTTTTTGAATTATTGCTGACTTATGAGCCGCCTCATGGGAAAACCAACAATTTGCATAAGCGAAAACAAAGATGCAGATCAGCTTCGCGGTAACCGCCGAGCTGATCAGCGCCTTTGTTTTCGCTTCTCGGATAGTACAATTCTTCTCGTACTTAAATCCGAAATTGCAAGCTTCTAGCCTGCTTCTGTGACTGTACAGGCCATTTGTGTCAGACCTGTTCGGAAACCACATTGTTGGTTTTCCCATGAGACCGCTCATATTTTTTTCCTTCCAATGAAAAGAAAAAAAACTCTCCCCCAAAATTGATTATCAGACATGAGATTTTACACATTGGATACAGTACCTGTTGTTTATTGCACCGTTTCAAAATGGCTTCTATAGGCTCTGACAGATCTTCAAGAGACTCCAGCTGTAAATGGAAACAAATACTGTTAAATTTGGAAATCTTCCCATAACTTTTTTTTTCTAAATTTCCTTTAAATACTTCCTTATTATAAGTGAATTCTTGAATTTCGCAAGTGAGTGCTTGTGCTTTATATAGTAAGTCTATATATAAGCAAGAACTTTGGATGATTTATACTATTTTGTGGTTGAAGGACCAATTTTTTTTTTTAGGCAAGTTGGGATGGAGACAGCACTTCCCAAGTATTAATCAGTATTATGGGGTGTTATGCTTCTTGCTCAATGACCAACCTGTCACCAATGGGGGTTCAAACCACCAACCTCTTTAGAAAGTAGAGGAATTGTACATCCATGTAGCGAAAACAAAGGCGCTGATCAGCTTCGCAGTTTAATACTGCGGAGCTGATCTGCGCCTTTGTTTTCGCCTATGCAGATTGTTTTCCCATCTGGCGGCTCAATCATTGATGATTTATTTCTGAAAAATCTATTTGTTTTAATAACCGTTTTAATATTAATGAATATGATCTTTATTTTGAAAGACTTTATTTCACCAAAATTTTCAAATTTCTATGACTAACCTACCTTAACACAGTTTTTCAGTATGATAGAAGTATCAGAAGTTGATGTTGCCATGACAACACCTGGACTGTCCAGCAGACGGATGTGTTTATCTAACTGTACCTCCTGCATCTGTCTGAAAAGGTAATACACATCAGCCTCATTTTCATGTTTTTCCTCTTATAACATAGTTGTGGACATATCACAAGACATTGTAGTACTGCTTTACCTACATCCAAGGTTATGTTGATACAGTCAGTTATCCTAGCCTTAGTTACTGTTCTGGAAATAACCGCAGTACGCGTACAATTCTTTCACCATAAGCTGACAAATGCTAATCTTGAATCAGAGGAAGAGGAAAAATGGCCAAACAAATCTTTTCATACAAGAAATGTGCCAGTTATGTAGGTTTCTTTTTACTTCTGTTGATGCATCTGATATTTGGCAAAGCCACTTTAGTTAAACAATTGGTTAACAGCAAATTTTAGTATGTGGAAAGAAATTTTAGTAAACTACTGTTTACCTACCTAGTAACTCCAGGTGTGGACCCTACATTACAAGTCTTAGACCGCTTCAAACTGTTAATAATACTGCTTTTCCCCGTGTTAGGAAAGCCCACAACTCCTACTCGTATCACAGTTTTAATGTCTTTATTACGACAGTAATTGGCTAGTAATTTCATTAATATGTCCGACCCAAGACACTGACTTGACTGCAACAGGTCTTCACTGGCTTTAGATATACCGACTTTTGATCTACCCTGAAAAAAAAAAAAAAATTGGACACATTTTAAACGAATACTCAAGCCAATAGATCTGTATCTGAATCTGAATCTGAATAGTTTACTGGTGACACGCCAAATGACATTATTTCACCAGGGGGTTCGGATGGGGGAGAAATTAGTCCCTTGAACGCACGAGTGAAGTGAACTTGGACACACGGTCATCAGACATTTCAGCAGAGGAGATAAGTGTATCAGGGAGGTCATTCCAGTCCCTGATAGTCTGTGGAAAGAAACTACTTTTGTACGCTTCTTTGCTAGCTGAAGGTATCTGAAAAGCCAAAGAGTGTTGATTTCTACAACGCCTAATCTTTGGGATAAGGTCATCTGTGGGTATTCTGGCTATACTCTTTAGACCTTTGTATAGCAATATAAGTCTACTATCCTTCCTCCTTTTCTTAAGAGATTCCCATTTCAGTTGACCCAGTCATGCTTCCAGTTTCAAAAACATAATTTCCCGTCACAAACCTTGCCGCACGATTTTGGACCTTTTCCAGTTCTTCCTGGAGGCCATGAGTGTGAGGGTCCCAAACTGAGCTTCCATATTCCAAGACCGGCCGCACCAGTCCTTTATAAGCTGCTTCTTTCACATCTGGGGGACAAGAAAACAAATTTCTCCTCAAGAATCCGAGAGTTCTGTTAGCCTTTGTACAAACATTGGAAATATGAGTATTCCATTTCAAATCATTTGTGATAGTTACACCCAGGTATTTTATGCTTTCAACGTTTTCCAGTACAGTGCCCTCAAGGAGGTAGTTAGCCTGTATCTTACTAGATCGTTTATTTGTCAGCTGCATCATGTTGCATTTGACGGGTTGAAATCTCATTCCCCATTTCCTAGCCCAACTGCCTAAACGATCAATGTCTCTCTGAAGTTTCAATGTATCCTCTTCATTCTTGATTTCACGACAGCAAACACAATCATCAGCAAAGAGTCTTATTTCAGACTCAATGTCTGCTGAGATGTCATTTATATACAAGGAAAACAGCAAGGGGCCGAGAACGGTGCCCTGAGGGACACCCGACACAAATGGAGCCCAATCCGATTTAATACCATTAACTGTTGTCTGAAACAAAGGAAAGCATTTATCCCATTCAGTGTTGTTCCACCTATTCCATAGCTAAACAATTTGCTTTTAAGGAGTTCATGGGGAGGAGTATCGAAAGCCTTTTCAAAATCGAGTATAAAAGTGTCGACCTGGCCTTTTTTGTCTAAGATTTTGGCCCAGTCATTTATCACTGTAGTCAACTGAGTTTCACAGCTATGCCATTTCCTAAATGCGTGTTGCCTGTCCGACAAGAGTTCATGTTCATCAAGATGGGCCATAATATTTGAGCATACAATATGTTCAAGAAGCTTACAAGGAATGCATGTCAAAGAAACAGGGCGGTAATTGCGGGCAAGTGACCTGTCGCCCTTCTTAAACAGGGGGCAAATATTAGCAAGAGACCATTCTTTAGGAATTTCACCTGAATCAATTGACTGCTGGAAGAGATGGGCGAATACCGGCCCTAATTCCATAGCCAGTTCCTTTAGGACTCTGGGATGAAGCTCATCAGGCCCTAAGGCTTTAGACGGGTTTAGACCTTTGAGAAGTTTGGTGTGACCACAATATCATGCTTTAATGGGGCAGATCTATCCATAAGAGGGACCTGTTTGTATTCACTTTTAGTGAAAACATCCGAGAACTGACCATTAAATTCTTCCGCCTTCTCAAATTCGGATTGTGCAATTCCACTTCCATTTCTCTTTTTCAATGGGGGAATACCTTGGGTTTCTTGTACTACCAGATAATGGTAGTATTTGATGATATTTGGAAGATAATGTTTGCTATTTTTTTTTTTTTTTAATTTTTTAAAATCTTATGATGTGGTGTGCTATAATTCAAGGTGGACAATCATGTGACAAAAATCAATTATTGTGTACTAGTATTCGGACAGAACCAGTAAGCAAATCTGCCGTAAGTTTCTTAAAATTGAATGAAATATCACGGCGTAAGTGCACATACCTCGAAATAGTACACTCTAAACTGCTATACAACAGTCAGTTTAGTGTGCTTTTTAATTTAATAGATTCCCCTGAGCAACTGGATTTATATTCTAATACCGAGGTTGCTCAGGGTTATGTAGTAAACAAAAGCACACATTATACTGACTGTTGTACAACAATTTAGAATGTATCATTCCGGGGTATGTGCACTTTACCCCATGATATTTCATTCAGTTGTAAGAAAAATATGGCCAGTTTGCTAGATGGTTATGTATGAAAACTAGTACACAAAAATCTATTTTAGTCACATGACTGTCCACCTTGTAATTAGATGAGCTAATTTCAAACTTGGTAGTTTGCGAAATTAGTAAGTGTGGCATATATAGAGCAGTAAAGCACTCTAGTTGAATGAGTATGCTTTTCCACGTAGGGAGGTTTAGTTGTGGCTTGCTTTGACTTACATTACAGTGGGTGCTAATTTGAATTGCCTGGCCACAAACTTTTACTTACTAAGTTTTCATTCTGTGATTGTGTTGAAGCTTTGAATGCAACAACTGGGAATTCATTCTTCAAGTATTTCAACCAGGCCTCTACATTTTCTCTTGGAACCAAATCTGTAATAAATTGATTTGATATGAAATCTAGTATTTATTTCTATAGTGAAATGATGTCAAATACACAGATATCGCTTATAAACAGTTGTGAGTTCTTTGTTTTGTTATTTAAATGCATTTTTTGTGTACCTAGTAACCATTGATGAAAGCATTCAGCATTACATGAAGGTGCCCATCTTCTAGTTTTAGACATTCAAATGCAAATGGCATAGACATATATCAGAATATAGATATTTCTAAAATCCTTTTGGGTTGTCTGATATCACAATATCTGCTATAAAACCAAGGAGACAGAAGTTAATTTCACACATGCATTATCCAAGATATAGCACATTACCAATCTTATTAAGAACCAGTACAAGTCGTTTTGATGTTGAACTACTGAGAATAAGGTCTTCCATCTCCTGACATCTTGACCCGAGAGGGTCTCTGGCATCTAACACCTCTAGAATCACATCAGCTGCGTCTACTACCTGAAAAATAGAGTCAGTATTTAAGTCTCATCGTGAGAAAATCAGCATTTTGCATATGCAAAAACAAAGGCACACATCAGTAACTGCACAGCTGATCAGCAACTTTGTTTTTGCTACTCAATATAGTACAATCCATTTTCAAGCTTCTGCTGTGACTGTACAGGCTTGATTGTATTAGACCTGGTAAAAGTTCCCTTAAACTGATTATCTCACGTAGCAGCTCATTCAATGAAAACCATTACAATAAAGAAACTTTTAAGATGTAGCTGACTGTGACCTGTTTGACAGTAGCTATTGCTATTGTTCAGGGGCCTTTTGTCCTACTGATGTCATTTGAAAACTGGTCCAGATATTAAGTTAAGTATCAGCAAAACAAAAGCCCAGAATCAAAGTCACAATCATGTTAAAACGAGGAAATTAAGTAACACCACAGAGGTTATATCAAGGTAATCCACCTTTAAATCTTAAAATTACTGAGCAGCAATTACTTTCCGTCAATGAAATCTTTCTTGAAAACAAAATACATTGTAAAAGGTAAAGGAGAATAATCATTGCACTGCTACTGATTTACCTTTCTGAATTCCTTGTAGAATGTTTTGAGGGATGATTCTACATTCTTGTTGGGTTTGTATGTGCTGTCTTGTGCCTTCCGTCCCTGTTGCTGTAAACAAAGAAATACTTATATTAACCCATATTTGACGGATGGATTCTCCCATCATTATCAATTGGGTGAGTCCACTTTCATTTTTAGGGGTGTTTGAAGTGATTTTTAATTTTTATCTCATTTATTTTTTCGAAGAAATTTCTCTGTGAAAACAGAATAGTCCCAGACAGGGCGCCGCGTTCTTCGGCGTCCCTTCTTGAGGTATGCTGTTTGCCTATGTCCCACAACAAGGATGCCAGGCTTAAATGAGTTAATGCAAAATAAGCTATGAACTTGAAATTTTGAGAAAAATTAATCACAAAGTATCATATCAGCATAATGATTATAGATTTTTTTTCTTCATCTAAATGCAAAATTTATAATTTGTGGCATATTATTGCATAAAGTGTTTACTCACGAGCCAGAATCGCCATAGTTACAAATGACTTGTGTGTTACACTTTAATACCAAATGAAAAGGTGAAGACATGAAGGAACTGCAAACACAGCAGATTGATATTGCTAGTGAATAGGTCATACCATTGTCTACACTGTTTACTAAATCCAATGCACAGAAGCATTCTCGGAAGTTTTGGAAAAATAAGGGTGTTTATACCTTTCTTTCAAACTCTGCTGTTTTCCTCTGTGCATCTTTGACCAGACCATCTAAACTCCTCTTCTTCTCTAGCAATTTAGCCCTGTCTTTCTTTCTCTTCTCCTTCTGTCTCTGTCTCTCTTCTTCAAGCTGGCATATAGGACAAAATTACAGTCACATGACATGATAGTCATAAAATAATGCTTTAAAGATACAACGTTTTAGACTAGGGATGACAATGAATACCAAAATTGGTATTCAAATATTCATATAGGATATTTGAATATATTCAAATATTCGCATAACATACCCTATTAAATCCATGTGTGATAAATTTCCAAGTTGTTCTGCAAGACAAAAACGAATGGTGACACTGGCCCCAGCAAAGATTCCAATCTGTCTCTGCTTCCCCCTATATGAGCCTTCGTATGAGAAAACCAACTATGTGGGTTTCCAACCAGGTTTGAAACAAGCCGGACTGTACAGTCACGGGAGCAGGCTAGAAGCTTGACTTTTGGGATTTAAGAAGAATTGGAATTGTACTCTCTGTGTAAAGAAAACAAAGATGCTGATCAGCTGTGCAGTAACTGCACAGCTGATCTGCATCTTTGTTTTTGCACAGGTAAAAATCAGTTTTCTCATGATGCAGCTCAAATATCTTTTGTCAGTTTTCCTTTTCACTATTAAAGCTCAGCCAGACATAAGCAGACTGACTCACCCTATTCTTCCTATCTTCAGCTTCTTTCAGAATGGTCTCTTTGAATGGTAGACTGTTAGGTATTCCGGGATCCTTTCGCTTTTCTGAAATAATTCACAATATTGTGTTCAATATTGCGTTCATTTTTTTTTAAATTCTGTTTTGTGTCCCTTTCAAGTAGTGTTGTAACGATGATTGATTTGAGCCGCCTCGTGGGAAAACCAACAATGTGGTTTCCGAACAGGTCCGACACAAACCGCCTGTAAAGCTACAGAAGCAGGCTAGAAGCTTGAAATTTTGGAGTTAAGTAGAGGAGGAATTGTACTATCCGAATAGCGAAAACAAAGGCGCTGATCTGCTTCGCGGTTACCGCGAAGCTGATCTGCGCCTTTGTTTTCGCCTTTGAAGATTGTTGGTTTTCCCATGGGGCGGCTCATTTATAATTGATAATCATTGGTTTGCTGATGACTGATTGATGATGAATCATGATTTTGTAATAATTGATCATCAGTTTAAATTCTATGAGTCATGTTTAGCAGAGCTGTTTCGTCTTTTATCTAAGAATCTAGCTGTGTGATGAGAAAAACCTGTTTCCTGTATATGATAATAAAGGCGCAGTTCAGCTTTGCAGTAGTCGCACAGCGACTTTATTTATGCTTCTCTGGCAGTAGAATCCCATTTCTTCTTAAATCGGAAATATTTAGAATCTAGCCTTCTTCTCTGACTGTACAGGCTGCTTTGTGTCAGACCTGGTTGGAAACTCTACAGACTGGTTTTCTTGTGGTGTGTCTCATTCAATATACTCACTTTTTGCAGCATTTGGATTCTTATTTTTCTCTTTCTTCAGTTTTCTGTTGTGCTCTCTCACCTAAAAATACATGTATATGAAAACTGGCAAATGTACAAGCAAATACTTTGGCATATGCTATTTGTAATTTGAAGGGCTTGTCATGAAGTAGCTCAAACATTAACAAATCATTCTTTTTCATAGATGTAAAAAATTACAGTGTATTGCATGGGCAAGGTTTAATGATGTGAAAAGTTTACCTTTTTCTCTATCTTAGCTCTCAGCTTAGTTGTCTGTCTCTTACTCTTCTTATCTGCAAATTAAGAAAAAAAATAAAATAAATAGAAGTTCCATGGCCTGCCACAACAAAGTAATCAGGATAACATGTCCATATAATTTACACCCCCTTATACCAGAATTTTATATAATATTTTTTGCTCCGAAACATAGATTGTGGGAACTAGTTAGAGCTGCTTTACCTCTACCACTGATCCGTTTGTTACAGTCCAAGAATCTATTTCAGACATGCATGTCTGAAATAGATTCTTGGACCATAACAAACGGATCATGGGCCAGTGCAGTGGCCTCTACCCACAATCTTTGTTTAAAGCATTTATAAATAAGTAAAATATCAAAAATTTTTGCATGAGCATTTTCATTTCCACAACCAAAAAAAAAAGAGAAAAAAAGTTTAGTTCATGGGTGTGTTTTCATAATCATGTTGAGGCTATCCCGAGCACCTGTGGAATGTTAACAAGTTCACAGAAATCTTTTATCTTATAAATACCTATACCTAGAGCTCATCAGGGAATGTTCTTCAGCAAGAACAATCAGAGGCTGTTACAAGTATTATTAATAGAAATCAGTAAAAAGTGGTGACACATCTATGGTAACTTTAGTAATCATTCACATGTATAAGCATCTGAGCAAGGCTCAGGGATTCTTTCTGCAATTTTGGTAAGGGGCCATACGGTCTTTCTGATTGGGAAAATCAGAGACAGACACCCAGAATTTGGGAAAGTTTCAAAGCATTCAAAGTTGACATTTTCCAATCTGACATAGTTAATTAAGATTAATAATTTTAAATAATTAAATAATAACTTATAATCAAAGTTAAACATCATTTCAAACAGCAGAGTTTGATTTTCACAATGTTAAGGAACTGTTGAGAGTTACTTTTAGCTGTGATTGGGAATTTTTTTCCTCCAAATTGGGAAAAAAAAGTCACCTAATTTCTATTAGGAATGGGTCCTTATTTCGGCCCCTGGGACACCCGAAAAAAATCCCTGAGGCTACTATCTTATAATTGTATATGCTGATATGTCTATTGACTGATGTTCTAACATTAACTGTTTAATGTTTGATTTCAGGTTGTTCTGTATGTAATTACTTTCTTAGACCTTGATAATAAATAGTGCAGTTTGCATGCTGTTGGATGGTCAAAAGCTCATTAGAACTTATGTTAAATGTTATATACTGTACTATCTTCATATATACTGAGTCAATCAAGTTCTGATCATCTCAGGTGTGGGGTGGGTAACTTAATTTTAAATTTAGCAGAATGGGCAGAAACATTCGGGATGGGCCATTAAAACTGATTACCAAATATTTAAAAAAAAGTCTAAAATTTATTCCTGTGAAACAGGAAGCATCACAATGTGCGCATACGCAACAACCATGGCACTATCATGCTATGAAATGATATCACTACCTTAGCCTTACAGGCTTATGTCATGCCGTATTTATATAAATTTTCTTATCCTATCATATCTTATATATGGCCATTCTGGTAGTCCCTTCAACTAATTTTGCCCATCATTCTAGTATTCAGATTTGAAAGAGGGTGCTGTACTATAAAATAGACATAGCATGCAGAAAAGAACAGACATGCTGGGAATTTCATTACAAACCAGTGGCCAAAAAAAAAAAAAAAAGGCAGTGGCTAGGGATACGGTACCGTATCTTTAGCCTGTGGGCTAGGGATACGCTACCGTATCCCTAGCCTGGCGGCTAGAGATACGGTACCGTATCTGTAGCCTATATGTCGAAATTGGCTAAAGGTACGGTATAGATAAAAAATCGATAATATAATATTTTCAGGTGAGTTTTAAGTTGAAGCATTGCAAGTTTCCTAATGAATCATAAAAATAAACATTTACGGGTGTCTTACTTTTCTCACAGTTTCATGTTTGTGCAAGCTCTACACATGCACAATAATCTTAACAGTAGTAGCGTTAATTGTTTTTAATTGCTTGGGAAATTATGCATATTATATAACAACTAAAACACGTTCGAGACAAAGGCGGTTTGCATGTTTTTCAAACATATTTTTGGAGTATCAGTTTGGCTAGTCTTGGTCAAAAATGTTATATTTTGATTGCATTTTAGGCAATTTATTACTTGATTTTAATGGAAAATTGCTTGTAAACTTCTAAATAAAAAAAATGCTCCTTAGATAAAGGAACATACATGTATCTCAATCATTTCGACGCAAAAAGAAAAAAATCGATCAACATCTTAAGTTACACAGTAATTGCCAAAGTATCACAACATGATAAAATAATCGCTTGTAACGTGTAAACCAAGCGTAAAATTATATCATAAATCACGGAAATTCTAACTTAGAAAGCGCAAGTCTTAGAAAATGTCAAATTACTTTGTTTTAAATTTTCAAGTAAATGCACTGATGTGGATAGCCGCAATTCAAATTTACGCCGTGTCTTTACGCTTTGATAAATACCTGTAAACCCAAGTAGATAGATTATAGGAATGAATTTTATTTTTGTTGATTTTATCGATGTGTAAACTCAGGCGAATCACTCACAAACTAAATAAAGCCCAAAGGGCTTTATGAAAAAGTTTGTGAGTGATTCGCCTGAGTTTACACATGATGTCATCGATAAAATCAACAAAAATAATAATTCATTCCTTATAATTCCAACTTTGTCTCATTATACTGCATTTGTCTACATTGATTTATTTTTTAATAGCCAGCGGAAGAAAAGTAGAGCGAAACGAATCTTCATGAGGCAGCCATCTTGAAAATTTCCAAAGCATAGAACTCACTTTTCGCAATTAATAGAAGCTTTAACTGGCTTGCTATAGGCAGGCTGTAAAAGCGGGAGCTTAACAACATCCCCCCTTCAATCAAAATTGTTCTTTTGGAAGAAAATATCGCCGTCTGGACCGATAGAAAGACATGTCGATTTTGAACTGGGGTTCGGAACATTAGAAATTCAAACGTCAAATTTTTAACACACAACAAGAAGATTAAAACACTTACCGTACGATGTTCTTTTAAAAGAGAAAGCGCCCATGCTAATAAAGATTCCAAATATTCATTTCGATGCCTTTGATGCCTTCAAAACGCGTTCATCCATTGATTTTATGACGTTTAGATTTGGTGACATCAACGTTTTTTCGAAGAAACATCAGTTCACGTAATCACGCAATGTCGCGCCGTTTTTAAGTTGAGAACAGGGTATCCTTACGCATTGCTTTTATCGAAGTATAAAGTCTTCCAAACAACCAATCAGAATGTAGGTAATTTGTTAAGTTGGAATTATAGATAGATAGATTCTCTCACTCCTGTTCCTCGAGACTTGAAGTTCTTGCCGCCGTGAATACACCTGAATGTAACCTCATAGTATTTTAGTCTTTCGTTCAACTTATACAAAATACGCACTGTCGCCTTTTCTACACTTCTATCTCTCTTTAATATAGAACTGAACGCTTTCAGCATTCTGATAGCGCTCAATAGCACTTTCTAGCATAGCACTTTCAAATGCTTGAAAGTTTTCAACTTGTTGCCCGATGTGAAGTATACGAGCCATTTTGACGGAATGACTCAAGATTTGCATGCATTTTTAAAATTGTATGGCGATTAATTGTTTTATATTGCAGTTACTTACTTAACCATAATAAAAGTTAAAAGCATTCGCCGAATAATAATTGGCAAATTAAACAATGCCAATGTCTTACTTCAGTGGTTTAGCTGTAGGACAAAATAAATCAACACTTCATTACTGTTTTGCTTGTTGTTCGCACATTGAGGCACGGACATCGTATTGATGGTTAAGCAACAAACTGAGGCTAATATTATCTTGTTATAATCTTCACGCATCATTAGAAACTTTCATACTGCAAGTTGGCTTTATATCCTTTGATGTCGGTCAAATAATTGTAGATAAAGGTGATATTGCACAAACACACACCCAAATATAACAATTGAAAATTTCGTTCCACGGGGTTAGAAATATAATTGAAATCTTTCAACTTTATACATTAACATTGTTTTCTTACGTCTGTGTCTCTAGTCTTCCGTACCTTTAGCCATTTAGGATACTTGCAATGATTCAACTTAAAACTCACCTGAAAATATTATTATTGATTTTTAATCTATACCGTACCTTTAGCCATTTCCGATATATAGGCTACAGATACGGTACCGTATCTCTAGCCGCCAGGCTAGGGATACGGTACCGTATCCCTAGCCCACAGGCTAAAGATACGGTACCATATCCCTAGCCACTGCTCAAAAAAATTGAAAAAAAAAATGCCAAGATTACATTGTCACTCAGAATCAGAATCAGAATAGTTTACTGGTGAAACGTCAAACTGACAATATCACACCAGGGGGATGGGGCTTGGCCGGAGGGGATTAGTCCCGAGCTCTCACAAGAGAAGTAAATTTAGACACACAATCATCTGACAATTCAGCAGAGGAGATCAGAGAATCAGGGAGTTCATTCCAATCTCTAATGGTCTGGGGGTAGAAACTAAGTAAATAGGCATTTGTACTTGCTGAAGGTATCTGAAATGCCAAGGAGTGTTGATTCCTACAACGCCTATTTTTGGGGGTAAGGTCATCCGTGGGTATTTTTGCTCTCCCTTTTAGACCTTTGTAAAGTAATATAATTCTATTATCCTTCCTTCTTTTCTGCAGGGATTCCCATTTTAGTTTTTTAAGGATGCCAGTCATACTACCTTTTTCATATGTACAGTTCCTAGTTACAAACCTAGCCGCACGCTTTTGCACCTTCTCCAAATCATCTATCAGACCTTCATAATGAGGGTCCCAAACTGAGCTACCATATTCAAGAATAGGTCTCACCAGACCTTTATGGGCAGCTTCTCTCACATCTTGGGGGCAAGAAAACTGATTTCGTCTCAAAAAACCAAGGATCCTATTGGCCTTGGTACACACATTGCTGATGTGAGTATTCCATTTTAAATCCTTAGTTATTGTTACACCAAGATATTTGATACTCTCAACATTTTCCAACACAGTACCCTCAAGCTTGTAAGAAGCCTGAATTTTACTAGTACGTTTATTTGTCAGCTGCATCATGTTGCACTTGACAGGTTGAAATCTCATACCCCATTTCTTGGCCCAACTACCTAATCGATCAATATCCTTCTGAAGTTTCACTGTATCTTCCACATTCTTAATTTCACGATAACAAACACAATCATCAGCAAAGAGTCTGATTTCCGATTCAATATCTGAGGTGATATCATTTATATGCAACGAAAACAACAAGGGGCCAAGAACGGTGCCCTGTGGGACACCAGATACAACAGGAGCCCAGTCTGATTTAACGCCATTAACCACAACTCTTTGTTGTCTATAGCAAAGGAAGGCATCAATCCATTTAATTGTCTTCCCACCAATTCCATAACTGAACAATTTGCTTTTAAGGAGTTCATGCGGAGGAGTGTCAAAAGCTTTTTCAAAATCCAAGATAAATGTATCAACCTGACCTTGATTGTCTAAGATTTTTGCCCAGTCATCAGTCACTGTAGCTAACTGGGTTTCACAACTATGGGATTTCCTGAATGCATGTTGCCTGTCTGACAAAAATTTATGATGATCCAAATGGGACATGCTATTAGAACACACTATATGTTCCAGAAGTTTGCAGGGTACGCAGGTCAAGGAAACTGGACGATAGTTGCAAGCAAGAGACCTGTCAGCCTTTTTGAACAGGGGACAAATGTTTGCTAAAGACCATTCTTTGGGGATTTCACCCGAGTCTATTGACTGTTGAAAAAGATGTGCAAAAAACAGGACCTAGCTCAGATGCCAATTCCTTCAGGACTGTAGGATGAAGCTCATCAGGACCTAAAGCATTCGACGGGTTCAAACCTTTCAGAAGTTTTGTGACACCTTCTTTGGATACCACTATGTCTTCCATAAACGGGGCTTTTCTATTCAAAAGAGGGACCTGGCTATGTTCAGTTTTGGTGAACTCAAAATAAGCTTTTGTCGAATAAGAGTTTACTATCTGCCAAACATGCTGTCATGTAGGCTGGTAGTAAATACATGTATGCTGGTATTAAATGTAAGCTGGTCATACATAGTATATGTTTTTTTTTTTTTTTTTTTTTTTTTTTTTTTTTTTTTTTTTTTTTTTTTTTGGTGAAAGCTTTAACTTGTGTACATGTTACCGACGTTTTCTATTTAAAAATCTCAACAAGGAAATGAACCATTTTGCAGCATTTAAAATGATTCTGTTTGAATAATACCTGCATGGAATTGTCTACGATTATAAACGTTAAAATACATATACTCACGAAGTTTGACCATTTTTGCAGTGATTTGTTTACAAAGTATTCAACACGTGTTTTATGGCGGGTTCGATTAGCTCAGATTGTAAGTTTCGGTTTAAGGTCATTTCGTTCCTCGTTATTCTTGTTGAATGTACTTTCCTCCTCTGGAAGGATCACCGCCCAGAGCAGAGGCGTAATTTAAAGAAATATAACTTAGAACAAATAAACACCCCAATAAGAAAACAGACATGAAATCAGTTGGACAAAGCTGGATCTACCGGCTATTAAGCTTTTCGACGGTAAGAAGAAGAAGAAGAAGAACGAACGAACATTGTAAGACCCCCCCCCATTGAACATTATCTATTTTACTTCAATTACATAGAAAACGCGTGGAACTTCAAGGTTCTTGAAGGAGTGGGTGTTGACGTTTCTGTGACAAAACGTGGTGGAGAAAACCAAAGAACCCAGTGAAAACTACAGACCTTGGATGAATGACCATTATCCTGCCACATGCAATGCGGATTCGAACCCAGACCGCAGAGATGAAAAGCGAGTTCGACTTATCCGACATTAAATAAACCTGACTTGATTTGACTTATGTGTGTCACTACGCCAACCAGACCTCTCCTATTCTGGATAAGCCCCTGGTCTGTCTAACAGATAATATGAGGCTATGTACATGTAGCTGTGCCTCACCCTGCATATGTCCATCAGGAAAACATGTCCATGAAATGTATACCCATTCATAGCTCACATTTATATAGTAAAACTTGGTTTATAGAGGTATACCTATTTTTCTCATTTTTGATCCAAAATATAGATTTGAGATACTCGTTGGAACCGCCTCGCCGAGGCGGTTCTAACGTTTACCCACAATGAATGTTATTTTGTGCTGTTTGAACTTTATGTCCGTTTTCGTAGTTTTAGTCAAGTTCAGGTGACTGAGTGGCCGCCTGTTGTAAAATAGCTGCTCACTATGTTTGCTTTTTTTTGCTTATTGTTTTTTTTTTTTTTTTTTTTTTTTTTTTTTTTTTTTTTCTTTTTTTTCTTTTTTAACGTAGGTACCTGATTGTCAATTTGATTTTTCCCACCTCGGTTGTTGTAGTGGGGATTTTTTTCTGATTGAGACTTTTCCTGGTCATTGTCTATTTGTACCTTTTTGTGTAAAAAAAAATCATTTTCCCCCCATTAAATTTTCATTTTTTACAGCTGAAAATATCTCTGTATTTTGCATGGACAAGTTTTCGTAATGATACCGTGCAAGATAGCATGATGACCTTCGCCAAACTTTGTCATTTAAGCATAGACTTGGTAAATGGTTAACCTTGGCAGTATTAAGTTAGGTCTATGTTATTCAAATTGACAGTTAGGTCCCAGGGGGGGTACTCTGAAATTTTCTGTATACATAGGCGAGGCTGACTTTTTTGGGGTCAAAATTTTGAATTTCCGTATTTTTTTGGGTTTTCAGAAAAACTAGTTATTTTTAGGGTAGTGAGCTTTTTATGGATATTTTTTGGGGGTCATGCCTTTTCTGAATTATTTTTTGGGGTCATCTATAATTCTAAGTAATTTTTTGGGTTTTGCACATTTCTTGGGAAATCTCTTTATTTCTATAAAGATAAGAGTGGGTTACACTTATGTCTTACAAGGCCTTAAGATTCAATTTTGTTTGAGACCATGCCTTAATTATGACTGGTCTCGGTGAAATTTTGGAAGCTTGATCATGATGAAGTTGTTTGGATTGCAAATCTAATGGAATCAAAACCATCATAAGACTTACACTTTGAGAATAAATAAAATCTTTAAATTTTATCCAACTTGGTATGTACTTCCTAGTTCCTACATATACTAACTGTATTGTGACATGTTCTGTTGGTTGGTTGATTTGGGATTTAACATCCCACCAACAGCTTAGATCATATGGATGTGATAAAATTTCATCAATGGGCATAAAAAAGATGAATACATGTAATTTTTTGGGGTAAGCTAAAAGTTCAAGTATTTTTTTGGGTATGCCTGATAGGACTGGTAATTTTTTGGGGTGGTCAGCAAATCTCAGTAATTTTTTGGGTTTGGGGGTAGAAGCTGGGGCCTCGCCTATGTATCCACAAAAAATGAGAGTACCCCCCCCCCCTGGGAGTTAGGTACTTACACTCAGAAAACATATCGAAAGCCGAGTGAGCAGCTATTTCCCAAAAGGCGGCCACTCATTTACCCGATCTTTAATAAAATACAAATGAAAACGTACATAAGGTAGCTGTGCCTCATAAGGCTCAAACAGCACAAAAATTCGACTCCAAATATAAAACAAATTGATTCACAACAGAAGCCTTCTTCATTAAAATATGGTCGAAGTTTCTGTTTAAACAATTATTACATACAAAATAAAGTGAAAAATTAGATTTTATACGAGAAACTAGTTTTCCTTTAAAAATAAGGAACAACGAAAATTAAAAGCTTAGGTAAAAATGACGATGGTGAACATGTCTTAAAATAACTTTT
Source organism: Rugalucina vietnamica (assembly GCA_964017185.1). Classification (NCBI taxonomy): domain Eukaryota; kingdom Metazoa; phylum Mollusca; class Bivalvia; order Lucinida; family Lucinidae; genus Rugalucina; species Rugalucina vietnamica. The sequence continues at coordinate 47,689,925 of OZ024875.1, forward strand.
GCGTCAGATTTTGAACAAATTTCGGAACTTTGAGAAGAGAAATTAAAGCTGATATCAGAAAACAGCATAAGTTGTATATAAATAATTTAGTTGGCGATTTGAGATCCAAGAGATTTCTATCGGTACATAAACAGTCAGAAAAAACGTTTAAGCTACCCCCCCCCCCCCCACACACACTTGAAAAAAAGGGAAATGGAAGCGGTCTTGCTGAATCAGATTTTGAAAGGCTGGTGAATTCAGTGGTCAGTTCACGGATGTGTTCACCAAAACTGAACAGGTCCCTCTTTCAAATAGAAAAGTCCCTTTCATGGAAGACATACATGTAATTGAATCAAACGAAGATGTGACAATTCTATTCAAAGGTTTGAACCCGTCGACAGCTACTGGCCCTGATGAGCTTCATCCTAGAATCCTTAATGAATTTGCATCTGAGCTAGGTCCAGTATTTGCACATGTTTTTCAGCAATTAATAGACTTAGGTGAAACCCCCAAAGAATCGTCTCTAACAAACATTTGTCCCCTGATCAAAAAGGCTGACAGGTCAGAAAATTATTATCGGTTTAGATTCATTTACTAACCAACGTTTAATATAATATATTTGGGCCCATTTTGATTATCCTAGTCTTTGTATCGACTAACCTGGTGAAAGTTGAAAAATTACAGTAATTCTCTTTGGCTCCATGTTGCCAAATCTAAAGGGTCACTGACGTGGCTTGAATAGCCGAAACCGCGGTATGACCCATCACAGTTCTCGTAAATATGCTCACTGCTCTTAAAGGATCTCAGTTTTATTCTTATTTGCTATTACTGCAGCTGGTGTTGTGTCGTGAGGCGGCCCTAAAATGTCTCCCCGTACATCATCCATAGTGCAGATTATATTTTCCTTTTGGTCCTTTGAGATCAGAGAGGGTTTTTTTTAGAAATCAGATAATAGTATTATCGGTTTAGATTCATTTTCTAACTAACGTTTAATATAATATATTTGGCCCCATTTTGATTATACTAGTCTTTGTATCAACTAACCTGGTGAAAGTTGAAAAATTACAGTAATTCTCTTTGGCCCCATGTTGCCAAATCTAAAGGGTCACTGACGAGGCTTGAATACCCGAAACCGCGGTATGACCCATCACATTTCTCGTAAATATGCTCACTGCTCTTAAAGGATCTCAGTTTTAATTGAGCCTGAGCATGAGAAAACTAACAATTTGCATAGGCGAAAACAAAGCCGCAGATCAGCTGTGCAGTAACTGCACAGCTGATCAGCGCCTTTGTTTTCGCTACAAAGATAGCACAGTCCTTCTTCTTCTTAATTCCAAAATTTCAAGCTTCTAGCCTGCTTCTGTGACTGTACAGGCTGGTTTGTGTCAGACCTGTTCGGAAATCACATTGTTGGTTTTCCCACGAGGCGGATCATTTTATTCTCTTGCTTGTAATTATCGCCTTCTTTCCCTTACCTGCGTATCCTGTATGGTCAAATATCATGTCTCATTTGGATGAAGGTAAGCTTTTGTCAGACAGGCAACATTCACTCAGGAAATCCCATGGTTGTGAAACTCAGTTAGCTACAGTGATTAGATGATTGGGCAAAAATCTTAGACAATCAATGTCAGGTTGATACATTTATCTTGGATTTTAGAAAAGCTGTTGAGACACTTCTCCATATGAAATCCTTAAAAGCAATTTGTTCAGTTATGGAATTGGAGGCAAGACAATTAAAATAATTGATGCTTTCCAGCGAGTTGTTGTTAATGCTGTTCAATCAGACCGGGCTCCTGTTGTGTTTTATCTGGTGTCCCTCAGAGCACCGTTCTTGGGCCCTTGTTGTTCTCCTGCTGAGCCTATTTAAGAAGTTGCTAGATATAGAACAAGTGACACTCGATGATATTCCTATCCCTCAAAAGAGTGATACAGTGCATCTCGGGGTGGACAGAAATCTGTAGGGCAATGGAAATACAGAGAAGAAGGCGCAAACTGGATGGCGAACGACGCATGCATTGATGGGTGCAGGCACATATGGGAACTCAGGTCGGAATCCCTTGGGTGTCATCCAAGATGTGGAAAACTTTTGCACTACCAAGGATGTTGTATGGACTCGAGATGTGTAGTCTGCGCCAGTCTGTCGTTGAGCAGTTGGAATCGGTCCAAAGAGGCATTCTGGGGAGGATCCAGTGTCTACCTGATAGAGTGGCTATCGTTGCTGTTTACGGACTGTTAGGTATTCGCCCTATTGAACAAGAACCAGACATTAGGAAGTTGAGCTTGTTTGCTACTGTGATGTTTGAAGCCTTACTTGAACATGAAATTGCACAACGGCAGCTTGCAGTGAAAGATATTAACTTAGACAGTTGGTTCACGCAATGTAACCTGCTCCTGCATAAATATGGGCTGTCAAATGCATACCTTATCAAGCCATGCAGTAACTTTGTGTTACTGATCGTTAAAAGGCGATACTTCCGTGGTGGTTCTTTTTGTTTTATGTCTTGGTGTTTAAAATTTTTTGTGCTGTTGGCGCCTTATGTATGTTTTCATATTTTTAATTAAGTTAAGGTAACTGAGTGGCCACCTATTGGGAAAATAGCTGCTCATTCGGCTTACGATATGTTTCATGGTATAAGTGTCTGATTGTTAGTTTGGTTTTTTCCCACCTCGGTTTTTGGAGTGGGAATCTCTTTCTGATTGCGCCTTTTCCTGATCTTTGCCTACTTGTACCTTCTTATCAAGGATAGCTTTCAGACAAAGGGGGGCTTTTAAGGAAGCAATTTCAAGGGGGTGGATAAATATGTTCAGCAGCAGTGGGATGAGGATGCTTAGTCTAAATCAACCTTGAGATATCTCAACATTTACCATTGTAAGATTTGCAGTGTTCACAATGTCTGGAAGTTGACAAGTCACAGTACTAGAGATGTACGTAGAGCTCAGATTAAGGTTAAACTCCTAACAGGGTCATACATCATTCAATCAAGTCGTTCTAAGTTTAGTAAGAGCGCGATTTCGGATACATGCTTGCTCTGTAAGGTTGCTCCTGGGGATTTGAAGCACTTTCTGCTTGACTGTTCCCGTTTGCAGTCTGTTAGGTCGACTTATATTCATGACATTGAACAAATCATTTTGTGTGTGGTCCCTGATCATGCGGTACAGTTGCTGACAAATAAGGAACGGCTAAGCTGCATCATCATGGACTGTACTATTCTGGCAGATGCGGTCAGTGGTACATTTGGGAGGGGTTTGTCAATGATATGGAAGCTGTGAGCAGAAACCTTTGTTTTGCTCTTCATATGAAAAGAACCACATTATTGAGTGAACATAATTAAGGAGTATCATATTTTCCCTTTTTTGTATGCTGAGGTGTTTCTAGTAGTAAGCCATAGTTATTTTAAGGACCTTTTATATCAAAGATCAAAGTTGTATCCATATGTTAAAGTAATGTTAGCATAAGCTAAGTTTTATAAAGTATGTCTTTATGCCAGTACATTTTATGCTGTAGTTGAGCAATGTCTCCTTTGTTGACAGGGTTTAATGTGCATATTGTAAATATGTTAAGACTTAGGTGGAGGGCAACCCGTCTTCTGAGAGGCCATTGTCCAAGTCAGCATACCGCACGGTGGAAATAGAGTATTCTCGACCGAGGATCCAGCGAATTACATTTATTGTGTTTCCACGTCTTAGAGTGTATACACGGGTGTCACCGGGAGGAAAACAGAACTAAGGGCTGTTGGTGTACGAAGATTCCATAAACTACTCTGTGAAATAGCGGGTATGGACTTGACGAAACTGGTTATGTGAACAATATTTATCTAATATTTTTGAAAGGCACCTGTAAACAGGATATTATTCTGTCGCCGCGAGGTCTTGCCCTTAGTTGTTGCCCTGAGAGAAAACTATGCGTCTCGAGTGCTGAACTGTTAATGCTGCCTCGTAAAAGTAATGTTAAAAGTATAAAGTTAACAAAAATCAAGAAGATACGTATATACTACTGTGACCCTATCAAGGGTGGAACACAGATACAGGTTGACCAGTAACTAATCACCAACTAATCTTTAATCGAAGCGACCCTAACAATGGCTGCTCCCATGTCCAATGTGGAGAAACTGTTTCAAGTCGCAGTTGAAAGGATTTTAAATGGCTGGACTGTGTTGAAAGTAAACTAAATACCCTTAATGCATGTTATTTTATCTAAATCTGTTAATATATATCCGAATTTAACAGACACAACAACTGCATCTTGAAGGCTGAGGCTATCCGCACGACGGTCGTGCCGATAAGCGGCGTTATCCGCACGACGGTCGTGCCGATAAGCGGCGTTATCGGCCCGACCGTCGTGCGGATAGCCAATGCTACAGGTATTGGCTATCGGCACGACGGGAGTATAAGATTTTCTTACAAGCTTACAAATGCATTAAACTATTAATTTGTCATGTATAGAAATACATTCGAAATTAACATTTTTGTTAATTATGACTAAGAAAACTAGTTTGATTTGATTTATCCAGCTGATGCAAACTGAATCAAAGCAGACGGAGAAAAATATAATCATTGCAGTTATTTTAATTGTGTAACTGAAATGTTTCCATACTTCATTGTTAAAATCAAAGGCTGTTTATTCTTTTGGATTACCATATTTTTTTAAATATTTAGGTTACGATAATTGACATAATTTCTTTCTCATTTACGCATACGCATGACTGATTTTTACAGGTAAATTCACAGGTAAGCCAATTTCAGCAAAATTACAATTTTGTTAATTATAAAGTAAAAAATTCATGCATGTGTAATATTCTGTTTCAGTTTTGAAGCCAGTGTAATATATTTATCAACTTAAAATGTATCCATATAGACATTTTTAACATGATTTCCCTGTCGTGCGGATAACGCCGCTTATCCGCACGACGGTTGTGCCGATATGCGGTGTTATTGGCACGACCGTCGTGCGGATAGCCAGTGTCCATCTTGAAACACGTTTTTGCACTGCAAAATTTTCTGCCAAAACAGCAAAAGGGACACCAGATTATAGTTAAAAAAAAATGATTTAACTTGTTCGTTACAGCTAGCAGTGAGTCATGGTATGGGTGGTCTTGACAGTGAGGCTAAGGCTGTATGGATGGTATCAGCGGTAGATCAGTGGTTCTCAGAAAATTGTAAGTACAAAATGAATTGTGCCATGAAAATCATTTCAAACGAACACACTGAATCTGAATGGTTTACCAGTGATACGCCAAATTGACAATACTGCACCAGTCTGCGCTGACAGGGATATAATCTTTCGGCAGATCAAACCTTATATTTCTACAACCAGATTTTGTTGTTAATCAAAGATTTCAAATTTGTAATACATTCAAAGTTTGGTGAAATATTGCAGACTAAATTAGACCCTGTACATGTAGAAAGGCTTCAGTCTGTGAGGTTTTCTGATTCATTTTGTGATTTTTGGGAGCAATTTTTACAAATCTTAAAGAATAGTAAGTCCACTATGAAAAACATTTTCATGCTATATTTTTTGTCCTAAATTTTCTTTGCTTTAATACTGATTATAACATTTAGCAAAACATTTACTGATTTCTGGTACTGAGACGCTTGTTTTGTTTTTGTTTTGTTTTCCTGTTACTCCCATCAATCAATTTCTGATTATTCTTGGGAGGTGTACATTGTACACTCCGGTGTGTTTGCAGGATCAGCCTACATGCATGATGATAGAACCTGTGTAGGAATCTTTAACCTGCACATGGGATGACTGGCCCTGCACAGGGGCCTCCTGTTAACGTCCCGATCCGAAGGACGGCGCACTGTATCATGTCATTCCTGCAAATGATACGAAGGGAAGCAAGTTCGGACCAACAAATTTTCCTCGCCGCCGGCGGGGATCGAACCCGGGACCTCGATCTGGCACAAGAAGCTATCGGCTATCTCGCTTCCTCGGCTTATGCGGGAGACCTTAATAATACTTTATGATCTACAAGAGGGTCATTCCATTCTTATTGAAACTTAGGACTTGTGCAGTAACTGTTTGTCTGAATATTGCATTTTCAGCTGACCTAGAAGTATATGAAGTAGAAGAATTTCTGGCTGATGTGTTGAATCATGAGTTTGATACCATAGCTGATGATGGCAGCCTTACAGAGGTACAGTATAATGATCTTGTAAGATGACAGATCATATCAGGAAAACATATTTGTGCAATCAATACCCACTTAAACCCCACTTTTATATAGAAAAACTGGGGTTTGCAGAGGTATACCTAATTTTCTTATTTTTGATCCCTCAGTGAGGCGGTTCTAACGTGTACCCACAATGTATGTTTTGAGGGAAAAAAAAAATAAAAAATCAAAAGTTTTCCAATGACATTTTCATAATTTCTTCTGAAAAAAAAAATCAACTAGAGTCACAGAATGATGATGGCAAGTGGCTTAAAAATAAATTATTTGTATTTTGACATATACTGAACATGCTGAAATCAATTTTTATTCAATTATTGTGATGCAGCTTTTTAAGAACAACACAAGATACATTGCTACCAGTACTGATGATTTAAATCATTTTTGGTTAGAGCTCCATTAAAACTCCTGATATTGTACTTTTTGCAGAAAAGTCTCTGTGGTGTTGTGTTTAAGCAAACTGCTTTGCAGGAATTGTGGTGATCTAGGATTCTCCAGGCCCTGATGTTATAAAACTTTTTTCATGCTCAACTCAGCTGAGCATGAAATTTTATGTGCTCATAATTACTAAAACTGGTTAAAATTTCAGGTTCAGGTTGCCAAAGCCTGTAATTTAACCTGCTAATTAATGTTAAAATGCCAACAATTTTAGGCATTTTAACATTAATGAGCAGGATAAATTTTAGTCACAGCTGAGCAGCCTGAGCATGAAAAAAGTTTTATAACCTCAGGACCAGCCATTTGAATGAAAATGCCCGGATGAAGAACATTGTCTTACTGTCTAATTTTTCTATCTAGTCCCACCCATTTATGTCATACTACCATGGTTTAAACAACTAAGACCCCATCTCCATATGACCTTAGCTCACGAAATCAATCTACTGATTCTTTTGTAGATCTCCACAAAGTTATGTGGTTTCTACAGACTGTGTCAGAGTGGGGATGTTGACAAAGTTCGGGAAAAGTTGGAGCAACTTCCTGCGGCAGCGGCACAGAACAGTGTTCAGTCACAGGTTGCACAAGAGGTAGTGGATCAGGTTAGTATGACCTTGAACTTTTTTCTTTTTCAAATTTAATATTTTAATGGGAAGTTTTGGGGTTCTTCATACACAAGCATACTGGTATTTCAAAAACAAATTAAGCAACAAAATACAAAATGCAATACTCTGTGTGTAAGCAAAAGGTAAATCTGAAGTAAATAATTTTACAAAATACAATATTTAATTTTATGTACCTAAATAAAATGTATGAATGAGGCATGGTACATACATCTATCTCTAAAAAGTGCAGATGAATAATGATTTAAGAAACTACATCTGTGTATCATGTTCAACCTCACACATTGTCACCTTAGCGCAAAAACAGTGTAAGTGACATTTTGGCCAAAATCACTTTTTTGCAGAAATGGATGCTTACTTTCAAGATCAGACCTGTTATTGATTACTTTCAAAGTAAATCACTAACGATTACAATTACTTTCAATCCTACGATTAACGATTAAGATTAAAAATAATTTTTTCCACAATCTAATCGATTACAATTACAATTGATTTGCAAAAGTAATCGAATAATCAATTGATTAATTTTGCATTTATAATCTAGCCAGTCTTGAATTACCCAGATGTTTTAACTGTCTATGGTATTGTGCTGGCATATAGGAATCATCATGGTGTTTCGGGCACTTTATATTCAGATTTTAGTATTTACAAAACAGTGAAGCATAAACATAATTTTAGGTGTCATGATGCTGTGTGTGTGTGTGTGTGTGTGTGTGTGTGTGTTAATAATTTGGCTAACAACTCCAAATTGTAAAAAAAAAAAATAAAACAAATGGTACTTCCTTTGAATGTTGCAGTAATTTTGACATCAATTTTGTAATATGACTCTCAAAGTTGTTGATTCTGTCATGGTCTCTTTATAGAGAGACATTGATCTAGGGTGTTTTGACAACACAAACCATATGATACCTGTTTATTAGTTAATCTGTAAAGGTGTGAACAGGTAACAATAGGTTTAAACTTTTGCAATAGGTTTCAAAACCTATAAAAGAATGAAGCATAATGGTAAGGTCAAAGAAATGTAAGCAAAAAAGGAGTGTTGTAAGAAGACTTCTTAAATGATATGGAAAATGCTAGAGAGAATTTCGGTAAAAAAAATTACCCAAAGATGACAAGAAAAAATATATAATTCTGTTAAATTTGTTGACCAGTATGCATGAATAACTTTATTATGTGCCCATGTCATTTTCATTAAGAAAGTGCTGTTTGGATTTTGTTTTTTGTATTTTTAATATTTAGAGATATGGCATCCTGCACAGTCTGATCTGTTAATTTATCAGAATTCCCATTTGATATTTTAAAAATTCTTGAAAATCACAGAATTCTTGTTGTGAACATGATCTTAGCTATTAAATTATTTATTTACTTTCTTTCTTTTACTCTCTTTTTTTTCAGAAAAAGAATTTTCAGCATAGTTTGGAATTTATTCGAAATTTATTCATAAAAGCAATCACGATTACAGGCATTTTTGAAAAGTATTCGAATAAGAATAAGATTAATTTTAATCGCAAAAATCTACGATTACAGAATAATTTTCGCTTGAAAAAAATTTCAATCGAGTAAAAGTAATCATGATTAACGATTGAGATTAACCCAGGTCTGATCAAGATACATGACCTGGAGAAGTATTACAACTGGATTCAATCTAAATCTGAAGTTATTTCAAATTTTCGAAAAATTCCCAGATAATTTTTTTTTTTTTAAGGGGGGGTCTCATATGCGCCCACGCACCAATTTTGTTCTTGCTTTGCATGGTGAATGCCTTCGTTCTAACACCTATAAAAATGCATTTATTTGTTTTGAAAAACATTTTTAGGTCTCAGAATAGCACCCTGACTTACTCCACCTTTGTGACCATACCTGCGTTATACTTTGCCTATATGTTATCCCTTATTCAATTTTTATTAACCCAATTAAAACTGGAATTCAAAAAGGACTCCTATATGTCTATAAAGTTGGCCAGCGGTACCCTCTTCATGCTGTTTAAGTTTTATAAATTTTCAAAACCGGTAACTCTGTTGAAATGTACATGATATACATGTTGGTCAATTTTTGACAAAAATGGATTTTAGTGTTTTTAGCTGTTTTTTCATCTAAAATCATGTTATTCCATAATTTTATCATTAGAAATGAAAAATTACATAAATAATATTAATTCCTAATATAAAAATGGTTATTTGATATAGCAATTTCACATATTTTATGGTGACCTACCTCAAAGTTATTATCAATTTTTCATACAAATGATCAACAAACATTTTCAGGTATAAGTATATTAATGAAATGTTTTTGTTTCTATAATTTCATCATTTAATATTTCTTTAGGTTTAGATGTATTTGGATAATTCTTAACTTGAGTAACATTCATTTAATTTGTGATTGACCACCGTAATGGTAATAGACATTTGACTGATTCCTCCATTTGTTTTACCATCTTTGTATTGTCGTTTATACGACTACTTATTCATAACTTTACTTATTTAGTTTTTGCTGATGCCAACTTTAGTTAAAAGATTGACAAGAATACCAAATACAGTGGCACTTTCTAACTTTTGGATCACTATTATCTTTATACTTATCCAGTAAGTGCATAATTCAGCTATGTGACAGGCTTTTCTCTTTGTAAGTGTTCAGATGTGATGCTCAGGTATACCTTTCACTTTAAATATCAGATTTATTTTAATTCTTCATTTAACATATCCATTATTGACAAGCTTTCTACCAATTAAATGTGGTTCTTTTTCCTATTTTTGAAATGAATAACTCAGATAAATATATAACTTGAATGTTTATAAAACTCAAGATTTTTAACACATTTATGAATCCATAAATGTTCATGTTTTTTTTTTTTTGTTGTTTTTTTTAATAAATAGTCAATTATAAATGCAGAAAAATGTTTGTGATTTCATGCAAAAAAAAAAAAACACAAGTAGTTAACCAGTTCCTCTTGTCAGTAACATATCATATAATTTTATCTATTGATATTTCATTTTCTTTCTTCATCCTATTGGTTTTGCTTCATTAAATACTTGGGTGGATGGGGTGGTTTTTTTTTTCTGAAGTCGTGATATAATCAGCAGGAAATGAATTGTCCTTAGCATCATCAGGTTTATTTTATAAACAAAAATGCTAAATCCCATAGGTTTTCCATATGACCTGAGTCAAAGGATGTAGAAATCAACAACATAGCTGTATAAGTTCATTAAATTAATTAATGACATTAATACCTAAACAACTTAATTTTTGAGAAAAAAAAATCAAAACAGTAAAAAAAACCTAGACAATTGCATTATAAACACAAATAAACTATAGAAAATGGCTAACTAATAAATCTAATTATGAAAACTAAAAATGATGGGCAGATATGCTTTATAAGGTCCAAGACAGGGTGCAATTTTCTCACTAAAATCAATATTAAAAATATATATAATAGCGTTGATGGTCATGCAAGACACAAAAATGTTTAGCCGGAAAATTATTCACAAAAAGTTTGCTTTGTAACATGTTAATAACATAACATACTTATCATAGGATAAATCATTATTAATTTTACGTTTTTCAGAATTCTGACTTGTATCATTCAATGTTACAAGAAAAAGATGTTACCGGTCTTCAAATTTCACGAAAGGGTTTTCAGCATATAATCTATATATGTGTAGCCTAATTTGAGGTTAAAATTATAGGTTGACAAAGCCTGGAACATGTTAATATTGAGAATCAAACATGTGGTTACACCATTATGGAGCTAAAATTTGGGGTCATCTGCAAAATAAATGATAATCAGCTGAATTCAATATTATAGCTATCAACAATTGTGCAATACCAAATTGATGGGTGATCATTCTAGATTATTTTACAAACAAACAGAACTAGGAAGAGGCTATTATAACGGTTATGGGCGACTTTAATCACACATACCCCTATAGGTATTCAGAACCCCTCTAGTACAAAATGTTGTATTTAAAAATTTTAAGTAGTTAAAAGAAAATCTATATTACTAATAAAGTGGCCATGCACCAAGCAAGCAATATGCATAATATTATAAAAATCGGTGCGTGGGCGGAACCCTATGTAAATTTCATATAGCGTGAGACCCCCCCTTTAGCGCAAAAACCTTGTAAGTGCACTTACAAGGTTTTTGCGCTAAGAAAATACTTCAGTGCTAAAATGTTGTAACTGCAACTTTTAAGAAAAATCATCAAAAATATTTGTTTTGGATATTTTCATAAGGTTAAGATGTAAAACGCCCTTAAAGCAATATGATTAAAGGCAAAAAAGAAAATAAATTAGTTCTGCATTGCAATTTATTCAGTGTTTAAAATTCTCAAATACCATAGCGCAAAAACAGTGTATTTGAACTTTTAACATTAAGCATTCAAGTACAGTTACTCAGAGCATTGACACCTTTATCTTTAGACCAAGTATACTGCACCTTTATTCTTTGACAGGCTGGTTTGTGTAACACATATATCTTTCAATCTTTGCAAGACAATTCATTAACATGCATGCTTTTATAAATGTGACGAAAAAGAGCAGTCATTCATTTATCGAGAAAGTGAACAATATGTTTTCCAGACTGTAATGATGTGCTTGCTAATTATTGTTGTTCCATAAATACATCATAGGTTTCTCTGTTAAATGAGACTTATTCTTTCAAAATGACATTGAGGAGACATAGGGCTGGGGTCTTTGGAGTTACAGACCAACATAGACTTGTTTGGAACTGTGTACTTACAATCTATAGCAAGATTCACTGTTAAAATGAGCATGCATCAGGAAAACATGTCCGTGCAATATATACCCCCTTAAACCCCACTTTTATATAGAAAAACTGGGGTATGCAGGGGTAGACATATTTCTTCTTATTTTTGCTCCAAAGCATAGACTGTGGGTACTCGTCAGAACGGCCTCACCGAGGCGGTTCTAACGTGTACCCACAATCAATGTTTTCAGCAAGTATATGGAAAATATTAAAAATTTTCCACGGAAATTAATCAATTTTACAGCATTAAAAATCACTGTATATTGCATGGGCATGTTTACGTAATGTTCGTTGCTTCCAGACCAGAATTTGCCATAATTAACCCATATTTGACAAATGGATTCTCCCATCATTATCAATTGGATGAGTCCACTTTCATTTGTAGGGGTGTTAGGTGTGATTTTTATTTTTTATCTAATTTTTCGATGAAATTTCTCTGTGCAAACAGAATAGCCCCAGATGTTCTGCGGCGTCACATCTGGGGCTATTCTGTTTGCCTATGTCCCATAAAAGGGACGCCAGGCTTAAATGAGTTAACAGATAGGGCATTCGTTTCTGTTCTTACAGGGTGACATTGAGGCTGATAGGGGTGGGGGAGATATACAGACTCAATCAGAAATGTCGAACCACAACGCACAGGAACCTAGGCAAACAGATACCCATACAGAAAACAATGGTAAGCTGTTCTACCCAAATATTTGATGGCCCTGTTATTTTAATGGGGGAAATGTTAGTAAAGAAAAGATATTTTAAAGTAAATAATTTTTCTTAATGGATAGCTAACATTGTGTCAGACCCTGAGACTAACCTGCACTCTCTGTACAAGAACCTAGGATTTGGATGCAATCTGGAGCAGGCTGGCGCAGTTGGTAGTGCATCAGACTTTGGGCAGAGGGGGCCCCAGTTCGATTCCTGTCTGTGGCGTCGTCTGTTGTGGTGCAAGTCACTTTTCCACAGCTCAATGTATATAGTGTACATATGTTCTTAAATAGTCACAATAAAAGCTATACAAAGCTTATGTTCAGTTTTGAAATATAAGGCGACTTTAAGTAAAGATTATTATAATCTAAAATAGTTGTACATACATTTCAGATACCATGGAAACAGAAGAAGACGGTTGGCATGTTGTTAAACGGACAAAAAAGAAATGATTTATACTTCTTTTATCATGATAAATTTTATTTATAATCTACTGCTGTGTTGTCTTTCATGTATGTTTGCTGACCTTGGGCTGGGCATCTTTGGTTAGTTTGTTGCGTGTAGACACCAAGTTTCTGTCCCCAGGCATAAAACATGGCCACTAATCCAGCTCTTTCATAGCAAAATACAATGATAATATTCATTTGTGGTACATCCTACAATGCAGAAAAGGAATGCGAAACATGTACATCACGAAAACACCTTCGTGTAATGTAAACCCCTTTGAACCCCACTTTTATATAGCAAAAGTGGGGTATGCAGGGGTATACCTATTTTTCTTATTTTTGCTCTAAAACATAGATCTCCTGAGAACCACCTCAGCTCAGCGAGAAGAATAAATAAGAAAAAATTAGAAGAAAAATATCAATTTTTTTCAACTGAAAATTTTCAAATTTTGAAGCTCAAAATCTGTATATTGCATGGGCAAGTTTTCGTAATGAATATCTGATGACTGTCCGATGACCTTTACGTATGTCACAAATGTAAAATGCTTAGAAAAACAGGTATACCCCTGTATACCCCAGTTTTGCTCTATAAAAGTGGGGTATAAGGGGGTATTCATTGCACGGACATGTTTTCCTGATGGGGCAGTTTATTGTATCTGTGAGTCCTCACTTTGATTCATCATAGTGGTTATCATGATTTATTTGTTTGTACTTGATGATTCATTGACTAGTTATGCACCAGTCATTTGTATCTCAGGTCCCTCTAGGGCCGGGGTATAGTGTGGCTTTTAACTTTTCAACTTTTAAAGCCCTGCTAAAAGCCTGGCACTGCGGTGTCAGATTTGTGGTAAAATCCCTGCTAAAAGCCCTGGCTCCCCGAAGACTGGCAATTATGTAGAACAACAGCTGGGAACTGTTCTGATGAAACTGAAATATGAAAGAGGGGATTAAATCTCGGCATGTAAATGTACAGGTGCAAATTAAATAAGGACCCTAAAAGTAATTTAATGTTAAAAGTACAACTAATATTTAATTTGAATAAATATGGTCCTGTTTTGGCGGGAAATTAAAACCCAAGCACATCCCGGGAACTACTGGGACTCATCAGAGGTTAAATCCTGGCACTTAAGCTCTGCTGTGTCGCTGCCATCCTTGGCCACAGGGGAACTGGGGATACAAATGACTGATGCATCAGAGATTCACCATTGATGCACCACAAGGACCAAACAACTCACTAAATGTTGGGAACCACTGCAGAAGCAGAGTGTCAGGTTAGGTACCTGTAAAACAGGTTTATGCCCCCCTTTCCCAGTAATTTTATATTACTGATCGTTCCAAGGCGATGCTTCCATTGTGGTTCTAATTGTTATATGTTTTGGAGTTAAATTTTCTGGCTGTTTGCACCTTCTGTACGTTTTCATATTTTAGTTAAGTTTGGGTAACTGAGTGGCCGCCTATTGGGAAAGAGCTGCTCACTCTGCTTACGAATGGTTTGCTAAGTATACGAGGGTCATTTATTAAGTCCTGAAAGGGGGTGCCTAAATATGACTGTGTAAAGGCCAGTCATAAAATGTTAATGTATTTTGAAAGAGTAATGACTTGTCTTTGAAATGTGTAATTTGTGAAGACTTGCTACTTAAAATGCCAAAATAGCACATAGTTGAACAAGCTGGAGGTTTTGTAATTGGTCAAATTTTAGAGATATTTTTCAAAGTATCTGGAATGACAATTATATTATGACTCGTGCCTTGTGTGTGGTAGTTAAACAGGTGTTTATTTTTTGTTAGAATGTCATGTTTTTGAAGAATTGTACTGGCAATTTGAAACCAATTTGTTAAAAAGATTTAGCTGTTCAAAGCTTGTTGATATATGGTCATATTCCTTGCCATCTTTACATTTTTGCTTGAAAAAAGCCATGTATCATTGATACCATTTCTAAGCTAAAGCATAACAAATGGGTATCATTTGCCACAAAAATGAATGAGTTTTCATTCGGGGACTAAAATTGAATAATTTGGCACATTCTAAAGGGACACTGGCCGAATTCTTATGTCGACCCCCAAATTTTCATAAGTGGGTGGGGTAATCTGACCCCTTTCAAAAATGCAAAATATGATGTACAGTATATATAACTTGGCTCGAAATGCAACACTCATGCTAAATATGTATTCGGTATATACCTGTCACCTAAAGGAATATTTCTTTGCTCAAAATACTTGTTTGGCTTAATAAGCAGGCATTTTTGGGGGTCCCATGTATAGATGCCCACCCCTGACGTAGATACTTGAATACCGAAATTTAACTTCGGCCATATCCATATTATCAGCTAAACTCTGGGATAATATGTCGTTAAGGAGAAATCAAAACGTCAATAATGGGCATTAGATTTTTGGCAAAAACATGTATTGGTGTGCATTTTCTAGATATTCTGTAATATACATGTACCTTTGGTTGCTTTAAACAACGAACTACATGTGTATATTTGCGTAACTATTTGTCTTATTGATTTGTAATTAAGCATGCTGAAAACCCATGTATAGTGTTTGATGTTAAGATATATACTAAGGATCACTGATTTGGGCTAGCACCCCAGTATCATATTTGTATGACCTTCTCCGGCATTTTCAATGACCAAAACAGTGGGTACTTCTAAGGAAGGTAACTGATGCAAAACATGCTTTACCATTTTTGTGATAGTGCTCGCCTAGATGAAGGATGGTACTTCAAAAATATGTATACATATGTGCACTTGTATCCACTATTAGTACGTTTCAGGGCTTAATGAATGTCCCTCGTAAGTACCTGATTGCCAATAAAGTTTTTCCTGTCTCGGTTGTTGGAGCGGGAAGTTCGTTCTGATTGCACGTTTCCTGATCATTGCCTACTTTTACCTTTTAAGCGCACTGAGCCGTGGGCTCAAATTTGAGCTTAGGATGGTCATCTGTCGACGACATTTACATCTTTCACATTTGAAACCACTAAGCCAATATGGAGCATTATTAGGCAGCGGGAACGAAAGTTTGTATAAATTGCCCAGGTCACGTTTACCAAGAAACCTTTAAAAAAATCTTCTCCCGAACCGATGGACGGATTTCAATGAAACTTAGTATGTAGCATTGAGGACTCTGGCTGTCCATCATAGTTTGTATAAATCATGACCTTTGGCTGACCTTGACCTATTTTACGACAATGTGAAATTTTCAGAAAGTTTTGTAGTCTGGGACCTGAAGACAACTTAATGAGTTAATGAAGTTTTGAGAGTATTAAATGTCAAGGATATTTTTACCTTGCAAAAATGACCTTTCGCCAAGGTCTTTTTTTCAAAGAACAAATCTCAGATGAGCGTTCTCGTGACCATTGGTCCTCTGGTTTGTCAGCGGTATTGATGCAATCGATATGCCATTAAAATTTTTGTTCGTGATATCCATACGTGATCATGTATAGATAGATCATTTTCAATAGATTTGATAAATAATTCACTTCATTGAATCCTCCCCTGCATAGTTCATATTCAGCTGCTGTGACTTTTCAGATTTATATAATCGGCTGAGTAAGGATCAGGGTTGCTATTTGTGTTGCACTTAAGACAAAAAATGAACATCTTTGTATTTTCATTTTTCTTGCTTTATAATAACTTAAGACCTATCAGGTTTATATTCCAGTGATAATTCTTTTGGTTCTCGTGTGTTTTCGAATTTCACCATATTGAGTAATTGGGTAATGGGAATAGTTCAGTGCAGGAGCTTCAAAACAATGTTTTGGGCTACTTAAATGAGATCATATGCAGCCTAGATAAGTCATTGTTCCATGCAGCAGTTAATTTAATACAATGTGACATATGTGGTTGCATATGAAAATTTGGAGGAAACCCTGACTGCAACTAATATTTAATTTTAAGGTGCCTCTTACCATGGGGCTATTGATTGATATTTGAACATATCAGCAGTCTTACACAATTTCTTGACAAAACCTTCAGACATGTTTTACTAGTCCTCAGTCTGGAAAAACAATAAGACCATTTTATCCTTGTTAATAGGAACACGGCTTTGAACTTCCATTTTGAAAATAGGGGCTACGGACTCTACATAAAAAATCATGATTTTTAAAGAAACTGTGAGGATAAATTCAACTTCCATTGACACAACTTTCTTTTGTCTTATCAATGAAAGAATAGATACCAAAAATCATGTTCTAATCATGCGTGTAATTTTTTGACCTGCCAACTAAAGACACCAAGAAAAATTGAAAAACATAACAGAAGTACAGTTTCACTTACTAAGCCATATCTTTGTTACTTTTTTGTCCAAAATGAATTCCGTAAAAAGTTACACCGGGCATATGTGCCTTTAATATTACATGAATATTGGACCTTGCTTATCTTTTTTTAACATAACAACAAACCAGCTTAGAAAACACCCGAAATAATGTGTAAAAAATGGTGATTTTTTGGACATATATTGCCTTGCTAAAGCAACCTGTTGCATAAAATATCCTATTGTTATATATCGCCAGAAAGCTTATTGCCTAAGTGTTATGGTGAAATAAAACATTTATTCTCGGATAATATCCTATGCATGACATGACAGCTGGTAAAAGCAACCCTGATCGTAACTCAGCCGTAATATATAAGTCATTGTTACGTCATAAGCCAATTATATATGTTATGCCACATCCCGCATACGTACACTGAACTACTTGAATACTGCAGCACCCAAATCTAAATAGAAATGCAACTGATGCACAGAAATAACAATTCTTTTCTGGTGGACGAATGATATTGATCAATTATTTTGATTGATTGCGTAAGGAGTTTTGAGTTAAGAGCGCTATGACTTGGGTCCTTTGACTTCTGGGATAAATATGGTTTCTTTTTCTTTTTTAAGTCAATAATAAAAAGTACGCTTTATCAACAAAATGAAAAAAAAAAAAAAAAAAAAAACTGTGGTCGGTTTTCTGGATTAATGGATTAAGATAGATCCTAAAACAGAGGAAAAACTGTAAAACATAGCTTGTCGCGCTTTTTGGCAGTACATTGTAGGGGAGACCGGGGTTAGTATTATGTATTATAACGTGACTAGAGTTTGTTTATTTTGGAATTCCGAGAATATTTTTAAGATTTTTTGCATTTTTCGGTATTTATATCAATTAGATTTTCTTGAAAATAGCAAATTATTTTTTGTTTATTCAATTGGCAGGTGGGACGCATATATAAAATGGCTAAAACTATGCTTTGGTGCGAAAGTCAACCTGACAGCATCGTATGTATTAATAAGAATGTACATAAGGTCGGATTCTGGGGGTTGTTGCTTTATTAACGTCGCTCAGTGTACAGGATACTTCTATAGATTTTGTGGAGTAGGATTTGCTTTTAGCTCGTACTGCATACAAACATTCATAGACTGTTCATAGACACGGTTTCCTTAGATCTCTGAAAGATTTATACGTGATAATTGATGCGTGAGTACTTTTTTATTTAGAGCGCCATGTTTGAATTGATGCTTTACGTGCCAGTCAACAGCTATGGTCATTTGTGGACGTTGCTAATATTCTAAGGGACATTTAGCCATCATTAGGATGTAATGACTCCAAACATGTGCTTCGAGAATATAACCACCCAAAATGTCCATGTTCAATCTAAATTCCATTTATTCAAACTTCTCTGGTTTACAATATAAGCGACAAGAGATGAAATGGCGGTAGATCACACGATATGAGTCATGTGATTTGTTGAAATCGGGAGAACGACTTTTTTAAATTTAGTGTATAATGACACCTAATTCTGCACTGACGAAAATGTTCTGATTTCACCGAAAGACCACTATCAATCATTGCTGTCATTAATTTTCAGTTCGCATTAACGTAAAATGAACGTGGAAGAAGCATTGCGAACTGGGCTAACATCCTCCCCGAAGTTTCTGCCTCTTTGGTATCGTTACGATAAACAGGGGTCGCTTTATAACGATATGTGCTTGACGGAAAACCCTTACTACTACTTACACAAGACCGAAATTGTTCTTCTCAAGGAAAATATACAGGTGTGTATGGGGAATTTACAAATGATGTTTCAAGACAATTGCGTTTCGTTTTTAAATGCGTAGAAACACACTGGTCAACCTATACGCTGATTTAGTGGGTTTTACGCATGTTTGATCGTGTTTAAAACTGGGCAGTGGTTCTATTTCGTTTATACGTATTTGCAGATATACTCTATGGAAAAGCATTCCATATCCTTTCCACTACCAGAGCGTATTTATGCGTAATTGCTGCCAGACACTTTTTGATCGACCCTCACGACATTGTTACAACTAGCATGTGCGGTCTTTTCATATGTTTCGATTGCCCAGTAAGTAGGCTTTAAACGATAATAATATAAAGCTTAATTGCACAATGCATCAAACAAGCGAGTAAGAGGCCCAGAAAGTTGGGGGAAAACGTTATTTTTGGTTGAGTTTCACCCTGTTATTTTTGAATCGCAACCACGCTCAACTCATACAAGTGCGACCAAACTGCTGGGGATGAAAAAAGACACAAGAAGAGAGAGAGAGAGAAGAAAGAGAGATAGAAAGAGAGGAGAAAGGATGAAATAATCGCAAAAAAAAAAAAAAAAAAAAAAAAAAAAGAAGAAGTCTGTGCGCATCGATTTTTCCACGGTGACCCCTGCGCCGTGACCTTTCAGTAGTCAAACCAAAACGGCTTACACTATGTTAAAGAACAGTCTTTCTGCTTTCAATCCCAGCATAAGGCTTGGTTCTAGGACGCACAGAAATGGTTTTATGGACGATCAACCAACCCTTCCCCCTTTTTTATGCCTGGCCGTTACAATGATATGCTAAAGGGACCGTAGAAATATACTCCTCAAACAATTCTAAGGACCACTGTATTATTTTCCATATATCGTTGTGAAATGTAATCCCAGTTCAACTCAAATATAACGCCAATCCCCATGGACCAATTCCCTTCTTCATTTGCATTATCTTAAATAATGCCACAAAGCTACTGACTATAAAAATGGAACCGGAAATGCCATTGTAACGAACCTGGTTACAGGTACCACAATATGGATACAAAATATATAGATTTTTCTCAGGGACTCTCTGTCCAAATAATTGAGTATGCAACACAGCTCTGACTAGCTTGTCAGAACTACAAGTACTATTAAGATATGAGTATATAAATTTTCCTTGGGACTACTTTGTCCGATGATTAGCAATACAAATGATTTTGAAATGATTGGTGCATGAAACAAATCAAGAGCTGGAATCACATTGATTTAATACTATCAGTCCCTAGCGAGCCTCAACTATTCCTAGCCAGAACACAGTTAGGTTTCAACCCCTAACCTGTCTTGTATCCCAAGCCCTATACCGGCTTGAACCTATGGTTGTATCCCAAGACTTAACCGTCTTGAACCTCCAGCATCCAGCAACAGTGGATAGAGCCCTATCGGAATGATTACTATTATCACTGTTCAAGTAGTAGTGCAATACTCCTACTCTACTAGGATAATAATAGCCAAATCAAACCTTTAAGGCTTTATTTATCGTATTGCCTGCTGTTTTGTTTCGTTGTCACTTCTTCGAGAGCAAGAAGCAGAATGTGAAAACTGGCTAGATTTCGCGCTTATATACCCGAGGCTGGTACCCTGCACTTGGACTGGTTTCTCGTCTCTTAACCCGACGAACGTAAAATGAAAGTACCTAACGACGTAGTAACGGGTCGCTTAAAACTTTGAAAATAAACTAAATCAAATATGTCATTATTTCGGAGGAATAGAAAGTGCAATAATATCCTTTTATAAAACTGCTCAAGCCACAATATTTTAACCTGATATGAACTTAATTTATTGAAATAAACATTTCTTATTAATTTGACATTAGCGGCCTGACTATTTGCACGCATTTCGTTACATTACCCACCCCTTTGGGTTCATGCGTTCCGCATGATCAACTTTTAGAATAAAGGAAACAAATATATTTTTTTCCTATTTGCATATTTTTATGTATTTCACTGGACCTTACCCTGGTCCTACTTGTACAAAGCATCATGGCATCATATGCTTATTGAAGACATTGAAATAATCACTTCACCTTCCTGGCAACATTAATTTCACATACACATAAACATTAGTCATCGGACTCCTCAGGACAATAGGAGAGTGTCAGCTCTACACCCCCTTCTCCATTCAATTGTAGTTTAATGTCATTGGTTCGGACGTTGCCGTCTGGTATGACAGTCCCTATATCAATATTGACTTGATTCACCTTCTGTTTCTTTCTGACTATCTTGTCAGTGTAAATCTCGTCCCCATTTTCTGTAACCTTTGTTATAGATTCAGATGATTTCTCTTTCTTTGTCAATTCCTATGCCACCTTGATTTCTGTCAAACTCTTTGGTTCTGCATCAACATGCTTTTCTGCTGAGATCTCAGTCTTTCTTTCATAATCACTTTTCTCCTTAGCAGCATCTCTGCTTTCACCATGTTTATCATCATTTCCTCCGTCTAAACCTGCTGTCTTTGAGCAGAACACATAATCTTTAGCCCGTACAGGTTTTCTGCGTTTTCTTCTTAAACCAGTATCTGGCTCATCAACCTCACTTTCGATTGTTTCTATTTCTGCTTCACTGTCAGGTATTGGAGGAGTTTTGACATTCTCAGTATTTGTCTGCCCCGTCTGACCTGCTCCCAGATTTTCTTCACTGTGTGGCCCTATATTTTCTGTCATGATCTCACCTCTAAGGAGTTGACTCTTTCGGGCCCAGGTTGATCTAAACCATTTCGACCACAGTTAACCTTGTACAAAACATCAGACAAAACGCCTGTGATTTTGTAGGGACCTCTCCAGTAAGAGGGAAACTTTGAGGATGTGCCTATGGGTCTGACCGGGAAAAACACAAAGACTTGGTCTCCAACACTGAATTTTTCATACGCAGTTCGCGAATCATGTAATTGCTTTTGTCTGCGCATTGACTGCTGGGTGTATTTCCTAACGGTCGCGTGTGCCTTTCAATTCGATCCTGCAGTTCCCATACCCACTGATTATTTGGAATAGGCTTATTCATTGGCGGCATTTCGTACATCAAGTCAAGAGGTGTCGCAACCTCTCTGCCAAACATTAACATGTTAGGGCTCATCCCTAGGGTCTCGTGCTCTGCACTTCGATACGCCATCAACACATAAGGCAACTGCTCATCCCAGTCTTTATGATTGCTGCTTACAAACGCGCTTAACATTGTCGCGAGTGTTCGATTGAAACGCTCGACCATACCGTCACTTTCGGGGTGGTAGGGTGTTGTGCGCGTTTTCTCTATCCCCAGAAGCTTACACATTTCTTGAAAGAGATTACTCTCAAACTGGCGACCCTGGTCTGAATGAATCTTTTGTGGGATGCCAAACCTACACAGCATATTTTCAACAAGTGTTTTGGCCACTGTACAGGCTTCCATATTTGGCATGGGCAAGGCCTCCGTCCACTTGGTAAAATAATCTGAGATTACCAAGATGTATTTATTGCCATTTGGAGTCATCGGTAATTCACCTAGGATGTCTATCGCCAGTCTTTCCATGGGATAACCACTTCTAACAATCTGCATGGGAGCCCTTTTTTGTAGGATTTGGTTCCTTCCTTTTCGTGCATGTCTCGCATCCAGCTACATAGCTTCTAACATCAGACTGAAGTCCTGGCCAGTAGAACATCTGCCTTACTCTACTCAAGGTTTTCTTTCCTCCAAGATGACCAGCCGTTTTAAGATCATGGCTATACTTCAGGACGTCTCTTCTCACACCACTTGGAATGATAGCCTGGTAGCTGACGCTATCGTCTTCAAAGTTTTCCAGCCTTCTTACTAGTAGTCCGTTTCGAATCTCTAACCTAGGAAACTGATTCCATAGAGACTTGATGACATAGCTACAAGCTGCAATATCCTTGGAGGATGGTCTTTCTTTATCCTCAACCCATGTCCTAACCATGGCTAGATCTTCATCCTCCTGCTGCAGTTTGATCAGATCCCTGTCATCATCTTCACTTTCGGTGATACTTAGCTGAAAGCACTTCGTTTCAGGGTCATTATGAACCTTGTTATCATCAATGTCATCTTCAAATTGACTGACTGGTTTCCTGCTCAGACTATCAGCATTCCCATGTAATCGTCCTGGTCTATGCTCGACTGTGAATATGTAGGTAGAGAGAACTTCTAGCCAACGGGCTACTTGGCCTTCGGGGTTCTTGAAGTTCATCAGCCAACGTAATGAACCATGATCAGTTCGAACAATGAATTCTCGACCATAGAGATAATGTCTGAAGTATTTTACGAAATACACCAGAGCCAATAACTCTTTCCGCGTAACACAGTACTTGCGTTCTGCTTTTGATAGAGTTCTGCTCGCATATGCCACAACTCGCTCTTTTCCATCGATCTTCTGTGACAGTACAGAGCCAATAGCAAGGTCACTGGCGTCTGTATCTAAAATAAAGGGTTTCGAGAAGTCTGGGTGAGCAAGTACTGGAGCAGTAGTTAGCTGTTGTTTCAACTTTTCAAAGGCCTCTGAGCATTCATGTGTCCAGTTAAACTTGTAATTCTTCTCTGTCAACCTCGTAAGTGGCTTTGCAATGTGAGAGTACTCCGCAATGAACCGTCTATAATAACTGCATAGACCTAGAAATGACCGAACCTCCTTGACACAAGTAGGGATGGGCCAATTTGCAATGCATTCTATCTTCTTGGGATCCGTGTTGACACCATCTTCATTAATGACATGTCCAAGGAAAGACACCCCCTTTTGGAAAAGCTGGCATTTATTTGGCTTTAGCTTAAGTCCAGCCTTTTCAAATCTCTTTAGAACCGTGTCAAGATTGGTGATCATTTCATTGAACGTCTTCCCGAAAATGATGATGTCGTCCAAATATATTAAGCATATTTGCCAGTGCAGACCGGACAGCACTGTTTCCATGAGACGCTCGAAGGTCGCCGGGGCGTTACAGAGCCCAAACGGCATCACATTGTATTCAAATAAGCCCCTTCTAGTAGTGAATGCCGTCTTCTGTTTATCCCCAGGTTCAGTTTCAACTTGCAAATATCCTGCACTTAAATCGAGGCATGAGAACCACTTGGAACCGGCAAGTTGGTCTAAAGATTCGTCTATCCTCGGTAAAGGATATGCATCTTTGACTGTAACGTCGTTTACTCACCTGTAATCGATGCATAATCGTTTGGTTCCGTCCTTTTTCTTAACTAGGACGATTCCACTAGCCCAGGGACTCGTGGAAGGTTGAATGATGTCATTCTCCAACATCATGTCGAGTTGTTTGTTGACCTCTTCTTGCATATGCACCGGTACTCGTCGCATTGGTTGCTTGATAGGTGCTGCATCCCCAGTTGGTATTCTGTGTTTTATGATGCCTGTCCTACCAAGGTCACTGTCAGAAGAGGAAAATGTTTCCCCGTACTTTCTCAGAAGATTAGCTACTTGCTTCCTCTGAGATGATGACATTCCCGCTGAAGATCTCTCATATAATTCTGTCAAATGTTTTGTGAAACTTCGTGGAGGTGTGGGCTTTGTGGTTTCCGCTTCTGTAATAATTTACACTGGACTAAATTCTGCTATGTTAGTGCCAGGATACAAAATGTGAGGCTCATCTGAAAAATTGGCACACCGGATTGGCACTTGTTCGTTAGCCTTTACAAGAGTTTTGGCAACCATTCCTTTATTAGACGTGATAAAGGAGTCCGATGGCTCGATCACGCCAATTTGTCCTTGTTGCTCTGTCCAGTCCACAAGTTTACCTGGTACAATGACTTCTGACCGTCCTGGAACCACCACTTGTTCAGAAACAGTCACTCTATAGCAACCAATTTTTCCAGCCTGTGTCAAAGAACAAGATTTTCCATTTATGTTCATGACCATGCCCCGTACATCAACTTTTACGTTGTGAGATATCATAAAATCAAGCCCGAGTATTGCATCAACGTCCATCTCGGCTATAACCACATCCATAGCACAGCTAGTGTCATTGATCACCAAACATAACCTTGTTTTGCCCATCGTATTCAGCTTATTCCCAGAGGCAGATACAATTTTACTATCAAAACTGTCAAGTGACTTCGTACCCTTGATAGTATTCCACACCTTGTTTGAAACCAAGGTCAGCGTTGCCCCTGTGTCGACCAAGCATTCAGCTTGATGATCTCCTAGCTTAGCCTGAATGAACAATCCTGCTTGATAATTACCACACACACTTGCCTTTCCACCGGGCGGTTCATGGTCCTTTTTCTCATGAGCATTAGTCTTCCGTTTTGGACAGTCTCTTTTCAGATGCTTGTCTGACTGGCATAAGAAACATTTACGTTTCTGTGTACCGTCCTTTTGCTGGCCATAAGTTGGTCTGGGCGCTGGCGGTCGGTTATAGCTATATGGTCGACTCTGTTGCTGTTCCAACAGTTTGCTCATTGTCTTTGTCATCGTCTCAACAGAAGTCTGTAGAGTTGAAAATGCCTCTCGCCAGTCTGAACTATCCGGCTGTGAGCAACTAGCAGCTGACTGTATAGCCCCCAGTCCCAGTTGTTTGCTTTCTGCACGGTAAAATGCTTCTAGTTCAACGGCGTGCCTGACTGCGTCGTTGAGATCAACAGGTCTGGCCTGTTTGATTTTCAGTCTCATCTCCGAGTTGACCAAAGCGTCAACAAACTGTTCCTTGGCTAGTGTCTCTCGGACATCACATTGTGCTTTCGGATACGCCAGGTTCGTGAGGCGTCTTATGTCTTGACCTAGCTCAGCCATAGTTTCCGAAGCTTTCTGTCTACGCTCACGTAGTTGTACACGGTATAACTCTGTCTGGTTTGGTGGTGCAAACCTTTCTTCGAGAGCAATTACAAGGTCTTTGTAGCTAGGCCTGCCTGGTCCAAGATTGCTGAACACTCCCTGTGCCTGTCCTTTCAATGAAACAGAAAGATACAGACCTTTCTGTTCCTCTGACCATCCGTTAAGCTCTGCACATGCTTCAAAATGAGCCCTGTAGTCTGTCCAGGCTACAGTTCCAGGTTGCAGGTTTCATGATGGTCTTGCCAACCATATCCTGTGGATCTGATTTCTTCTTTCTCAAAGTCACATACTTGTCAGGCCTGTCATCGTCTGGCAAGAATGACCCATCCTTCCCTTGCCCCATGCTATCACCGCGGTCGGGTCTACCAGGTGGTATATCAAACCGTAGCTTACCTGGTCCGGAAGGCATATCATATCTCCCTGACATGGGAGTGGACATAGGCTGTTGAACAGAGCCATCACCAAGCATTTGTTCGTACCCATCTAGTTCGCTTTCCAGCTTCAAAATCTTGCTTTGCCTCTGCAAGTCCTCAATCCTTTGCTGCAACTCAATAAGTTGTGCTTCACGATCCATATTAATGGTCTAAATAGTCTCTGGGTAAGTCTATAGTTTTTAATAGATATATGTCCCTTATTGGGCGCCTGTTCTGTAACGAACCTGGTTACAGGTACCACAATATGGATACAAAATATATAGATTTTTCTCAGGGACTCTCTGTCCAAATAATTGAGTATGCAACACAGCTCTGACTAGCTTGTCAGAACTACAAGTACTATTAAGATATGAGTATATAAATTTTCCTTGGGACTACTTTGTCCGATGATTAGCAATACAAATGATTTTGAAATGATTGGTGCATGAAACAAATCAAGAGCTGGAATCACATTGATTTAATACTATCAGTCCTTTTTCCTAGCCAGAACACAGTTAGGTTTCAACCCCTAACCTGTCTTGTATCCCAAGCCCTATACCGGCTTGAACCTATGGTTGTATCACAAGACTTAACCGTCTTGAACCTCCAGCATCCAGCAACAGTGGATAGAGCCTCATAATATCGTTTCCAAGTTATGACTGACCCAAAACTTTTAATGCTGATTTGTACCAGACCTTTGCTTATTCCATTGATAAAAGTTTTGGATAGTTCATCCTCTAAAACCTTGATTTATGAGTTGTAACATTTGAAAAATAACACAAAATTCCTTAGAAAGAGGCATCCATACCACAATATAATTATGTGCTAATACCACTACAACGTCCCAAAATCTATTTACTTGATATGTTTAAGAAGCGCTCTGGTAGACGTTTTCAGTCAGAAAGTTTGACTGGAATTCTATTCCGATAGAGATGGACAGCTCACCTAGAAACTGTGCGCCTGCTTTATCTTAAACCTGTCGTAAATGTTAAATTTCCAGTTTAGCAATTTACAGCGAATATCTATTTGGGCCATTTTAGACAAAATTAAGATAACACTACGTTTGGTATATTCACCAGACAATCAAATTTGAAAAATATGAAAATATGGAAATGCGTTACCTGTGCAGTGATTTTAAATGGCGTATATTCAAATCATTATGACGTCACAAAGCAGGGCCAATTATTCCATACAGTAAAAGTGCAAACATTCTGCAAAAGTGTTTTCTGATGCTTACATTAATAGCAAATTTATTTGTAAAATAGAAGAGGGCCTATATTTAGTGTTGCGAATGTTATAGCATTTTCTATACTTGTGATCGAAATTACATATTGTAAAGTAATTTGAAAATAACGCAGTGTCATTACTGTGCACTGTTTAAGAACGCGATTACTAAAGGATCCTGCGTCAGAAATCAACAATTTTGATACTAATTTAATCAGAAAAGATTGGGCTTTCACCACATATAAACAACATTTTCGTTCTTAGTCCACGGGAAAAGAAATCAAGCAAATGACAAGAATTAAAGAACATCCCTCGTACGTTGCAAACATATAGGATCATGTAACTTAAATGCGATGCGACAGTCTGCATGCTTAGTTTTGAACCCATTTATGGTTGATAACAGTTACTATGTTGCCTTCTTTAATTGCACGCCGGTGGGTCGGGCGTCAGACTCTATGATGGCCCCGATTTAAAGCTACTCACTTTAGATCGTTAAGGCCGGAACTTCTTGTCTCTTGCTTGGCCCACTGGGGTTCAAATGGTTTTTCTTTTGCTCCAGTTTTACAAAAAGTTGGTTGGCGTCCAGGAATCTCCATTGCCGGACAACTTCTTGTACAGCTGCGTTCAGTTAATAATATACCCCTGCAATATTCAGAAATAAATTGACAACTCTTCTTGTTTTTGAATAATCGTCACGGCAAGAAATGGACAACTGGATGGATTTGTTTATATAATATGTTAAATATGAGTTTAAATATTTACTCTGTATATAAAACTTCCAGATCTTGTGATATTGTATGCCTAAATTGATTACATAACATATGGAGCTAAATTTTTAACACAAAATTCGCTGATATTCGAGTTTTAAAGATTCCACAAGGAACCATGGTTAATGGTGTTTAATCTTATTTATAAATTATGAAAGAATAATCATTTTTGTACTACGGTTGAAAATGTGGTGTCTTTATGAGCACTATTTACAAAGTTACACCCTTATTTTCATTCATTGTACATCATAGAATTTCATGGTTAAGCGGTTGCTACAATATAAAACTAAGCATGTCAGTGTTATTTTGCAAGAAAACTAATATTCTACCAGGACGGTTTTACGAACAAATCTTGCAAGTGGGTTCTTCATGAGGTAAGCATGTCTTAAAGCACTGTGGAGTCACCCATAGCTTTGTATTCTTCCAAAACGTGGGTTTCCATTTCATCATACAGTTCATGGTTTGTTTTCTCGTCACAGAATGCAATAGTGGACCGGGACTTTCACAGACAAGCTTTAAAGACCTATTTCCATGTCTATTGAGGGTCATTAGATAAGGGACAGGGCATTAGAAAACCTAGTGCCCTGACAATGACTCAGAATAGAGGTAGGGGCCAAAACAGGAAAAATCAATATTGATTGAAGAGGGTGGCAGTTTTATTGCACTGATCAGGGACCATAAAATCAATAAACAGTGGAACTACTGGTATTATCCTCTAGGGGCCTCTTTATGACCCCCTGCAGAGATGTGATAATCACCTCATTATGACAGTCCTTTGATCTAAGGACCATATTGGACCATTAGGGGTGGTACCACTTTTAGCTTCTTCAGAAGTAGGTCTTTAAATGTTATCCTATCTCTCACAGCTCATCTTCATGATACTGAAAAAAGGTACAAGTAGGCAAAGATCAGGAAAAGGCGCAATCAGAAAAAGATTCCCACTCCAAAAATCGATGTGGGGAAAAAATTAAATTAACAATCAGGTACTTATACCATGAAAACATATCATAAGCCGAATGAGCAGCTATTTTCCCAATAGATGGCCACTCAGTTACCTAAACTGAACTAAAAATATGAAAACATACATAAGGCGCCAACAGCACAAAACCTTTAAACACCAAGACATAAAACAAAAAGAACCACCACAGAAGTATCGCCTTGGAACGATCAGTATCCTCCTGTATAGGCTTTAAGTCAAGGGAATAACCAGGCCATTCAAAGACAGCCATTCCTCTAATATCAGTAATGTGCTTTGCGTATTTAGGATAAATATCATGAAGAGGAAACGTGAGTCATTGCCTAAAAATTAATTTAGCCCACTATGGTATTCGGTGCGGAGGAACAAATCATGAAACTGTATGATGAAATGCCAGCCCACGTTTTGGCAGAATACAAAGCCATGGGTTTAAGACATGCTTACCTCAAGAAGGAACCCACTAGCAAGCTTTGGACGTAAATCCGCCCTGGTAGAATATTATTATTATTATTATTTTTTTTTTTTTTTTTTTTTTTTTTTTTTTTTTTTTTTTTTTGCAAAATAACACAGACGTGCTTAGTTTTACATTGTAACAACCGCTTTACCATGAAAGTCCAAAATGTACAATGAATTAAAATCAGGGTGTAACTTTGTAAATAGTGCTAAAAAACACCAAATTTTCAGCCTTAGTACAAAAATGGTTATTCTTTCATAAGTTACAAATTAATGTAATAATAAACCATTAACCATGATTCCTTGTGGAATCTTTGAAACTCTTTGAAATATCAGCGAATTTTGTGTTAAAAATTTGGCTCCGCATGTTATGTAATCAATTTAGGCATACAACATCGCAAGATCTGGAAGTTTTATATACAGAGTAAATATTTATACTCATACTTAACATATTATATAAACAAATTCACCCAGTTGCGCATTTCTTGCATGTGACGATTGTTCAAAACCAAGAAGAGTTGTCAATTTATTTCGGAATATTGCAGAAATATATTAATAACTGAACGCAGCTGTATCTGATAGTCATCGTGTTTTATTAATCTCAGTGGTTTTCATAATTTATTTGTGTTTCCTTGATGATCCATTGACTAGACGAGGACCGAACAACTAACTAAATACTGTGAACCACTGCAGAAACTGAGGGTGAGGTTAGGCTCCTGTAAAACTAGTTTAAGCCCCCACCCCACCCCCACCCCCAATCCCCCTGTAATTTTATACGTTCCAATGCGATACTTAGATGCAGTGGTCCTAATTGTTTTATGTTTTGGTGTTGAATTTTTGTACTGTTTGCACGTTATTTTTCTCCCTTTTCTGCTCACCTAAGCCGGAGTCTCCTCATGTTAGAGTACAGTATACACAGGATGCTACTTCTCAGAAAAGTTTACTTTCGCTAACAATAATTACGCAAAAACCAGTGTCTCGCTGTGTGTTGTCTCACCAGCATGCGGTTTCATTTATGTTTAGTCTCATCATGTGAATGTCTTTATTTTCTTTATTTAGAGTTTCTTCAAGAGACAAGCAATGCGCTGCTTAAAGACTATGGTAATAGACTGAATATCAGTCCAGTTGCTGGAGATTACAGTCTAGGATATCAAACACTGAAGTAAATATCAGCCTCTTATGGGTCGAAACATTATTCTCCGTTACAGAAAATAAAGATAAACTCGTATTTTGTATATTTTTGTTTGAAACCTACATTCATATTTTAGCAGATTTAGTTCCATAAAAATGGTACATATAAAGAATTTATGGTGTGGTCAAGCTTGACGTCTTGTTTCCGCATCAACTGGAGTAAGCTGATCCGCACTAATATGTGGCAGACTAAGCAAAAAATGTCATATAACACTAAGAACTTGTTGGTGCACCGTTTTTGAACTTAATTTAATACATATAGCTTAAACATATTCCATTGCCTTTTTATGTACAATGGGGTTCGGCTTCAAGTTCTATCAGCATTTGGTTCAGCCCCTCCCCCATAACACAATACATATATAACTATGACTTGTTATTTTGCCATTGACATTTGCCTCTATTATGCAGGCGAATCAAAGGGAACAAACTGATATTATGGCTTGGTTTCGTTCAGAATGAACCATGCCATATGCAGAAAGACAGGGTAGAAAACTTGGCAAAGACAATGTCAGGTACGTATGCAATTAAATTATGATGTGGTTATGGGGCAATCTGGCTTCTACAGCAACGCCCGTCCCCATCGCATATATCTATTTACACCAACGAATCATTCTAATAATAATAATAATAATAATAATAGTAATAATAATAATAATAATAAAATATCCTCCAAATGGGTAATCCAAATTAACCATATATATATTTTTTTTCATGAATTTATCTTCATATTAGACCGAAAAAAAAATAGTTGTGTTTCCGCTAACCCGACCGACCCTGATTTTTTGTGCCGACCCTGCAGTTTTTATTGCCATTTTGAAAGAAAATAAAAAGATTTTCATTCCTACCGACCCTTGAAATTTTCAGGTAAATGGACACATGACTTAAAATAAGTCAAAACTGCAAAAATAATATTTAAAATCGCTTTATTTCACTTTATGTTTTAAACCTCAATGTCTGTCATTTTCTAGTAAGTTTCATATTATCAATTTTTACCCGTTTTCAACAAATAAAAATTAGAGAAAAAAAATAAAAAGATTTGCCTACCTACCGACCCTGATTTTTTTTTCGGAATGTTTGCGGAAGCACGGCTAATGTTTTACGCCTTAGGAAATGTAATTGTATGCGGTATATATTAAAGTACCGAGAAGGGGAGTTGCCAGGTAAGTGGTCGAAATATAGTGTCGCGCACTGAAAGAACAGAGGCTTGCAGCCATCACGAACCTTGAACATTTTTCAGGAAACGACAGATTGGTTTTCTCGCTAGATATCACCCAAGATACAAAGACAATAGAAATGGCATACTTAGATCCACAAGGTAAACTAAGTAAAATATTTGGCAGATGATTACAAGTTTAAAGTAAGAAATGCAAGTATACTCTGTCGGCTGACCCTTTTCAGCTTACATAACATAAAATTTCACACTGCAACAAAATAAATGATCGCACAATACTAGTCATGATAATTTGCTGTCACTTCAAAATGCTTTCAAAATGTTTTACACCATACAATAACAAATAGTTAGTGTTAAATGTGTCTGCCAATTCATTAAGAACCCTTTCATGTATTCAAAATAAATGTCAGCTCCCTATTGTTAGCTCACCTGAGCCGTTAGACTCACAAGGTGAGCCTATAGTATACCCATGTTTCATGCTCGTCGTCGTTGTTTACAATGTTCAAACATCTCATCTGAAACCACTGAGCCAATCCTTAGGAAGGGGGAACAAAGTTTGTATACATGTTCCAGGTCACATGGCCAAAATGACCGCCATGCCCACATATGGTAAACACCTAAGAAATCTTCTCTGGGACCGGTGGACCGATTTCAGTGAAACTTGGTACGTAGCATCGAGGACTCTTGCCTATCATATTTTATATAAATCATGACCTTGGGTTGAACTTATGCTATTTTACAGCAAGGTCAATTTTGGTCACTTAGGCTTTTCAATGGAAAAAGGTGAAAATATTGGATTTTCCAGGAAGTTTTGTAGCCTTTGACTTGAAAGTTAGTAGATACAGACAAAATATTGAGCTAATTAAGTAATGTGAGTATTCAAGGTCAAGGTCATTTCTTGACCTTGGCCAGAGGTCATTTACATATTAAATGTAAATTAACCTCAATTGTCTCAAAAAACTGCTTGAGGGTGAGGTTACGGCCGTGTAAAATCGATTTAAACCCGCCAGTAACTTTGTGTTACTGATCGTTCCAAGTCGATACATCTGTGGTGGTTCTTTTTGTTTTATGTCTTGGTGTTTAAAATATTTTTGTGCTGTTGGCGCCTTATGTATGTTTGCATATTTTTAGTTAAGTTAAGGTAACTGAGTGGCCACCTATTGGGAAAATAGCTGCTCATTCGGCTTACGGCTTACGAAATGTTTTCATGGTATAAGTACCCGATTGTTAGTTTGGTTTTTTCCCACCTTGGTTTTTGGAGTGGGAGTCTTTTTCTGATTGCGCCTTTTCCTGATCTTTGCCTACTTGTACTTTTTTGAACAATCGAAGCCAAGTTTTATATGTAGTGTTCTTAGAAAAGGGGAAACAAAGTTTGCATAAATGGCACACGTCACATCAGTAACCAAGATGGCCAACAGAGCTATAAATAGCAAATATCTTAAAAATCTTCTTCTCCGAAACAGGTGGACAGATTTCAACGAAACTTGGTATGTGGCATTAGGGACTCCTGCCAAACATAGTTTATATAAACCATGACATTGAGTTGATCTTGACCTATTTTACCGTAAAGTCAGTTTGGTCATATAGGCTTTACAATGGTAAAAAGAGAAAACATTGGAAATTTCGGGAAGTTTTGTTGCCTGCGACTTGAAAGTTGGTGGATACAGACCGTTTAGAGTGTTGATAAAAATGTGTGAGTATTTGAGGTCAAGTTTACTTTTTACCTTGACCAACATGACCTTAGCCAAAGGTCGTTTATCAAAGACCAAAACTCAGGTGAGCTGACCCTCTGGTTTCAAATGTCCCTCACCATTATTAGTGATAAGCTAATGACGAATATACGTATTTAATTCTGTTTTCAACAGGTAAATCCGCTTTCCTCTACTTCAATGCACTTTGGCGACTGAACCG
Organism: Rugalucina vietnamica; assembly: GCA_964017185.1. Classification (NCBI taxonomy): domain Eukaryota; kingdom Metazoa; phylum Mollusca; class Bivalvia; order Lucinida; family Lucinidae; genus Rugalucina; species Rugalucina vietnamica. The sequence goes on from OZ024875.1 coordinate 47,723,962, forward strand.
GGATTACGGCAGCACAATCGACACTAGTAAACTAGAACTGGAGACCAAATTTGTACACAACAAAGAACATAGCACGCCAAGCTATGTTAGAACGATTGCGAGGGCCAAAGAAGATTTGCTGTACAATATTCGTAAGTGAAGAAAGAACATCGTACCATTACATCCTCCGCCAAGACCAGTCTTATCGAAACTAATCGAAACTATAGTCCCTTTCACTCGAGATTGCCGTTCAGCATTTAGGTCAATCAAGTTTTTGTGTAAATCAGGTAACCTTTTTATTCTATTTTAGATCTGAAACAGTGTCCCAGGTATCAGGTGTTCTTAAAATCTATTCAGCATTTATCTTTAGGTAATAAATGCTGTCACCTCTTCTGATAAAAACATTGTGATTGTTTGGTTAAAAGACATTTTTATTTCTAAATGCTTTGCACAACATAAACAATGCATATCAGAACACACACTTGAAATAGGATAACAACAAAAGCAGATTTTTATTAATCTTAGCGGTTACCTTTTGGTATCTACATGGCCAATATTCCACATAGTAAGGTAAAAAATTCACTTGAGCTTGCCGTTTTAATGGTCATTTAGTTTGTAATTGTCACTCAAATCAGCAGATCAGTCAATCCAAATGTCTTTGTAGACAACATGAAAAGAAACTCAGATCTATAGAGCACATGGTGCAATGCTCTAACGGCAAGCTCGAGTGAAAGGGGCTGTATGTGTTTATTAAAGCTAGCTAGTTCTACTCTGTTTTGGCTCACCTGAGCCTTCAGGCTAACAAGGTGAGCTTATACATTGTAATATAACCACGGTTTCTTGTCCGTGCGTCGTCCATCCACTGTCCGGCCGTCCGTCGTCTTCTACTATTTTCAAAGATGACCCTGAATACGCTTGGTTAATTGAAGCGTGATTTCGTGTGGAGCGTTCGTGGGAAGGTGGAACCAAAATGTGCAGTATCTCATAAATGGTCCAAAGCATTACCAAGATGGCCTACCTACTCATATATGCTAAAAGCCTATAAAGTTTTCAGCTATTACTGCAGCTGGTGTTGTGCCGTGTGGCGGCCCTAAAAAGTCTCCCCGTACATCATCCATAGTGCAGATTACATTCTCCTTTTGGTCCTTTGAGATCAGAGAGGATATTTTGAGAAATCAGAAAATAATTGTCGGTTTAGATTCATATTCTAACGTTTGGCCACATTTTAATTATACTAGTCTTTGTATCGACTAGCCTGCTGAAAGTCGTAAAATTACTGTAACTCTCTTTGGCTCCATGTTGCCAAATCTAAAGTGTCACTGACGAGGCTTGAATAGCCGAAACCGCGGTATGGCCCATCACCTTTCTGGAAAATATGCTCACTGCTCTTAAAGGATCTCAGTTTTATTTTTATTTGCTATTACTGCAGCTGGTGTTGTGCCGTGTGGCGGCCCTAAAAAGTATTCCCGTATATCATCCATAGTGCAGATTATATTTTCCTTTTGGTCCTTTGAGATCAGAGAGGATATTTTGAGAAATCAGAAAATAATTATCGATTTAGATTCATATTCTAACCAACGTTCAATATATTTGGCCCCATTTTGATTATACTAGTCTTTCTTGATGATTCATTGACTAGTTAGAGATTCACCACGAGGACCGAAGAACTAACTAAATGTTATGTACCACAGCTGAGGGTGAGGTTAGGCGCCTGTAAAACCGGTTTAAGCCCACCAGTAACTTTGTGTTACTGATCGTTCCAAGGCGATACTTCTGTGGTGGTTCTTTTTGTTTTATGTCTTGGTGTTTAAATTTTTTTGTGTGCTGTTGGCGCCTTATGTGTGTTTTCATAGTTTTGTTAAGTTAAGGTAACTGAGTGGCCACCTATTTGGAAAATAGCTGCTCATTCGGCTTACGATATGTTTCATGGTATAAGTACCTGATTGTTAGTTTGGTTTTTTCCCACCTCGGTTTTTGGAGTGGGAATCTTTTTCTGATTGCGCCTTTTCCTGATCTTTGCCTACTTGTACCTTTTTGTATCGACTAGCGTGCTGAAAGTTGTAAAATTACTGTAGCTCTTTTTGGCTCCATGTTGTCAAATCTAAAGTGTCACTGACGAGGCTTGAATGACCGAAACCGCGGTATGGCCCATCACCTTTCTGGAAAATATGCTCACTGCTCTTAAAGGATCTCAGTTTTATTTTTATTCAATGAAACTTTGAATGCAGTGTCAGGGATTCTTGTCCATCATACTGTTTTTAAATTATGACCTTTGGCTGACCTTGATCTATCTATTTAGCTCAAGGTTAAATTTGGTCAAATAGGGTTTTCGATGGGAAAAGTGTAAAGACTGGAATGTTCAAAAGGTTTTGTAGCATGTGGCCAAATTTAATGTGGAGCCTCCTTGTGAAAGGACAAAGAATAAAATATAAAAGTTAGATCCTTTTGTAGCAGTGGAGATAGTATGGACCATATTGCGAAATCTCGGGTACTGAACCCTTTATAAACCGGTGACGATAGCCAGTTAAATTCCAAAAGTTTCACAAGGGAAGTCTAAAACAAGTTTGGAAGTCTAAATGGGGTTAACTAATTAAAACCTTGTTTAGAAGATGCCTCTAAACGTACATTGTTAATTCTTTGTTTCGTATAAGTGTTTCGGGTCGCATTATTAAGATATCCCGCCATGCCCTGCATTAACGAAAAAAAAAAAAAAAAAAAAAAAAAAAAAAAAACCCTCTAAAATCATTTTGACAAATTTCAATGAAACTAGGTACGTAGCATCAGGACCTCTAGAAATTTATATACATCATGACATTGGGCTGCCCATGACCTATTTTAAGGCAAGGTCACACTTGGTCACATATAATTTTCAACGATAAGAATTGTAAACATTTGAGCCACGTCATGAGAAAACCAACAGTGTGGTTTTCAAACAGGTCCGACACAAACTGGTCTGCATGGGCGGATCCAGAGGGGGGGACAGGGGGTCCGGAACGCCCCCCCCCCCCTGGAATTGCCAGATTATTAGTTTTTGCCACGTTGAAATTTTCCGTCAGACCCCTTCTGGGAATTTGGACCCCCCCCCCCCCCCCCCCCCCCCCGAGAAAATTTTCTGGATCCGTGCATGGGTCTGTACCATCAAAGAAGATGGCTAGAAGCTAGAAATGGATATAGAAAGTAGAGGAATAGTACTATCCATTACTAAAACTTGCCCATGCAATATTCAGATATTTTTTTCAGCTGTAAAAATTAAAAATTTTATCAGAAATATTTTGATATTTTTCTTATTTTTCCTCATTGACTGTTGGTACACGTGAGGCGGTTCTAACGAGTACCCACAATCTATTGTTTGATACAGAAGCAGTAAAACATGTATACCCGTGCATACCCCAGTTTTACTATATAAAAGTGGGGTATAAGGGGATGTACATTGTACTGGATGTACATTGTACTGATGCCGTGTAGCGAAAACGAAGGCGCTGATCAGCTTCGCAGCTACTGCGAAGCTGATCTGTGCCTTGGTTCAAGTTTAGCATATTCAAAATGTTGGTTTTCTCATGATGCGACACATTCGGCATTTTCAGAAAGTTTTGTAGCCTGTAAACTGAAAATTCTAAAGTAGTGGTACATACAGTTTACTAAATTAATAAAGGTATACGAGTATTCAACGTCAGTGTCATTTTTTAATCTCAGGTGAGCGTTCTCGGGACCATTGATCCTCTGATTATAAAGTCTTGCTGACACTTTTGTTTTTTTTACAGAAACAAGCATTAATTGTATGTGTTTCAAACTATCATGTTAATTTCTTCCTTCTTCAGCGGGTCTTGGAATCTCATTTTCTCTGAAGAAAGGCGAATACATCAAACTGTCAGAAGGGGAAGGTGTCAGTTATAAATACACACTGGAACAGATTCAAGCACTTCTTCAGACTGGCAATTTGACACTTTACAAAGTTTGGAAAGACCCAAAGGAGCACGTGGCGATTTGTTGCGCCGGAAACCACTTATAATGGATAATCTTTCACGTTGCCAATTGTGATAATGGGAGCCCGAACTTCCTTTAATGGCCTCAAAATCATTAAGACGAAGGTTTTCCTGAAAGAAAATAAATACAGAGAATTCTTTATTAGACACATCCACGTCATTATAATGTATATTTACATGTAAATAAATAAATATTCATTTTTTCAAGCCTTGTTTGCTTTAAGTTTAACGTCTGTGAATTTCTCGGACAAAGTCTCCACCTTTATTTTTTCCTTTTTATTCATTGATTTCTTTTTATCTGTGTTTGTCGTTTGTCAGCTGTCTGTGTTAGCGTTGTCGGAGCTTTATGTCTTTGCTCTTTAAATTGATGGATACGATATCGCTCCAATTAATTGTTGGTGGATTTAAATATTGTGGATGTTGTGTGATAATTTTCTCCCCCTTCAACAACTGATATGGGTGCGACTTTGCCATGTTTATTTGTGATCTTTGGATGATTTTTTTTTGTTTTATGGTAGTTTGGTATGGCAAACCGTAAGCATATATGCATTAACATTGAACACATACCTTATCGCACCTATACCATAGTTGTATACAAAGGTACACACCTCGTTTTATCATATCAACATAAATATGCTTATCCAAATAGGACTTTTAAATGGTATCCTGCTTTGATCAGTTTAACAATCCGTTTATATCACCATGTCATAAATACGCAGGGTACTAGACGTATTCTTTCTTTAGATGTACTGAAAGCTGACCACCACTCAACAAGAGGATAATATTTAAGGAGTAAGTAAAAAATTATTTTTTTCTTTACCTGTTGATGCCGTTTGCTTTAATGCTAGTTGCTGTTATGGTCGTAAAAACGCCCTTGATTCAAAACTCCACTGTTTACTGTGGTACCTTAGATTCAATAAATGCATATTGTTTGTTTTACATTTATCGCGGACTAAATTACAAAACCACTTAATCAGTAAAACAGTTTGCATTTTGTTCTAATAAAACGATCCCACAAACCGCATAATGGTGTATTTCAGCTCTAGGTGATTTGTTGACTGCAATTTTATTGGATAACATGTTCTTGAAATGTATACCCCCTTACATCCCACGTTAACATATAACTGGGGTGGATTGTACAGGGGTATACGTCTTTTCATATATATTTTTGATCATAGATTGTGGGTGCTCGTTAGTCGACGTGGTTCTAAAGTGTACCCTCAGTCTTTGCTTTGGGTAAAATGATTTGAAAAGAAGTTTCAAGCCGATTTTTTCAATGTTTACAGCTGTGAACATCAATTTTGTATATGGTCGTGATTTCGGTAATGTCATTTTTGTTTTCAGAATTTAAAACCTCTAAATAACAATGGCACCGAAGTACAAGTTGACATATTTTAACCTGAGAGGCCGCGCAGAGACGATTCGCATGTTGTTTGCCGCTGCTGATGTCAAGTTTGAAGATGTTCGAATTACCTTTGAACAGTGGCCGGAACTTAAACCAAGTAAGAATTTGGGGGTAACAATAAAACCCACCGGTGCAGCATAACCATTGGAGCCGCCTCGTGGGAAAACCAACAATGTGGTTTCCGAACAGGTCCGACACAAACCGGCCTGTACAAGCACAGAACAGAGCCAGAAGCTTGAAATTTCAGATTTAAGTAGAAGAGGAATTGTACTATCCGAGTAGCGAAAACAAAGGCGCTGATCAGCTTCGCGGTTACCGCGAAGCTGATCTGCGTCTTTGTTCTCGCATATGCAGATTGTTGGTTTTCCCATGGGGTGGCTCAGATTTGGATTTCACCCTCAGGTTCGAAGATACATGGTCGATAGTCTGTAGGATATAACGTAAGTGTGATGCGACAGTCTGCATGCTTAGTTTTTAATCTAATCATGGTTGATAATTATGCTGCTTCTTTAATTGCACCCTGGTGAGTCGAGCGTCAGACTCTATGATGACCCCGACTTAAAGCTATTCACTTTAGTTGGTTGGGACCGGAGCTTCTTGGCTGTTGCTTAGCCCACCGGGGTTCAACTGGTGTTTTTCTTTTGTTCCGGATTTCAATAAGTTGTTTGGCGCACAGGGATCTCCATCGCCAGCCAACTTATTGTATCTGTGAGTCATCTTGGTGGTTATCATAATTTATTTATTTATTTTTTTTTTTTTTTTTTTTTTTTTTTTTTTTTTTCATGATGTGCATTGACTAGTTAAAGATTCACCACGAGGACCGAATAACAAACCACTGCAGAAACTGAGGGTGAGGTTAGGCGCCTGTAAAACTAGTTTAAGCCCCACCCCAGTAATTTTTATTACTGATCGTTCCAAGCCAATACTTCTATAGTAATTTTTATTACTGATCGTTCCAAGCCGATACTTCTATAGTGGTTCTATTTTTTTTTCTTTCTTATGTTTTTGTTGTTGTTGTTTTGGTGTTGAATTTCTGTGCTGTTTGCATCGTATGTGCGTTTACACCACCTCGGTTTTGGGGTGGGAATTTCTTTCTGATTGCGCCATTTCTTGATCATTGTTTTACCTGTTCATATTTTTATTTAAGTTTGGGTAACTGTGTGCCCGCCTGTTTGTCAGTATAAGAACCATAGTGTTAATTTAGTACTTTTCCCACCTCGGTTTTTTGAGCGGGATTTTTTTCTGATTGCGCCATTTCCTGATCATTGCCTACTGTTTACGTTTAATGTATGTATATGTATATGGTATGATGCGGGATACGTACAGCTTATTGTATTTATGCCTGTTCATGAATCGCATTTATTTTGAACGCCTAAGTTGAAGGGAACAAAGATTTTGGAAGACAGAAATTAAATAATTGAATGGCTTATACGTAAATGGGGGTGGTATGTATAAAATTTGAGCCGCCTCATGGGAAAACCAACAATCTGCATAGGCGAAAACAAAGACGCAGATCAGCTTCGCGGTAACCGCGAAGCTGATCAGCGCCATTGTTTTCGCTACTCAGATAGCACAATTCCTCCACTACTTAACTCCAAAATGTCAAGCTTCTAGCCATCTTCTGTGACTGTACAGGCCGGTTTGTGTCAGACCTGTTCAGAAACCACATTGTTTTGTTTTCCCACGAGGTGGCTAAATTATGTTTGAATATAGTGTATTGTTTCCACAGCAATGCCACACAATGTCTTGCCAGTGTTAGAAGTGAATGGTACACAGATTTCACAAAGTCTTGCAATAGCGAACTTTGTGGCTAAAGAAGTGCGTAAGTATAATTAGTTTACAAATTTTCTTAGACTTAAGCGCGAGAGGCTTGGCCATCTACCTGACAGCAAGTGATGTTCTGGACCCTGTTACATAAAACTCTGTTAACTCTTAACGCATTTTGACGAATGGATTCACCCATCATTATCATTTGGGTGAGTCCATTCTAATTTTCGGGGGCTTCGGGTGTGATTTTAAAATTTTATTCCATTTTTCGATGAAATTCCTCTAAGCAAACAGAATAGCCCCAGATGTGACGTCGCGTTCTGCGGCGTCACATCCCGCGTCACATCTGGGGCTATTCTGTTTGCCTATGTCCCATAAAAGGGACGCCAGGCTTAAATGAGTTAATGGCAAGTTGAAGTCCCAGTTAACATAATGACAGCTTTATCCCCGTTGCATAAGATAATGTCTATGTAAATCGTACTTAAAGCTGTCATTAGCAGGTACTTTAATTTTGTTTTATGCAGCAGAAAATTAATGCCATTTTAATTAATAGAGTTCTTGAATAAGATTTTATGACAGCCTAAATTTATGCAACAGGTCCCAAGTTTTTATGGCTATAACTGGATGAACAAGAAGATGTCTTCTTCAGATCCGTTGTAGAAAATATCCAACTCAGAAGATGCAGCAAAGCGCATGACACAACTATGATCTGGCACTGGCGGATACCAAATCAAAATAAAACAGATCCTTTAAGAGCAGTGAACATATTAATGAGAAAGGGGATGGGCCATACTGCGGTTTCGGTTACTTAAGCCTCTTCAGTGACGCTATTGATTTGGCAACATAGAGCCAAAGTTTGCATCTTTCAACAGGGTAGTCGATACAAAGACTAGTATAATCCAAATGGGGCCAAATATATTACACGTTGGTTAGAACATGATTCTAAACCGATAATAAATTTCTGGTTTCTCAGAATTCCCTCACTGATCTCAAAGGACCCAAAGGACTATGGATGATATTGCATCCTCGATGTCATTCGCCTTAAAATGGTAGTTTGCTACAGGATAACACACATCTAGAAATGGATGATTGGCCGATGTGTCATGAGTATGATATTAGTTTTCTTTCATTCCCAGAATTATACGGCAAGAACAACCTGGAGGCAGCCTTCATTGATCAAATAACAGAGACCTTACGTGATTTAGGAAATGCCGGCATCAAGTGGTTCTCGGAGAAGGACGAAACGAAAAAGGTGATGTAAAATAAATCTTCACTGATTTTCTTCATAGAATCTGCGTTCATTTAACGTTTCATTTCTACTTTATATCAAAATAAATTATCGAGAACAAAACATCGCCTAGAGCATAGGTTTTATACTTTGAGTTATAATATACTTAGACATTATTTAGAACTAAGATGCAGTGCACCTGATAATCAACTACTTTGACATTGGTGAATTTAGATAATTTTTCATATCAGTTTGACTGTTTTCACTTGCTGTACATTATATAATATTGAGGCTACACCCTTTTACAGACACTGTGCAAGGAATTTTATCTCGCGATTCTTTTTGTCGGAATCTAAATCTGGGGCATTTATTCATGTTCTCTATAAACGTATAGTCCTTGTGATTACCGCTTTTGATATATGAGCCTGTGCGTGAGAAAACAAACTATGTGGTTTCCGAACAGGTCCAACACAAATCAGGCTCTACAGTCACAGAAGCAGGCTAGAAGCTTGCATTTTCAAATTTAAGAAGAAGAGGAAGTGTACTATCCGTGTAGCGAAAACAAGGGCGCTGATCAGCTTCGCGGGTTACCGCGAAGCTGATCTGCGTCTTTGTTTTCGCATATGCAGATTGTTGGTTTTCTCACAAGTTGGCTAATTGTCTACGCGCCAGCGCGTAGACTACTCTAAAGTTTGAGATTGACCTACTTTCAATTAAATTACAAGACAACTCGTACACCTCTCTACAACTGCAACTGCACGTTTGAGTCTAGTGGCTTGACCATCGTGTTAGTAGGATTCCGGGTCGTTTCGCCAAGGATCGTGTAAACACCCAAAACACCCAGGCAAACCTCCCTTTGGTTGGTAACATTTGTACCAATGGTGCAGTAGGTATAAAAATGGGGCAAATTGTTAAATTCGTGGAACTGGTGCATGACTGCATTCTATCTTGAAATGAACCGACGGTATTGTGACGCTATATGGTCAGGCCTGAAAGCTTTGACCGCACCCCACCTGCCGTGTAGCCAATTACATTCTATCCAAGCCACAACGGAATGAAATGAACCGACAGTACTGTGACGGTCGATTGTCAGGTATGAATGCTTTGACCGCGCAGCGTTTTATTTCTGTTTTCAGTCACATGAACCACGATGAAATGGGAGTACGGTCAGATTCTTTGACATTCAAGATTATATATGCGAAGCGTAGATCAAGCTTTTTGTAAAAGCTTATACTTGTATATTTTATACGTTTGTTGTATTTCTAGGCAGAATTAAGGGCACAGTTTTTGGCCGAAGATGTTCCGAAAAATCTTAAACTGATTGAGAATGATATTGCAAAATTCGGAAAAGACGGGTTTGCCGTGTCCAAATGGGTAAGTTAGTGATGAGCCGTGCGAGCGACATGTACAAGGCGTGGCAACAGTTGAACTACCTGTGATGTTAATTAAGGTACTGTTAAAACGTTCAACTGCAAAGCCACTTCATATACTTTATTGTGTACATTATGAATATAATAAGTGGACGGACAAGGAAGAAACTCAAAGAAAGGTCCAGAACTATTTCATCCATAAACAAAATGATGCTTGTCCTTGAAACACAAACGTTGGTGACCCTGCTGAAAAAGAGCTAGTCATATTTCTCTTCAGTCGTGATGTTATATTTTCCATTATAACTGGTTGTCCTCTCTTTCAAACCTGAATTTTCCATTCTTAATCATTATTCAAGTTATCATTATTCCATGATTTCAGATTTCCCTTGCTGACATCGCCCTCTTCACAACGACAGAATTCTTCCAGGTTCGTGACTGCCTCGGAGACTATCCCAGAATTGCCGGCAGTATAAAGAAAGTGGAGGAAAACAGAAACCTTGCAAAATATCTCAAAGAACGACCAGACGTGCCTTTCTAGAAATGACATTTGAGCCCCCTCTTGGGAAAACCAACAATCTGCATATGCGAAAACAAAGGCGCAGATCAGCTTCGCAGTAACTGCGAAGCTGATCAGCGCCTTTGTTTTCGCAACACGGATAGTACAATTCCTCTACTTTCTAAATCCAAAATTTCCAGCCTCTATCCATCTTTTGTGACTGTACAGGTCGGTATGTGTCGCACCTGTTCGGAAACCACATTGTTGTTTTTCCCACGAGGCGGCTCATTTTACACTAGTTATCATACTCATTTAACGAGTCTGTGTGTTTTCAGCTGAAAACAATATCAATGCCATAACTCCTATCACATCAACATTGTCATGTTACATACTAGCATGTAGGTGAAGCATTTACAAGCAATGTTAAAATATTTGTATCTTTGTATCATTCATGCTACAAAAGGCATTGGTTGCTTAGCAATTTAGAAGACCACCTGAAAATGTTTCTTTGTGGTTGCTGTGGTAACGGTGGAAAACAATTACCGTCTGATATTTTGTGTGATGGAGCTTTTATCTAAATGTCATTTAGAGGTTATAAGATAAGGTTGTGTTTATGGCACAAATTTAATTGTCGCAAAATTCTTAAAACATCAATGCTCCCATTAACTTCTAATGATAATTATGCCTTTATGCTAAAATAAACCTTCAAGATTGAAAAGATGCTGTTTCCTTTTGCCAGTTTATATCTTGACAAATAAAATATAAAGGTGTGGTCCTTTGAAAGCATTAAAACATTCAAAGGGAGATAGTAGAGGGTGTAACCCCCCAAATAGTACGCGGGATTCAGACCCTTCTTAACGGGTATTTGGGACGCAGAGAGCTGGTACGCGGGATTCAACAAATACAGCAAATCGTACGCGTATTAACAAACTTGTGCATTCTTAAAAGTTTTGTGGATGTTTCTCTAACCCTTTGTGCGGTCAAATAAAGTTTTTCTTCGCTCGCTCGGTATTTAAATGTTCTGCTGCAATCAGGACCGAGCACATATCCTTAGAACTAAGGTTGTTGTGCACCTGACACTTTCTATTTGTTTGAATTGAGGCTTTGCGCCCCAGTCAACATCTGTGTTTATGTATGGCCTCCATTTTTTGGGGCTTTTGTCCAACATTAAGATATCATGTGTCCAACATTAAGATATCATGGCACTCATAAATGTGCCTCAAAAATAACCACCCAAGTAAATAAAGGTGAAATAAGATACTGTGTTTATGTGTACAAAACACAAATAAGTGAATCCTCATATACAATACTCAAATCACTGAATTTCAAAATACAGAGAATTACAACTGAAAAAGGTGTGGATGGTAGTTTTGATTTTACATGATGCTAGCTCGGATATCAATGTTATTGCATTACTTGTTCTTGCCGAGGTTATAAAGGCAATAAACCCCATTGAACTCTCTGCTGATTTGCCACTGAAAACGTGTGAAAAAACATAAGAATAGAACATGTTCTATTCCACATGTTTAGCACACATGCTAAAACATAGCAGTGCATATCTCAATTTAGATGGTACGTTTTCCACATATACACAGCCAATATATCGTCTAAATTGGCCTTAAGGCTAACATGTATGAAAACGTTGACAAAACCAATATAGGTGTCTCTTTTAACGTGTTTACAAAACATCATCACGTGAGTTCAAGCGTCACGGTCAACGTAATTTACCTATTTTATAGGCGCATTGTTCACAAAGACGTTTCATAGCTGTCATGAACATGTTAGTAGTGAATTAATCATTATATCCTTGTTCATTGATACTGTCGAATTCCAATTTAGCAACACCCAGTTAGATAACAATTGTCAATACCCCGACGCCTTACCTGAACTTACCTATCCCCACCCACAAGTCCGGCCCATCCATAACCCCGACACAACCCCAAACCAACAAGCCTGACCCATCCCATAACCTATCCCCACCCACAAGCTCTGACCCAACCCTAAAATCTCCCACCCACAAGCCCCAACCGAACCCTTATCTATCCCCACCCACAAGCCCAGACCCACCCTTACCTATTCCCACCCACAAGCCCCATCCAATATCCATCCCACTGAGAAGCTCGGACCCAACCATAATTCTGGACACACCCTTTCCTTTTCCCCAAGACCCTGACTCCAACCCCAGATGTGCGGACCCTCACCGAGGAAACCGCTTAGTTGAAGCGAAGGCATAGCACCAACGCTCTTCGCACAGGCTAAGCCCGAGCGGAATGTAGTTCAACATTGTGCTGAACTAGAACCTTCTCCAGTTTATTTCATACTTTATAAAACTAATTGAAGGGGTGAGTGCAACAAGGTACCTAAGTCCATTTTTCATTATTTTGAGAAAAACGCGAAAAACTATTTTTTTTTTTTTTTTCATAAAATGTGGAATACTGGATTTTCTTTTACCAATTGGTAGCCTTTGATGTAAAACATTAATCTTAAGTGATGTTGTGATAATATCATTATTTGCAAAGAAATAAAATTAGAAAAACTGAATTTTAGCAGTTCTGTACATGCAACAAGGGACCTAAGTCCATATCTTATAAAACTGAATAATGGCATTTATACAGAAAATGTTGCTATACATGTTGTTATAAATAGCCTGATATTAACTGGACGGCTTAAAGTTAGCATGTTAAGTTGTATAAAAGTGTAGCTGCAACTTGTTAAGCGGGCTAGGGGCTATTTTATTAACATGTTTATGCAACAAGGGTCCTAGCTCCATCGTGTATTTTTGTTTCATGTAGAGCATCTTAAAAGCACAACATTCAGTTGAAAATCTGTTTTCATCATATATTTCCAACAGTCATGATATATTTATGCAAAATTTATGCTGTTAGTGAACAGTTCGGCCAATAGAATGGAAATAAAAATCTTGTGGAGTCAGGACCGTTGTTGCATTAATCATCCAAAATGGAGTTAGGCCCTTTGTATTTTTTAAAAATTGCTTTTAAAATCATTGTCTGTTTTCTATGGCCAAAGGGAGTTAAATAGGTGAAGAAACCATTTTTCTGCATGATTGAGTGGTTATCTCATTTTTGGCAAAAATGTGAGTTAGGTACCTTGTTGCACTGACCCCTTCAATTTTGTTTTTATTTTAGTTTTTAGCTCACCTGAGCCGATGGCTCCAGACGGCTCTTTACACTTCTCTCCACATTGACCCCTTTGGAATTTTATATGAGCCTTCTCGTGGGAAAACCAACAATGTGGTTTTCGAACAGGTCTGACACAATCCGGCCTAGATGGTTAGAGACTGGAAATTTAGGATATACAAGGTAGAGACAGTGACTGCGAAGCTGATCTGCGCCTTTGGTTTCGCATATGCAGATTGCTGGTTTTCCCATGATGTGGCTCATATTTCATTGTCCATGTTCGTGTGCCTCGCAAGAACATTTTCATAGGACAAGAACACAATTCATACGAGAAAAAGGGCATAACTAATGCCTTGGTTACATTTGCCTCCGATTTCTAGACATTGTAGGTGATCGTGGGCTACGACATTTGTCATGGTAGTTGTTAACAATCCATACGGCCATCGTAAGATTTTTTGCCCTGGCTTTCGCCGACGTCCTGAATCAGAACTGTACGCAGATCGGAGGGAAATCGTAGGGTGTCCGCAAACTTAAAGTGGAAATCGTACGGAGCCCATTCGATGTCTGCGAGGAGTCCTTCTGACTTCCGACTCCAGAAACGAGGGGGAAAAACTAAATTGACAATTAGGTACTTATACTTAGAAAACATATCGTAGAAACGTAAGGACATTGGTCACCCTTCGGGGACCGTATGAAAATACAAAAATTGGCATCGTACGATCATCGCAAGCTAATCGTAGACCAAATAAAACCTAGGTAAAAACGATTTTATCCCACTTCACCCGTGACTTTGCAATCTTTTGTCGTTCAGTATCTATCTAACTGCCGATTTCGAATCCGTATAAGTTCTCATTGTTTCCTCTGTAACCATTACATCGAATAGGGACGATTGTGTAAACATTTTTATTCGCTGTGGTTCGTTATGACCAGATATTTTTGCCTTATTTTAAACAGGTAGTTATGCTAAACTTTTGATGAAGAGTATATATTATTAATGTATATTTAATTCCTCCCAAAATGACTTTAAAACTTGTATTTTGTCCACCTTGGGAACTCATTTATGGCAAGTGAGTGTTTTCTCATCATCTCTTGATTTTTATTATATCGATTAGCCAGCGGCGGCGCTCATTTTTACCGATTCACGACATAAACGCGTCATACATCTATCGCGACAGTGTGGAGTGGAGTCTGCGTTGGGATTTTGCCGAAATACGGAGTGGAAACTTATTACGCTACCCCCCCCCCTCGCCCGCCGCAGTTCGTTGTTTTAAAAACTGAAGATACGATAAAGCTCCAAATGCAATGTAAGTGGATTAAAGATTGTGGATGTTGAGGGATAATTGTCAATCCCTTCAACAAATTATATGGGAACGCCTTTGCCATATGTGTATATTTGTAACCTTTCGATGGTTTCTGTTTTATGATTGTGTGTGTTATGACCCGTAAACATACGTGCATTAAACATTTAAAACACTTGATCGCATATATACCACAGTTGTAATCATGCATACAAAGGTACACAACTCCTTTTATCATATCAACATAAATTTGTTAATTCAAATAGGACTTTTAAGTGGTGCCCTGCTTTGGTTATTTTAATAATCGGTTTAGATTGCAGTGCTATAAACATGCAGGGTACCACAGGTATTTTCTGAAAGCTGACGACCACTAACCTAAGTAAGTAAGATTGATTTTCATATATATTTCTTTGGTTTTCTTCTGTTCTTTAGAAATTCTAGTTGTTGTTATGGTTCTAAAACGCCCTTGATATAATGCCCCATTTTTAAGTATGTTGTTAGCATGTACCAGTTAGTTTGTTTCATGTTTGTCGCGTCACAGTCAAAGCAGTCTGACATGGCGGGTAGCTCGATCTGTGATGCGTTTCCGATTCGCACATAAGTCTGTGGTGTGTGGCAGTCACACAATTGATTCTCTCCCAGCAGGCACATGGCGTCATAATGACGTCAGATCGACGTCGATGCGACGTCATGACGTCACATCGACGTTGATATGACGTCATTATGACGTCATGTGCCCGCTGGGCTTGAAGTCAGAAACAATAGTCGCATCGAAAGCTAGGCAATGTACAACGCAGCTTTCAGCAATTTCTAGTTGCAACTTTCGAAAATCCAAACCTATTTGCTATCTGTTTTATATGTTTTCATCTTTTTTTCTGGTAATAAGATGCAGCCTCTAAGCATATATTGGTGTATTATACTTTCACACATTGATCACACATATTGGAAGTGGTTTGGCTAGTTATACTCATTATTAAAACGTCCATGTATTGTACATATTTTTTCGGCTGTGAAAAAAATGATACGTTTCATAAACGAATTAAAAATAACCTTTAGACATGTAAATTGTAAAAAAGTGTAAATAGCTATGTATAATATGTTGTGCATATGATGTGTAAAATTGTGGTCGGTTAAAAAAGGGGAGGAGCAAACGTCATCCGAAAATTTTACAGAACATATGTGGTGAATATCAGGTTTTTTTTTAATTCTTTCAGTCTGTAAGATTTCTACATAACTATGACAACAAAGTACAAGTTGACATATTTTGACCTGAGAGGTCGTGCAGAGACGATTCGGATGTTGTTTGCCGCTGCTGGTGTCGAGTTTGAAGATGTTCGTATTGCCCCTGAACAGTGGCCGGAACTTAAGCCAAGTACGTATCTGTGGGCATGTTTAAAAAGCCATTTACATTGTTTAGAACATTTATTTTGTTTAGCAATCTACGCTTGTGAGGTGGGGGAATCTTAACCAAAAGATAAAATCTTAACGTGTTCTATGGATATGGAAATGAGCCTTCGCATGAGAAAACCAATAATTTGCATATGCGAAAACAAAGGCGCAGACCAGCTTCGCGGTAACCGCGAAGCTGATCAGCGCCTTTGTTTCCGCTACACGGAAAGAACAATCCCTCTTCTTCTTATATCCGAAATTTCAAGCTTCTAGCCTGCTTATGTGACTGTACAAGTCGGTTTATGTCGTACCTGGTCGGAAACCCAAACTGTTTGTCATGATACCTTCACTTGTGATGTATGTACTGTCTTGCCATGTGTTCATCACCAAAGCCCTTTATTGTCTTCAGAAATGCCACACAACTACTTGCCAGTATTAGAAGTGAATGGTACACAGATTTCACAGAGTCTTGCAATAACACAATTTGTGGCGAAAGAAGTTCGTGAGTATTTTTTTTAACTTATCAACTTAAATTATCAAGTGTACACGTATTTTAGGTCTTTACTTTGGGAAAAGCGAAACTAGAGGCTTGGTGTTGCATGCACCATCATCTTTATTCATGAGAGAATCATGTTTGCCACATGTACAACAGACCACAAATCAAATATATGGAATGGTAAAAGTAAGCAACGATCAGGACATGGCGCAATCAGGAAGAAATTCCCACTTCAAAAATCAGGGTGACAAAAAACTAACTCAATCCGGTACTAACACAAAGAGCACACGGTAATAGACCGAGTGAGCACTTATTTCCCCATAGGTGGCCACTCAGTTACACGGACTTAACTTAATATGACAACGTACATAAGATACAACCAGAACAACACATTTGGACAATTAGAACCACAACAGAAGCATTTTATACATGCATAACCTAACCCTCTGTTTCTGCAATTAGACACCGACTATAAGAAGAATCAGTTATAAGGCAGTACAATGCTGTAATATATAGTTCTTCAGTATGTTTCAATATTTCTTGATTCATGGTGTATATGTGCAACAAAATGCTCGAACAATATATTTTAACTTCTCTACTTTACAGAATTATACGGCAAGAACAACCTAGAGGCGGCCTTCATTGACCAGATAACGGAGACCTTACGTGATTTAGTGTTTATTGCTGGCCACAGCTGGTTCTCGGAGAAGGACGAAACGAAAAAGGTTCATTAACTATACTTTTCATTATTTATTTTCTGTTTTTATTGCAAAACTGACATTAATGGGGCAGTTCTCAGGAAATACGCGAGTTGATCATAACTTTATATTCATATTGAATTGCGTCTTTTCCACATACAGTTTATTTATTTATTTATTTATTAATTTATTTATTTATTTATTTATTTATTTATTTATTCAATGTCTATTGAATCTAAGCGTTAAAATTTCGAGAAAGACCAAATTGTGATAAGTTTTAATAATGACAAACTGTTTCACACTGCTGTTTTAAAATATTTTTCGTACTTATTTTGATTTTCTGTTTGTTACGAGTTTAATATATTTACAGGCAGAATTAAGGGCAAAGTTTTTGGCCGAAGATGTTCCGAAAAATCTTAAACTGATAGAAAATGATATTGCGAAATTCGGAAAAGATGGGTTTGCTGTGTCCAAAGAGGTAAGATTATAATAAGTTGAATGCTTGAATTGTGAATATATTGCATGATGTTCCTTTCAAAACCGCTTCTAAGGTTTTCTGTTTTATAAAACTCTAGTGATGTAGAAATCTCACAAAATAAAAAAAATGACCATGCGATAGACCATGCCTTATTTAATTGCACGCCGGTGGGTCGGGCGTCAGACTCTATGATGACCCCGACATAAAGCTATTCATTTAGTTGGTTGGGGCCGCAGCTTCGATCTTGTCTGTTGCTTGGCCCACCGGGGTTCAACTGGTGTTTCTCTTTTTGCTCCGGAGTTATTGGGCGCCCAGGGATCTCCATCGTCGGGCAGCTTACTCATTCTGTGAGTCCTCGTTTTTTGATTCGTCATGGAATTAATCATGATTTATTTGTTTTTTCATGATGATTCATTGACTTTAGTTAGAGATTCACTACGAGGACCAAACAACTAACTACATGTTATGAACTACTGCAGAAGCTGAGGTTGAGGTTAGGGTCCTGTAAAACCGGTTTAAGCCCGCCAGTAATTTTATATTACTGATCGTTCCAAGGCGATACTTCTGTGGTGGTTCTTATTGTTTTATGTCTTGGTGTTTAAAAGTTTAGTGCTGTTGGCGCCTTATGTATGTTTATGTTATCATATTTTTAGTTAAGTTTAGGTAACTGAGTGGCCAACTATTGGGAAAATAGCTGCTCATTCGGCTTACGAAATGTTTTCATGGTATAAGTATCTTATTGTTAGTTTGTTTTTTTCCCGCCTCGGTTTTTGGAGTGGGAATCTTTTTCTGATTGCGCCTTTTCCTGATCGTTGCCTACTTGTACCTTTTTCTATCAGCTGGAGCGTGTTTTACGTCACTGCCTGAAATAAGATGATGAGCTTTCATAAATTATAAGCGCAAAACCCGTTGGAAGCAGTGAAAACGTTCAATATGGTGGGGCCATATTGCGTAATTTCGGGTACTGAACCCTCATCAGTGACCCGCCGAGGCGGTTGTAATGTGTATCCACAATCTGTTTTGAGCAGAATCAAGATTTTTTTTTTCAATTTCAACAGCTTAAAAGCTGTTTAGATCTATTACATATGCCCGCATATTTTTGCCTATGCGAAAACAAAGGCGCAGATCAGCTTCGCTGATCAGCGCCTTTGTTTTCGCTATACGGATAGTTCAATTCCTCTTCTACTTGAATCCGAAATTTCAAGATTCTAGGCATCTTCTGTGACAGTACAGGCCGGTTTGTGTTCACCTGGTCGGAAACCCCGAAGCCCGTTTTTCCCGCATCGCGGTCCAATTATGCATGTTTTCCTATTAATGTGTTTTCTTATCAATATTCCGTTCCAGCTATCACTGGCTGACATCGCCATCTTTACCACGACGGAATTCCTCCAGCTACGGGACTGTCATGGAGACTATCCTGGAATTGCTGCCAGTATAAAGAAAGTGGAGGAAAACAAACACCTTGCAAAATATCTCAAAGAACGACCAGACGCGCCGTTTTAGAAATAGCATAACAATTAGTTTCGTGTCCAAGGCAGTGACAACGAAGTATTGCGCCTTTTCCTGATCATTGCCTACTTGTACATTTTTATCATCACAAAATATAACATAATTTTGCCCTAAATGTAGTTCGCACGAATAGTTTTGCTTTATGTGTGATTCAGAACGACAAAACTGTCTCTGCTCGTTTAAGCAAATATTGCTCAAGATGTAAAATGAACCTGACGACCTTCAAATTCAAGATGAACTTGTTGAACCTAGTGACCCTACTTTAGTACAGTGTCAAGAATCTGTGACATTCTTTGGGGTTTTATGCCTCGTTTTCAAAATACCATAACAATGTCACAAAGGTTCTGGTGGTGGTATTTCATGATTAGGGCAAAAGCCCAATGTATTCTGAACCTATTACTATTAAAAGTTTTGACTATTTCCTCCATATAGTGTAAAATAGGCGATTTTAGCGGGGGTGGGGGTCAAAATTTCATATGTGAGAAAATTTTAAATTTTCGCTTTTCCTTGCTTGTAGTCCTTTAATTCCACTATTGTATCATATTTTGTGCATGCAACACCGTGTAAAGTGCGATAAACCTGCATAATGCCATTGAAATAAAATTGAAATATTACAACGTCAACATTTTGGGTACAAACCTTTAGCAGTTACCTGTATAATATTATTGTCTAAGTACTACCAAACATTATAAAAGGCACTGTTAACTCATAAGAAAACCTGCTATCTGTTATATGCAAAACCTTATACCCAGATCAGCGATGACCAACCAGCTACTCAGAATTGTGTCATTAATTAACAAAACTTCAATCCATCTTCTATGTCTTGCACAGCTTGATTAGAGTTCGATCTTAACCAAAAACATTTTCTCCAGACACGGCCCATTGTGACAAAACTTGGTCACACTGAGCAACCTTGCATGAGTATTTATTTACCTGTATAAACCTGTTACAACACGGCCTTCAATATATTTATTTTTCTGATTCACTTTAATGTCCCTTTCAAGATTATTTCAGCTCGTATGAGATTGCCCAATTAATAGGTGGACGAAAACATGAGAACCCAAAGAAAAAACTCCAGCCACATCCGCAAACAGAACTTGGCTTGTCTTACATGTGTCTCGTTTCAGTATTATGGTTGTGTCGAAGTGATTATAATCATAAAAGTTATTTTTGATTCAATTAGATTATGGCCGAGCATTCTTGAATACGACCAGTTTTTCAGTCATTTTGGGATCGAGCCACGTATTACTTCTTGTACTCTGGGTGGGGGGGGAGGGGGGCGGGTTAGTGTGTCTCAGGCACAGCACGGCTCCCCACGATTGGATCAAACCAAGGGCCTCTATTTAGAATCACTTTCATTAAGGAACTGAAAGATTCTTGTTTTTATGCCCAACGTGATAAAATAAGCAAATAGTTTTATGCAAGTGAATGGAAAATTGTGTAAACACCCTTAAAGTTGGTGATTTGAAACTTAACGTCGCTGTATTGTACCAATGACAAAGACATTTTAAGATCCCATGGTACTGGCTAATACCTAGACAGTGGTGGCATCGTACCGACCTGACTGAAAAGTTGTTGATTTGGAAGTTAGTACATTTAAAAAAAAAAATAGGAAAACAGTCCACCAATGTTACTGTTGGTGGTGCAAGAGGTTATTGGCCGTGTAAACAAGTGGACAATATTAGTATAGAATGATTACAAAAGTTTGTTCCACAGAAAGTACAGTACCCTCATTTTCTGGGAAATGGAACATAAAAAGTGGTTATAAATCAAGCAGATTTAGGTTAGTTTTGGAAATCAATGTATATATCCATTTTTTGTACTTTATATATGGCATACAACTTAACTGCTGTTTTGTTTTCTTTTTAATTTTAATTTAAAAACAATTTCACATACTTGGGCTCTAGTACTGAGATAACATTTTGGGCTGTAGGGTACTGTTCCCCCCCGAGTCCCAGAACGCCATTCGCATATATTACGTATAATATGACAATACATTCATATGCAAAGGGATTTCTTGGGACTCGGGGGGGAACAATGTTAAATAAATACTTTTCTATTTTTCTATATGTTTAATACAAAATATGCCCATTTTAACCCAAAAATAAAGCAGTACTTCTTTTGAAACAAGAACCTCAATCCAATATCATAAACTATGGACTACCAGCAAACATGTATACAAAAACAGAAGCATTTGACCAAGATTTATTTTTATCAAAATCTGAGGCAGCTATACATTATGGCTCCCATTACCACCGTCAGAGGTCCTTTATTTGACAAGTATGGTCGCATGACCCCTTAAAGCGTTTAGTATTCATTAATACTAAACATTTCTCAATGAAAAGAGGACATTTTTGTGATTAAAATGTTGAAGTATTTTATCGCCTCACAGTTCTCCTGACCACTCAAGTGTCTGCGACCTTGGCCATTTCTCACAGGTTTAGTTTTGAAACATCATGTTAGCAAACATCACTTAGATAAACATGAGCTTATGCCTGGGTTACATTTGGCCTACGATTAGCTTGCGATGATCGCACGATCGTACGGTCTCCGCAGGGTGATCCTATCATGTCCCTACGATTCTACGGCTTCCTACGATCTCCGTAGCCTCTACGATTTTGTAATAGTCCACTCTTTTACAATTTGTTTTAATAAAAATCATAAGGCTGTAGTCTGCAAACACGTCGTGCGGGCACCGTACAGAGAACCTTTGATGATCGTGTGGTCACCGCACGATATTTTTCATCATAGTTTGGGGACAAAAATTCGTACAGCGATCGTAGAGAGACCGCAAGGACTCGATGAGAAATCGTAGGGACTCCCCACGGACATCGAACGGGCTCCGTATGATTTCCACTTAAAGTGTGCGGATACCCTACGATTTTACGTATGATTTCCCTACGATCTCCGTACGGTTCTGACTCAGAACCTCGACGAAAGCCAGAGCAAGAAATTTTAAGATGCCCGTGAGAATTGTAAACACATACGTCTTAGCCCAAAATCACATACGATGTCTAAAAATCGTAGGGAAAATCGCATTTACCGAAAATCCGTACGTGATGATCGGGGCAAATGTGACATAGGCATAAGTTGTTGGATGGTAATCAGGTAATTGTCGGAACACTAGATTTACTCACAATCACATATTATGTTTCGAGCAAAAAGAAACAAAAGTTGTCATATATAAAATTACAGTTTATTCAGTACAAGTAGGGTAAAATGGGGGTATATTCTTTATCCAACTGAACTAGAGGGGAATATCAAACAACATCAAGTACTCTCACCCTCGCTCTAATACGCATTACCGTGGATTATCAAACTTAAAATATTTTTTCCCCTATTTTTACCATATGAAAAAAAGCTCTTTGTGTTGAATTAAGTTATTTTCGAGAAAAATGCAGTATCTGCTAAAGGCAGGTTAGCAATACAGACATTATCTGCAATGTTGTGTTTGCACTTAGAACCGACTTTCTCTGGAGCCAAACTTTCAACCAGGTCCGATATAACCCGGGTTGTATAAACACAGGACATGGCTTAAGGTAGTACCCTCATTCTCGTTACCAAAACATGCTATCGGTATGATTGTGTATCAATCAGGGTAATCATATTGTAGTTGACTATTTTTCCGTACGGGACTATCTATCTTTTGTAGGAGTTAAGTAATTCTCCAGAAAAATGCAGTATCTGCTAAAGGCAGGTTAGCATTGCAGACATATCTGCAATGTTTTGTTTGCACTTAGAACCCACACGAGTTGGATTGAAAGAAAACCTTCCTCCGAGTCCAAAATTTCAAACAGGTCCTATATAAACCGAATTGTACATGTATATCAAACCAAAGGACATGGCTATTGGCTTGGATCTCAGTTTTAATTTTTATTTGAAAACTATTGGATGTTTGTGCAACGAACACCGATACTTCGCCAATGCACATTTGTCTGTAACATGTATATATTTGCGTTTATTTTCGCACTTGAAAAAGTATGTTTTTGCATCACAGTTCATTTTCAAAGAAATGCCTATCATTTTGACATAGACAAACGAGAATTATCATGAGAATAACAATCTGATACAATATGCATTCATCAAACATGCAAACCATTCTGTGCATTCTTGGGAATTCGCTGTCATTTTGTCATATGTGTTTACGAATTGCTGAGACTTCTGAGATCTTGCAAATACGTTAACTAGCTTAATATTTTGCTGTAAAGTTGGTTGAAATAAACACTTATTTTACTTGCATTATTGTTATAGGTACAATGAGCTGCGACACAGAAAACCAACATTGTGGTTTCTGACCAGATCCGACACAAAGCGGACTGTACAGCCGCAGAAGACAGCTACAGGCTGGAAATTTCGGATTTAGACAGAAGAGGAATTGTACTTTACAAGTAGCGAAAACAAAGGCGCTGATCAGCTTCGCAATAACTGCGAAACTGATCTGCGTATTTGTTTTCGCATATGGAAACTGTTGTTTTTTTCATGACGCCGCTCATATAAGCTTTGCTTTAATGGCAACATTCTAATTTAAGGAGTGCCATAATATTTGGAGTGTTGTAAATTTCGCATATTGTAAGAAGAGGATAAATTAAATTGTTGTTTTAGCTTTTGAAATACTGGAACTGGCAATTAGTTGAGTGGTATCTAGCGGCATGGTGTCCATAATTTTAGCGAAACAAATTCCCTGACAATTCCCTAACTTTTTCCTAACTTGAATCAAATTTCCCTGACTCACGTTTGTGTATTTTGCATATATATTTTTCGCATCTGGGGAGGCACGGAGCACCACTTTGTTCGTGTTTTTTTTTTTTTTTTTTTTTTTTTTTTTTTTTTTTTTTTTTATAAACGATTTGAAATAAAATGAATTATGCTTTATTATTCACGAAAACGGCAATTTGTCTTGATATTCTTCTGCTTCTTCTGCAATTCGCAAATCTGTCTTTCAAAATTCCCTGATTTTTCCCCTACATTAGGCTGAAAATGCAAAATTTCCTGATTGATGTCAATATTCCCTGACAATTCCCTGACCTTGAAAAATTTCACATTTCCCTGACTTTTTACCTGACCATGGACACCCTGAATCACGATGCAGACAGGTTTTCTCATATAGCATGAAGAATACCATAGCATTGTTATGTTTCGCACTTGTTGACATATTCCAGGTGCAAACGTATAAAACTCATCAGAAATACTGATATGGGTCCCCGTAGAGCGGATAATGATAGTCGCTAATGGTGCAGAATTATCAAGAGATTTTAAGCATCCTCCTATATGAAAGCATATTCAAGACAGTTTAAGTGATTTTGATTTATATGAGTAGATCGGCTTTTGACAAAAACAAAATAAAAATAAAACAGATCCTTTAAGAGCAGTGAACATATTAATGAGAAAGGGGATGGGCCATACCGCGGTTTCGGCTACTTAAGCCTTGACCCTATATATAATACATTTGGCAACATAGAGCCAAAGAGAATTACTGTATTTTTTGTATATTTCAACAGGGTAGTCGATACAAAGGCTAGTAAAATCCACATGGAGCCAATTTTTAAAAACGTTGGTTAGAAAATGAATCTAAACCGATAATAATTTTCTGATTCCTCAGAACACCTTCGCGGATCTCAAAGGACCAAAAGAAAATATAATCTGGATAATGAATGATGTATAAAAGCAGCTATCTTGGTTAACCATTCTTCCTCAGCAACTTCTCACTGCATTATCCTCTTTGGTTTCGATGGCAGTGAGTGCAGTTTGTTTCAGTACTTGGCACAATGATATCTTCAGTCGTAGACAAAATATTCAAAATAAGATGACACATGATTTAAACACATATCGTCTTAGATTGAAAATGTATGCCATAATCACACAATGCTTTTTAAGGGCTCCATCTGACCTGCACGGTCCCGTTTGGAGACTGTCCCGCAAGCATAACAACGAACACTGACCCACAATGCCACCTACTTTTTATTTGAATTTTCACTAAATGGTTTAGTCCAGGCATGAAAAGTACTAAATGACCCCAACTCTTTTAAATGAATTCGAATGACCCAAATGACCCATCATCTTTAATGATCCTAAGCTCAACATTATAATAGCCCTATCATGGGCTGTATTCTTCTTCTTGTTTTTTTTTTTTTTTTTTTTTTTTTTTTTTTTTTTTTTTTTTTGAATAATCACTAAAGATTTATTGTGTCCTAGCCAGACTCAAATGTAGCTATTTAAACCGCACAATAGAAAACAGTAATGCCGGTTCGTGCTAGTGCCGATAGGCAACAGCGTAGAACGACCCTTGTTGGCAGATAACAATAGTGAAAGTGAGTGACACTCAATTTGCAACGGTTGAACGTAAATATGGCTGTCATATACTATTTCTCCTAGAGTGGGCACAAAAGTGGGCAGGCGCATATAACATTATTTAGTTTAGTTAGTCTTTCGATCAGCTGAAATGCATGGTAGACGATATCATTAACCACTAACTCATATTGATATTGTCGGCGAATGATGCCACTATTGTCAGTGCTTATATTCAATCACAAGTTGACTAGTTAGAGATTCACCACGAGGACCGAAAAACTAACTAAATGTTGTGAACCACTGCAGAAGCTGAGGGTGAGGTTAGGGCCATGTAAAACTAGTTTGAGCCCGCCAGTAATTTTATATTACTGATCGTTCCAAGGCGATACTTCTGTTGTGGTTCTTATTGTTTTATGTCTTGGTGTTGGAATTTTGTGCTGTTTGCACCTTATGTGCGTTTTCATATTTTTAATAAGCTTTGAGTATCTGAGTGGCCAGCTGCAGGGAAATAGCTGATCACTCGCCTTACGTTATGTTTTCTTAATATAAGTACATGTACCTAATTGTCAATTTAGTTTTTCCCACCTCGGTTTTTGGAGTGGGGTTTTATTTCTGATTGCGCCATTTCCTGATCATTGCCTACTTGTACCTTCTTATAGTCAATCGCAAATACCAATGTAGATATGAGCCGCCTCGTGGGAAAACCAACAATCTGCATAGGCGAAACCAAAGACGCAGATCAGCTTCGCGGTAACCGCGAAGCTGATCAGCGCCTTTGTTTTCGCTACTCAGATAGTACACTTCCACTTCTACTTAAATCCGAAATTTTAAGCTTCTAGCTCTTTTCTGTTACTGTGCAGGCCGGTTTGTGTTAGACATGTTCGAAAACCACATTGTTGGTTTTCCCACGAGACGGCTCATATGTGAAAACAATGGCTGTGTGGGATTGCCTGCAATAGCCTAGCCAAGCTTAGCAATCGTCTTGGTGATTTCTTCACAAGAGAAGAGTCCATTTTGAACATATCGGCACGAGCACAGCCTAAGACGGAGTAGGAAAATGCAAGAATAACACTAAATACAATTCCTCTGATATAGTGTATGGAGAACAAAGTAAAAGGAGAACATGTCCATGAAACGTATATCCCCTTAAACCCCACTTTTATATATTAAGACTCGGTTATACGGCGATATACCTAATTTTCTTATTTTCGATCTGAAACACAGATTATGGGTACTCGTTAGAACCGCCTCGCCTTTTGAACGAAAATAAGAAAAATGTCAAAACTTTTCTGCTGAAAATTTTAATTTTTGAAACTTTAAAATCTCTATAGATATTACATTGGCATGTTTTCGTAATGGATTAAGAATGCAACATGTTACAGAACCTCAAGGAAATGAAGCTCTTGAGAGATGTGACGAAAGACAGCTGCAGACAGATTTTCCTCCATATTGGATCATATTGTGCAACAAGTCTTGTACATTTATGCATTTTGTTGAGTTAATTTTACATGAAGGCGAAATTTGTGTACTATTTGTGTGCGTTTTACTTTGTATGCACTTGTAAGCTTATTTCTGGTTCAAATCTTTAAACTCATCAGGCATACTGAAAGGTGTCCCCGTGGAGAAGGTAATGATAGTCGTTAATGGCGCAGAATTATCAAGAGATTTGGGCAACCTCATATAATTTACAAGATATAAACATTTTCAAGACAGCTTAAGTGATTTTGATTTATACGAGTATATCAGCCTTTGAGAGAAAACACGAGCAGCTGACCCGGTTAACCCTACGTTTTAGTATTTTCTCTCTGTATTGTCATCGAGTAGTTTGCATTCCTCGGTTAATTGAATTCGGATGGTTCTGTAACTTAATGATTGTAATTAATGAATATTTGTATTCCTTGTGTTCCTTGAAAACACTGCTTTGCCTGAGAATAAAAATTCAAAACAGCCTTATCGCGCGAAATTACAAACTAGCTTCAGGCATAAGAGATGGACATTAATTAAGGGACTATCATCCCTTTTATTTAGAAGTTTATTCGTCCGTTCCGATTTCCTGGAGTGAAAAATATGATCTGACCCGGACGCTTAAGGGTGTGTTTAGTTAACTCATTGACCGAATCTACTGCCAAAAACGATCATTGTCGTCCTTTAAAGCTGATAAATATTTTACAGAAGATACTCAGCCAGACAGGCATGTTTTGTTCCTGAATCGTAACAATAAAAAGCAACGATGTACATACTCTGTTGACAGTGCTGTTTCAGACACACATCAGCATAGAACGGCCTCTGCCTGCAACACCCTACATTAACACACTTATCCGTTTTGATGACTTCAATGCAAGAATGTATCCAGAAAATCAGATGGAAGACATGACCGGTTCAGAAGGTGCAGAATAGTAAGAGTAACACTAATACGTATGATACGTACTTTAACAGTTAAAGTACGGAGAACAGACATGCATGCTGTCGGACTAACAAAATTGTTTTGTGATTGTTGTACACAGCTGTGGTCGTTCGTCTCTCACTAATGAGAAAGACCATCATTATTTCTTGAATAGGTTCGTGTGTGTTGGTGAGTTCTTTGATGGCTGACTAGGCCAATTATAGCTCTAAACTGTCGGTTGCAAGTAGAGCAAGTCAATGTCATTGAATCAGCTGGTGGCCCATTGGTATTGGCTTTGCGTTCTCTGCGCTTTCTTTCAGCTTCACAGATTCTCTTTTTTTCATGGAGAGCTGCTCCTTTGTTGATGAGACCTCGCCACTTTGATCGCTCCTGTGCAGTCTGTTCCCAAGACCCAATTGGTATGTCAAAATCCTTCAGAGAGGCTTTCAGGGTGTCTTTGTAGCGTTTCTTCTGGCCACCTTGAGAGCGCTTTCCCTCTTGTAGTTCTCCATAGAAGACTTTCTTTGGAAGTCGCTCATCAGGCATTCTTATAACATGGCCGGTCCACCTTAGCTGTGCTAGCTTTAAGACAGTATGCATGCTTTGCATCCCTGCTTTCTTCAGGACCTCTGTGTCTGGGATCTTGTCTTGCCACTTGATTTTTAACAGCTTTCTCAAACAGCTTAAGTGGAAATGGTTAAGTCTCTTTGCATGACGCTGGTATACTGTCCAGGTCTCACATGCATACAAGAGGGTTGGAAGTACCACAGCCTTGTAGACTTTCAGCTTGGTGTCAAGCTTGATTCCATTTCGCTCCCAGACATTTGCACGGAGTCTTCCGAATGCCACACTGGCTTTTGCAATTCTTGCAGTGACCTCATTATCAATGTGCACTGCTCTGGAAAGAGTGCTTCCCAGGTAGGTGAATTTATCAACAACTTTCAGTTTTTCTCCATTCACAGTGATGGTTGGTTCATTGTACGGTTTTCCAGGTGCTGGCTGGTGTACAACCTCTGTCTTTTTTGTGCTGATTGTGGGATCATAGTTATCACATGACTGTGAGACTTGATCCATGGCTCTTTGCATTTTTGCCTCTGAGCTGGCATTCTTATCCATATCATCTGCATAGAGGAGCTCATCTAGCACATCGGTCTGCACCTTAGTTTTGGCTTGCAACCTTCTAAGGTTGAATATATTGCCATCAAAACGGTACCTGATTGGAAAACAAGTGTCACTGTCCTGAAAAGCATCCATGAGCATGGCAGAAAACATCATGCTGAACAGTGTTGGTGCCATAACACAGCCCTGTTTGACCCCATTTGTTACCTCAAAGGGTTCAGAGAACTCTCCATCATTTTGCACACGTGCCTGCATGCCATCATGAAATTGCCGCACCATTGCTATGAATCTGGGTGGACAGCCAAACTTGGCCATGATTTTCCACAGTCCATCACGACTTACTGTGTCAAACGCTTTGGTGAGGTCGACAAACGTCATGTATAGATCTACATTCTGTTCTTGGCATTTCTCCTGAAGCTGTCTTGCTGTGAAGATCATGTCTATCGTCCCCCTGTCCTTTCTGAATCCACATTGACTTTCTGGGATAAGTCCCTTCTGATCAAGATGAACATTCAGGCGGTTCAACAGAATTTTTGCTAGTATCTTCCCAGCAATCGATAGGAGGGAAATGCCTCTGTGGTTGTCACAGACTTGTGGATTTCCTTTCCGCTTGTATAGGTGGATTATGGATGCATCCTTAAATTCTTGTGGGATGGCCTCCTTCCTCCACATACAGTGAAACAGCTCGGTCAGTTTCTCTGCCATGGGTAGCCCCCCGGCCTTATAAACCTCTGCAGGAATTGCATCTGCACCTGGAGCTTTGCCAGAAGACAGTTGTTGAACTGCTTTTCTTGTTTCCATGACGGTTGGAAGTTCATCTAACAGAACATTGCACTCTATCTGTGGCAGTCTGTCAATTGCATCCTCATTGATGCTTGATGGTCGATTTAGCACACTATTGAAATGTTCTGCCCACCTTTTCAAGATAGCCTCTTTGTCTGTGAGAAGAGTGTTTCCATCTGCACTGAGTAATGTGGTGGCTCCAGAACTCTTAGGGCCATAAATGGTTTTCAGTGCATCATGAAATTTATTCATGTCCTTTCTGTCTGCAAAAAACTGAATTTCTTCTGTTTTCTTCCTCAGCCAGGAATCTTGCATGTCCCTAAGCTTGGTCTGGACTGTCTTACAAACGTTGCTGTAGGCTGCTTTCTTGGATACTGAGCTAGTATCATCTTGATGTGCCTTGTGCAATCTGTGTTTTTCTTCAAGAAGCGTCTGAATTTCGTCATCATTCTCATCAAACCAGTCTTGATGTTTGCGAGATGGATGTCCTAAAGTAGTAGCAGCTGAAGAATGAACTGTTTTATGGAAGACTGTCCAGTTTTCTTCGTTCTCTGAACTGAGATTGATTGCATCCAGTTGGTTGCAAATGTCTGTTAAGAAAGCTTGTCGCATGCTGTCTTGATTCAGCTTTGAGACATCCAGTCTTTTAGCAGCTTTCTTGCCTTGAGGTCGCCTCGCAGGCTGGATTCTAAGGTTGAGTTTGCTGACAACCAGTCTATGGTCTGTCCAGCAGTCTGCACCACACATAGTCTTTGTCACTCTGACATCCTGCCTATCTGTTCTCCGCACTATAACATAGTCTATGAGATGCCAATGTTTGGAACGGGGATGCATCCAGGATGTTTTATTTTTGTTAGGTAGACGAAAGACTGTGTTGGTGATTAGAAGATCATGTTCAGCACACTTCCTTAGAAGCAAGAGACCATTGCTGTTGCACTTTCCAACACCTTCTGGACCTATAACTCCTTCCCAGGTCTGGTGGTCTGTACCAACTCTGGCATTAAAGTCTCCAAGAAGGATAAGTTTGTCTGTACGGGGTGTAGCAGAAATAATGTCGTCTAAGTCATTATAGAACTTGTCTTTAACCTCATCTGGATTGGTCATCGTGGGTGCATAGGCACTGACTATAGTTGCATGTTATTTGCCTGACAGAGGAAGTCTCATTGTCATTAGGCGGTCATTGATGCCTTTTGGCAATCCTGAAAGCTTACCAACAAGTTCTGTTTTAATGGCAAAGCCAACTCCTGCTTCACGCCTCTCTTCACTTTTGCGTCCACTCCAGAAGAAGGTGTATCCAGCACCAACTTCTTTGATCTCCCCAACATCTGCTAACCGAGTCTCACTCAGAGCTGCTATCTGAATTCCATACCTCCCAAGTTCTCTGCCCACAAGGGCCGTTCTACGCTGCGGTCTATTTGACCCAGCACTGTCCATCAATGTTCGCACATTCCATGCGCCAATCCTCAAAGGGATTATCTTTGTTTTTTTCTTATTTTTTCGACCGCTAAAAAGGGATCCCCGCTGATCGCGGTTAACCAGCCAGGGGGTTTGAAGCAGGCAATTGTTTAGGGCACCTTTTCTAGCCCCTTCCCCATGCTACGGGGGTAAGCAGTGCGGTCCTAAATAGGTCTGCTCAGTCGCTCAGCCGACTGCCGAATTTCGCTTACTGCTTCTCCTCACGGAAAACGACCATATAGAACTGAGCCGCCTGCGTGCAGGTCTGCAACTACAGCTCCCAGTGTGTCCTACACCTGCTGCTTCGCCGCTCGCCCATCGCCACAGGACTTTTGTAGGTATGTGGGTGCATGTGTGATGAAATTGTTGTGTATGCAAGAGCTTGTGTGTTTAGAAATAAGATGACGTGCGCTATGAAATTGGATTATAGTGAGGAAGAGGTGCGCAGCGTCAACCTCACTCACTCGTCCTCACCCAACTGTGCCCAGAGGCAAGACACAGGTCAAGACGTCTGGAGTTAGGTTTGGATGCAGTGGATGACCATAACATCTATAGTGCCTTATCACGCTCTGCATGTTCCACAACATGTTGCTGTATCGCTTTCCGAACCGTTGAATCTGATGATTTCTTCCGCTCCGTCTACCGAAACAGTCTTTGCATATCTGGACCAGGCATATCCAGACACACAGGTTTTATTTTGGAATTACCTTTTCCTAGATGAATTGCTGGCCACAGCTGAAGGGCTCCATCTACCCTTTCATAGGTTTTGTTTAGAGACCTGTAAACTCCTAGGAGGACTGTCAACCAAAACTAATGAGTTCCCCCTGCCCAGCTAGGTTTTTGTGTAGAGAACTAGCAAACTCCTAGATGGGTTGCCGTCCAAGGCTAACGAGCCCCATCTGCACCGCATGGCAACAGGTAGTACACAGCTGTAATGGCTGGTTGTCGGCAAACACAAACTAACTTAATGACTACATCAAGTCAATGCTCCTGAGAAACATGGACGCCTCATTGAAGAAACAAAAGAGCTGGCGACTGGGTTTCGTATTTGAAACATGCAGCCAATGTTGTGCTGTAAATCGTTGTGCTGAGTTTATTTTACATTTATATCAGGGCGAATGTGGTGCTGTTACGCTTGGCACATTCAAAAGCATTTTACCGTGTTTGCAATTGTAAGCATAATTCAGGTTTTATCGTATAAAACTCCTAACAAAAAGCTGATAAAAATCGTCTTCATGTAGTTGATGGCACAGAATTCGGAATCATATAATTCATAAGAAATACAAACAATCAAGACAGTTTAAATAAGTGATTTTGATGGTTTATACGGGTCTTCGAGAGAATCGCTTTGCAGACTCGGTTAACTTTGCTTCTATAATATGTTTTATTTTAGACAGGATGTTCCCGTCGGTGTCAAAAAGCGAAGCGGATTGCGGGTTAGCTAGCTGGTCTAGTTGTATTTCTATTATCGATGTGTATAGAATATCAAAAGTAGATGAATAGGCGCCTTCATAGGCTTTTGATAATACAGCTGTATATATTTTGCACTGAATTTGGATGGTTATGTAAACGCACGATTATTTCTCTAACTGGATTCCTTGCATATAATTTTGTTTTCACGTGAAGTAACCCGTGAGATTACAGACCCGATTGCAAACCCTCATACACAGACTTGCTTCAGGCATTACAATCTCGACATTAATTATACCCTAAATGGATGTATCAGCCACTTTAATTTGGATCTTAACCGTCCGTTCCGATGTCCTGGTGTGAAAAGTAAGACTTGACTCGGGCACTGAATGGTACATTTGATGAACTCATTGACCGAATCATCTTTAATGACTCTGAGCCCCAAACTATATAGCCCTTAAGATGTTGTTTAAGATGACCCGGCTTGACGCAACGCTAGCTGTTCATTTTGGTTGGGTGGGAGCTTCTTGTCTATTGCTTGGCCTGGGTGTTTTTCTTCGGCGATTTTGTTTGGCGCCCAGGGCTCTCCATCGCCAGGAAGCTTAAAGTATCTTTGATTCATCATGGTGGTTATGATGATTTATTTTTGCTTGATGGTTCATTGACTAGTTAGAGATTCACCGCGATGACCGAACAACTAACTAAATGTTGTGAACCACTGCAGTAGCTGAGGGTGAGGTTAGGATCCTGTCAAACTAATTTAAGCCCGCCAGTAATTTATATTGCTGATCGATCCAAGGCGACACTTCTGTTGTGGTTCTAATTGTTTTATGTTTTGGTGTTGATTTTTTAGCTGTTTACACCTTATGTAAGTTTTCATATTTTTGTTAAGTTTTGGTAACTGAGTGACCGCCAATTTGGAAATAGTTGCTCACTTGGCTTACAAATGTTTTCTTAGTGTAAGTACCTGATTTATGATTTAGTTTTTCCCACTTCGGTTCTTGGAGGGAGAATTTCTTTCTGATTGCGCCATTCCTATGTCCCCCCCCCCACCCCCTTAAAAGTGCAAACATACGAGTATTCAATCCAAATGACTTACTTGACGAACATCATATATACACATGGAAAAAAGTTAGGGAACACTTTTAGCTCTTGGGAAAAGTTTGAAAAAATCCATTTTCCTATTTTCTGGCGATACTGAATTTTTTATCACATGCATTTCATACCATGGCCTAGCGACAGGCCAGTTTATGGACATTCACAATATTTTGTCCTTGTGCTACGGAGGACACAATATGCCATATATGAAAAACTCCACTTTTACTGAAAACGAGTTTGCCTTTTTGCTTCTGTACTCCGCAAAACTCAACTTTTGAATGCGAAACAGGAATAGATTTTTGCATCTGATCGTTCTTAATGAATAAACGACTTCGGATCTAAAAGTTTGTATTGATTTCTATGGAAAGCAAAATTGTTCGAATTTTTGCAAATAAAGCCGTAAAAGAATAATTCCGCTATGGTGCTAGAACGTGCATGTTTAAATTCCTAAGGGTTCATCTGGTCCAACGTTTATAACCTGCAAAATGTATAGCCAAAGAAGAAAACGTGATCATGAAACCTATCCCCGGAAAAGTATGGATCGACCGCCGACAGTCGGTCAGAAAATAAATAATTAATGATATAACTAATCCACAAGCAATTTCTTGGCTTAATACTTAAGAAAAATTATGACAATGCGAGTTCACAGAAGGAAGTTATCACAAAGAATATCAGCGCGTTCCGTAAATCTAGCGAAAAATTTCTGAAGCTAAGATGGCTGCTGTCCGCCGCAGTTTTAATGCTTGAACCATTTTCACATAAGAACAACCTTTGACACTACAGATTCTGTCAAGTTGTCAAAACTTTCTTCATAATTCTTATAAAGAAGGATTTATACAGTCCAGTGTTGGTAGTCACATTATTACAGGTGTTCCCTAACTTATTTCCATGTGTATATTATGATGGGAACTGTTCTTTTTTAATATGTAAACAAACGCTTATGAGTGGGATAAAACGAAAATAAACAAAGCCCTCAATTTATCTCTCGTTTAATTCATTATGCTTATACTTAACTTATACTTAACTCGATAACAATATATACATACAATATTAAAATGAACAATTTACAGATGCATTGATATAATCAAATATACTTTTTGTAGACGATATACACTGACTGACTGAAATGTATAGTGCCTAAAAGGTGAAAATGCTAAACAGTTTTTGCATTTTACCATACATGGTTTAAGATGAGTTACGTGAATTTAACTCATCCAGTTCGTTTCAGCCTTAAATGCATATGCTCACCCGTGTTCTGTACTCTGTGTGCATTATTTCATGATACAATTCACAAAAAATGTCGATTCCAAATTTGAAACCAAGGTTGCCCCATGTCGCACATTCGTGAAAGAATACCAGGCCAGGGGCCATTTGTTCAAAACTTCGTTAGCTTAACGTCATCGTTAAGACCTCAACTCGTTAAGTAAATTTCTTGTGACGGCTAAACAATATAAACATGAAGTTCTCAATATTTGTTAATATCATCAGGAAAACATGTCCGTGCAATGAATACCCCCTAAACCCCACTTTTATATAGAAAAACTGGGGTTTGCAGGGGTATACCTATTTTTCTTATTTTTGCTCCAAAACATAGATTGTGGGTACTCGTTAGAACCGCCTCGGTCGCCGAGGCGGTTCTAACGTGTACCCACAATCTATGTTTTGAGCAAAAATAAGAAAAATATCAAAATTTTTCAGCTGAAAATTTTCAATTTTTAAAGCTCAAAAAATTTCTGTTTATTGCATGGGCAAGTTTTCGTAATGTTGATCGAATGTGAGGTAGGCGCGATGAAATCAATGTCAGATAGAATCTACATGTATAAGTTAATTGCTAGTGTTAGTGATTTGAAACATGGAGAACGTAGATAAGATAATCTGGCAGAGTGAATGTTGACACATGACATAGGTGAAAATTATCAGTGCATCCGTGCTGTACGATCTGATAAACACTTTTGCCCTTGCTTCTTGTTATATATTTTCTTCATCAAAACCGACTAAATGTTAGTCAACAGGATTAGTTAAGACCAGTTGAACTGCTTTCATCCATACTGCATAATTGTAGTTACATAAGATGAACAAAATTAAGTTGAAAGTAATGTAACTACACATAGAATGCGAATAAAATGCTTAAGTTTGTCGTCTACGAAACAATGTAAGTATGAGCTCAATAGATGACCCTGATTGCAACGTCAACAATAAACTTTGATTTAATAATAACAACCATTTAACAGTCATTGGTATAGTTTGTGCCATGTTATGAAAACCTGCGAGTTCTGCATGTGCGAAATCTGCCTCCTGATTGTTTATCAGTTTACGTATGTAAACTATATAGGAAAACGAAGGGGATAAAACGGGTATCTAATAATTATTAATGGTAATTAAAGGACGGTGGCTCATTTCTTCATAAAACCAATGTTGTAAATGCCAATTTCTATCGCTTCAGTGATGGCTGAAGCGATACTAATAATTAATACCCAACACATAAATTTATATCGCGAGGCGATCACACAACGTCGGTTTTATGAGGAACTAATGAAAATATTTCAGTTTCACCAATTGTCATCAGATACTCAATTATCTGGATTTCTGGCCCAGAGGTTATAAAACGTTTTTCATGCTCAACTCAGCTGAGACTAAAATTTATCCTGCACATAAATGTTAAAATGCCAATAATTGTTGGCATTTTAACATTTATAAGCAGGATAAATCACTATTTGTTGATTTTCCAATGATTTCGACTATTTCAACATTTACGCGCAGTTGAAATTTCATGCTTTAAAATGTTCCATAACCTCAACAATAGGTGTAGTATTCACTTTCTTTTTTACATTCTGTACCGACACAATTGGTACTGTTCTACAGTAAAGGCATCGCAAGATTTTAACCATAAGCGACATGAATCTTATTGGATCGAAAACACCAAATGCAGGATTTCCAAAACACAAGACACAAACAAGTCATATCGCCACTACACCGGCCTAACTGGTCTGTTTCTTATATAGTCCGCCAGGTTTTCATGTTTCTCTACCCGTGTTCTGTGTGCCTGGATTTCAGGGTGACCGTCGAAAGCGTCGGGGTGTAACTGCAAAGGCATTGTCCATGTTTCGAAAACGCTGAGGTCCGCTAACGTCAACTGCAAAAATAAAATTTTGACAATTTAATATCAACAACTAAATAAAGTACATTGATCATGTCCCTTTAGAAAAGTTAAAGCTACAAAGCCAAAGGAAAAAAAAAACAGCGAAGCATACAGCGAAGCGTCCAATTTTGGACCATTGTTGAAATAATCATGCTAACATTACTAGGGTATCCAAATAATTCTAGCTTTGGGTACAGCTATATTTTCCAGTGAAGAAGTAGCAGATAACGGAACAGAATATAGTAGCGAAGCCAACGTTATTATCTATGCATCACCTACCATCCATTACGAAAACATGCCCATGTGATAAACAGATTTTTCTTAAATTGTAATGAAATAATTGATATTTTTAATATTTTTGCTCAAAACATACATTGTGGGTACACGTTACAGCCGCCTCGCCGACGTGTACCCACCGACGTGTTTTGAGCAAAATTAAGAAAAATACCAAACTTTTTCCAATTATTTTTTTTTACAAATTTAAATCTACGTATATTGCATAGTCGTATTTTCGTAATGTAAATCACGAGTTTGTGGCCTCAATGGATACCTACACTCTCTCCTACAAAGTAGCCACTGCTACTGGAATTCGCCCTGAGTAATGTCTCTAAGATATCTATAAACTTTGGAAATACATCTGACCGTAGTTTTGACAGTATATCATTCTGAAATAAAAGATATGATTTACCGAAAATAATATAAATCTCTTTCTGACTGCTTCGCTTATTCTGATAGTACCTTTTGTGGTGATAGATAAAATCTACGATACCGTTTCAGTCTCTTTTTGGTCTTTATTTTAAGAAGTTGTATCTTCCCTTTGTGTGCTTATGATAGATGGATAAATTCATTTTACATCTGCTCTAAAATCGAAGATCACCAAGAGCTTAAACATAGTCTAAGAGTATTTACTCTTTTTGGTTTCTACAGTGGGGAATCAAGTACATGTAATAGTCATTTTATTAAAGCGAATATGTGAATATGTGAGAGTGTCTTTGTCTGTTGTAATTATTATTGGACGGACAAATTTCTGTTTTGTGGCTATATCATCCGTTGCCTTACGTACTTTCTTGTCTTCTGTTTTCTCATATATCCACTTGGCTACCTCTGCCCTTAGGTCGTCCATTGTATCACTAATCTGTTCAACCTGAGCCTGTTCCCAATTAGTTTTACCCGTAAGACCTGAAACACGAGTCAGGGGAATCTAGGTATTGAAATAAACAAACAAATAAATACTACGATGATGAGAGACTGTATGGATATGCAGGTCATGGTCTTCAAATAAAAATAAAACTGAGATCCCTTAAGAGCAGTGAGCATATTTTCCAGAAAGGTGATGGGCCATACCGCGGTTTCGGCTATTCAAGCCTCGTCAGTGACCCTTTAGATTTGGCAACATGGAGCCAAAGAGAGTTACAGTAACTTTTCAACTTTCAGCAGGCTAGTCGATACAAAGACTAGTATAATCAAAATGGGGCCAAATATATTGAACGTTGGTTAGAATATGAATCTAAACCGATAATAATTTTCTGAATTCTCAAAATATCCTCGCTGATCTCATAGGGCCAAATGGAAAATATAATCTGCACTATGGATGATGTACGGGGAGACTTTTTAGGGCCGCCACACGGCACAACACCAGCTGCAGTAATAGCAAATTAAAATAAAACTGAGATCCTTTAAGAGCAGTGAGCATATTTTCAAACCCTTGTAAATAAAAATTAAACTGAGATCCTTTAGGAGCAACGAGCATATTAATGAGATTAAAATGATGTGCCCTACCGCGGTTTCGGCTACTCAAGCCTCGTCAGTGACCCTTTAGATTTGGCAACATGGAGCCAAAGACAATTACAGTAAATTTGAAAATGTCAAGATGGAAGTCAAAAAAAAGACTAGTATAATCAAAATAAGGCCAAGCATAAAAACGTTGGTTAGAAAATGAATCTAAACCGATACTAAATTTCTGATTTCTCAGAGTACCCACTCTGTTCTCAAAGGACTAAAAGGAAAACATAATCTGCACTATGGTGCACTATGTTTAAAAGCTTTATATATATATATATATATATATATATATATATCTGCGGGTTCGAAACATACCTTCGCCAATTTAGTACATCTTTATTTCTCTACTTTATATATATATATATATATATATATATATATATATATATATATATATATATATATATATATATATATATATATATATATATATATATATATATATATATATATATATATATTGGGAGAAATAGGACAAACATCAAACAAAAATCTTCCCGGTGGCACTGGATCCTAAGAAAGGATTCGAAAATGACTGAAATAAGTATATAGGGGGATTAAACCATTAACAGTGCAAGAATAAATCAAACTAAGCGCGCTTTCGGCTTTCGCCTTCTTCAGAGTCAATATGTATTTACAGGTAAAAACTGGAAAAAAATGAAAATAGGTAAATAAACAAAATAAATAAAAAAACAATGCAAAAATACACAAATACACAAAAATCACATGAAATGTGACAAAGTTGACACCACTGTATGTTCGGCAGTGGGTAAACGACTTAAAATTAATTCATGAACGCCCTTTGAAAGGGCCCAGTATCTGCTAAAAATGGCGACAAAAATTGCGCGTCACTTTACTACATAAGGTCAGTTTGTAGCGGTGTGTTTAATTTGCTCGGTAATTGTGTATTAGCTATGTAAGTTAAACATTGGGGAACCAGGGCTGGAGGCAACCAGATAAAAATCAAGGTAATAAGCACAAAATAGAGTCAAACAGAGTACTTTCCATGAATGCAAATCATCCCAGAACTGCTCACGGACGGTGCTTGGAAGGAGAGACGGCGAAAATGGCCATCCTCGATTTTTGAAATATAGAAATTTAGATAAAAATTGCCTTTGTGCTCAATTGGCGAACATTTGATTTATTGAAGTTTGAAGAATTTAGATGAAAATCACATTTATGTGGTCAGAAGAGGAGGCGAACACACCGCCACAAGCAAGAAAAGGGGGATGCGAAAACCATGTTTTATGCAGAGAGACGAGACAGATATACGTATGTAGCTGAAATGGCCCATAGGTTGCCGTAGCAGTGTGGCAACCTATGGCAACCTATGGGCCATTTCAGCTACATACGTATATCTGTCTCGTCTCTCTGCATAAAACATGGTTTTCGCATCCCCCTTTTCTTGCTTGTGGCGGTGTGTTCGCCTCCTCTTCTGACCACATAAATGTGATTTTCATCTAAATTCTTCAAACTTCAATAAATCAAATGTTCGCCAATTGAGCACAAAGGCAATTTTTATCTAAATTTCTATATTTCAAAAATCGAGGATGGCCATTTTCGCCGTCTCTCCTTCCAAGCACCGTCCGTGAGCAGTTCTGGGATGATTTGCATTCATGGAAAGTACTCTGTTTGACTCTATTTTGTGCTTATTACCTTGATTTTTATCTGGTTGCCTCCAGCCCTGGTTCCCCAATGTTTAACTTACATAGCTAATACACAATTACCGAGCAAATTAAACACACCGCTACAAACTGACCTTATGTAGTAAAGTGACGCGCAATTTTTGTCGCCATTTTTAGCAGATACTGGGCCCTTTCAAAGGGCGTTCATGAATTAATTTTAAGTCGTTTACCCACTGCCGAACATACAGTGGTGTCAACTTTGTCACATTTCATGTGATTTTTGTGTATTTGTGTATTTTTGCATTGTTTTTTTATTTATTTTGTTTATTTACCTATTTTCATTTTTTTCCAGTTTTTACCTGTAAATACATATTGACTCTGAAGAAGGCGAAAGCCGAAAGCGCGCTTAGTTTGATTTATTCTTGCACTGTTAATGGTTTAATCCCCCTATATATATATATATATATATATATATATATATATATATATATATATATATATATATATATATATATATATATATATATATATATATATATATATAATTTGATCAGGTGTCGTTTTGGAATTGTATATATCACCGTGAAACATATAATTTGATCAGGTGTCGTTTTGGAATTGTATATATCACCGTGTAACATATAATTTGGTCAGGTGTCGTTTTGGAATTGTATATATCACCGTGTAACATATAATTTGATCAGGTGTCGTTTTGGAATTGTATATATCACCGTGTACATGAACAAAAACTGATTTGAAAATGGAATAGGCATTTTTGGAGAAAAAACAAACCAGAAATTGCTGATTCCTGTTAACTTTCATCTGTTACTGAAACATAATGGTAAATATTACAGTCTTACAGGATTCATGTAAAAAATTCATCCTACATTACGAAAACATGCCCATGCAATAAACAGAGATTTTTCGAGCTTAAAAATTGAAAATTTTCAGGTAAAATGTTGATATTTTTCTTATTTTTGATCAAAACAAACATTGTGGGTACACGTTAGAACCGCCTCGCCGAGGCCAACGAGTACCCACAATCTATGTTTTGGAGCAAGAATAAGAAAAATAGGTATACCCCTGCAAACCCCAGACTTACTATATAAAAGTGGGGTTTAAGGGGGGTATTCATTGCACGGACATGTTTTCCTGATGTATGTTACACCACATTGTGTGTATACGTGGATAGAACTTACCGAACTCCCTTGCCAGATACCGGCATATCGTTAGACTCTGTGATAGTTGTTTGCCATCTACTTCAAGAACAGGTAGAACCTTCTGTGGCATTTCTGAAAATAGACAAGACAAACTGATATAGTTTATTACTTTATTATTGTGGTTATTAACATCATGAAAACATCTCCGTGTAATGTTTACCCCCATGAACCCCACTTTTATATAGCAAAACTGGGATATGCAGGGGTATATCTATTTTTCTTATTTTTGCTCTAAAATATAAATTATGGGTACTCGTTAGAACCGCCTCGGCGAGGCGGTTCTAACGTGTACCCACAATCTATGTTTTGAGCAAAAATAAGAAAAATATCAAAAATTTTCATCTGAAAATTTTCAAATTTCACAACTTAAAAAAATCTGTATTTTGCATGGGTGTGTTTTCGTAATGAAAGCGTCAAG
Organism: Rugalucina vietnamica; assembly: GCA_964017185.1. Lineage (NCBI taxonomy): Eukaryota > Metazoa > Mollusca > Bivalvia > Lucinida > Lucinidae > Rugalucina > Rugalucina vietnamica. The sequence goes on from OZ024875.1 coordinate 47,765,915, forward strand.
CGTCACATATCAAAATCACAATTTACAATAACAAAAAATCAACGACAGACTAAAAGTTGATTGACTTTCATATCACAATTGCACTGGGTTGCCAGTCTGCGAACTGCCAGAGTCCCTTTAATTGAATTGTATGTGTTTGTGTGTTGATATGTAATGAAATAAATGCATGTTCAGCTAGATCTATCTATTCAGGTATTGGCATATGTTTAAATTTTGGCTCAAAATATAAACTTGAGTTGCCATCAGTGTTTTTGGCAATTCATGCTCGACCAAAGTGCAATAGTTACCTAACTGTCCTTCAACAAAAGGCTATAGACCTTCCACGATTCATTGAAATTTACTGTCTCGTGCTCATGCAATCTAGGCATAAGACCATCGAAGTTGTCTTGTTAACAAATATTTATTGGGTCATAAACCTTACTTAGTGGGTATCGGTTTAAAGTTTCCTAAATTTTGACATTTGATTTCAGAATTATGTAGATTTCAAGGATGCTACTTCTTATATGTCAAGTATTCGATTATAAATTGTGTAATCAATGAGGGTAAGATATCAGAAATAGGTCATACGTTTCCGAGGTCAAAACTATCAATTGCACAAACTTGAACGGGGATTTTGATACACTGAAAATGGTCAAGGAGCAATGATAAGTGTTGGTCGGCGAATAAATATTGCACTTTTCGAAACTGCTCACTAATAGGAAAAGGTAGCAGTAGGCAATGATTAGGAAAAGGCGCAATTAGAGAGAAAATCCCACTCCAAAAACCGAGGTGGGAAATCTTAATTGCCATTTATCTGCTAAGACTAAGAAAACACATTGTTCTATTTCCCATAAGGCGGCCACTCAGTTACCCGAACTTAACTAAAAATATGCTTAGAATGCGTTTTGAGCCTAGCCAAATGGATACCATCTACCACACATAAGGGTCAGCCATGTGATCATAGAGTTGTCAGGTGGTAAACTTCGAAAAACACAGGGCACGAAAACATACCCATAACATCAAATGATCCCTCTCTATGGCATCGCTACGAAACATCCCAGTAAAATCTTATTTGAACAAGTTTGCACTGTACTTAGTAACACACCTGAGGTACAAACCTATAAAAAGCAGGTACACTATGGGGAGTCTCTGTAGAGATGATAAAGATTGTCTTAAATAAAGCATAATCATCCGGAATATTTGGAATCTAACTGCTTTACTTTGCTATTTCTGAAGCATACCGACACGCTTTTGGGTTTGTGCCATTGGAAGTTTCATTAATGACAGAGGTTGCAAGCGATGAAATAATTGTTAGCTTTTCAAGTTGAGAAACTGGTGGCAATTAAGATTAATTCTAAAATTTTGATAATTTGCCTCTCAGATACTTTTTTGTTTTCAAGAAACTTGCTGATTCTGTATATGAGGTTCGAAAAAAAAAAAAAAAAAAAAAAAAAAAAAAAAAAGAAAAACAGACTAGAGTGCCCTGATGTTATTATGCACATACAATTGAGCCGCCTCGTGGGAAAACCAACAATGTGGTTTCCGACCAGGTCCGACACAAACCGGCCTGTACAAGCACATAAAAGAGCTAGAAGCTTGAAATTTTGGAGTTAAGTAGAGGAGGAATTGTACTATCCGAGTAGCGAAAACAAAGGCGCTGATCAGCTTCGCGGTTACCGCGAAGCTGATCTGCGCCTTTGTTGTCGCCTATGCAGATTGTTGGTTCCCGGGCGAGATACTATGATCGTTTCAGATTTTGTTCTTCCGAGTTCTGCATTTGTGCCTTTACATAAATGAAATATCAAAGATAGATCTTTTGGAAGCAGTGACAGCATTCGAATGGAGATAGTATCTGCCATATTGCGCAATTTCGGGTCATGCACCCTGATCAGTGATCCTTTATTTATCGGCGACGATATAGATATATAAATGTACTGCAATTTCAAAAAATTACATAATGGAAGTCTAAAACAAATATTTATTTAAAAAAAAAAAAAAAAACTTCCTGGGGCCAGTTGTTCAAAACTTTGTTTGCTTAACGTCATCGTTAAGACCTCAACTCGTTAAGTAAATGGCGACCACATAAGCAAATACACTGTTATTTTTTGTTGAAAAAATGTGAGAATCCTTTGCATTTACAATGCAAAGGATTCTCACAATTTTTCAACCAAAATAACAGTGTACATGTATTTGCTTTTGAAGTCAATATACAGTTAACAAATTTAAGGCTTAACGACAGCGTTAAGTTAATGAAATTTTGAACAACTGGCCCCCTGAAAGTCAGCATTGTGACATGACTGATATAGGAAACGTGAGTAAAATTCGGTAAGTTAAACTGACACAATTTGACGAAAGCCTAGGTGATCGAGTACTCGACAGTGCTTTATCTTCACTACAAGACATTATTTACCTGTTCTATTCGACACCTGATTACCTTATCATACCTGTCAATCACTCGCATGCAAAATAGTAATATTTTATTTTGTTGAAAAAGTACCAGTTTTAATGTGAACTGAACTTGGTGTTTCAAAACATTTCGCTCCCAACACAAGCTAGGGATTCACATTGACTTCTGAAAATTGCAAAGGGGCATAGTTCTGGCAAACTATGACACATCACTCATCTTCATATTATCAAACAGTATATTCCATAATAGCGTGATCAACCCATCCGCGACAATCAGTTGATACAGTTACAACCTTCTTGTTAAACTATTTCTTACCAAACTGATCTATCCAGTCTGTTTCAGTTTCAAACGGGCGCAATTTTGCAAACGGTAGTAGAATATACTAGTAATTTAACCAAAGAATATATAAGACTCATAAGCTCATAAACTTCTAAAAACATTTTCTAAATTTTATCGCAGACACTCTGAATTGATTTCCGAATTTAATGTTGGGCTAAAGACCCTTTTACGCGAGGGCCTTTCGGAACCAGAATTTTATGATGACTTGGTTTACAAATTTAAGAAACTTATAGAAAAGAATGTTTTTTCTTTTCAATTCAGAAAAATCATAACACGTTACAGACGTATAGGATATAACTTGAATGTTATGCGACAGTCTGCATGCTTAGTTTTTAACCTAATCATGGTTGATAACTATGCTGCCTTCTCTAATTGCAGGCCGGTGGGTCGGGCGTCAGACTCTATGATGGCCCCGATATAAAGCTATTCATTTTAGTTGGTTGGGGCCGGAGCTTCTTATCTGTTGCTTGGCCCACCGAGGTTCAACTTCTTCTGCTCCTGAGTTAGTAAGTTATTTGGCGCCCAGGGATCTCCATCGTCGGGCAGCTTACTCAATCTGTGAGTCCTCGTTTTTGATTCATCATGGTATTTATCATGATTTATTTGTTCATCGACTAGCTGAGATTCACCAAGAGGACCGAACAACTAACTAAATGTTGTGAACCACTGCAGAAGCTGAGGGTGAGGGTAGGTACCTGTAAAATCGATTTAAGCCCGCCAGTAATATTATATTACTGATCGTTCCAAGGCGATACGTATGTGGTGGTTCTTATTGTTTTATGTCTTGGTGCTTAATTTTTTTTCTGCTGTTGGCGCCTTATGTATGTTATCATTTTTTTAGTTAAGTTTGGGTAACTGAATGACCACCTATTGGGAAAATAGCTGCTCATTCGGCTTACGATATGTTTTCATGGTATAAGTACCTGACTGTTAATTTAGTTTTTTCCCACCTCGGGTTTTCAGACACATTGACAACACAGGTATTAACCTCTGGGTTGTTAGTCGAGGCTTAGTGATTGCCTTTGATTAACCCCACAATACCATCAGGAAAACATGTCTATGTTATGTGTACCCCATTAAACCCTTCTTTTATATAGTAAAACTGGGTTTGCAGGGGTATACCTATTTTTCTTATTTTTGGTTCAAAACATAGATGGTGGGTACTCGTTAGAACCGCCTCGGAGAGGCGGTTCTAACGTGTATCCACAATCTATGTTTTGAGCAAAAATAAGAAAAATATCAAAAGATTTCTTCTGAAAATTTTCAATTTTTACAACTTAAAAAATCTCTGTATATTGCATGGACATGTTTTCGTAATGCTTCAACGTGATTGTCATTAGCACTGGCTTACCGGCAATATATAGAATACACCAGCATTGCAGTGTTAGCTGAATTTATGCAAGTACGTGGTGTCATATGTTCCAGTAATTTGGATGTTTTAATTACCTCTTGTTAATTGGGAATGGATATTACAATCATTCACGTCAAGAATGTTGTTAAACGCACAAACCCTTCTCTCCTCTCTCTGTCTCTCTCTGTCTCTCTCTCTCTCTCTCTCTCTTCAATTACGCATATATACATTGTATACTAACCCAAACTCCTAACGCAACAAGAAATATGGCTGAATTTATAAAAAAAAAGGTTTGCAAGCAAACCAAGTCAAAAATGGCCAACAAACATTTTAAGGCTATTATTTTTTCACTGAGATGCATTCTGATCGGTCAAAACGCTATTTTCCCATTTTTTAGGGTATTCTTGGCGTTTTGATGACCATGGCGTTGCATTTCACAATTCTGTAACGTTTGTCTATTCTGGAAAACGTTGTCGCATTGGAAAGTACCCATAAACTTCAAATGTTTGAAGTTATTGAAGCTTCTTTTTCTGGTGTACGAATGCATCTCACATGCCGAATACCGGCAAATTCCCATGCACATTTCGTTTTTAACAGACACACTGCCTCTGTAAAATTGATTGTTTCGTGACAATTAGCGACTTGTGGTAAAAATGAAGTTTCATTTGATGCTTCGATAACCCAGCATATTATTAGAAGATGTATTTTGGCAAAATTATGGACAGGACGAGTGCATTGAGAAAACAACCCACTGTTGCGTTAGCTTTTTGGGTTAGTATAGTTGTGGTTTACTGCGAACTATATATTCGGCAAGTTAAACTGACACACTATGATAGGTAATGCAGTACTCGACAGTGCCTTATCTACACTACAAGACATTATTTACCTATTTTATTCGACACCTGATTACCGTATCATACCTGTCAATCATTCACATGCATTAGATAGTAATATTTCATTTTGTTTAACAAAGTGTATCAGCATTGGTGGGAACTGAACTTTAGGTTTCAAAACGTTATGTTCAAGGCATAAATAACTTCCAAGACTTTGAACTTTTGTTCAATTGTCCTTTAAACTGAAAACAGCAGTAAAACTGCACTGAGACTTAAAAAATAAGTTTTGACAAACTTTGATTCTTCTCCCAGTTTTACATATGAAAAAATATCCATGCAATATACAGTGATTTTTAAAATTGTAAAAAATGAAAAAAATTTTAGTAGAAAAATTTTGATATTTTTCTTATTTTTGCTCAAAACATAGATTGTGAGTACACGTTAAGACCGCCTCGCCGAGGCGGTTCTAACGAGTACCCACAATCTATGTTTTGGAGCAAAAATAAGAAAAATAGGTATACCCTTGCAAACCCCAGTTTTGCTATATAAAAGTGGGGTATAAGGGGGTAAACATAAACATTACACGGACATGTTTTCGTGATGTTTTGATTCATATCCCAGTTTTATCTGAATAGTTGCTGTTCAGTACTCGTAGCATAAGCTAACCATCCGCGACCATCAGTTGTCAAATTAAAATATTTCAGATTATTTCTGCTAACCATATTTTTCAGACTTTCGAAGGGCAAATTTTTATTAAAAAAAATACTTACTTACTTACACACACACACACACACACACACACACACACACACACACACACACACACGCACGCACGCACGCACGCACGCACGCACACAAAGTATGATATAGTTTAATCACACTACGGGAGACAGAAGACCTATAATTAACAAAAAGGTACAAGTAGGCAACGATCAGGAAAAGGCGCAATCAGAAAAAGATTCCCACTCCAAAAACCGAGGCGGGAAAAAACAAACAAACTAACAAGTACTAAGACCATGTATACATTTAGTAAGCCGAATGAGCAGCTATTTTCCAATAGGTGGCCACTCCGTTACCTAAACTTAACTAAAATATGATAACATACGTAAGGCGCCAACAACACAAAAAAAATAAACACCAAGACATAAAACAATAAGATGATAACTTTGCCGCATATTTGGTTGCATGTGATTCAGGTCTCAGACTTTGTGACAGCACTACAGCTGTAGTAATAAGCTCTTTCTTGTTAGTTGTTAGTCGAAGCTTGGTTATCGTTTCATTGGAACCACTGATGGATATTACGATTTATCTGCCTATCATCGTCGGTTTATAAAGGGTCACTCATGAGGGTTCATTGCCCGAAATCGCGCAATATGGCCCGTACCATCTCCCTTTGAATGTTTTCTCAACTTCCAAAGTATCTAACTTTCACATTTTATTCATTCACGGCAAGAATATAATCAAACACACAAAGCTCTCTCTCTCTCTCTCTCTCTCTCTCTCTCTCTCTCTCTCTCTCTCTCTCTCTCTCTCTCTCTCTCTTAAGGTTTCTCCTGTCTATGCGAAATTCGGTTACATAAACTTAAACAATTTGACGAAATTCAATTAGTTAAACTGATGAAAGCTTAGGTGATCCAGTACTCGACTGTGCCTTATCTCCACTACAAGACATCATTTACCTATTCTATTCGACACCTGGATGTTTTACCGCATCTATCAATCATTCAGGCGCATTATAGCAATATTTTAATTTGTTGACAAAACGTATCAGAATTTGCGTGAACTCAATTTGTTGTTTCAAAACATTATGCCCCCGACACTAGCTATTTCCAAATTTTGTAGTTTTTGTCCAATTGCCCGGCAATTGTTCCTCAAAGTGCGACAATGCCCCAGAGAGGGTCCTGTACTTAACGGGAGAAGAAGAAACTGTGATTGCTGAGAAGCTTAGTTCTGACAAACTTTGAGTCATTGCCTCTTTTACGTCTGATTAGTTCCTGTTCAGTTTGAAATCATATATTCCATAGTAGCATAACCTAGCCATTCGCGGTTATCATTTGTAAATGTTTCAGCTTCCTGTTAATTCATATAAATCCTGCCCAACTGATCTTCTAGACTGTTTCAAAAGGACAGGATTTCTAGAAAGGTAAGTGGATTATCTTTATTATGAAGCAAATAACCTTATTACAACTAAATGTCTTATCGCGTCTTTCAGTAATGCAATCATTTCTATCATTTATATGAAATAAAAATAAAACCGACATCCTTTAAGAGCAGTGAACATATTAATGAGAATGGGGATGTCCCATACCGCGGTTTCGGCTACTTAAGCCTCTTCAGTGACCCTATAGATATGGCAACATGGAGCCAAAGACAATTCCTGTAATTTTGCAACGTTCAACAGGGTAGTCGATACAAAGACCAGTATAGTCCAAATTGGGCCAAATATATGAAACGTTGGTTAGAAAATGAATCTAAACCGATAATATTTTTGATTTCTCAGAATACCCTCGCTGATCTCAAAGACCCAAAAAGAAAATATAATCTGCACTATGGATGATGTACGGGGAGACTTTTTAGGGCCGTCACACGGCACAACACCAGATGCAGTAATAGCAAATAAAAATAAAACTGAGCTCCTTTAAGAGCAGTGAACATATTAATGAGAAAGGGGATAGACTGTACCGCGGTTTCGGCTACTTAATAAAATAAAACTGGGATCCTTCAAGAGCTGTGAGCATTTAAATGAGAAAGGGGATGGGCCATACCGCGGTTTCGGCTACTTAAGCCTCTTTAGTGACCCTATAGATTTTGCAACGTGAAGCCAAAGACAATTACTGTAATTTTGCAACTTTCAACAGGGTAGTCGTTACAAAGGCCAGTATAATCCAAATGGGGCCAAATATATGAAACGTTGGTTAGAATATGAATCTAAACCAATAATAATTTTTGATTTCTCAGAGTACCCTCGCTGATCTCAAAGGACCAAAAAGAAAATGTAATCTGCACTATGGATAATGTACGGTGATACTTTTTAGGACGGCACACGGCACAACACCAGCTGCAGTAATAGCAAATAAAAACAAAACTGAGATCCTTTAAGAGCAGTGAACATATAAATGAGAAAGGGGATGGGCCATACCGCGGTTTCGGCTACTTAAGCCTCTTCTATAGATTTGGCAACATGCAGCTAAAGAGAATTACTGTAATTTTTGCAACTTTCTACAGGGAAGTCGATAATTCAAATTGGGCCAAATATATGAAACGTTGGTTTGTGTTTGGGAAAAAATGTGCTTCCGACACACCCTCTTTCATAAGCCTTTATTCTGTGTCGCATTGGCTACTTAAGCAAACTTTGACTCTTAATGTTTTTCATGGAATTGACTCCCAAGCGTTCTCAAGATTCGCATTGGTTATTTTGATCAGAGGATTCGATGAGGATTATTTACTGGAATATAATTTTAAATAGTTCTACATAAAAGTTGGCCATGGGTGCATTACAAAATCTCAATCTCAATACAGGCCATCTGCATTTTTGAATAAAGTGTATGTTATGTTATAATACATAATATATACAAATCTAAATGATCTAATATACAGACTCCATGAGCTGCGGTTTTCGCGATGGGACGTGTCTGTATATAGCAGACTGGCTCTTATAAAATGATAATATTATATCTTCTAAATGTGTTCAGTCGTTTAGTTCGAATACACATCGCCATTGCTTGTTGCAACTGATACACCAAATATACTAAACGTTCAAAGCACCCGTAAAAGGACTGAATAATTCGATTATACAAATATATAAAGGTGATATAATTCATTTCACTATGCTCCAATGAACGTCAAGTTTATATTTCATGCCAGAGCCGAATATATTGAACGATATAGTATTTACCTTTTTCAGTGTTTAAGTCTACCAGATGGTTAAAACGTTCAGAGATCATTACTAAAACCATTAATAAGTTCATAATTAAAAACGTTCTGGACAGCCATAATAAGAATAATAAATGGACAGTTCATTCACCAGATCTTGAAATTGTAAGGGCTGGGTTTGAAATACACTTTAATATTCAGTTGTAAAGCGGATGTCTATGTTGGGACTTTATAAATGTTACGTACTACCCTTTGGCGTGGCTACGAGTCCGGCGTGTCGTGATATCTATTGCACGTGTTACGTTAAAACAAGAAGAAAATCTAATGATACGAAAGGGGTGCGTTAAGAAACATAATTTCTACTCCTTACTGAAACGTGCAGACTTGCGCTAAAAGAATATAATTAGTACTCCCCATGGGGATAACTGAACACAAATGTGCATACGTTCAAAACGTTCTTTGATTGATTCCATGCGAAGAAGAAAGCAACTGCCGCGGTGAACATCTGAACATAAGGATTAAAACACTTAAAAGGATTGTTCGTTTCAAATTTCCACAATCGAAATATAGCACACTCACGATTTTTGAACTTATTTTTCCATTCCTCTCCAGGGTCCACTCGCGTGTCCTCAAAGTTAACATCAGCCGCATGAAATAACAGCCTAGGGATCTCTCCACGACCCCTTACGTCAAAATATATCAACCTATATTTCTTCAAGTTCTTGTTCGAACATATTTTATCCATCGTTTTTCTTCAACTTCACACTTAAAATGAAACTCATATTTCATTTACCAATTGTCGGTAGCCTTGAGTATGTTTAGAGCATATTTATCGATCCATTATATGGTTATGGGTTGTGAAAGGTCATCAAGTTCATTCCGTTTAATATTTTCGTTTTGATTTGTTTGTCATTGAAATAATTCAAATGATTGATTGGTGGATATTTTTCATTCATTAATGAACACATATTTCTCACGCTTCCAAAAACATAATTGCATATATGTTTTGAAAGTCATAATTTGAAGAGACATTAATAATGTATATTTTACAATTTTAAGTTCTTGCCATTTCATCAGGAAAACATGTCCATGAGCAGCATACTCCCTTGAACCCTACTTTTATATAGTAAAACTGGGGTTTACACGGGATATAGCTATTTTTCTTATTTTTTGCTCCAAAACATAGATTGTGGGGTACTCGTTAGAACTGCCTCATTGCAGAACCTTTTACGTCCTTTGCTTCACTAACCCATTCTGATGCCGAAGTAACTTTTTATCCGTGTTGTATTTTTATTTGGTAGCATACGATAACATAGTTCTGGAAATAACAGAGGCTGGGTTAAATCAACGAATTGTGGCATTTTAGTCTTTATCCTGACCTGTCCAAGGTTGAAAGATTGTGTTATTGAAATATTCATTCTTGGAACATTTTCAGCGCTTGTCACCGTTACCAAATCATTGCAATGACTTCTTGGTGACTGTCGATAACTTAACACAATGATCGGTACCTTTAGCTTTAATTGATTAAACTATTGAAACTGAGGCACTCTGCACTATGGTAAAACTAAGTATGATTGGAGACTACATCGAGGGAATCGAGTTCTAATGACAAAAGGTCCATATACCATGTATTGGGGGAACCCCACCTGACTGTTCTTGAATCAATATATTTTGGAAAAGTCAAAGTAGGCAATGATCAGGAAATGGCGCAATCAGAAAGAAGCCCACTCCAAAAACCGAGGTAGGAAAACTAAATTAAATTAGGTACTTATACTAAGAAAACAAATAGTAAGCTGAATGAGCAGCTATCTTCCCAATAGTTGGCCACTCTACTCAGTTACATAAACTCAACTAAAAATATGAAACCATACATAAGGCGCCAACAGTACAAAAATTTTAAACACCCAGACATAAAACAATAAGAACCACCACAGAAGTATCGCCTTGGAACGATCAGATATATAAAATTACTGGCGGGCTTAAATTTTTACAGGTACCTAACCTCACCGTCAGCTTCTGCAGTGGTTCACAACATCAAGTTAGTTGTTCTGTCCTCGTGGTGAATCTCTATCTAGTCAATGCATCATCATGGACAAACAAATAAATGAAAGTAGGAAATGATCAGGAAATGGTACAATCACAAAGAAATTCCCACTCCAAAAACCCAGGTGGGAAAAACTAAATTAACAATCAGATACTTATACAAAGAAAACATATCGATTATCATATAGTAAGCCGAATGGGCAGCTACTTTCCCAATAGGTGGCCACTCAGTTATCCGAACATAACCAAAAATATGAATACGTATGTAAGGTGCTAACAGCACAAAAATTCAACATCAACACATAAAACAATAAGAACCACCACAGAAGTATCGCCTTGGAAAGATCAGTAATATAAAATTACTGGCGGGCTTAAATCGATTTTACATGGCCATAACCTCGCGCTCAGCTTCTGCAGTGGTTCACAGTATTTAGTTAGTTGTTCGGTCGCGGTGAATCTCTAACTAGTCAATGAATAATCAAGGACAAACAAATAAATCATGATAACCACCGTCATGAATCAAAAACGAGGACTCACAGATTCAGTAAGCTGCCTGACGATGGAGATCCCTGGGCGCCGAATAACTTACTGAAATCCGGAGCAAAAGAAAAACACCAGTTGAACCCCGGTGGGCCAAGCAACAGACAAGAAGCATCAATATTTAAATTGTTTTCCATGATCTAATTCTGGTGAATGCAAAATCGTTGTGCGTTATTTATCATGTCGAGTTTATTTATTCCAACGTCTGTGAGCCTTCTTGTTGGTTATGATATAAACACTATTGAGTGGATATTTTTACACTAGATACAATTTATTCAAACACAATTAAACGCAAAATTGTTACTATTTATCACTACATCTTTGCAAACTTGTTTATATATACTTAAAATAAGTGAACTTCGTTTCGCCAAAACTACTCGTGTATTTAAATCCAAATACGATTTTTGAGTGTATATGAATAATCATATAAGAAATGTATGACATCTTCAATCAATGACTTTTAATATTAGTTTACATTGTTTTAGCATTTAATTTTAACCTCATGATCCACATTATGAAGTACTACTGAGAGTTCCAAAACTCCCAGCATTGGCTTCAATATGGTGGCGGTCTTGAAGAAGAACAAGAAGACGAAGTTGCAGACGAAGAAGGGGAAGATACAGAAATAAGCAACATCATATAATGCAAGAGTTGAAAATTAAACTGGGTTAAGATGTTGCACTGTATGAATGATATAGTGTTAGACGGAAAAGTAATAAACGCATGTATTATTTATTCCTATGGACTGCATTTTCGGACACAAACATTAATTAACAGGCGACAGTAAAAAGTTTAAGACAACGAACGTAAAGGTACATCACGAAAACATGTCTGTGTAACGTATACCCCTTGAACCCCACTTTTATATAGCAAAACTGGGGTATGCAGGGGTATACCTATTTTTCTTATTTTTGCCCCAAAACATAGATTGTGGATACTCGTTAGAACCGCCTCGGCGAGGCGGTTCTAACGTGTACCTACAAGCTAAATTTTGAGTAAAAATAAGAAAAATATCAACAAGTTTTAGCTGAAAATTTTCAATTTAAAAAGCTAAAAAAAATATCTGTTGATTGCATGGGCAAGTTTTCGTAATGAACCCATTCGTTACAAGTAAATTATAAGTATGATAAAAAGTTAAAACTAGAACGGGAATTCACCTGTTAACAGGACATGTAAACATGACTATGAACTACTCACAGGTATCAAATGATGTGTAATGTTGCACTATAAAATTTGACCTATTCGATAACCATATTGCCCGGACTTATTCGAACGCAAGAGTTAGTTACTTATTCAGGAATCTGTGGCTATTTTTGTATGGACAAGCAGTTCAAAAACTTCAGTATTATAGTGTACATGTTCAAGGCATAATGAAAGTGGTTAAAACAAGACATTAGTAAAGTGATTTTATGTTTATGAAAAAAAAAAATAATTGTCAAAATTACAACTTTTCTCTAGCTCATGCTGCTAGTTTTACAGTTCACTGAAGAGATTAAAGAACTGGCCCACCGTCTTTTTTATGAAACTCAGTGTAACCATTCCTAAGCATTTATATTTATACTTATATTTCAAGCTCTTATTTGATCATGAAAAGCATATGTATTGTTTTTTCTATAAATCTTTATTACATTTACATTCTGCTGTGTCATGCTTAGCACCAACAATGATTCGAACTCCTTTTCCCTCGTAAAATAATAAGGAGAATGATTTAATAAACTTGATGCAAGATAATGTTTTGAAAAGTTATTAATTTCTTTATTGGCTGTTTATATATATCATATTCAGCGGGGTTTCTAGTTGTGCCAGTGACATAACTTCTGTTCTGAATGTATCATTTCCTGGTCTATATGCTCACCTTTTCAGTTTGACAAATACTTTTAAAATCACGTAAACATCGCCTTGCTCTTTGTAGGTCGAAGGGCTTAAAATAACAAGTTCGCAATTAAACAGAAGCGAAGGGACAGGGTAAATTTTTTTCAACAACTTTGTAAAGTCGGATGATTATTTGAAAAACGGAGGTTCGATTGGTGGCTTAAAAGCGGTATTTATTTGTTTATTTATTTATCTATCCATTTGTTCTTCTGTTTCATGATCTATTTATTTTATATTTGATCACAGAAAGAAGCAACTAATTCGATATTTGTTTTTAATACTACATTGCATCTTGCGCTATTTGGAATAGGTGAGGGGGCTATTAGTATATTTCTTACACATGCACACACATGTTCTTTCAAACACATAAAACTCACGATGTTTCAAAGTGTTCATCCATTCTTCTTCATTGTCAATACGTTTGTCTTCAAAATCCACATCTGCAGCATGAAACAACAGCCTCGGTATCTCACCCCGACCCCTCAAGTCAAAATAAATCAACTTATATTTCTCCAAATTCCCATTGAGCGTTCTGTTATCCATCGTTTTGTATCACTTAAAATCCACCCCTAAATGAAATTTACTGTTCATATTAAACGATTTTATCAGGGTAAATTTAACCTACAAATAGTTTTCTGAAGTTGAGCGCATCTTTATATAGATTTATCCGTCCGAATTCAATTACGGCTTGAATGAACTAAGTGCGCTTCGTGTTCATGACGGGAGTTGAAAGTTCATCGAGTTGAGTTCGTTTAACCTTTCATATGATACGGAGAGGCTGATTGGTTCGTCTTACCAGTTACACTAATGGCTGTGAACTCGTATTCTTTCAGACTGACAGATTGTTTTTCTACAGGAATGCGGTTTCTTGATTTGCTGTCAAAGATATTATGTTCTAACTACAAACGCCGATGCAGGAAACACGCTTGCTCATGATATTAAAATGCTTCCACTGCGACACGTAACAGTGGACGACGGCTCACGACCTCTCGTGAATCCGCGACGTTGCAACATACCAAAAAGGAGTATGGAGGATCAATGCTTTAAACAAAGACGAATTGTCCACCATTGTGACTACACAATGCAAGCTCCAACATACAAATGAGCCGCCTCGTGGGAAAACCAACAATGTGGTTTCCGAACAGGTCCGACACAAATCAGGCTGTACAGTCACAGAAGCAGGCTAGAAGCTTGAAATTTCGGATTTAAGTAGAAGAGAAATTGTACTATCCGAGTAGCGAAAACAAAGGCGCTAGTCAGCTTCGCAGTTACCGCGAAGCTGATCTGCGCCTTTGTTTTCGCCTATGCAGATTGTTGGTTTTCCCATGGGGCGGCTCAAGTATCAGGGTGCGCGGTGGCCTAGTGGTAGAGCGTCGGGCTCCGAATCGAGAGGTCATGATACTCAATGAAAAAAACATATCTGCGGAGAAAATAAAGCGTATGGATTCTGAATAATTAATTCACATTTATATGTTATGAATGGTATTTATTATGTATTAATTATAGAATTTAATTACCCCGTATCGTAATTAATAAAAACGTATTCTGTAACCTTAAATCAAGAGTGAATATAAACACGGGGAAAAGGTTGTGGCAATTATGACCTAATTTTAGTTCGATCTTTTATTACTTATAATACAAGTACATATCATATGTATTATACATACATTATCAAAAGTTGCTATCTTTTCGTACATTGTATAAGACGAGAATTTTGAAAATTGTACGAACTTAGAAGCAATGAGTTTTTCTGTTTTTGGTTGAAAAATGCAGGTTTGGTACCTAGTGTTGAGGCTAATGTGAAACAACCGTCGCAGTATAACCAAATCACACACACACAACAGAAAATTATTCTACGTACAAGAACTAGAGAAAATGATTCTAAATTACAAAGCAAAACGGGATTCTTCCTCTTGATAATTGCTTACTTTTACCTTTTGCTATCACAAATTATCATAACAAACCACTTTAAATTAAACTTTTTTATACGGCGCTTGACATTGAGTCTCGTTTGAAGGATTTTATTGTACCATAAACTAATGTTATGGGTATCAGGTTTGAATTTCCATTTTAAAAATCTCGTATCTTATTCTTAAGTTGATCAACTTGCATCTAGTTGACTTTGAAATATGGACTTAAATATAAAAATTGTAAATAGATATAAAGATTTCACTTTACCGTAGAAATAAAGTCAAGCTAGTACGGAATTCCTGAAATGGAATCGAGACACGAAAGAAGAGGCTTTTTCTACGGAAACGGAAGGCACCTTTCAACAAATTGGAGATCGACAAACGGAAATGACTGACATATATAAAGTCACTAAGAAGCCGGAGGCTGATGTTCAGAACACATGCATGGATTCGGACGTCGTCTTAGAAGTATGGTATTTAACCTTCCAACATCGTGTTGTGTCTTTGGGCAAGGCACATGAACTCAACAGAGTACTAGTTATACCCAGGAATGGGTGGCTCCATCTCGACATGATTGAAAAATTGTTGACAGGGACGTTGAACATCAATACAAACAGACAAACAAACAAACAGACAAACAAGCATTCCCATCCAGATAGCAGATGGGCAAGAAGGAATAATACAAAGACACTACATAAATTCAACAACAGATATTATGCAAAGACACTGCATAAATTTAACAACAGATATGAAGAGAAAGTTGACTAGCAAGGCTAGCTCGGTCATAAAAAACAACAACAAAGATTGCTATTACAACAGTCAACATGGAAGCTGTCAGACTGAACATACAGTGTGAAGGAAAATCACAGCAGAGTCCTCCAGGAACAGAAAGTCAAGAAATTACTGAAGGGTAGTGTTAAGTGTATTGTTAAGTGGATTGTCTTAACCTGATGCCTTCATGAAGATTGCAAATAATCTTGTTCTAAAAAGTAATAACTTTATTTAAAGAGGGTAGCTCGGTTGGCATGGCTTGTCTTCCCCGATGCCTTCAAAGAACTTAGAAAAAGGATGAATATGCAGTCATATTCAATAATTTCTACAGTAATTTAGTAGTTAATTTATGACAAAGTGATCCAACAAGACTTCAATTTCGCTCTTGTTGGATATACATGTATAAATAACACCTTGTGTTTATAATACCTGTGTATTTTTTAGCTGCGCACGAGATCGTTACTTCCAGGCGTGATTTTTACAAAACGTACGAATCAAATTGTTGCTTGGCCCACCGGGGTCCAACTGGTGTTTTTCTTTTGCTCCGGAGTTATTTCGTAAGGCAACGATCAGGAAACGACGCAATCAGAAAGAGACTCCCACTCCAAAAACCGAGGTTGAAAAAACTAAATTAACAATCAGGTACTTATACCATGAAAACATATAGTAAGCCGAATGAGCAGCTGTTTTTCCAACAGGAGGTCACTCAGTTACCTAAACTTAACTAAAAATATGAAAAAAAATTCATAAGGCGCCAACAGCACGAAAAAAATTAAACACCAAGATATAAAACAATAGGAACCACCACGGAAGTATCGCCTTGGAAGTAGCATTAGATGAGACGCGTCACAATTTGGGCTAAACATTTATACGAAAACACGCCCATGCAATATACAGGGAGTTTTTAAGTTGTAAAAATTGAAAAATTTTAGTAGAAAATTTTTGATATTCTTTTATATTCTTGCCGGTTCAACTTCTAACGAGAATCTATGTAAATAAGAAAAAAATAGGTATACCCCGGCATTCCCCAGTTTTGCGATATAAAAGTAGGGCATACGGGAGTATACATTACACTGACATATTTTGCCTGATGAATGTTTGCATATGTCCCATATAGAGGACAATAATTGTCTAGACCAGACCGAACGGTTTAACGGCCGCATTACTTGCCCATGCGATATACAGAGATTTTTTTTCAGCTTCAAAATCCGAAAAACTCATAGAAAATGTTTGATATTTTTAATAATTTGGCTCAAAAATTGATTGTGGGTACTCGTTAGAACCGCCTCGTCGAACGAGTGTGTACCCACAATTTATGTTTTAGAGCAAAAATAAGAAAAATAGATATACCCTTCAAACCCCAGTTTTACTATGTATGAACGTGGGGTATACATAACACTGACATGCCATATAGAGGGCAATAATTGCCCAGAACAGACCAAATGGTTCAACGGCGGTAAAGTATATTACACTACAAAGATAAAAAGAGGATTCTCTATCACGAATTATCATAACAAACCAGTTTAAATTAAACTTTCTATACAGCGCTTGACATTGTGTGCTTGTTTGAAGGGATTTATTGTACCATAAACTAATGTTATGGGTATCAGGTAAGATTTTCCATTTTAAAAAGTCGGTAGGGTTTCAAAGTTATTTAAATGGACATATTGCTGTTTCTTACAAGCTTACATTAAACATTCCATTACGAAAACTTGCCCATGCAATATACAGAGATTTTTTAAGTTGTAAAAAATGAGAAGGACATCTATGCCTTAGATGTAAGAAGTCCCTAAATCTCAGATTTGGGAGGACGAAATTTTCATGTTATGACTATGGGGCTGAATAAAGCATTTATAGGAGAAGAAATATATACACTTTTGTTTACAAAACAGCTTTGCTGATTTAACAGAATCCAGACAATGCAACTAAATATTTTCACAACCCACCCCATCTTTGGCAAAAATGAACCATTAGACTTTGAACTGATTTGCATTTGTTTGTCAACAGCACTTTTCAAGCAAACAAATATGGGCTTGTTTGTCATTTGAATGCTGAACAATATCCACACATTGATTGTTTATTGTTTTGTAATTTTAAGTTTATTTTGAAAGAAATGTTAGCTTAGTGCATAAGATCTTTAATTTACAATCTTATAGTTTATTTCTAGGTGTGTTCCCCCCCGGGACCCAGCATGCCCTTTTGTCAGTTTGTGTGTTTTTCACATTCACACATTATATCAAAGTGGCATCCTGGGTCTAGGGGGGGAACAGGGTCAGCAAGGCGAAAATGTATAATTTTCTGAAATTTTCTATGAACTAAAATAAGCACAGTTGTTATGGACAATTTTAAAGACATCAACTGTAGAATTGTAAACATTCATGGTTGTATTTCTTGTGAAACCGGTGTCAGACTGAGTATATTTAGGTTATGTCGATGTATTTATAGAGATACAGTACAGGTTCAAAAGAAAATTTGCTTTCAATCTATCGTATTGCATTAATGCTTAGAAATGTGAATTCCCAAACTAATGTTAAAATTGACATAAATTATGTCATTGACAATCAAAATATGCAAGAACACAATAATACTAAAAAACTAGGCATTTTCGTCTTTGAAAGTGACATATATTTCAATTAGGGAGTATCCCAATCTAAGGCATAGATCTCCTTTTCAGTAAAAAAAAAAATGATATTTTTTTTTTTTGGCTCATAGAATTGTCGAGGTACAAATGCTCTGATTGTAAATGTGATAAATTTCTTTAAACAATAACTTTTTAATGTATATTTTTATTATTTTGTTTTCTTGTTAGTGATAGCGATATATAAGTAGATGGAAAAGTTTGCAATCAGAAAGAATTTCCCACTCCAAAACCCGTGGAGGGAAAAAACTAAATGAACAATTATGTACTTATACTAAGAAAACGTATCGTAAGCCGAGTGAGCAGCTATTTCCCAATAGGTGGCCACTCAGTTACCCAAACTTAACTAAAAATATGAAAACGCACTTAAGGCGCAAACAGCATGAAATTCAATACCATAACATAAAACAAAAAGAACCACCACAGAAGTATCGCCTTGGAACGATCGGTAATATAAAATTACTAACGGGCTTAAACTACACTGAAAAAAAGTTATAAGAGGCCGCCTCATATTTTTTCTTCTAGTTCGGAAAGTAAAATACGATCAATTAAAATTCATGATCATATGAATAAAAAAAAATGATATTTTTTTTTTATTTTGGCTCATAGAATTGTCGAGGTACAAATACACTGATTGTAAATGTGATAAATTTCTTTAAACAATAACTTTTTAATGTATATTTTCATTATTTTGCTGCATTCCAAAATACGTAATATATCTCACACAGACGAAGCATGAGTAAAGGTACCCTCTTTCCATAAAGTCACACTTTATTGAACATCAAATTAAATGTCATATAATGACGTTGTGTTTTACATTTGAATTTATTTGAAAGTGCTACTGACTGCCATGATGCGAGATAAAATTAAGTCAGATGTGTTGCTGCAATAAGAATCTTCGTTTCTGTTTTGTACATACATGAAGTCATCAACATGAATAACAGGAATTCAGCTTTTGCATGCAATTTGCATACAAACTTTGTCCTTCTCCAGTTGCGTTATTACCAGCAGCATGGCATTGAAATTTTCAGCGATTATTAAGGCCTAATACTAGACTCTGATTAAATTTGAAAATTTAAAAAATCGTCCACATTTTTTGTTATTTTGTTCGTTAAAAATTGGCATTGAAACCGGAAGTTTGCGACAGCCGTGACCTGTTTGATCTCGAAAATAGTCTAAAACAGCTCATTCTAGTTATATCTCTCATTTCCAGGCCTCATCAAGTGAATTTAACAGGGATTAACAAGTTTAAGAGGCACATTGATGAATTTTCCAAAAACTCTCAAAAATAGCGATTTTTAAAAATGCGTAAAAAATCTACCAGTAGAGAAAATTCAAATGTTCGATGCTTTTCCAAGCCAGAAGGACCCCTTTGGTGACACCCGTTCCTAATTTCAATAAAGGTTGTGCTTTATCCAATTTCTTATTTAAAAACATTGATTTTGGCATTTTTACTTCAAAAACACGTTTAGTGAAAAAAAAATATTTCTGAACACTTTGGAACTTTACTTACTTGAAAGACACGTCTTTAAGCAAAAAATCGCGCAATTTTGAACATGGCTCAGAAACCAAATATGAGTTTGAAAAGTGGCCTCTTATAACTTTTTTTCAGTGTAGTTTTACATGGCCATAACCTCACCATCAGCTTCTGCAGTGTTTCATAACATTTAGTTAGTTGTTCGGAACTTGTGGCTAATCTCTAACTAGTCAATGAATCATAAAGGACAAACAAATAAATCATGATAACCACCATGATGAATCAAAAACGAGGACTCACGGAAGCTACCCGACGATGGAGATCCCTGGGCATTATTGAATTTCTGAAGTTATATTATACTCAATTGCTGCAAACGTATATATTGACGTAAGCCGTAATGGAACGATTAACTATATACTGGTCTGCATTCGGCTGTACTTGCATGGTATCAAATCAAACTGACACAAACTGGTGAAAGTCGAGGTGGCACAGTTCTCGACAGTAACACAAGACTTGGTTTATATTCCTTATTGACACCTCAGCACCTTGTGTATAATTAACCCATACATTTCATTACGAACACATGACCATGTTTTATACAGATGTTTCCTAAATTGTAAAAAAATGAACATTTTCAGTAGAAAAAAAATGAATGTTTAAATTGTTACTCAAAACATAGATTGCGGATTACGAGTACCCACAATCTATGTTTTGGATCAAAAATAAGACAAAAATGTTTACCCCTGTATACCCCAGTTTTACTACTAGTATATAAAAGTGGGTTATAAGGGGGTAAACATTACATGGACATGTTATCCTGATGTTATCAGGATGAGAGGCTAGGCGTTAGACTAACCTGTATCTCAAATATACATATCAAATTGCGATGAAGAACTAAATGACCAGACATTGGCGATTCCTGAAATGGTATAAACTTAGCCAGCGATCTTTTCAAGATTGAAACTAAGTTTCAAAAAGCACGCACAGGATGTGGAAAATTTAATTTTGTACACGAGGCAAGTATCAGCACATGACTTTGTAGAACGATTGTCTGTTCATTCTGAAGACTGTTCCCTGATAAAATTAGTCAGGTAAAGTTCCAGTCTATTAAAGCTGGTACATTAAAGTTGTGTTGATATTGCTCCTCGTATTCCGAAAACTTGCCTATACTATGCAATATACAGTGAATTTTTCAGCATCAAAAATTGAAAAGGGGGTGTTACAAATGTGCCCACGCATGGATTTTCTTTAAATTTTACACATAAGTAGGTCATCATATATGAGCTATGAAAATGTATATATTGAATTAAATAATTAATTATAGGACTCAGGAGACAACCTTGGCTCACTCCCACAATGACATGATACCTACCATCATGTTTGTGTGTCCTAAAATTTAAGTTTTATCATTTTCTAAGATTTGTAAAGTGGATTGGCTCGAGAACATCCCAGGCATTATACATATACTGTATAATCATTTTACAGAAGTATTATATTGATTTCCTGATTAAATAATTATAAAATTTCTCAATTTTTTCTCGAAAATCTACAAAAAATACCAATTTCAACTTAAAAGATAAATACGTTCCAGACTTTGTCAAGATACCATATTTGCATAAAAACATGCCATATATATCCTCGTGATATGAACAAAATTTCATGATTATTCAAAGCCGGTAACATTGTCATTTTTTACATTGTATACATGTATGTCACTTTTCATAATTTTAACAAAATGTTGAAATTGCTCCAAAACATCGCAAAAAGGTTTTGGATTATGACCATAATGCACATTGTGCTAAGGCAATCCTGAATGACATACAAGTAGTTACATTTATATAACTGTGTGGCCACCTGTTGGGAAATAGCCATTCTCTTGTCAAACTGTACATTCTCTTTTGTACAAGTAACTATTTGTTATTTCGCTTGTTTTCCACGTGGGATATTAGGTTGAACCTTGGTTCTAATTGCAGCAGCTCCTGGCCATTGCTTACTTTTGCCAAAAAGATGTTATTCATGATGGTTTTCTACCATCTCTTTTTTCACACTTGACTGCTTTCTTTAGGTTTAGAACGATATAAAGTAATTCTAAAACAGCAGTGAGTCCAAATGGCTTACAGTTTGCCTTCAGTTGAATCAATGCTATTCTAATGAGGAAGTAATAGAGGATGTTTAAACTGAATTTGATATTATTATTTCTCACTCTTGGACCAATAGTATTTTATTGTATAAGACACAAGTGGAAATATAGACTAATGTTCACTGCATATTACTTTGGTACTACTTTAACATACCAATTCCATGTTTTAATTTTTTAGAGGGACCTATATCGCTTACTGTACCCAAATTTTATAACTTTGATTTTCAACAAACGATCTGATTTTGATCTTTACATGAGATTAAAACAGACATAAATTCTGTAGTCATATGCCATAAGTATTTTAAGCATTTAGCCTTCAGTCAAATGCAACATCACTGCATTACATGTGTCATCCACATAAATGCTTGCAAAATAAACATCAAAACAAATTCTCCTATAAAATGTATGTATTTAGGCTGATTATGAAGTATGTTTCATCGTTAAAGCAAGTCCACTTCCTATATTCACATTCCTATGGATCTTATTCAGCCTATTAAACGTATATTGTATGTTACATACATTACATCATTCAGAACTAAGATATTAAAGATAATATTTTCTTGGTAAAAATTAGATTTTATAAAGTAAGTTGTGTCATATAATGACAAACGTCTTATAGACAAACTAGCTTCGTTTCATACAAATTTATACAAACATTAATCTTGCATCTTATGTGTACTTATCGGTCGCACAAGCCTGCAAAAGTACTAAGATAGGGTTTGCATCAAAATAAAACATGGTGAATGATGAATAAATGTCAGAAAAATAGATAGGGTTATGAACTTATAATCTTTTCTTGAGATTAATATCACAGTACATGTATTGTGATGTTCAATAAAATGTAATTTCTTAATTTATAATTTTGTAACATGCTAATTAAAGATGAATGCAATTGAACATCCCCATGATTAAGCATGTGTATTAACAAGTAACATATAACATCCTTTTAAAATAAGAAAAAAAATCAGCTCTTAAAGATCGTATCATATTAAAATTGTCCACAGTACATGTTTGCGCTAAATGTAACATATGTAACAAATGGAAAGGGTACTGTGAAACAACTTCTGAATTCAGGAAGATCAATAATATTGCATTTTAAATCCTGCAGTTATACTAATGTGATGTTTAAACACAAGACTTTATTGAACTCTTTAAATTGTTTTAAGACTGTCCAAACGGTAACTTATGTAACAGGGTATAAGGTCTGTGTGTTGGGTTTCATTAAAATCATGCTATAATAATATAAATTGCTTATAATAAGCATACAGTAAAACTCCTACAGTCATAAATCATTTATATAAGTACTTTGTAATCATTAGTGAACAAGTTAACATTTTGATGAATAAGGGTCATGTGTAATGAATGTAACAAACACCATGTTACCGGTCCACGATTTTCGTGAAATTTCACGAATATATTCCTAACATACAGTGGTGTTATGGCTAAAAACCCACTTTTGCACAGTTCGCGCTGATCACTTGTGATTTTTCGCGGCGAAACCACCGCGAAATTTCACCGGCCAAGGGAAAATTTAAACGTTTAATCGGTTAATTTTTTCGCCGCGAAAATCCGATTTTCGCGGTGAAATTTCGCGGTGTTTCGCGGCGAAATTCGTTTTTTAACGTTTACAACAGGTAAGTTAAAATTTCCTATTTCGCCGCGAAACACGGCGAAATACCTGTAAATGTTAACATAAAATTATTTATTTTTAATTTAATGACCACACTATGATTCATCTGTTCCATGTATAGATCGTTATTTACGTGCCCATAATAATATGTACGATTATGCATGTATAGAAATGAAAAACGTGTATAACGCGACTTTTCCATTGGTATTACGTAGGTGGTACGATAGCGAAATCACGGAAAGACGAAAATATTTATAACGTAATGCGCCAGCTCGTTGAATCTAACTTTGTTGGGTTTTTTTTGTTTGAATAGATGATTTACGTCGTAATCAACAGCAATGGTCATGTCAGGACGCTGCCTCCATTTTATGGGACGTCATGATATCTAACAAGTGTTTGAAATATAACGATCCCTCTAAGTCAATACTGTTTATATGTATGGATGGTTACTTGAAACCATTTTTCCTAGGCAGGCGCAGACCTGAGCGGTAAACCAGTAATCAGATTATCTGTCAATATCGTATAAGTTTTGCCTGGAGGCACAAGCAACCTATATATTTCTTAAGGTCCCAATGGACAGGGGCCATCTAACTTTGTGCCTTGTGTTGTAGCACAAACATTGTCTAAATGGTAATGCTAACAGTTAGACTCCTTGCTTTCTTTTTTTGTAAATTTTCCTCAATTGCTTCACTTTATATCGTTTAAGATGTGAACTACGATAACTTAATTTGAGCTCAACCATGTAAAATGACAAAACAAAAAGAGGCATATTGACATTTGGGCTTGCTGGTTACCACTCTGATCACCCTCTATGAATGCCAGCACAAAACTAATCGCAATCATATCGATTTATACATTATACTTGCCTTGTAGAAGTACAACTAGCGAAGATCAGTTTAACAGTCAACAGTCCCATGGTGACAACACTTTCAGGGTAATATATGTATACCGGTTTTGCTCAAGTACGAAACCCAACGAATATAGGAATCGAACACAGGACATTTTGATTCCGGTCAATTCCTTTAATCCACCACTAGGCCTCTAATGCGGCATGCGCTCATATTGCCACGGTGCGTACACGGCCCTTACTGTATATATGTGTTCCAAGATAAACTGAAAACTTTATATACTGACGTCAGTACTTTGTTTTAAACACAGTATCCTCCCTTTTCTAGTGTATTGTGCCATGTATACAATGAGATTTTGTCATTTGATATGCATGTACGTGTTCCAAGCCATCCGTACGTGTGGGTTTTGGAAGGAACACAACACGCTGTTTAACTCAAAACGGTTAGCAAAAATCGACAGTTTCGACACAATTTTGTACCATGTATGTTGCTGTATTGCTCGTATTCGACCGAATATCGTATGGACCCGGTGAAGGTCGTATGCGACCAAATGTCGTTTAGACTAAATTGATTTCAACGAAACGGAATCCACTTGACGTAATCGAAAATCATTGATGCTTTGAGCAGTGTCATTAGCCACAGGCGATTAAATGTCCAAAACAGAGTTGAAGCCGATTGCTTCATCATGTTGAATACAAAGACTTGTATTAATATGTGGGTTGGGATCGCGGTGGCATAGTTGTAGTGCATCAGACTCCGAATCGAGAGGTCCTGAGTTCGATCCGCACTGGCAACACCGTGTTGTGTCCTTGAGCAAGGCACATTGACTATCCACAGTACTACCTAATACCCAGGAAACGGTAGCTCTGTCCAGACATGACTAAAAATTGGTGACTGGGACGCTCAGCCTCAATACAAACAAACAAATCTGTGGGCAATCATACCATGAAAATTGCTTATGTCGCTATGAGCTTTTTTCTGTTAATTAAGCTAGATAACAGGATCTAATATTATCGGGTAAGTCTGATTAATCTGAAAAAGAAGCATGAAAAAAACACAAAGCCGATAATCAGGGTCTCAGAAACTTCAAACTACTTAAGACACGAATAAAATACGATAATTATACAAAATTGAAAAGAAAACAAAATATTTATACGACTTGAAAAGTAATACTAGATGCATACAAATTAAAATGAAATTTAAACAATAAAACTGTTGCGACTGTCGGGCCTAAAACGATAATTATACAAAATTGTGACGCAAACAAAATATTGATACAACTAGAACTGAAATAAAAACATCCAATTTAAAATTATATTTAAACAACAAAAAAAAATGTGACTGTCGTCTTTTTCGCCGCGAAACACCGCGAAACGCAGGTCAATTGAATTTTATGCGTAATGATAGGTATACTTTTTTCGCCGTGTTCCGCCGCGAAATTTCGCCGCGAAATCTGGAATTTCGCGGCGGAATTTCGCGGCGAAATTCCGCGCTGACTTTTATTTTACACACAATTTCGCCGCGAAATTTTAAAATTAGCCGTTAACAAATTAGCCGTTAAAACGGCTAATTTGGGTTTTTAGCCATAACACCACTGTATGTGGGCAGTTTTTATGTTAAAATGGTGTTTTGACAAAGACTGGAACACAGAAAAATTTTAATTCAAATTCTACCTTTGTTAAAATAAGCATGTGAAAATAGGTGTTACATGTACATGAAAATGACTGCTCCGCCACTATCTTGATACCAACAAAGTCATTTATAGTATCAGCAAACTTACCAATGACTACTTTATTTCTGGAAAGCTTCCAACATTTGCTTCATGAATCGTTGGTCACTTTAGAAACGTTGAAAGTGGGGTGCCCTTAGCTATCGTAGTGACGTCATATATTACATCATAATTTGCCAGTGGAATTGAATTTACAAGGGAATACACCATTATTATAGCAGTCATAACCAAGACAATTAATGCACATAATTTCATAAAATTCCATGCGTGGGCAAACTCCCATGTTAATTTCCCATACCCTGTAACAGGCCCTTTCATTGGAAAAAATGGCCAATTTTAATATGTTTGCTCAAAACATTGATTGTGGGTACACGTTAGAACTGCCTCGCCGAGGCCACGAGTAACCACAATCTATGTTTTGGATTAAAACTAAGAAAAATACTATTTTTAAAATAGGTATACCCCTGTAGACCCCATTTTCATTATAAAAAGTTGGGGTTCAAGGGGGTGTACTTTTCATGGACATGTTTTCCTGATGTCTTTTCATGGACATGTTTTCCTGGTGTTTTTTTTTTTCTTCTTTTTTTTCTTTCTTTTTTTCTTCATATTTTGCACATTGCGTTGATATTGGTCCTCGGTATAAAATGTACATTGTACAGTTAAATCATTGCTGAACAGTGATGAAATTCAAGTTTGTCAGTGTTACTGAAATAAATTCTTTGACAAATCTAGTTATGCGACTTTGTATATTCCAGGTACAAAACTATAAACAGGTATACTGATAGTGAACCCGTAAAGAAGACAATAAATGTTTTTCATAATGCAAATTACCCGAATAATTTGGATAACTATATTGGTTGCTCTATTTTGATGCCACTCAAATGAATGTTAAATTTATTTACACAATGGTTCAGTGAGTTCAGGACGTGTGCGGCATTCACCGGCAGCATTTTTTTCGTCCTGTTCTACAGAAAATAAGACGGCTTTCATATGTAACAGAGGACTTTGGCGAAACCAACTGAAAGTATAACCTCGGTTACGGATTTAGATTTAAATCATTGTAAATGATTAACATTCACTGGATGATCAAAACAATATGCTGCTTCAATAGCTGTCCTGTGAAAAATTGCTAGTGTTTTTCATCATCCTGTGCAAGTTGAAAGTCTGAATTCCCATACTTATATTTATATTTAATATCATCAATGAAATATAAGGTTTATTTCCATGTACATGCATCATAATTAATATTGTTGATATTTGGCATTAATTCTGACTAATTTGAGTTTAAGAACAACCAAACTGTCAAATTTTCGCGTTAAACGTCGTGGAGATATGCGACCGACGTTATGCCAACTTCAAAACGTTAGTTGGTTGGGACCGAAGCTTCTTGTCTGTTGCTTGGCCCACCAGGCTTCCACTGGTGTTTTTCTTTTGCTCCGGGTTTCAGTTATTAGGCGCCCAAGGATCTCCATCGTCGGGCAGCTTACTGAATCTGTTGAGTCCTCGTTTTTGATTCATCAAGGTGATTATCATGATTTATTCGTTTGTCCTTGATGATTCATTGACTAGATAGAGATTCACCACGAGGACCGAACAACTAACTAAATTTTGTGAACCACTGCAGAAGATGAGGGTGAGGTAAGGCGCCTGTAAAACCGGTTTAAGCCCCCCCCCCCCAAGTAATTTTACATTACTGATCGTTCCAAGGCGATACTTCTGTTGTGGTTCTAATTGTTTTGTGTTTTGGAGTCGAATTTTGTGCTGTTTGAGCCTTATATACCATTTCATATTTTAGTTCAGTTCGGGTAACTGAGTGGCCGCCTATTGGAGGATTACTGCTCACTTGGCTTAGGATATGGTTTCTTGGTACCTTAGTGTCATTTTAGTTTTTTACCACCCCTCGGTTTATGGAGTGGGAATTTCTTTCTGATTGCGCCTTTTCCTGATCATTGCCTACTTGTACCTTTTCTTCAGTTGGCGTTGGTCCGCCTTTAGGCGTGGACCAGATCACATGACTTGGAAAATATAACATTTGTAAATATTGCGAGTTAATGTTAACGCTTTATGTCGAAATATCTAAATGACCCAAATTATTGCAAATACCATAAGCGTAGCACTAGGCCAAATTTGTCGCGGAACTCTGAATGTGCAAAATGAGAAGGTAATTGTACCATTTGTCCTCAGATAAAATTTTGGAAGCGGTACACTTATTTATACAAACAACTTAACAACGACTACCGACATACTTGTAAATTAACTTTATTTATTGGCAGAATTTATTGAAAACTGACACAAACTGAGTTAGACTGACACCAGTTGATGAAAGCTTAGGTCATCCAGTGCCCATCAGCGCCAAGTATTTTGTAACTAGGCTTCGTTTACATTCTTATTTGACACCTGTCTGACTCTACCATTTAGCGGAATCTGCCTTTAATGTCTGGCGCTAAGTTTTCTAAAGTGTCACTAATAAAGTGTCTGTAAAGAACGTATTCTGTGACAAAGCTGTGTGTGCTACTTTGTATATTCCAGGCACAAGAATGTGTTGTGTCGATTGGAGAGAGGTACATGTATGCATACCTTAAACTATTTAATAACGATCGAAAGATATGTTATTTTTGTTAAAATTACTAGAACTGCGACAAATCTGATTATGCTACTTGTGCATGTCTATTCCAGGTATGAAAAATAAACATTTTCGTTTACATGAAGAGGTACAAGTAGGCAATGATCAGGAAAAGGCGTAATCAGAAAGAAATTCCCACTCCGAAAACCGAGGTGGAAAAAAAAAACTAAACTGACAATTAGTTACTTATACTAAAAACATATCGTAAGCCGAGTGAGGGGCTATTTCCCAATAGGCGGCCACTCAATTACCCGAACTTATTTAAAGTATGAAAACATTCATAAGGTTCGAACAGCACTAGAATTCTACTCCAAAACATAAAACAAATAGAACCACAACAGATGTATCTCATTGGAACAATAAATACATGTAATATAAAATTACTCAGTAAATGGTCAGTAATATAAAAAAGACGCGGTATGGAACGCCTAAAATTAGTAAACTTGGCTCAAGTAAATTTATGTTAAGGTGGCTGGGTGGCCACCTGTTGGGGGGTGGCTGCTCGTTCGGCTTACGAAGTGTTTTCATGGTATAAGTGCCTGATTGTTAGTTTGGTTTTTTCTCACTTTGGTTTTTGGAGTGGGAGTCTTTTTCTGATTGCGCCTTTTCCTGATCTTTGCCTACTTGTACTTTTTTATGTCAGTTTGTTATAATTGGTTCATTGAAAAATCTTGTAATTCTACTTTGTATATTTCAGGTACAAACGTATAAAGATATACCTGTATTGATTGGGCCCCCGTAAAGCAGACAATAAATGTCTTTCATGATGCAAATTATCCGAATAATTTGGATAACTATATATTAGCTGATCTATTTTGATGCCACTAAAATAAGACTAAAACTAATTTATACAACGGTTCAGTGGGTGCGGGAAGTGGGCGGCATTCCACCAGCATTCTAGTTGATATTCTGTCCTATAAAGAGGACAGATATGGCTTGGTTATGTAAGCAGGATTAAGGTGAAGCAGGAACATATGCTCCCGGGTGAAACTGACTGAGACTTCGGATTCGCCGTGAATTGACGTAGGAACTACTTTATCTATTGACAAAATTCATTCAAAATATTAGTCAAGTTAAACTGACACAAATTGATGAAAGCCAAAATTATACAGTACTTTCCAGTATCTTATCTCTGTAACAAAACTTCGTTTACATTCCGGCTCGACACCTGAACACCTTCTGTTTATCATACCTGTACTTTGCCTAAAAGTTCTGGCGCGAAGTTTTCTAAAGATCATAAAGGCACATCTACATATCAGGTTTTTGTAAAGAAACAAACAGTCCTGTTCTGTGAAAAAGCTGTATATGTTACTTTGTATATTGCAGGTGTGAAATGCGTTGCGTCGAACGGAGCGAGGTATGTTTACCTAGTATATTCCAGGCACAAAATAAATAACATGGCATTACTGAACTATGGAAATAGGTACATGTACGTGCAATTTAAAAGCATTAAACATATATCATTGATCAAGAATGTCAGTCTCTAGATCTATATGCAAATCTCGCTATGCTCAGTGGTGGATTTAGAGGGGGTTCGAGTGATTCGCTAGAACCACCCTCTTTGACCAAATTATTTCAATTTCATGTGTAAATTTATAAAACAAGTAGCCCAAGGGCAACGGTCGCTCACCTGAGAGTCAGGAAGAACTGTCACTGGACAAAAGAAATTGTACAGGCATGGCGGCCATCTTGGTCATGTGACCTCGATGTTTTATATACAAATTAGTTACCCCTTCCTATAGATGCTTTAATTGGGCAAGCGAATATAGAGAAGAAGATATTCGAATATTATGGTAATATATACATGTATATCGCCCCGGGTAGGGGCATTTTTTTTTTTTTTCAGAATCATTGACATTCAGTCTTACTGCCCATTTCCGCAAGATTTTCCCTTTAAATGACATTTTAACAGTTTTCCCACATTCAAATGCATAGGCCACCTATGTTGACCTTTCCGTAAAGTAGGTCAAGGTCATTACAGGGTCATGATTTATATACATATTGTACTACTTGAGCCATCGATGCTTCATGCCAAGTCGGTCCATCGGTACCGAAAAAGAAGATTTCTGAAGGATTTTTGTTCATGTATTGGCATGGTGGCAATCTTGGTCATGTAACCTGGATTTTTTCTATACACATCAGTTCCCCCTTCCTATAGATACTTCGTATAAAATTTGGCTTTGATTGGCCAAGCGGTTTTAGAGAAGAAGATTTTTGAAAATGTGAATGCACGGACGGACGGACGCACGCACGCACGGACGCCGGCTCGAGTCCCATCCTATACGCTCCCCATGAGTACCATCCAAAAGTTCCCTATTAGCTCGGGTGAGCTAAAATGAGGTAAACTGTCAAAAACTAACACCCTCTGATAGATTTTACGCCCCCCCCCCCCCCCCCGAAATCCTGGATAGTATGCTGCTTTGCATCTCGAATCCAATAAATACCGAGTTTGTATATTCCAGGTAAAACAGGTATACTGATAGAGTCCCGTAAAGCAGGCAATAAATGTTGTTCACGATGAAAATTATCCGAACAATTTGGATACCTATTTATTAACTGCTCTAGTTTGATGCCACTAAAATGAGACTTTAAGCTTTTTTATACAATGGTTCGGTAAGTGCGGTAGTGTGCGGTGTACAACTGCATACCTTTAAATAGCCTTGTAAGACCAATAGAATAAATTGAGATGGTTTGCATATATAAATGTGTCTGAAACTGTATTTTTTAGCAATGGGCGGACTTTGGAAATGGTTTACAGCTGCGTTCAATTATTAATAAACCCTTGCAATATTCAGAAATAAATGGACAATTCTTCTTGTTTTTGAACAATCATCGCTGGCAAGAAATGGACAACTGGAACAATGTATGTATATTATTTGTTAAGTATACTGCAATGAGAGTAAAATTTATACTCTGTATATAATAAAATAAAAATGAGATCCTTTAAGCAGAGCACTGAGCATATTAATGAGAAAAGGGATGGGCCATACCGCGGTTTTGGCAATAAAAGCCTCTTCAGTGACTCAACAGATTTGGCAAATCGGAGCCTAAGACAAATACTGTAATCTTGCAACTTGCAACAGGATAGTCGATACAAGCACTAGTTTTATCAAAACATAGCCAAACGTATAGAACATGGGTTAGGAAATGAATCTAAACCGATGATGCATTTCTGATTTCTCAGATTACTCTCGCTGATCTCAAAGGACCAAAAGGAAAATATAATCTGCACTATGGGTGTAGATTAGGATTAAATTCAAGATGTAACTTTGTATATAGTGCTCATAAAGATACCAAAACTTTCAGCCTTAGTACACAAATGTGTTTTTTTTTTCTTTAAATAGCCTTGTAAGACCAATAGAATAAACTGAGATGGTTTGCATATATAAATGTGTCTGAAACTGTATTTTTTAGCAATGGGCGGACTTTGGAAATGGTTTACAGCTGCGTTCAATTATTAATAAACCCTTGCAATATTCAGAAATAAATGGACAATTCTTCTTGTTTTTGAACAATCATCGCTGGCAAGAAATGGACAACTGGAACAATGTATGTATATTATTTGTTAAGTATACTGCAATGAGAGTAAAATTTATACTCTGTATATAATAAAATAAAAATGAGATCCTTTAAGCAGAGCACTGAGCATGTTAATGAGAAAAGGGATGGGCCATACCGCGGTTTCGGCTATAAAAGCCTCTTCAGTGACTCAACAGATTTGGCAAATCGGAGCCTAAGACAAATACTGTAATCTTGCAACTTGCAACAGGATAGTCGATACAAGCACTAGTTTTATCAAAACATAGCCAAACGTATAGAACATGGGTTAGGAAATGAATCTAAACCGATGATGCATTTCTGATTTCTCAGATTACTCTCGCTGATCTCAAAGGACCAAAAGGAAAATATAATCTGCACAATGGGTGTAGATTAGGATTAAATTCAAGATGTAACTTTGTATATAGTGCTCATAAAGATACCAAAACTTTCAGCCTTAGTACACAAATGTGTTTTTTTTTTTCTTTCATAAATTACAAATAAAATTACAAACCATTAACCATGGTTCCTCGTGGCATCTTTGAAACTCGAATAGCAGCGATTTATTTTGTTTAAAACGTCCAGATCTTATGATGTTGTATGCCTAAATTGATTACATAATATATATAGTCCAAATTTTAACAAAGAATAAATCGCTGTTATTTGATATTCAAAGATCCACAGTGCTTTAAGACATGTTTACCTCATGAAGGAACTCATTATTTGTTTTCTTGCAAAATAACACTAACATACTTCTTTTTAGATAGTAACAACTACTTTACCATGAAATTCAGAAAATCAAAAACATCAAAATCAGAAAGCCTGATTAGGCAAGTCTCTCTCTCTATTTATTATGCCTTTGAAGAAAGAAAACAGGTCTTGAAGAGAATGTTTTTGTACATATTGACATGTTGAAATATGCGTTATACCTATTGCTTTGTATGATTTGAAAGTTGTATTACACATGTATAAATGTATATATGTATGTTTGTGAATTGTTTTGTGTTATGGACAGGATGCCTTATATCACTGAATAAACTTACTTGCTTACTAACTTACCATGAAATTCTAAAATGCATATTGAATGAACATCAGGGTTTAACTTTGTAAATAGTGCTCTTGAAGACACCAAATTTTCAGCCTTATTACACAAACGGTTATTCTTTTATATATTACAAATAAAATTACAAACCATTAACGATGGTTTATTGTGGAATCTTTGAAACTCGAATATCAGCGATTTTTTGTTACAAAATTGGGCTCCATATATTATGTAATCAATTAAGGAAGGTACAAGTAGGCAACGATCAGGAAAGGGCGCATTCCAACTCCAAAAACCGAGGTGGGAAAAAACTAAATCAACAATCAGGTACTTATGCCATGAAGACATATCGTAAGCCGAATGAGCAGCCATTTTCCCAATAGGTATTCACTCAGTAACCTAAACTTAACTAAAAATTTGAAAACATACATAAGGCGCCAAAAAACAAAAAAAATTAAACACCAAGGCATAAAACAAAAAAAGAACCACCACAGAAGTATCGCGTTGGAACGATCAGTAACACAAAATTACTGGCGGGCTTCAATCGCATACATTATCACAAGATCTGATAGTTTTATATACGGAGTAAATATTTACCCTCATACTTAACAAAATATATAAACAAAATTCTCTAGTTGTCCATTTCTTGCCAGTGAAGATTGTTAAAAAAACAAGAAGAGTTGTCAATTTATTTCTGAATATTGCATCGGCTTATTAATAACTGAACGCTGCTGTACAAATGAAAAAAAAAACTTAACTTGAGATACGGGCGATAACTATTCCCTTCTCCCGGTGAAAGCTTCGGCAACTCAGACTGAGATTATGACCTAGACGGTAACGCTTGCTATTACCGTGGTCGCATCTAGGGACTAGCCGTGACAGTATTGAAGTCCAGGACAGGAAGCTGACGACCGGGGGTTGTAGTGACGGAGTTGTGTCTTCAGAATTCCAGGACAAGTCTAGAGACTGAGCCGTGACAGTAAAGAAGCCCAGGAGAGAAACTGATGATAACGGTGAGTTGCTATCTACGATTTGACAGATCGCAGTCAAAGCAATTCCTGGACAAGTCTATGGACGGAGATGTGTCATCGGAGTTTCACGACAAGTCTAGGTACTGTAGCCGTTATTGGAGCCAAGTATAGGAACTGTAAAGAACGGAGAGTTACTATCTACGGCATGACAGATAGTAATGTACTGAAACAAAGCTTTCAATGCAGTTCCAGAACAAGTCTAGTGACTGTGGCAATGACAGCATTGAAGCCCAAGATAGGAACTGATGACTTCGAGGAGTACAAACAGCTTGTAGGATCAGAGGGTCTGAAGTGGAGCTAGATGGTAAATGTTTTATGTCATAATCTGGAAACGGGTAGCACGAACGATTTCGTCC
The DNA here is from genome assembly GCA_964017185.1 of Rugalucina vietnamica. NCBI lineage: Eukaryota > Metazoa > Mollusca > Bivalvia > Lucinida > Lucinidae > Rugalucina > Rugalucina vietnamica. The sequence continues at coordinate 47,800,884 of OZ024875.1, forward strand.
GCTACTAGAACAGCATGAAGCAATGCTTGACGACGATCTGCAGTCTGAGTTGAATAAATGACTCGAAGTTTCATAGACTTGAAGTGCATCTGCCAACCAAAGAAGATAACGGTCAGTAAGCCTATGATTAGTGTTCCGAGTTATATTTTGGAGCGCCGATATATAGCGTTAACTGATGGCCAAATGAATGTTTGGACAGGATGGAACATGAAAGCCCCAAATTGAAAATCAAACATTTTACATTCAAAATACCAGTGATAAGTTAAACTGACACAAATTGATGAACTCCAAGGTGATCCAGTACTCATCAGTGACTTATCTTTGTAACAAGACTTCGTTTACATTCCAGTTTGACACCTGAGTACCATGTGTTTATCTTACCTGTAAAATTAAGTAAGGTCTACCATTACTTTCAGGCGTGATTTCATGGAGCTAAAGCACAGGTAGAAAAAAGAATTTTCCGGGGATAATGAAAAACTTGTTTTGCTATGATGTTTTTATTATGTAGTTGTCATTTCTTTCCCGCCTGGGCTCAGTTGTTCAAACTTAACGACATTGTTAGTTAACGATTCGTTAAAAAACTTCTAACATAAATAACAAATACACTGTTACATTTCGTTGAAAAAATGTACGAATTCTTTTTCAATGCAAAGGATTCTTGTAAAAGGATTCTAGCATTTTATCAACAAAACATATCAGTGTGTTTCCTTATATAGTCGGCGTTTACTTACAGAGTTGAGTTGACGTTAAGCTGACGAAGTTTTGAACAACTGGCCCCTGATGTCTGGGCTATAATTATAAATTTAATTTACTCTCTAGTCTTACTTCGCAAATATAAGCAGATCTACTCGCTTTATTCATTTTCTGAAGTGGCATGTTAAGCTCACAGACATGTCTTTTATTGGCCTGATTAGAATCCTATTATTCGTTAACTCAGTCAACTGGTGGCGTTTGGTCCCGTAGAAGGGCTATGTACATTAAGTATGAGGTTTGGGTGCCTTTTCCTCAATTTTATATCCGTCCTATAAATCTTTAAGTACCATGAAAAGCAAATCGCATCTTTTTATAATGTTAATGCGAGGAAGCACATTTGTCCTTAAAATAAATCGCTTCGACCTCAAATGTTAAGAATCAAATGAATGGGACTATAAAATAAAAACTACCATTTATGTCCTTAAATGATTTCATGTCCACTTTACACTATGTTAATAAGGTCACCAAGTACAAATTCATGTTTTTTCGTATTTATGATTTTTAGATAGAGATATCTAAACTTGTGCATCAAATGTGAAAATAGTCAACGAAAAGGCATTGACACGTTCATATAGAGCACACCCACCCATCAAATCAAACTGGAAATACCTAAAACAACAAATACGTGTATGTCATATACGATTAGATCAAATGATAGAACTGAACCAAATGTATATATAATAAGCGCAAACAAAGTTAGTTAATAGACATCACTGAAAGTGGCATCAAAGCCACAAACAAGATGGGCCATAATGTAAATACAGCAATGAACGGTCAATACCGGACCTAGAAAGCGAAAGCGTCAAACTTGTTTTCTGAACGTGCAACCGATCAGTTTCTTTAATGGCATGTCGTTCTAGATATGGATAATGCAAAAATGTTCGAACTAACTTGTTATTCTCACAAATTTATGATTGATCTGGAAGGTCGAGGCCTAACACTAATATCTGCTATCTCACGACTTCTGCGCGACACAAAAACATCTCCGATCGAATCATATACGGATAAAACGTAAGATTAAGACCAAGCTAAGACAAACCAGAGCATTGTTAAAGAGAAAGATGCAATACACTTAACGGTTTTGAAGGACCAGACTATATAGCTGGTGACTCGTTGAAACCGTTTGGCAAAGGTATCATTGGCACCACATTCCATGCAAAAATGAAGAACGAAATTACGGGTTTAGTCATTTAGCTTTATGCTATCCTACATGATGAACACGGTTTTGAGAAAATAAAGGTCAACAGTTTTTTGTAAACGCAGTTATAAGTATGACAATTAGTATTAACTACCATCCTTAATTGAAAAAGCAGTTAATATAAGTGAATAATTATAGCTTTTAGAGTGACATGTCAACAGACCCCGTACTGAGATGGGGTCAATAGGTCCACATTTTGTCCTACGTCTATAGGTTAATTTTCTTGTCGAAAATTGTGGATAAATGCGAGTGAAAAATGTTCGGTGAAGTATTTTTACCTGTACATAGAACCTGTTTTGCTGCGGATATATAGCGCCAACGAAAATTGCTTATAAGAAGACTAATTTTGGTTGATTCGTTTTGGTCATTACCTCCTTGTCTGTGCATTGTAGAAAAGCTTCTTTTACAAGCAAATACCGGATGATTGTTCGTGAAAGACCTGCTTTAATTGTGTATACATTTTATGTGCGTGGTCATAAAATTGTCCTTTTACCCATAAAATTTTAGGCGATGATTTTATGAAAATAATCGTTTAAGATACAAAATTTATCGCTTCGACCTCAAATGTTACGATTCGAGAAAAAAGTGAAACGCGTCAATATGAATAAAATCAAGGTTCATGTCCAGTTTTAAACGTTTTATAGGGGTTATGAAGTGCATGGATATAGCGAACACTTGACACTTTAGATCTGAAACCTAAAGATACTGTTAGTGGAAGCATTTCAAGCTTTACTAATTTTATAGGGTCACTTTGGAGTTTTGATAATCGAAATGGCGGTCTGGTCCATCGTCTAAAATAGCCTTACCCAATAGACCAAAGAAACGCGATTGCAGGTTTGGTCAGTTTTCAGAATTGCATAAGGTTATATTACTTCGGTTTGTAAGTTTAAGGGCCCTTTATACAGCAGCGTATATAAGCTACACCTATATTCGGCACATTTTTAAAATTGTTTGTTGTGACTCATTACGAAAACATGCCCATGCAATAAAAAGAGTTTTTTTTTTAAGTTTTAAAAATCCAAACTTTTCAGTAGAAAATGTTTTGTTATTTTTCTTATTTTTGCTCAAAACATAGATTGTGGGTACACGTTAGAACCGCCTCGCCGAGGCGGTTCTAACGTGTACCCACAATCTATGTTTTGAGCAAAAATAAGAAAAATATCAAATTTTTTCAGCTGAAAATTTTCAATTTTTAAAGCTCAAAAAATGTCGGTATATTTCGTAATGTATTGACTGCCAAGGACTTGTCTAATTTTTATCCGTCGAAGGTAAACGTCTAGCTGTGTAATTACAATACAGATGTTTTGCGTTCTTTATGCAATTTTTGTAGTTAAAATTGTCGTAAAGATTGCAGTAGTAGCACCATTACATTGTTTTCAGCGGATATAGCATATTATTTACACTATTTAAGAATAATTTGTCAGTAAACCATAGAATTTGTGAGCATGAATTGTTTTAAATTGGCATTTACGCGTGCCATGAAAAGGTACAAGTAGGCAAAGATCAGGAAAAGGCGCAATCAGAAAAAGATTCCCACTCCAAAAACCGAGGTGGGAAAAAAAACAAACTAACAATCAGGTACTTATACCATGAAACATATCGTAAGCCGAATGAGCAGCTATTTTCCCAATAGGTGGCAACTCAGTTACCTTAACTTAACTAAAAATATGAAAACATACATAAGGCGCCAACAGCACAAATTTTTTTTTTTATACACCAAGACATAAAACAAAAAGAACCACCACAGAAGTATCGACTTGGAACGATCAGTAACACAAAGTTACTGGCGGGCTTAAACCGGTTTTACATGGCCATAACCTCACCCTCAGCTTCTGCAGTGGTTCATAACATTTAGTTAGTTATTCGGTCCTCATGGTGATTCTCTAACTAGTCAATTGTAGAATAAATGGACTGTATTTAGATAAAAAATGAAGATAGCTTTAGGCTGGATTGCCGAAGAGGCATATATGCACACCTTGTTTGCAAGGATATGACCACGCCAGTCACACATAAAAGTAAGTCCTAATTTCACAGCACCAAAGTAAAAGATGTCACTGTAGTGTAATGTCGGGTACATGTCTGAGATTGATAACAGATAAGCCTTGTTCAAAAGTGTCAAAACTAATTTTTAAAACCAGCTGATCCATAGAACGCCCAACTGCCTCACTACTTAGCCGAGTAGCTGGTACATTTTATGTCTTATATAAAATAAACTATTCTTGTAGATGAAGATACTGAACAAAATGCCAAAGAGACAGAATCAAATACAGAGTTAAACAAAAAGGTACAAGTTTGCAAAGATCAGGAAAAGGCGCAATCAGAAAAAGATTCCCACTCCAAAAACCGAGGTGGGAAAAAAACAAAGTAACAATCAGGTACTTTATTCAATGAAACATATCGTAAGCCGAATGAGCAGCTATTTTCCCAACTCAGTTACCTTTAATAACTTAACTAAAAATATGAAAACATACATAAGGCGCCAACAGCACAAAATTTTTTAAACACCAAGACATAAAACAAAAAGAACCACTACACTACTATTTTTTCTGAACCCCTTCTAACATTATTGTAATGTACTGTATGTTCATATGCTGATATTCTAATTTGAATAAATATGTTTAAACCAATCAAATACAGCAGTAAAAGATGCATTTGACAAACTGCAAGAAGGAAACGAGTGAAACAACTCATATTATAATATGCATGTATTGATATTATGACTATAGGCGAGACTGAAAGACAAAAGGGACTGACAAACCGAAGTACATGTAACTGAAAGCATGGGACAGGATCAAGATCAGAAGCCAATATCAGATGATGGCAGAGTGCATTGGAAATTACATGTGTAACAATGTTGACCCATCAATAGCACAATACATAGTCCATTACGAAAACACGCACATGTAATAAACAGATTTTTTTTTTTTTTTTTTTTTTTTTTAAATGAAAATTTTCACAGGAAAAAAAATTGATATTTTTCTTATTTTTGCTCAAAACATAGATTGTGGGTACACGTTAGAACCGCCTCGCCTTTTGCTCAAAACATAGATTGTGGGTACACGTTAGAACCGCCTCAGCGAGTACCCACAATCTATGTTTTGGAGCAAAAATAAGAAAAATAGGTATACCCCCTAATAGTGGGGTTTAAGGGGGTAAACAATTCACGGACATGTTTTCCTGGTGAGAAGTGTGCCTGCACACCCTATGGGAGCTGTGAGGGAGAGCTCGGCAAAGGGAGTCTGAACTCCTTAGCAGGAGGAGATAAGTAAAAATAGCTAAGACCTATATACATGTGCTTGTATGGAAATAGAGGTTTACTCTCAGAGAGGATGAGTGACAAAATGCAATTTGAATAATTATGAAAGGTAAAAGTGAGCAATTATGACAATCAGAGGTAAATCTCTCTCTCTCTCTCTCTCTCTCTCTCTCTCTCTCTCTCTCTCTCTCTCTCTCTCTCTCTCTCTCTCTCTCTCCAAATAATAATAATAATAATAAAAACTCTGAGGTGGGAAAAGACTACGTTGACAAACAGGTACTTATGAAAATAGAACATATCCATATCCAAAGGTACAAGTAGAAAAAGATCAGGAAAAGGCGCAATCAGAAAAAGATTCCCACGCCTGCATAAGGCGATTTAGGAAAGGAATTTGTTTTGTTATTACACATGAATACTTTTCGTGTATATGACGTCTTCCTAGTGTATATGTTTTGGCAATTCCCTCCTCAGCCTGTGCATTAGATAAGCTTGTAACTACTGGATGATTGTCCGTGAAAGAGCTACTTTATGGTCTGAGCATTTTATGTGCGCGGTCATAAAAATGTCTTTTTACCCATAAAATTTTAGGCGATGATTTTATGAAAATAATCGTTTAAGAAACAAAATTTATCGCTTTGACCTTAAATGTTACGATTCGAGAAAAAAATATGATCATGTCCAGTTTTAAACGTTTTATAGGGGTTAGGAAGTGCATGGATATAGTGAGCACTTGCCACTTTTAGATCTGAATCCTTAAAGTTACTGTGATAAATGGAGTTATAGGGTCACTGTGGAGTTTGTGATGTCTGGTCCACTTACCGGATAGATCAAAGAAACGCGATTGCAGTTTTGGTCAATTTTATTGCAGATTACTTCGGTTCGGTTTGTAGCTTTGTCTACAAATTTTTTATACAGTACCGTAAGCTACATGTATATAGGCAGGTTTTTGGACTTGCAATTGTTTGTTTTGAAGTTAACGCTTTTACGTTGCATCGTAGACTACTTCTTGGTCCGTCCAAGGTAATGTTAAGCTGTGCACAGATTGTTTGCGCTTTTTCTGCGATTCTCTTAGTTAAAATTACAGATTGCTGATGTAGCACCCCATAAGGGACACTTGTCCGTGAAATGTATACCCCCCTTTTACATAGAAAAACAAGGGATTACAGAGGTATACCTATTTTTTTTATTTCTGATCCAAAAGATAGACTGTGGATACTCGTTAGTGGCGGAGGCGATTCTAACATGTACCCAAAATCTATGTTTTGAACAAAAATTATGTAAATATCCAATTTTTTCTGTTAGAAATTTACATTTTTTAGAATTTAAAAATCTCTGTACATGTATATTGCATGGTCATGTTTTCGTAATTGCGTTGCGCTATTTTTGGCGGATATAGCATATTAATTACACTAATTGTGCGTAATTTGACAGTAAACCATAAAAATGATGAGCATGAATTGTTTTAAATTGGTCTTGACGCGCGTTATGAAGCCTGTCATTTTCTATTGTAGAATAAATGAGCCGCCTCATGGGAAAACCAACAATCTGCATATGCGAAAACAAAGGCGCAGATCAGCTTCGCGGTACCGCGAAGCTGATCAGCGCCTTTGTTTTCGCTACTCGGATAGTACAATTCCTCTTCTACTTATAGCCAAAATGTCAAGCATCTAGCCTGCTTCTGTGACTGTACAGACCGATTTGTGTCGCACCTGGTCGGAAACCCCGAAGACAGGTTTTCTCGCGTCGCGGCTCAATTTTAATGATATATAGAGAAAAAAGTTGAAGATAGCTATAGGTTGGATTGCAACAGAACCTATTGGCAAACCTTGTCTGCAAGAATATGATTACGCCAGTCAGAAATAAGAACTTAATCCTAAATTCACAGCGCCAAACTAAAATATGATCAGTAATCATGTTCAGGACAGGTGACAAACAAGAAGAAGTGTTCAAAAGTGTCAAAACCAATTTAAACCAAGTGTTTTTGATGAGGATGCTGAATGCAATGCCAAAGATATACAATCCAACATAGGAGTCGAGGATACATCTGCCAAATATAGACATATGTTGACATTGCCAGAATAAAATGCCAAAACCATTCCAAAGTGCTGTTGATATTATGACTTGAGGCGAAACTGAAATACAGAAGAGATGATCTTGAATGGGCTAAGTAAAAGCCAGGGGGGAGATCTAGATCTAGTTCAGAAGTCAGTGTCAATTGAAACAGTCATAGACTTGTACAAGTCATAGTCTAGTGAAATATAATACAGACATATACACTGACTTTCATGATATCGCTTTAAAGTGAAGAATATAAGTGTGAGAAGATGCTTGCTATATGGTAGTAAACATCTAATTTATTCTAGATACCATCACGTTTTCAGTGATGAATTTCAAAAATTTAGAAATTGTAAAAGTTTTGTCTGGATCAATGTCTTGATCAAAATATCATTAGACAAATCGTAGACATAGTTAACGAACTGAAACATTCTATACGACTTTCTAAGCTATAAAAATAATTATAAAACAATTCATATAGAATACCTAGAATATGGAAACTTCCGCCACTTAGATCAACTATTAGGATAGTTATAAATGGGGTCAGGGTATGAGCCTCAAAAAGCTGCATCTTGATCGTTTACATGTGGCAAAAGGAGGATGTCCTTATGCAATGGCTCAGCTTTTCGACCATGCGGAAAGTTGAATTTGTAATTCATTGATTCGCTTTTACTTCAGGAAAACATGCCTGTGCAATGAATACCCCCTTAAACTCCACTTTTATATAGTAAAACGATTTTTCTTATTTGTGGTCAGAAACATAAACTGTACCCATGACTAATGTTTTGAGCAAAAATAAGAAAAGTATCATTTTTTTTCCAACAAAATTTTCAATTTTTACTGCTGAAAAATGTCTTTGTATATTGCATGGGCAAGTTTTCGTAATGAAAATGCAAGATACCACCGCAGCGTGCGACCCAATGCAGGGGAAATTTTCATCTTGCCTATAAAGACTGCCTGCTGAAAAACGATGCATTCAAATACGTGATCATCAAACAAACATTTAACAAAAAAATGTTTTGAAGCTGAGAAAATGTCATTTAGTCATCATCAAACAAGTGTCGCAAGTATATATTTCGATTTTATATATAAATCTATAGAATTGTATATAAACCTGAGTATGCTATATAATCAGTGTTACTAGTAGCAGAGTGACCAGCATTCATTATACTCACATGTATACATGTACAGCTGTGTGGTATGCCAAAATGACAAAACTAGAGATTTTAGTGAGTGAGTGAGTGAGTGAGTGAGTGAGTGAGTGAGTGAGTGAGTGAGTGAGTGCGTGAGTGAGTGAGTTTAACTTAGAAATCCCTTTATTTGGTTAAAACAATCTTACATGAGGCCCTCTAACACAACATATAAATACATAACAAGAAACAACAATTTAAGAAGAAAGCCATAGCCTACATAAAATTCACAAATATGGTTACATGTACATCAACTTGGTAAGTTTATATAACAAGTATTTGGGGAAAATATGTCGGTCGATATCACAGTGTTGCACTCAAAGTATTCGATATAATATTTTTACCACTCAGGCGATCTTTCAAATTGATTGACGAGCGTGGCGGTCGTAATACACACATGCACAGTGGTCATCTTGTAATTTAAACAACAAAAATAGGTCCACTTTTATTTTTGTGATTTAGACTGCTGCTTTGTTGGTGCGTATGCATGTTGTTAATGTCCCGCAGATTGGCGGCCCCCGTGGCCGAGCGGTTAAGAGCGCTGTTTCTTAATCACTCGATCATCTCACCGCTGTGTCTGGTGTGGGTTCGAGCCCCGCTCTGGCCACATGTGAGACAAGCCAAGTTCTGCTTGCGGGTGTGTCAGGTGGTTTTTCTCGGGGTTCTCCCGTTTTCGCCCCACCTACTGATTGGCCCGTCTCATATGAGCTGAAATAATCTTGAAAGGGACGTAAAACTGAATTAAAAAAAAAAAAAAAAAAAAAAATGTCCCGCAGACAGCAGAGGGCAAAATTCTCGCTAGAAAATTGGAATAGCTGTGGGCAGCTCTGGTAACATCTGGCTTTCCTGACGATTACTTTACCACTACACTGCTATAACTTGTGACACATGGGCATATTTTGTTCTGCAGATCGAAATCGTAGAAATTCATTATAGAAGTTTGTAATCTGCATATATTAGTAAATCGTTTTTCGACCGCCAAATGTCACATGTTTAACATACTATCAACTGCTATTAATGAATGAGCATTGTTATCATATACTTTTCATGTATATGACATCTTCATACCTTACCATTTACAAAAACATGCCCATGCAATGAACAGAGATATTTTTCAGAGCTCTGTAAATACTGAAATATTTCATCAGACAGAATCTGATATTTTCAACATTTTTGCTCAAAAACTTGATTGTGGGTACACGTTAGAACCGCCTATATATACAATCTATATTTTGATTCAAATATAAGAAAAATAGGTTTACCCCTGTGAACCCAAGTTTTACTATATAAAAGTGGGGTTTTAGGGGTATACTTTTCATAGAAATGTTTTTATCATAACTGTTACATGAAATAACTACGATATCATTATGCACCTGTGTATCCATTAATGTTTATTTAAATGTTGTGGGCTTCCATTATAGACTATTAGACTATTTTGTCCTTCTGAAAAAATGACCACTTTTTAAATCTGAAATTTCTAGCATCTAGCCTTTTTCTGCAACTGTACAGGCGAGTTTGTGCCGGACCTTGTCAGAAACCTGCAGACTGGTTTTCTCGCGTTGTGGCTCATTCGTAATATACAGAAGTCAGATTTTACACATAAATTTCTACTTTTCATGGTATAATGTATTTTATACAAAATGCATTGTAAATAACAGTTTTTGGGCTATATTGTTAAGAAAACAATTGATTATGATTTGAATTAAAGACTATTTTGCTATTAAAAAAAAAATAAAAAATAAAAAAAATAAAAAATAAACACACTAAGATGTTCACAATAGATAACATAAAAACTTACTGGGCCTCAATGTGTTGAACCATTCGTCTTCATTGTCAACCCTCTTATCTTCAAAATCCACATCTGCTGCATGGAACAATAGTCTAGGGATCTCACCCCGACCCCTCAAGTCAAAATAGATCAACTTATATTTCTCCAAATTCCCATTAAGCGTTCTGTTATCCATCGCTACGATTCTCACTAAAACTCACGTAGCTAAATATTTTCAATTTTATTAAGCGATTTTATCACGTCAAATTTCATTAACAAAATAGTTTTCTGAAGCCATCCGCATCTTATATATTTATCCGTCTAAATTTTCAATTACGGATTCAATTAATCGAGTGCGCTTCTTCGCTCTGACACGAGTTGAAAGTTCACCAAGTTTAGTTCGTTTAACCTTTCACATAATACGAATAGCCGGATTGGCTCCTGTTACAACTTGGCCTGTCGCCTCGTTCACGATTTTACGTTCTTTCACCAAATCCGAATCAATTAAGAGCACTTTCCTATGTGAGCTATAGTCCGAGATAGAGCATTCTGTTCTCGTTTATTCATTTATTGACTTAAAGCAGTAACATGGGTCTCCGATTAATAACTAGTCTGTTCTTTTTACTTTTAGGTCTTCTGTGAAAATAGTGTATGGTTTAGTGTTGATCGCTAGTAATTAATAATACATACTACCCTGAGTCTTCTCCGACTGAATGCATTAAATCTCCACCCATGAACTGGCTTATAAATGCTTACATCAGGATAACATGTCCGTGCAATGTATACCCCCTTGAACCCCAATTTTATATATTAAAAACTGGGGTTTAAAGGGGTTTACCTATCTTTTCTTATTTTTGATCCAAAACATAGATTGTGGGTACTCGTTAGAACCGCCTCGACGAGGCGGTTCTAACATGTACCCACAATCAATGTTTTGAGCATAAATATTAAAAATACCAACATTTTTCAAATGCAATTTTCATTTTTTACAGTTGAAAAAACAATCTATGTATATTGCATGGGCGGGTTTTCGTGATGTAAACAACGAGTATTATTAATACGAGTATAAGTATACCCGAAGCAACCAAAATAAAAGCAACGCGATTTCTTGCTTCGTTAATTACCTATTAAGAGAAGATACTTAAACCGGTGTCATCATGTCAAGTCGGTGCAAACCTATATTGTGATTTATTTTTCATCTGGTCTTTATGATAGCAATTTGTGTAGACTGGCCTGGGTCCAAAATGTTCATTATTAAGTTCATTATTAATAAAATGCACGGTCATTCTTAATTGTAATTCATCGCTTAGAACATTTTATATGAGTCGCATCACGAGAAAACAAACAATTGAACAGGTCTTGCACAAACCAGAATGTACCATCACAGAAAAAGGCTAGAAGCTTGAAATTTTGAATCTAGAAAGTAGAGGAATTGTTCTATCCCTGAAGCGAAAACAAAGGCGCTGATCAGCTTCGCAGAAGCTGACCTGCGCATTTGCTTTCGCATATGCAGATCGTTAGTTATCTCATAAAAATAAAACATGATCCTTTAAGAGCAGCGAACATATTAACGAGAAAGGGGATTGGCCATACCGCGGTTTCGGCTACTTAAGCCTCATCAGTGACCCTACAGAGCCGAAGAGAATTACTGTAATTATGCACCTTTCAGCAGGGTAGTCGATACACTGTACAAAGACTAGTATAATCCAAATGGCTCCAAATATATTAAACGTTGGTTAGAAAATGAATCTAAACCGTTAATAATTTTCTGATTCTCAGAATACCCTCGCTGATCTCAAAGGATCAAAAGGAAAAAATATAATCTGCACTATGGATGATGTCCGGGGAGACTATGGTCGCCACACGGCACAACACCGGCTGCAGTAACAGCATTTTAAAATAAAACAGAGATCCTTTTATAGCAGCGAACATATTAACGAGAAAGGGTGTGGCCATACCGTGGTTTCGGCTACAAGCCTCTTCAGTGACCCTATATATTTGTCAACGATAATTATTGTAATTATGCACCTTTCAACAGGGTAGTCGATACAAAGACTAATATAACCCAAATGGGACCAAACCATATGAGCCGCCCCATGGGAAAACCAACAATCTGCATATGCGAAAACAAAGACGCAGATCAGCTTCGCGGTAACCGCGAAGCTGATCAGCGCCTTTGTTTTCGCTTCACGGATAGTACACTTTCTCTTCTTTTTAAATCCGAAATTTCAAGCTTCCAGCCTGCTTCTGTGCTTGTACAGGCCAGTTTGTGTCGGACCTGTTCGGAAACCACATTGTTGGTTTTCCCACGAGGCGGCTCATATATTAAACGTCGGTCAGAAAATGAATCTAAACCGTTAATAATTTTCTGATGTTTCAGCATACCCTCGCTGATCTCAAAGGATCATTCATTCATGATGCGGTTCAATTTTGAGCCATCGCAGCCTTTCAGACTTTTGATGGTTTTGATGTGTATTTTGATGGTTTTGAGGTGTATATAGTCTAATTTGATTGAAGTGTCTGACTGGCGTTTGTAGTTGTTTGCATTTCACTTGGTCGGAAACTATGCGCTCCTGACAACATGTTTTCCCATGACGACGATCACATTTTGATTTGCTTCATGTATATTGTTTTATGTATCTTGTTTGTACATGTTTAGAGGGCCTCGGGGAAGATGGCTACGCCAACCGAGCTACCTTCTTTTAAAAAAGAAATTACTTACATACTTATATATAGATTATAAGATCACATATGTTATAATGAAAACAATAAGGAACTATGGTCATAAATTTGACATTTTATTTATTTATCAATTGTACAACAGTACTTACCATTCATTCATCCGCGATATCTCGTTCCATTAGGACGGCCGTTATTACCAAGCATGAACTTATGCAGCACGGCCACACAATGAACATCTGTGCGTGCATGTTGGGTGGACAAATCGCCCATTAATATGACATCAGAAACCTTGATTCGCTAGACCTCTAAAAGTAAAGGCAATGTCTTTAATTTGCAGCAAATAGGACTCACAATTGTAATTATTGTTGCAAGCATGATAAAGTTTATAGCAATCATTGCATTGAGTGGTGATGTTAGTGTTTTTGCAACACGAGTTGGATGATGGATCCCAAAAGACGTTTGTCATAGTTAGCTTTTCAGTAGAACCATAAGGATGTACCCAGAAAAGTGCCAGCTTGCAAAACAGTTCGCAAACCACAGACGTTTGAGTTTTATAATCAAGTGTTTTAAAGATATTGTGGCTTTTGGTGCTCATAATGTTTGGTTTGTATTGGATTCATACAAATGTTACATGGTACATTACTTCACACGGCATGTAATATTTACAATGTATAAAATGCACCTTGACGAATTTATACTTATTGGTCCTATTGCTCATAATGAACCCTGTACCATCAGGATAACATTTCCGTGAAATGTTTACCCCCTCAAACCCCACTATTATATAGTAAAACTGGGGTATGCAGGGGTATAACTATTTTTCTTATTTTTGCTCCAAAACATAGATTGTGGGTACTCGTTAGAACCGCCTCGCCTAACGTGTACCCACAATCTATGTTTGAGCAAAAATAAGAAAAACAGCAATTTTTTTTTTCTACTGATTTTTTTTTTATATTTTACAACTTTAAAAATCTCTGTATATTGCATGGGCATGTTTTCGTAATGGAATTCATACTCATGACTCCGTAAAGGGCGAGCTTCTGAAGTAGCTAAAGTGGTACCACTGTTTATTCGATCTGTGAGCCCTGCTTGTGCCATATGATCCAGAGATCAAGGGACCGTCATAAAGTGATGATTATTTCATCTCTGTATGGGGTAATAAAGAGGCCCTAAAGGATAACACCACTGTTTACTGGTATTATGGTCCCTGATAACATGTGCAGTAAAATTGCCTCCCTCTACAATCAATATTGATTTTTCATTTTGAGACCCCTACCTGTATCCAGAGTCATTGTCAGGCCACAAGGTTTTCGAGTGTCCTGTCCATTTATCAGTGATCAGTTAATGATCGACAATGTAGGTCTTTAAACTCATAATACACGAAAAAAACTTTTGAAGCATTCATACTTATGAGTCCATATACTATAAAAAGAAACTTAGATTAAGGAATGATTTTTCTAATCAGTTTAGAAAAATCATTATACATTGCAAACATTTAAGATATAACTTAAAAGTTATGCGGCAGTCTGCTTACTTATGTTTAAAGGCTTGGCTCCTTCAGGAGCTATATTGGTAGCACTGTTTAATCGAATAATGACCCCTAATGGTGATCCTTAGATCAAAGGACTGTCATAAAGAGGTGATTATCACATTTCTGCAGGGGTATTAAAGAGGCCTCTAAAGGATAATACCTGTAGTTCCACTGTTTATTGGTTCTATGGTCCCTGACAACCTGAGCAATAAAACTGCCTCCCTCTGCAATCAATATTGATTTTTCCTGTTTTGGCCCCTGCCTGTATTCTGAGTCATTGTCAGGCCAATAGGTTTTCTAGTGCCCTGTCCATTATCTAATGCCCCTCAATAGACAGGGAAATATGTCTTTAAATGACCTTTTCCCTGTCTATTGGCTAAATAAGGTATTTGTGAGTCCTCGTTTTCTATTCACTATGTGGTTAACCATAACTTATTGGTAGTCCGTGATGATTTTTTTCTAATTAGAGATTCATCACGAGGGCCGCTGAACTAACTAAATGCTATGAACCACTGCAGAAGCTATGGTGAAGTTGATCGCCGGTAAAACAGATTTAAGCGCCCCAGTAACTTTATATTAGCGACCGTTCCAATGCGATACTTCTGTTGTGGTTTTTATTGTTTTATGTTTTGGTGTTGAGTTTTATTATGTTTGCAACTTATGTACATTTAAATTCGGGTAATTGAGTGGCCGACTATTGGGAAATAGCTGCTCACTCGGCTTACTGGCGATATGTGCTCCTTGTACCTGATTGTCGTTTGGTGTATTTGAGTGGGAATTTCATTCTGATTGTGCTATGTCCTGACCATCGCTTACTTTTGCAATTTCATCAAATTGATAAAGAATATTAAGGACTTATTCATATATACTCAACAAAAAAGTTAAGAAAAATGTGTTTGAGGGCCTGTAACACAAGAACTGTTTTATTTCATGAAATGTGAACTCCAACTTATTAGGTTTGCTAGAGTCTGCAATCATGTGACAGACTTCAACGCTCGAAATAAATGTTTAACGGCAAAACTTCTCCAACAGGGCTATCGGTATCATAAACTTCGAAAAACCTTTTCTAAATTTTATCGTAGACACTATGAATTGATTTCCAAATATAATGTTGGGTTAAAGACGCTTTTAAGTGAGGGCCTTTCGGAACCTGAATTTTATGGTGACTTGGTTTACAAATTTAAGAAACTTAAAGGAATAAATGATTTTTCTTTTCAGTTCAGAAAAATCAAAACACGTTACAGACGTATAGGTTATAACTTGAATGTAATGCGACAGTCTGCATGCTTAGTTTTAACCCAATCATGGTTGATAGCTATACTGCCTTTTTTTAATTGCACGCCGGTGGGTCGGACGTCAGACTCTATGATGGCCCCGACTTAAAGCTATTCATTTTAGTTGGTTGGGACCGGAGCTTCTTGTCTGTTGCTTGGCCCACCGGGGTCCAACTGGTGTTTTTCTTTTGCTCCGGAGTTAGTAAGTTATTCGGCGCCCAGGGATCTCCATCGTCGGGCAGCTTACTCAATCTGTGAGTCCTGGTTTTTGATTCATCAGGATGTTTATCATGATTTATTTGTTTGTTCTTGATGATTCATTGACTAGTTAGAGATTCACCACGAGGACCGAAGAACTAACTAAATGTTATGAACCACTGCAGAAGCTGAGGGTGAGGTTAGGTACCTGTAAAACCGGTTTAAGCCCGCCAGTAACTTTGTGTTACTGATCGTTCCAAGTCGATACTTCTGTGGTGGTTCTTTTTGTTTTATGTCTTGGTATTTAAAAAAATTTTGTGCTGTTGGCGCCTTATGTATATTTTCATATTTTTAGTTAAGTTAAGGTAACTGAGTGGCCACCTATTGGGAAAATAGCTGCTCATTCGGCTTACGATATGTTTCATGGTATAAGTACCTGATTGTTAGTTTTGTTTTTCCCACCTCGGTTTTTTGAGTGGGAATCCATTTCTGATTGCGCCTTTTCCTGATCTTTGCCTACTTGTACCTTTTTCCAAATTATTATGAAAAGGTACAAGTAGGCAACGATCAGGAAAATTATTAAGTGGGACATAAAATGCTGAAACATCAATCCAGACAACAAATACAGTGATAATAATGGTAATAATAAAAATGATAATGTTTATCCCCATCCAGAATTGGAGAAAAAGCGTATTTATTTTTTGTGACTTTTTTCCTGTGACTCTTTTTCCTACCCAAATCTGTGACTCTTTTTCCGTGACTTTTTTTCCTGTGACTTATTCACATGTGTCAGTACCTGTCGTATTTGAATATCACAGTCCTCAACAGAAAATACATCTAACGCTCGATTGCATACCGTGTTACTACTTGCACTCAGCAAAAGTTATTTGCGGGATTTTCTTACATAAGAATCCTGTTTTGTCTTTAAGAATCCCACAAGGAAATGTTCGGAATGTAAACAATAGGAGTTCAGTTGGTATGAACATGCTTTATAGATCAATTCTCCTGGAAATATTTATACGGATCAATCAACTGCTGTTTACATAAGATTCTATGGCAATGTGGTTAGGATATTGGTATTTGAATTCAAGATTTGTTTATTCCTGCTTTTGTTCTTCTATCTATTTGTATGACAGAAGAATATCTTTTTAATTGATATCGAAGATGACTGGACCATTTAAAAGCAATGCGATAAACAGATCGCCTATTGAGAAATAGCTGCTCACTCGGCTTAGGATATGCTTTCTTAGTATAAGTACCTTACTGTCAATATAGTTTTTCCCACCTCGGTTTTTGGAGAGTGAGTTTCTTTCTGGTTGCGCCATTTCCTGATCATTGCCTTTTTTGTACCTCTTAAATGGCTAAGTCAAGATCAGGGTTGTTAGATTTGTTGTATCACACTCACCTTTTATGTTCATTCACATTCCCTTGAATTTTATTTATATAAACCCCTTAGGAGTAACTGCATGAATAGGTTTGCTAAGAAAATTGCATTTCAAAGGAATCATCCATAGAAGGAGGTTTATTACGGATTCTTCACATCCATATTATACAGCTGCGTTCAGTTTTTAATATGCGATATTCAGGAATAAATTGACAACTCTTCTTGTTTTTGAACAATCGTCACTGGCAAGAAATGCACAACTGGAGGAATATATTTTGTCAAGTATGAGTTTAAATATTTAATCTCTATATAAAACTTCCAGATTGTAAATTGATAACATGATACATGGAGCCCCCTCCTTTTTTTTTTTTTTTTTTTTTTTTTTTTTTTTTTTTTTTTTTAAATTCTGATATTCGAGTTTCAAAGATTTCATAAGGAACCATGGTTAATGGTTTTTAATTTTATTTGAAATTTATAAAAGAATAACCATTTTTGTACTAAGGCTGAAAATTTGGTGTCTTCATGAGCGCTATTCACAAAGTTACACCCTGATTTCCTTTTAATGTGCACTTTAGAATTTCATGGTAAAGTCGTTACAATATAAAACTAAGCATGTCAGTGTTATTTTGCAAGAAAACTAATATTCCACAATGACCATTGTACGACGAAACTTGCCAGTGGGTTCCTTCTTGAGGAAGCATGTCTTAAGGCACCGTAGGGTCACCTCTGGCTTTACATTCTGCAAAAACGTGGGTTGGAATTTCATCATACAGTTTCATGTCAGATTTGTTTTCTCGTATGGGGCTGGAACTTTCACAGAGAAGCGTTTATGTTAGCCGCTCATCTCTATGATATTTCAAACCTGTTGTATAGGGTTTAAATCAAGGCAAACATCAGGGTATTCAAACCTAATCAAGAATGTGTTTTGCAGTATTAGAATTAATATACTATGTACTGAATAACTTAAAGACACTGTGTAAGATATGATTATATATTTACATAGATTAC
Organism: Rugalucina vietnamica; assembly: GCA_964017185.1. NCBI lineage: Eukaryota > Metazoa > Mollusca > Bivalvia > Lucinida > Lucinidae > Rugalucina > Rugalucina vietnamica. The sequence goes on from OZ024875.1 coordinate 47,819,181, forward strand.
ATATTACATGAAAGTTGAACAGACAGGCACACGAATGAAATAATACCCCTAAGTTTGTATAAACAGATGGTATTTGCAGAAACCGAATAAACGTTTACAAAACGATATAATGATTATATCTATTAGACAATAGACACAAAAAAGCAAACAAACCAGAACAGTCTAGAGACTAAGTGCCCTAACCACAAATGCATAAATAAACCCAGCTGACAATGTTTATCTTGAAACAATTACAAGTTTCAAGAACAAAAAGATAATGCCATTTGATTGCCATATACCCTTGCATAGAAACGTTCTAGGTATTAAAACAGCTTATCAAATGGAACACTTACAAACTGTATTTGACATAAAAAGAGTCCTTTCATACATAAAAAGTGCATAAAATGAACACAACATGTATGAACAGTCTTGTTACACTGACATGTCTGATATATGAGCCGCCTCATGGGAAAACCAACAATCTGCATAGGCGAAAACAAAGGCGGAAATCAGCTTCGCGGTAACCGCGTAGTTGATCAGCGCCATTGTTTTCGCAACTCGGATAGTACAATTCCTCCTCTTCTTAACTCCAAAATTTCAAGCTTCTAGCCTGCTTCTATAGCTGTACAGGCCGGGTTGTGTCGACCCTGTTCGGAAACCACATTGTTGGTTTTCCCACGAGGCGGCTCATATATAAAGGAAAAATCATTGAACTGTACAGGAACTAACATTGTACAATTAAAACTAGTCTATGAAACATGTCAGTCATTTGCGGAAAATAGTAACCCATATTCAGCAAAGCCCACCAAGTTCCAATAGATATAAGTTGTGAGGGCTAACTATACGTAACTGCTTAAGATGACATGTAGAAACATGCACATTTCATTTTTTGTCGATAAGAAAGCGTATTGTAATAAATCAGTGAGTTTTTGTCCTTCACCTGTCAGTTAAGAAAGAAGTTTTCAAACAATCTGGTAAGGTAAGCAAGTTTCATTATTTTTCCTGTTATCTGATTCGTGTCAGCCCCTGATATTAGAATATCCATGTCCCCGACTGAAAATATATCTACAGTTTTCATCAACTGCTGATTGTCTACCGTGTTACCACTTGCAGTCAGCAAAAGATATTTATGGGGTTTTCTTACATAAGAACTCTGTTTTGTCTTTAATAATCCCAAAAGGATTGTTCGGAATGTAAACAATAGGAGTTCAGTAGGTATGAACATGCTTTATAGATCAATGCTACTGGAAATATTTAAACAGATCAATCAATTGCTGTTTACATGAGATTCCATAGCAATGTGGTTAAGAAGTTGGTATTTGTATTCAAGATTTGTTTATTCCTGCTCATGTTCTTCTATTTATTTGTATGACAGAATTATTCTCTGATTGATATCGAAGATGAATGTGCCATTTAAAAGCAATATTATAAATATATTGCAATCAACGGGGTTCAGCTGTTTTTATTTTTTTTTTTATTTCATTTTATTTATTTTTTTATTTATTTATTTATTTATTTATTTATTTATTTATTTATTTATTTATTTATTTTTTTTTTTATCTTATTTGTTTTTGCTCCAGATTTTCAGTGATGTTGTTGGGCGCCCAGGCGGCAGCTCATTGTATCTGTAAGTTCTTGTTTTTGATTCATCATGATGTTTATTATGATTTATTTGTTTGTTACTGATGATTCATTGACTAGTTAGAGATTCACCACAAGGACCGCACAACTAATTAAATGTTATGAACCAATGTGAGGTTATGGCCAATAAAAACCGATTTAGTCCGTCAGAAATTTTATATTACTGATCGTTTCAAGGCGATACTTCTGTTGTGGTTCTAATTGTGTTATGTTTTGTAATTATATATTTCTTGTGCTGTTTCACACCTTATGATTGTAGGGTTTCAAACTTTATTTCAATTTGGGTAACCGATTGGCTGCCCATTGGGAAATAGCTGCTCATTCGGCTTATAATATGTTCCCTTAGTACATGTATAAGTAACTTATAGTCATTTTAGTTTTTTGGAGTGGAGATTTCTTTCTGACTGCGCCGTTTCTTGATCATTGCCCATATTTACCTTATTTTGAATGGGCAATTTTTCTTCACTACTGCAATCAAGAGAATCTGAAGGTTACAGGCAACTACGAGAACACAAAACACCGCAGTCTCAAAGATCGAAGATTTTTGCTCAATAATCCAATTTAAACCATAGTCTCTAGATTACATTCAATGAATCAATCAATTCATCGATCATTAAAACAATAAATCAAGCATGCAAAAACACAGTGAAATCAATCAATCAATCAATCAATCAATCAATCAATCAATCAATCGATCAATTAGTTTTGTTCATATGTAACTATCGCTGCACTCAAGTTCATTAGTCCATAACCATCTTATGGTAATGTTCTATCCAGTTTTGTTTAAGAAATGAATTTCATTTTTCTGATGTTCATGGAGCTATGAACCGCAGTGGGTCGCGTGCAAAGTGAATGAACCCCGAAGGGGTTCATGTAAGCTTTGCTAGCGATCCACTACCGTTCATAGCTCCATGAACATCAGAAAACTCATTGCTTATATTTATATTCATTTCTCTCTATCGCTTGTTGAAAAATCATTAAATCAATGAAAAATCATTAAAGCGATCACATTTACAAGCAAATAGATAATTTACACACAGTGTGTATTCAAACAGCGGAACGGCGCCGACGTTTACAACGTCCAATCAGATTGGCGAGAGCATTGTTTTTTGACGTCAAGTTTGGATCATGTGACGTCGCGTGACACGGTGTTGTTCATGGAAGTATGAACACAGATGAACATCTAATGGTTCATCTAAGGAGGATTTAGAAAAATGTAAATACTTAGGCTATAAAAAGTACAAGAAGGCGATGATCAGGAAATGGCAATATCAGAAAGAAATTCCCACTCCACAAACCGAGGGGTGGGAAAAAACTAAAATGGCACTTAGGTAAATGAAACTTAGGCTTTAACACTACGATTTTTTTATTTAGTTATCAAGAGACACGCTACCGATAAATCATTTTTAAAATGATATACATTATTACAGTTACAGAATAAAATAGAATTCATTATAGATTAGAGAAGATAAAATTCTCATCAAAATACATTACAATTTTGATGTAAAAGCGAGTCTTCAGGTCTTGTGATGGACGTTTTTCTTGAGAGTTGCCTTGAGAATTACTGTATTGGGTTTCTATCACAATTTCCGTACATTTATGTTTTCTTTTTCGAAGTTAAACATATATGGGGTACATTGGTCTCGGATTGTTGATACGTGAGCTTGTACAGAAAGGCTATCCGACGCCTATTCGCATACTCACAACTGCACTTTGTGAACTCAATTCACCTGTGTTTAAGCACTCATTTTGTCATCTAATTGATTGTCTGTATCAAATTTTATTTTTCATCTTTTATGTTTTAGTATTTTAATTTAAAATGCCATAAAATGACATTTTCAAATTATTGTTTGGGAATGATAGAACCCAAGGGTACTTTCCGATATCATAGGCCTGAAAGAAAGGACAGACATACCAGGAATTGAATCAATTAAATTAAAAGTTGGTTCACACGAGTATTGGAAAATTAAAAGACTTAAATTCTTATTCTAGATTTTTTCATTATTGTAAAAATGCTTAGACGATGGACATATTTTGACATGTATTAAAGTAGAATAATATCAGTTTAGATACAATTACTAACCAGCATTTTTCAGGAGGGAAGTGTTTAACCGTAGTATTGACCTCTCCATATGTTTTCAGTATTCTGTCAATCATTTGGCGTAATAAGGCTCCTTATTGGTTTATGAAGGTGCATTTTTCATAACTGTTTCAATGCACGATATTGAATTCCCCTTCTTGGGCCCCATGTACTTCGAGGCTAGACTAGGCTAGAGTTTGTTTTGTCGGCCTTTTTTATCACTTTTCATCACTTCGATAAATAAATCTATTTTCTTCACGCTTACGAGATCAGTAAATACGATGCTTATGATAAAATTAAACTGGAGATGTATTGTTTAATGATATTAAGTAGTGTTGCTTAGTTTCAAGTGTTTTTAAATTATAAGATTTGGACGAACTCTCTCGATCGTTGACCTATTTATCAGAAAACGATCCATATGAAATTATGTTGTTCTTGTTCACGTCCGCTTTCATAGATGATTGACATGCGGTATCACGATCTACCGGATTGGACCGAAACTGTCGGAAACGAACCGATATTGTCCGAAACGGACATAGATTGTGATAACAAGAAATTATAGCATGTTACTAAAAATTTTAGGATGAAAGTTTGATTTTGAGCCAATCTGAATAATACTACCACAGAATCAAGCAATAATGGAAGGACAAGGTGAATCCAGTATGGTTCGATTTTTCACCACATAGTAGCATGTGAAGCATTTTATGTGCACACCAATATTGTAATTTACTTAGAACGCAGGAAAGCCGTACCCGAAGAGTTACATGTATCCGTCATGTAACCAGATTTCTTATAGTACGGATTTATGCTACATCACACGACGCTACAAAAAAATTAGTTTAACCTCACTTTTAAGAATATACCATTTGAGTCACGTGATAGCAGATTTTTGCTTATGCCACATAACCTTAGATTTAAATTATACTTATAGCTTAGCTTTGAAACTGGATTTACCTTGGCCTTCCATTTTTCCTTGATTCTGTGGTAGTATTATTCTGATTCGCTCTAGCAAAATCAAACTTTCATCATGTATTTGAAATCTTTGTTTGGAGACTCAGAGAATCTAATCAAGTTAGGCATAAGCACGCACGCTATACAACTTTGGGTCACTCAGATAGCAAGAATATATGTTTGGAATTTTGAATAAAATCTTCTTTTGCTTGTGGAATTTTACACATGTTTGTTTCTTTTAAGTTTTAAAGGTCAAGTCAAAAATTTTTCAGACGTGGTGATGAAACCATCACGGTTTAACACAGTATCTGTTTTATTTAGTATCAAAATGCACTAAACGTTACTAATTAAAAGGAATAATTCTTCTTGTCGGTGTAGATTAATATCACAATCTCATATTATTTTAAACTTCCAAATTTCTATGAACCCCTCCGTATAGCATGTTACTAAGAACATGCTATAATTTTCTTGTTAAAATTATTTGGCCCCATTTGGATATTACAAGTCTTTACATATCGACTACCCTGTTGAAAGGTGCAACATTACAGTTATTCTCTTTAGCTCCATACTGTCAAATGTATAGGAACACTAACACTGCTTAACTAGCCGAAGCCATGGTATGACCCATCACCTTTCTCATTAAAATGTTCACTGCTCTTGAAAGTTCTCAGTTTTAAACTTTATATATGCTACATTCTGCAATGGTGACTCCTTATATGCCCTGAGAAAACATTTTCCTAAATTTCCTGCATGAATGTTTCAGAAAAAGAATGGACAGAAAATATGATGTAGTATTCGTGCTAACACACATGGACTGAATCATTTACTGTGTTTTGAATATCTGCTCATCTCTTCGTTTGAATACTTTATTAGATTCATTATTCAAAACAAAACCGTATCATGTGTACATGTGTAGACCGTAACCCCTTTCTGAAATGAAAATTTCAAGTCCTGCAAAATATTAAACATAGCGTACACATCTCTTATAAAATTTTTGTGCATTTTTTCTTCACTGAACCATGAATCTGGCATATGGTTTCAACTATAAAACTGTGCAATAAAGTGTTCCTGATGCTGCAGCTCACTGCAGGGTGTGTGTAATTAGCTGATCATGTCAGATACAAAAATATTTTCATCAAGGTGCAAAATCGTTAATATTTCATGTAGAAAACGGATTAAAAATGCTATGTTATTCAAAAGATTCTGATTATTATGAATTTTTACTTTGTTTTTGTCTAAAATGTACAATTAAATATTTTGATTTTTTATATAGATATATCAATTATCAACAGATAATTAATCACGAGATAACCATACGAAAATGTGCATAATGACCGCAGTAGCACTGGGGGAGCTAATTATTTTATTACCTTATAATTTGCACTATCTGTACCCGAGATACCTTTCATCTCAGGCAGAGTGAAAGGTATCTAGGGGTCCAAAACAATAAGACATGTGTACGCCATGGCATTTACTCCTAATGGGCATATAATAAATATATTTTAGTAAGGAAACTTATAAAACAAAAATGTTGATTTTTGCTTGACGCGCATTCCATATATTTAGCAATCTTGATCTTGACTCAGCTCATTAAGAAAACAAAAAAGTAGGCAACGATCAGGAAATGGCGCAATCAGAAAGAAATTCCCAATTCAAAAACCGAGGTGGGAAAAAACTAAATTATAAATCAGGAACTTATACAAAGAAAACATAACGTGCAATAAAAGAAGGCATCATAGTTATCAACCGTGATTAGGTTGATACTGTAAATCCGGAAATTTTCGCTAGAACTTAATTTTCGCTAATATTCGCGAATTCCGTGCCTCGCGAAAATAAAGAATTACTATAAGCTTTATAGACTGCACGAGTACTCGCTCACGAATTTAAGAACTCGCTAATAATTCAGAAATCGAAAAGTCTCGCGCAAATTTCCGAATTTACAGTAACTAGGCATGCATATTGTCGAATCACATTTATATTATATCCTTATATACGTTTGTAACGTATGATTTTTTTAACTGAACAGACAAATCCTTATTTCCTATAAGTTTCTTAAATTTGTAAACCAGGTCAACATGAAATTCAAGTATTTTATATGTCTTGGTCTGCAAATGATAGTGTGCGTGGTATCCCAACGAATCATTTTGTTGCAATCAATATGTTTTGGGGATGTTCGAAAATCAACAAAAATGAACCCGACTGTAAGTATGTACTAGATTGTATTTGCAGGAACCGAATAAACGTTTACAAAACGCTATAAATTATTATATTTATCAGACAAAAGACGGACAAAACAAACAAACTAGACTGATGATGAAGAATAAATGGTGTTTGTTCAGCTATATGCTACTAACGTAAGTATATCTCAAATGTGTGTTGTGGATTTCGGTAAGATTTTCGTGCTCTTGATGTTTTGGTTGCACCGGTACTAATTAGCAATATAAGGATATGGCGAGTGTAAGAACATCGCCATATAGCCGAAAAAAAGTAATCATAAAATCATGCACTATAGCGTTTTTACTTAGCAGTTTTTAAACTTCTTGTTTTCCCTATGGCAACTCGCATTATATTTTCGGGACTAAAAGCAATCTAAGAATCCTAAAATCACTAAATTTCAAGGCCCGTGTTCAATGCTGTCACTCGTCGGGCGCCGCCATGTTTGTTTTGGTCAAATTGAGTTCGTTGTTGTCATTGGTCAATTAGTATTACCGCTCAGATCGATCGACCAATCAAAAAGCGTTTTACATCAATCACGCGCCATGCTACTGTAAACACGCGCCATGACGTAATTCGTTGCTTCCGGCAACATTTAATGCGTCATTTTATGTTTACAACAAGGAAACAATATTCTCCCGCGCTAGAAACAAGATGGCAGAACGAAATTTTACAACTTCGCGAATGACAAATAAAAAAAAAAAAAAAAAAAAAAAAAAAAAAAAAAAAAAGCAACAATTCTCAATCCAAAGGGATTCAAGGATTCTTTTCCAGGTACACTTGTGGCATTGTATGTTTTTAATGAAACGGCTAAATAATTTTGAAGGGTGACGCACAGAAATAATGATAATTTCAGCTGGGAAATGATGTCATGATTAGGGAAATTCTTGCGTTAGGGCTGTCTAACGACTAGGAACGTATTGGCGTTAAGACAGCTCTATGTTGGTCTACGGTACTAATGTTACACAGTACAAAGACGTTACTTCGCACGGCTCGTATTACAATTTATGTGATGAATCCATGCATTCGGACCAGTCTTGCCCCTCATTAGTACATGAGCATTTTAGTACATGTTTACATTGACATGAACAATAAATAAATGTATAAGGCCTAGAGGGAAGCATGGAACAATATATTGTCGTCTAAAATTATATTAAAACAGTCTTTTCCTTTGCTATCAATATCTATTTAAAAAAGAAATTTTCAAACAATCTGATAATAGATAAGGTAAGCAAGTTAATCTTTTTCTGAGGTATCTGAGTCAACCCTCGTGCATATGTTACCAGTATTAACTGAACTACAAGAAAAATAACCCCCTAATGACACCAAAGATCCTCATCATTTTGGCTTCATGATTTGTTACTGTCATATATATGCATGTTTCTCGCACTACTAGTTCTGGAATTTCTGTTCCGTTAAAATTTGCATTTATTAATATACTTATTCATACGTGTCAGCCGATGCCATATAATATACTGTGTTCCACAGCCGACGCAACTTTATTTTTTCCTTTCATCTTTTAAAGTGGACAATTATGTGAAAACTTGTGTGCCCTATCATCATATATTTACATTTTTATTGCAATCGCCCTAGATGAAATAAAAGTAATTGTTAGATCCTTTGGAAGCAGTAAAAATACAAAGCTAGAAGATGGGCCATATTGTACAATTTCGGGTAATGAACCTTCATCAGTGACCCTTTATAAAACTGGCAGCGAAAGCCAGACATTTTGCTGCAATTTCAAGAATTTACATCTGTGTAGTCTAAATCAAAGACTCAAATTCCCAAAGGGGCCAAATAATCAAAATACTGTTATGAAGATGATTCTTAACATAAAAAATTTGAAATACTTCATATATATTCACCGATCCCAAAGGATCAAAAGAAAAATATAATCTGCACTATGGATGATGTACGGGGAGACTTTTTAGGGCCGCCACACGGCACAACACCAGCTGCAGTAATAGCAAATAAAAGTAATTGTTAGATCCTTTGGAAGCAGTAAAAATACAAAGCTAGAAGATGGGCCATATTGTACAATTTCGGATAATGAACCTTCATCAGTGACCCTTTATAAAACTGGCAGCGAAAGCCAGACATTTTGCTGCAATTTCAAGAATTTACATCTGTGTAGTCTAAATCAAAGACTCAAATTCCCAAAGGGGCCAAATAATCAAAAATACTGTTATGAAGATGATTCTTAACATAAAAATTTGAAATACTTCATATATATTCACCGATCCCAAGATGAAAGTATCTTTCTCGATGTTCTTCATTCCCCAATGAAAAACATTAAGTCACGTGATCTAGAGACCACGCCTATGGGCGGGTCGACGTGAAAACCCATCCAGTAACGTTGTTTGTTTACTCTTGTTGTTGTGACGTTGGTCGCGTATCGCCATGACGTTAGGCGCGAAAATTTGACGTTATGGCTATTCCAAAATTACGTTAAGTGGGAATTAATGTCAAATAACATGAAAATGAACGGTGATATGCGCAATTAAAAATCTGATACTTGATTGATAATATAAAATGTAAATATAAGTATTGAAATTCAGATTTTAGCTTTCACTGGATGATGAAAAACATTAGCTGTTTTAATGTCTCCGAGAAGCCCTTCGGGCTTCACAGACATTAAAACAGCCTAATGTTTTTCATCATCCAGTGAAAGCTAAAATCTGAATTTCAATCCTTAATAAAATGACTCGAAAATCTTTGTGTGTTATCAGATCTGAGATTTTAGTGCGCTTCCGCGGAACACGTCCAAGGCTACAAAAATTCATTTTCCGTGTTCCGCGCGTGCGGGCTCAAAATTTTTCAAAACAATTCACACAATTTAAATCTTGGAAGGTCGTCCAATGAGTGTATGGCAATATCAATGCTCAACGCCAAAAATAGGCATTGATTTTCAGTACCGGAAGAATGCTTGTTTTAGGCGTTCAACGTCACTTGGTCCCGCGGTAGACGTCTCTGCTGATGTCAATCATATGCTTTATTTTGTTTTGGCAACCTAGCCTTACTGAAAAACTGTATTGCAGCTATGGAAAAGTCGTTTTTCAATGTGTTTCGCTGCCTTTGATAATGTTGGTTTACACAGTTTAGCAAGAAAATAATCAAAATCCCTGATTTCCTTCATTTTTGAAAATGACCCCTTCGCAAGTTTTTATGCAATTGTAGGCGAACAAAAAAAGTCCGATGGCTGATTTGCACAGGTCGGTTTTGAAAATGGTTTGAATAACATATATTCGGAACTTTGGATGAATCGACTGAAAACTTAACGAGTTATTTAAAATTTAATGACGAGTTGCGTTGGCTATTGGACTCAGTGTATTCAAGTCCCCAACAGAAAATACATAAACAGTGTTCACCAACTGCTGAATGTCTACCAGGTTATCATTATGCACTCGGCAAAAGTTATTTGCGGGGTTTTTTTTACATAAGAGTCCTGGTTTGCCTTTAAGAATCCCACAAGGAAATGTTCGGAATGTAAACAATAGGGGTTCAGTAGGTATGAACATGCTTAGTAGACCATTTCTGTTGAAGTGTTTATACAGATCAATCAATAAGAGTCTATAGCAATGCGGTTAGAATGTTGGTATTTGTATTCAAGCTTTGTTTATATTCCTGCTTATGGTCTTTTTTGTATGACAGAATAATTTCTGTGATAGATATCGAAGATGTTAAAGGCAATAATTTGATGCAATCAACAGTATCGTAATGGCCTAAGTCAAGGTCAGGCCCGTCAGGGCTTCTGAATTTTTTTTAGTCACGTCTCTTTATAAAAAAAATAAATGTAAAGCCAATATGGAGAAAATACAAGTTAAAAAGGTACAAGTAGGCAAAGATCAGGAAAAGGCGCAATCACCAAAAGATTCCCACTCCAAAAACCCGAGGTGGGAAAAAACCAAACTAACAATCAGGTACCTATACCATGAAAACATTTCGTAAGCCGAATGAGCAGCTATTTTCCCAATAGGTGGGCAATCAGTTACCTTAACTTAACTAAAAATATTATAACATACATAAGGCGCCAACAGCACAAAAATATTAAACACCAAGACATAAAACAAAAAGAACCACCACAGAAGTATCGACTTGGAACGATCAGTAACAAAACGTTACTGGCGGGCTTAAAAAGGCACAAGCAGGCAAAGATCAGGAAAAAGGCGCATTCAGAAAAAGATTCCCACTCCAAAAACCGAGGCGGGAAAAAACCAAACTAACAATCAGGTACTTATACCATGAAAACATTTCGTAAGCCGAATGAACAGCCATTTTCCCAATAGGTGGTCACTCAGCTACCTTAACTTAACTATAAATATGAAAACATACATAAGGCGCCAACAGCACAAAAATATTTTAAACACCAAGACATAAAACAAAAAGAACCACCACAGAAGTATCGACTTGGAACGATCAGTAACACAAAGTTACTGGCGGGTTTAAATCGATTTTACTTGGCCATAACCTCACGCTCAGCTTCTGCAGTGGTTCATAACATTTAGTTAGTTCTTCGGTCCTCGTGGTGAATCTCTAACTAGTCAATGAATCATCAAGAACAAACAAATAAATCATGATAAACAGCCCGATGAATCAAAAACCAGGACTCACATATTGAGTAAGCTACCCGACGATGGAGATCCCTGGGCGCCGAATAACTTACTAACTCCGGAGCAAAAGAAAAACATCAGTTGGACCCCGGTGGGCCAAGCAACAGACAAGAAGCTCCGGCCCTAACCAACTAAAATGAAAAGGTACAAGTAGGCAAAGATCAGGAAAAGGCGCAATCAGAAAAAGACTCCCACTCCAAAAACCGAGGTGGGAAAAAACCAAACTAACAATCAGGTACTTATACCATGAAAACATTTCGTAAGCCGAATGAGCAGCTATTTTCCCAATAGGTGGCCACTCAGTTACCTTAACTTAACTAAAAATATGCAAACATACATAAGGCGCCAACAGCACAAAAATATTTTAAACACCAAGACATAAAACAAAAAGAACCACCACAGAAGTATCGACTTGGAACGATCAGTAACACAACGTTACTGGCGGGTTTAAATCGATTTTACACGGCCGTAACCTCACCCTCAGCTTCTGCAGTGGTTCATAACATTTAGTTAGTTCTTCGGTCCTCGTGGTGAATCTCTAACTAGTAAATGAATCATCAAGAACAAACAAATAAATCATGATAAACATCCTGATGAATCAAAAACCAGGACTCACAGATTTAGTAAGCTGCCCGACGATGGAGATCCCTGGGCGCCGAATAACTTACTAACTCCGGAGCTAAAGAAAAACATCAGTTGGACCCCGGTGGGCCAAGCAACAGACAAGAAGCTCCGGCCCCAACCAACTAAAATGAATAGCTTTAAGTCGGGGCCATCATAGAAAGGTACAAGTAGGCAAAGATCAGGAAAAGGCGCAATCAGAAAAAGATTCCCACTCCAAAAACCGAGGTGGGAAAAAACCAAACTAACAATCAGGTACTTATACCATGAAACATATCGTAAGCCGAATGAGCAGCTATTTTCCCAATAGGTGGCCACTCAGTTACCTTAACTTAACTAAAAATATGAAAACATACATAAGGCGCCAACAGCACAAAAAATTTTTTAAACACCAAGACATAAAACAAAAAGAACCACTACAGAAGTATCGACTTGGAACGATCAGTAACACAGAGTCTGACGCCCGACCCACCGGCGTGCAATTAAAGAAGGCAGCATAGTTATCAACCGTGATTGGGTTAAAAACTAAGCATGCAGACTGTCGCATAACATTCAAGTTATAACCTATACGTCTGTAACGTGTTATGATTTTTCTAAACTGAAAAGAAAAATCATTACTTCCTATAAGTTTCTTAAATTTGTAAACCAAGTCACCATAAAATTCTGGTTTCGAAAGGCCCTCACTTAAAAGCGTCTTTAACCCAACATTATATTTGGAAATCAATTCATAGTGTCTACGATAAAATTTAGAAAAGGTTTTTCGAAGTTTATGATACCGATAGCCCTGTTGGAGAAGTTTGGCCGTTAAACATTTATTTCGAGCGTTGAAGTCTGTAACATGATTGCAGACTCTAGCAAACCTAATAAGTTGCGAAATGTATACACCATGAGAAGCACGACGAGGAACGTCACCATCCAAAAACGGAAAATTTACTATATCAAAATCAAAGTCATCGCGCTTATCATAAATTTTAGAAGAAACAAATCCATTTGCAACAGAAAGATGTAGATCTAAAAAGGGGGCTGCGGTTTCCGAGATATTGGCTTTGTTCAACTGTAGTTCAGATGGATAAATTTGATTGACCATACCTTCAAAATAAGGGTTGTCAATGTTCAAAAGGTCATCAAGGTACCTAGAAGTGGAATTAAAAGCCTCGATAACATCAGCTTGATTATCATGGTTAAGAGAATCCATGAAATCTCTTTCGTAGCAGTATAAAAATAAATCAGCTACGAGAGGTGCGCAATTTGTACCCATCGGAATTCCAACAATTTGTCTGTATAACTTGGTCCCAAATCTAATATAAATATTATCCAGGAGATAGGATAAGGCGTCGCACACATTCTGACATGACCAAAGTAGATATCTACTTTGGTCAGAGGAAGTGAAAAAAGCCTTTCTGTCATTACATGCCAAATAAAGTGAACCATAGTTTTTAATACCCTTTTGAAGGTCCACTCTATCAAATCCAGAAGTTTTTCTTTAATTAAATTATGTGGTAATGTTGTATACAGAGTAGAAAAATCATATGTGGACAAGCTCGTCGCACGGAACCCTCGACACTTCAATTTACTGAGCACCTCACCAGAATTTTTTATTGACCAAAACCAATTTTTATTTGAAGTTTCATACACTGTCTCACAGTATCTTATAACATGAGATTTGATAGCAGTAAGTTAAGCTTGTTTTGGAAATTTTGAAATTCAACAGAATCAGCCCTAGACTCCTCCCTTGAAGGGGGTAACGAATCATTCTACTTATAAACATAATTTGGATTTCTTTTTCAAAACTATGATATTGAATATTTAATAAAACTAAAAAAGGTGCAAGTAGGCAATGATCAGGAAAAGGCGCAACCAGAAAGAAATTCCCACTCCAAAAACCGAGGTGGGAAAAAACAAATTGACAATAAGGCGCTCACACTAAGAAAACATATCGTAAGCTGAGAGAGCAGCTATTTCCCACTAGGCAGCCACTCAGTTACCCGAACTTAACTAAAATATGAAAACGTACATAAGATTCAAACAGCACAAAAATTCAACGCCAATACATAAAACAATAAGAACCACCACATACGTATTGCATTGGAACGATTAATAAGACACTGATCAGGAAATGGCTCAATCAGGAAGAAATTCCCACTCTAAAAACCGAGGTGGGAAAAGAACTAGATTAGCACTTATACTGAGAATACTTATTGTAAGACGAATAAGCAGCTATTTCCCAATAGGCGTCATTGCAGTTACCCAAACTTCCAGTTACACAAACTTAACTAAAAATATGAAAACGCACATAAAAATTGCATTTTTTACGGTTCTTATTTCCATGGCGCTACCAATACTACTGTCAATTTTAAACATTTATTTTTTTTTGTACAGTCTGTGCGTAGGTCCACTCTTCACAATGTAAACCTCTAAATCAGTGCCGCCATGCCATTTGATGGACTATAAAGTCCACCCGTATATAGTAGATGGTATCAACAAAGGGTATAAAAGTGAGGGCAACAGCTTATGGAAAACGGCGTTTGCAGGGCATATAAGGACTATCGCAGAATGTAGCATAAAATGTTCTTATTTGTACATGTTGAAAAGCTCAACGACTAAGCAATTTAACAACGATGAAAACAATCTAGAATAAACGTCTAGTTAATACATTTTGATTTTCCACGACTCGTGTGAACCAACTTTTAATTGACTTGAATCAATTCCTGGTATTCGGGCACATGATATTATCGGGAAGCACCCTTGGGTTTTATTATTAAAAACAATAATTTGAAAATGCCATTTTATGACAATTTATATTTGAATACTAAAACCATAAAAGATGGAAAATAAAATTTGATACAAACAATTAATTAGATTAAAACGGAAGGCCTTAAACACAGGTGAATTATTGATTTCGTAAAGTGCCGTTTAGAATGTCAAAAAGATATCATGCAAATAGGGGTCGGGTAGCCTCTCCGCCATCATGGTAGCCTGTATTTATCATTTCACTATTTGGTATAGAAAAACATCCAAGGAATGTCAAACCCTGGCTTAAAATCGAAAAGGCGTATCGGCTCACGGGCTCACGGGCGTATGGGCAATCCGAGACTAATGCACCCCACAAACCTTGATTAATTGATTGATTGATTTATTGATTGATTGATTGATTGAAATCTACTAGTAATCAAGTAAAACTTCGTTTTATACGAGTGATAGACTGGGGTAGCATGTGTAACATTCAGTAACATTCATCCAGTAACATTCACGATGATCAGAACGCAACGACTCATCTAGTTTTTTGATATTTCAAAAGCATATTTATTGACAGGTCATATTCAAGTCCCTGCAGCATGCGTTATAAACCATGAATTTAATATAAACACTTAACAAACCCCCATTGCTAATACATTCTAAAATGTCTTATTTATGCGGAATTTATAATTGTGAAACTTATATTTTGAGAAATTATAAAGTAGAAATAAAGTAGAGATATGGTAGCTATCAGATTGAATGTTGGTTTATTTGGTGTGTCCGATTTAAGAGAAAATTCTATGTTGCAGTTACATTATGTATAAAATTCTTGGGTATTTCTAGCGAGGCGGTTCTATCGTGTACCCACAAGCTATGTTTTGAGAAAAAAATATGAAAAATGTCTAAGTTTTCTTCTTGAAATTTTCAATTTTAAGTTAAAAGAAAATAGAAATGTATATTGCATGGATAAGTTTTCTTAATGATGTTACTGCAACTGGACTTTTGACAGTTAATTAATAAAAATCTCATTAATCAAGTTATTTCGTATTGGACCAGTTACAGGTCCTCGGTCAGCTGTATTGGACCGAGGCCGAACAGCTAACCTCGGACCTGTAACTGGTCCAATATGAAATAACTTGATTAATAACATTATAGCAATCAACAGTTTCGTGATGGCCTATGTCAAGGTCAGGGCTTCTGATTTTTTTCTTTATTCACGTCTCTTTTTAAAAAAATAAAACAAATATGGAGTAAATACAAGTTAAGCTTGTTTTGGAAATTTTGAAATTCAACAGAATCAGCCCTAGACTCCTGCCCTAGAAGAGGGTAACGAATTCTACTCATAAACATAATATGGATTACTTTTTCAAAACTATGATATTGAATATTTAATAAAAGTAAAAAAAAAAAACGCAAATAGGCAATGATCAGGAAAAGCCGCAACCAGAAAGAAATTCCCACTCCAAAAACCGAGGTTGGAAAAACCACATTGACAATAAGGCACTCACACTAAGAAAACATATCGTAAGCTGAGTGAGCAGCTATTTCCCACTAGACAGCCACTCAGTTACCCGAACTTTATTAAAATATGGAAACGTACATAAGATTCAAACAGCACAGAAATTCAACGCCAATACATAAAACAATACGAACCTCCACATACGTATCGCATTGGAACGATTAGTAGACAATGATCAGGAAAGGCTCAATCAGGAAGAAATTCCCACTCTAAAAACCGAGGTGGGAAAAGAACTAGATTAGCACTTATACTGAGAAAACGTGTTGTAAGACGAGTGAGCAGCTATTATCCAATAGGCGGCCTTGCAGTTACCCAAACTTCCAGTTACCCAAACTTAACTAAAAATATGAAAACGCACATAAAAATTGCAGTTTTTACGGTTCTTATTTCCATGGCGCTACCAATACTTCTGTCAATTTTAAACATTTATTTTCTTTGTACAGTCTGTGCGTAGGTCCTTCCACTCTTCACAATGTGCCGCCATGCCATTTGATGGACTATAAAGTTCATCTGTACATAGTTGGTATCAACAAAGGGTATAAAAGTGAGGGCAACAGCATATGGAAAAGGCATATAAGGACTTCTATCGCAGAATGTGGCATAAAATATTCTAATTTCTACATGTTGAAAAGCTCAACGACTAAGCATTTTACCAACGATGAAAACAATCTAGAATAAACGTCTAGTTACATTTTGATTTTCCACGACTCGTGTGAACCAACTTTTACATCAGGAAAACATGTCCGTGACATGTATACCCCCTTGAACCCCACTTTTATATAGCAAAACTGGGGTATTCAGGGGTATATCTATTTTTCTTATTTTTGCTCCAAAACATAGATTGTGGGTACTCGTTAGAACCGCCTTGCCGAGGCGGTTCTAACGTGTACCCACAATCTATGTTTTGAGCAAAAATAAGAAAAACATTTAAATTTTTCTGCTAAAAATTTTCAATTTTCAAAGTTCAAAAAAGCTTTGTATATTGATTGCATGGGCAAGTTTTCGTAATGAATTGACTTGAATAAATTTCTATCCTTACATTCGGGCACATGATATTATCGGAAAGCACCCTTGGGTTCTATTATTAAAAACAATAATTTGAAAATGCCATTTTATGACATTTTATATTTGAATACTAAAACCATAAAAGATGGAAAATAAAATTTGATACAAACAATTAATTAGATCAAAACGGAAGGCCTTAAACACAGTTGAATTGAGTTCGCAAAGTGCCGTTTAGAATGTTAAAAAGACATCATGCAAATAGGGGTCGAGTAGCCTCTCCGCCATCACGGTAGCCTGCATTTATTATTTCACTATTTGGTATAGAAAAACATCCAAGGAATGTCAAACCCTGGCTTAAAATCGAAAAGGCGCATCGGCTCACGGGCTCATGGGCGTATGGGCAATCCGAGACTAATGTACCCCAAACAACTTGATTGATTGATTGATTGATTGATTGATTGAAATCTACTAGTAATCAAGTAAGAAACTTCGTTTTATACGAGTGATAGACTGGGGGTGACATGTGTTCCGGATCATCATCCAGTAACCATTACGAAAACTTGCCCATGCAATGTATAGAGATTTTTTTAAGTTGTAAAAATTGAACATTCTCAGAAGAAAAATTTTCATATCTTTCTTATTCTTACTCAAAACATAGATTGTGGGTACACGTCAGAACCGCCTCGGCGAGGCGGTTCTTACGAGTACCCACAATCTATGTTTTGGAGCAAAAATAAGAAAAATAGGTATACCCCTGCATACCCCAGTTTTGCTATATAAAAGTGGGGTTTGAGGGGGTATACATAACATGGACATGTTTTCCTGATGCATTCATGATGATCAGAACGAAACGACTCATCTAGTTTTTGATATTTCAAAAGCATATTTATTGACAGGTCATATCCAAGTCCCAGCAGCATGCGTTATAAATCATGACTTTAATAAGCACTAAAATGTCTTATTGATGCGGAATTTATAATTGTGAAAATTATATTTTGAGAAAGTATAAAGTAGAAATAAAGTAGAGGATTGAATGTTGGTTTATTCGGTGTCAGGTGCGTCCGATTTAAGAGAAAATTCTATGTTGCAGTTATATAATGTATCAAATTCTTGGGTTATATTGTTTGTATATTTCTAGCGATGCGGTTCTAACGTGTACCCACAATCTATGTTTTGAGAAAAAATAAGAAAAATATCATTAAAGTTTTCTCATGAAATTTTCAATTTTAGCGTAAAAGAAAATAGAAATGTATATTGCATGGATGAGTTTTCTTAATGTTACTGCAACATAAAGCATTTTCCCTTAAATCGAAGGCATCTTACATCGAATAAATCAACACCCAATCTGATAAATGTCGTATTTCTACTTTATTTCTACTCAATAATTTCTGAAAATATAATTTTCACAATCATAAATTCCGCATAAATAAGACAATTTTATAAATTGATATTTACAGCGAATATTTTTGATAAAGGTTGCATTTGCCGTGTGGTATTCTGAGTTGTATGTATCGTTACGCTTTTAAACCAACGTTCATTTCGTTGTATGTTCTATGGAGTTACAAACAGGCTGTACTTTAGTACTGTCAATGAGTAGCACTAAGTACAATCTGGTTGTATAAGTTGTGGGTTCAAGGAGTATAAATAATTCTTTTAGTAAGAATAATATGGCGGTGAAATAACAATTTTAAAACACAATAAGGATGGTCGTTCGTCTCTCACTAATGAGAAAGAGCATTATTATTTCTTGAATAGGTCCGTGTGTGTTGGTGAGTTCTTTGATGGCTGACTAGGCCAATTCTAGCTCAAAACTGTCGGTTGCAAGTATAGAACAAGTCAATGTCGTGGAATCAGCTGG